>CM066035.1:156984345-157592470 GCA_033557465.1 Ichthyophis bannanicus | reverse complement strand
ACATTAAGAACCACCAGCCAGGAAAAAGATTTAGGCGTCATCGTGGATAACATGTTGAAATCCTCTGCCCAATGTGCAGCAGCGGCCAAGAGAGCAAATAGAATGCTAGGAATCATAAGGAAAGGAATGGAAAATAAAACAAAGGATATTATAAATACTTCTGTATTGTTCCATGGTGTGACCGCACCTTGAATATTGTATGCAGTTATGGTTTCTGTATCTTAAAAAGGATATAGCATTATTAGAAAAGGTACAGAGAAGAGCCACCAAAATGGTAAAGAATGGCCAATCTAGGTCACAAGTACCTAGCAGTTTCCCCAAAAGACGCAGGTTCCACAATGCTTGTATTGGGTCAAGCAAAGGATTTTCTGGGTCCCCTTTAATAATGGTTTATGGACCTTTCCTCCAGGAACTTGTCCAAACCTTTTTTAAACCCAGCTATACTAACTGCTTTCACTACATCCTCTGGTAGCAAATTCCAGAGTTCGATTATACGTTGAGTGAAAAAAATATTCTCTTATTAGCCTTAAATAGGTTACCCTGTAGCTTCAATGCATGCACCTTAGTCTTTCTATATTTTGATGGCATAAACAATCGATCTGCATTTACCTGTTCCTCTTCTCATACATCTTCTGGCACCGGCTCCAAATCATTTTGGCTGCCTTCCTCTGAACTGTTTCAAGTCTTTTTGTATCTTTTGTGAGATATGGTTTCCAAAACTGAACACAATACTCCAAGTGAGGCCTCACCAATAAAGCCAAATAAGATTATTCCACAGGAGATACTACAACACGAGAACAGCAAGCAGCATACTGATCCAGGTTCATTTTGGAAGCTATGGAAAGGTCTTGGGGAAGAGAAGTCACAGGAAAAGCCCCAGACAAACTCACACCTGGAGGCTGCATTTCTACAGTCACAGCAGGCTGGGGGAGATGGGTACAAACCCACGAACTTAAGGAGACATCTGACAATGAAGATACACCCTCAGCATACAAAGCATTAACTTTAAGCTGTTTAACAGTGCTGACCACACGTTGATCCCTAGGGCCTTTAACAGAGTGTCCCATTCCCAATCTTGGTCTTTTTTTACATCTGGTATGGGCAAAAAAAAAGTAAGCCCCTCGGAGCTCCTCAGTTGCTCCAAAGGGGGGGTCCTAAGGGGCCCAACTTGCGCCTTGGTCATGCCCCTTTTGGCACATGCCCATGGTTGCATCCCATGGCACTTCACTGGCTTAAGTACTCCCAATGCCAAAAGGGAGGAAGGAGCTAAACCACCACCAGTGTGCCGTGTCAGCTGACAGGCCCAGTCTCAAGATGGCCACAAGATCTTCCCACACAGCCAATAGTCCTTAATACTGTATGCTTTCTGGCATCCTGCACACTTCACTGGCAAGTACTCCTGATGCCAAAGGGAGAGAGGAGTTAAAACACCACCAATATGCTGCATCAACTGGCAAGTCCAGTCTCAAGATGGCCAAGAGATTTTCCCCCAGAGATAGCAGCACACAATAATATGCTTTCCATGGAAGTCTTTGAAATTAAACAGTGGGATCTTATGAAGAAAAGATGCTTTTTTTTCCCTTATTTTTCCTGACTTTCTAAAAGTTATAAGTGCCAAAGTTCAGCCACAAAAACCTGTTGCTTCTTTCTCTATAAAGATCAGCAAAATGTGTCCCTTCCTCTCTACTCACACTACTAAGACCCTTATCCACTCACTAGTCACCTCCCACCTTGACTATTGTAACCTAATTCTTACTGTTCTCCCTCTGAATCATCTCTCTCCCCTTCAGCCTGTTTGAAACTCAGTTGTACAGCTTTTCTTCTGCCTTCATGTAAGCCCTCTTCTCAAATCACTTCACTGGCTCCCTATCAGTTTCCGCATCCAGTTCAAACTTCTCCTATTGACCTACAAGTGCATTCATTCTGCCACTCCTTACTACCTTTCCTCTCTTCAGCACCATACCTAGCACTTTGAAAGCGGTGCAGCTGCACAGGGTGCAATACGTAGGGGCACAATTGGGGATGCTGGCCTCGGCCCCCCATGCTGCCTGGCCTTGCTCTGCTGCCGCTTTTAGAGTTAACAGCATCAGGGTAACCTCCAATTGAAAAATAAAAAAAGACACAAACACCGATGGGTCTCTCCGACTCCAGGCTTGCATGTTCTCCCTCCTCTGACATATGCTTGCAGAGGAGGGCGACCAGATCAGCCATGCAAATGCAGGTCTTTGCAACTCCACATTTGAATGGCTGATCTGTTCCCTCCATCCTCTGATGGAGGGACCAGATGTCACAGGAAGAGGATCAGGCCAGCATAGAAGTGCCGAGTCGGAGAGACCCGTGTGTTTTTCATTTTAATTGGAGGTCTTGCTCCTGCTGCCACGAGAACCCTAAAAGCAGCAGGGCAAGGGCAGGCCGGGTGGGGAGCTGGCTGGAGACATGGAGGTAAGATGGGGAGAAGCTGGACTTGGGGCAAACTGGGAGTGGGGCCCTAGATGTGCAAGTCACACATGGCACAGCTTTGCCTCTCTCTCTCTCTCTCATTCTACACCCCTCTCTTCGGGAACTCTGCTCCTCTGGCAAATCTTATCTGTACTCTTCTCTGGCACTGTCAACTCCAGATTTCTTTTATTCCATCTCGCTACTCCATATGCCTGGAACAAACTACCCGAGTCTGTGTGTTGGGCCCCTTTCTAGCTCTATTCAAATCCAGGCTAAAACCCACCTCTTTGAAGCCACTTTTGGATGCTGATGCACTTAAGTAGTGGACAAGAGTGAGGCGTATCTTACCATACTCTAGTCCCCAGTTTCACTATGGGCCCGATATTCTAAAGGCATTTACATGGTTTACTAACCTGTAGTTAGTGTCACCAGATATTCTCAACACACACTGCTATACACCAAAATGCTAACCGCTTTTACATCAGGGTGTGTTGTAGGCAGCGACAGTCGCTAACTGGGTAGCTGCAAAATTGCACTGATACCCGGTTAGCAATATGATGGTAAAACTAGATGAAGCAAAATCTGGCCTAGTTTTACCTGTGGGAGCTAACCAGGTAGCAGTGCAATATTATCGTTACCTGGTTAGCTTCTGTGGCATTGGAGGCAGTGCGGTGACCCCAGCTATTCAATGCCGGGGATGCATACGACTCCAGCATTGAATATCCGAGGTTAAAGGTTGGTGGTGATGAGATGGGAAAGGTAATAGCAGGGGAACAGTATAATGCAGGTATTATGAATAATACAAGATGGAACACAGCATACAGACAACCAGAGGGCAGAAAGTTAGCACAAATAATTTTGTCTCAGTAAGCATAAAAAGAAACCCTTAGCAGATACAGCTTCATGCAAGTAGTCGGCAGGCAGTCATAGGTGTCTTAGCCACAGCCAACCCTAAGCAGCCAATCAGGTACCTCTGTTTCCCCAGACATGCAGAAGAAGCTAGATCTTGCTTCGCTTCTAAGAACTTAGTTACCCTTGTCCTTTTACAGAAAATAGGCTACTGCTAGCCTTATCTTGCAAACTAATCTCTCCTACATTATGTTGTGGTTAGAGATAGCCAATCAGAAAGTGTCTTTCCGCTGTCGCTTCGCTTTGGAAAAAGATACACTTGCTATATGACTAATCTGATAAGCACCTGCAAGTTTGAAAAAAAAAACTGTATAAAAGTAGAAGTCAGAGCTGGCTTCAGGGCTTCTTGCTTTTACTTTGTAGTGAGCAAGCCTTTGCTACAGTACAACAAATAGGTAATCTGCCTGGAATTTGGGACTCTTGTCTTGTCTTTTCTTGCTCTCTCATCGCCAGATATCATCTGGACTGGACCAGGACCCCGCTAGATGCTTGTCACTTGACAGCGACAGCTATGTGCTGCTACGGTGCACAGCCATCCCAGTTGAATATTGGGTCCTATGTATTTCATCTTGATTAGACTGTAAGCTCTGATGAGCAGGGACCATGCCTTGCATGTGTCAGTACAGTGCTGCATAGAAGTAGTATTAGTAGTAGGTGTTGTGTGAGTGCAGCAGCATTCCATACAATTGTTATGTTGTCCATCACATACAATGTTGTTCATCCTATATTACATAAGCAGTACTAAGAAAATGGCAAAGAACACATTTAATAAAACACTGCAGCTATCAACACAAAAAAAATCGTGTATCTTCCTGTAGTCAAACTTTGTAATGCACAGGGCTAGAAATTAAAAATAAATGGTTTGGGCTTACTATCAGTTAAGTGTAATTACTAGCAGAGGCGACTATTGCAAATCTCAGATCAGAGAGGATCAATGGACTTTTCATTTTATTATGCACCTACAATATAAGGACTGAACACACTCAATAAAATATATTATTTTGTCGTAACTGAGCCATTATTTTAAACATTTGTAGATGGTTTGATAGATCATCATAGGGGAAAGGAAACTACTACAGAATTCTCAACAATCTGTTTAACTGTACTATGGAACATGCTCAGAAAATGGTTCTTTTTTGCACTTGGCAATGTTTATTGAATAACTGCCTTTGGAGTCTAGTTACTAAGGTGTGCTAACGTTAACTCACATTATTATTATAAACAACATGAGACCTGTAAATTAACATGCATTAATGTTAGTGAAAGGTAGTAACTAGACCTTTATTTTATATGGGCACTTGTAACATAAAGAAAAGGGGGTTTGGTAAACAACCAACCAATCAGCAGAGATATAATTTGGGGGGGGGGGGGTTGTATATAGTCACCAATGGAGAATAAATTACATGATTTTGGTACGAACCACTGGGGGAACAAGTAGAATGTGTAGATAGCCAGCCATAGGCTGAATGTATTTTAAAAGTACAATTGCTGTTTTTTCTCTCAGCAGCACATGCTGAAGTGATGGAAGTGTGAACAAGTCATTTGATCTCGTGTAAACCAATGGGGAGCAAACAGACGAAATATATAGAATGATTGGCTGCATATATTTTAACTACCTCATTTAACATGTCTTCTTCCTCTTCCACAGAACACATTGCAATCTATTGAAAGCTTAAAGAAATCAGATATTCTCTCCCCATCAATAAGCCAAGCAAAGCACTGTGAAATAACTAGGTATATGAATTTTAAAGTGCCATTGTGAATGGGAATCAATACAGATGCGGTAACCCTGAAGCAACAAAATTATAAATGGGACTATGTGAGGCAACATTAATTTAGCAAGTTATATTTAAAAGAAAATTTTCAACATAAAATATATGTATGAAAAATACTAAGGCCAGGGCCGGCCCGTCCATTGAGCGAGAATGTTTTTTGCACAGGGCCCGCGTTTCAGGGGGCCCCGCGCAAAAAACATTCTGATCCTAAAGTAAAATTTAAAAAAAAAAAGCTGTCTTCTCCCGCTGCCGGGGCCGCCGCGGCAGTATCGAGTGTGCCGCGGGGCGCCCCCTGCCCAGCAGAGCCTGTCCTCCCCCGTATCACCTCTCTCTTCGTAGCTGCAGTCAGACGCGCTGGCTTTCAGAGCGCGAAGGGACTAGTTTCCCTTTCGCGGCTCTGTTAAGCCCGCGGGGGCTGATGGGAACTTCCCATCAGCCCCCGCGGGCTTAACAGAGCAGCGAGGGAGAAACTCTCCCCTCGCGCTCTGAAAGCCGGCGCGTCTGACTGCAGCTACGAAGAGAGAGGTGATACGGGGGAGGGCAGGCTCTGCTGGGCAGGGGGGCCCCGCGGCACACTCGATTCTGCCCCGGCGGCCCCGGCAGTGGGAGAAGACAGCTTTTTTTAAAAACTTTTCGCTGGGCTGGGCTGGGCTGGAGGGATTAGGAGTGGTGATGGGCTGGGGGGGGTAGGAGTGGTGATGGGCTGGGGGGGGTTAGAAGTGGTGATGGGCTATGGGGGGTAGGAGTGGTGATGGGCTATGGGGGAGCTAAGTCTTTATATGGGCTGATGGGATTAGGACTGGAAGTGGGTTGATGGGGGGTTAGGACTGGTAATGGGCTATGGGGGGCTTAAACTAAAAATTGGGTGATGGGGGATTAGGACTGGAAATGGGCTGGTGGGATTAGGACTGGGAGTGGGCTGATGGGGAGGTTAGGACTGGTAATGGGGTATGGGGGGGCTTAAACTGAAAATTGGGTGATGGGGATTAGGACTGGGAGTGGGCTATGGGGGGCTAGGACTGGTAATGGGTTGGGGGGTTGCTAGGACTGGAAATGGGCTGGGGGGATTAAGACTGGAGGTGGGCTGATGGGGTTAGGAATGGTAATGGGCTGTGGGCTGTTGGGGGGGTTAGAACTGGTAATGGGCTATGGGGGGGCTAGGACTGGAAATGGGCTGACGGGGGGGGTTAACACTGGAGGTGGGCTGATGGGGTTAGGACTGGTAATGGGCTGTGGGCTGATGGGGGGGGTTAGGACTGGCAAGGGGCTATGGGGGGCTGATTGGAAGTGGGCTGATGGGGGTTAAGACTGGAAGTGGGCTGATGGGGGGTTAGGACTGGAAGTGGGTTGATGGGGGGGCTAGGACTGGTATTGGGTTGGGGGGTTGCTAGGACTGGAAATGGGCTGATGGGGGTTGCTAGGACTGGAAATGGGCTGATGCAGGGACTAGAAGGGGATGGATACTGGGTGAGGCTGGAACTAGAAGGGAGCTGATGTTGGGGGAGGATTAGAATGGGATGGGGCTGGGAGAGTAAACCCATCAACCCATCAACCCATTTCCAGTCAGCCCCCCATAGCCCATTGCCAGTCCTAACCCCCCCCCCATCAGCCCACAGCCCATTACCAGTCCTAACCCCATCAGCCCACCTCCAGTCTTAGCCCCCCCAGCCCATTTCCAGACAGCCCCCATCAGAGACAGTCTGCCTTCGCGTCTCTCACAGCCTGCACGGAGGGAGGCACGGAGGGATCGAGCTTGCTGAGGGGGCCCCCGCGGGTCAGTCCATGCTGCCGCGGCAGAAGAGGGGGCCCCGCGGCGGCAGCCAGCAGGTTTTTTTTTTAATTTTATTTTTTAAAAAAAGCCTAACTTGTTCCTTTTTTGTGGGCCCTTCCCAGCTGTGGGCCCTACGCCATGGCGTACATGGCGTATACGTAAATCCGGCCCTGATTGGGAGAGTAAGTGGGGATTGAGGATGGAGGGGTAAAATTTGAGTGGATGAAATAGGAATGAGGAAAGAGCAAAAGGAGAAAGATTAGTATGTTAAAGCAGATGTAGAGAGAGAGAATGGAAAAAAACCTAGAAGAGAGAAGAAAGGACAAATGGACATCAGATGATGGAGAGTTAGCAGAAAACAAGAAGAAACCAGAAGAAAGTGGCTGGACCAATTGCAACTGAAAAAAAATGCACAAAAGGTAGAAAGATATCTCTTTATTTTGAATTTATTACCTGGAATATGAAAGCTCTGGGAAATGTGCATCATTAACGTCTGCGCTTTGTTTGGTACAAGAGGAAATTAATTTATAGTTTTATTTCTACAGTGTTGTTGTACATTCCAAGTTTGGCTTTTGGGGTTCCCAGTTTAATTATTGCCTTCCTGTTTTTAAATTGTGATTCCTTGTTTGGTGACGGTCTATGTTCTGCATGTGTAACTGAGCTGAGGTATTCTGTTTATGTAATTCCTATTAGACATTGCCACTTGTTCTCTTTCCCCAGTATTCTCTGAAATGTATTGGTTTAATATTTGCAGTGTTGCCTTTTGATAGGTAGGGTATGGTGCTTTGTGAGTCCTGGTAGTGCTGTTAGGATATGGCAGGTTTGCTATGGGTTCTAAATGGGCAGTGTTTGTAGTAGTTCCTAATGTGCCTGGCGGTTGGCACTGGATTATAGTAATGTAGAAATCTTTTAGTCTGTCTTTATCCATACACTCATTAAGAGACATGTTTACTAAAAGTTAGTGCATATTAGCATTATGCAAATATTTATGCAAATAAGGCCACTTATGCAAATGAGGCCCTGCACCGAGTCTCCGCACATGGCCCCGCACCCCCCTTGGGCCGCCCCTGACTAAAGCAGCAAGGTTTGTGAAAACTGGCATCATGATTACAGTGGTGATGACCAATGTGCTATAAGATGGTTACATAGAAACATAGAAATGATGGCAGACGGACCACATGGCCTATCTAGTCTGCCCTTTCATATCAACTACAATAGATCCCTTTTTACCTTTAGAGATCTTCCGTGTTTGTCCCATGCTTTCTTGAACTCAAATACAGTGTTTGTCTCTACTACCTCCACTGGGAGACTATTCCACGCTCCTACCACACTTTCTGTAAAGAAATATTTCCACATATTACTCCCGAGTTTATCGCCTTTCACTCTCATCCTATGTCCCCTTGTAGTGAGATGGGAAAGGAAAGCATTACAAAGGAACAAAAAAGAAAAAACATTGCAGGTAGCCCAGGCAGCAAACTGGGGATGCAGGCGTAAACATGCAGGTGCAGGGAAGCAGGGCAGCAGAGAAAAACAACTTCATGTTTTTTAACTGATAAGCTTGCTAACAGTCTGCTCTTTGTAAGGGGAAACTTTGCCTAACCACAGAACAGAAGAAGAGAGGCAGATAACCCCAGCCACCCCTCGTGCAACCAATCAGAAGCCCATATTCGCCTAGACATATAATTTTGCTAAGCTTCTTTCCACTAGACTTGCCAACGAAGATACACAAAGATAGGTACCTTTTGACCCTATTTCTCAATAGGTCAGTTAGTCAGTTAGGCCTAACCGCTATCCTGCTGAACTATCATTGCCCTCAGACATGCCTGACCACTATCTTGCTAAATAATCTGCACATCTGGTAATCAACCAATACCACAGCTTCCCTTTGGCCGCGGACGCAAGGGTACTAAGAAAGGGGGGGGGGAGAGAAAATGCGTAGGTGGATTGACAAGAGCTATGTAGGAAAAGACTATAAAAGTAACGTACAAGGCTTGTAACGATACCTGTTACTGTGACTCTGTGACAGGTCTCTGCTAGCAGAACAAAACAGGTAATGTACCTGGAACTTGGATTTGTTTTGTCTTGTCTTCCTTCACATTTTCTTCAGCAGGTGTCAAACTCAGTGGACCGGGACCCGCTAAGCAACGACTCGTGACAATAGCAGATCTTGCTTTCAAATCGAAAGAGGCTCTCCTCTTGGGCATTTATACCACGGAGGTACTTAAATGTCTATCATATTTCCTCTATCCCACCTTCCTTCTAACATACATATTAAGATCTTTAAGTCTGTCCTCATATGCTTTATCTTAGTAGCCACCCTCTGTACCGACTCCATCCTGCTTATATCATTTTTCTGGTTCTTAATTATGTTATATAAAACATTTCTGACATAAGTTTGAAGTTTGGTAAGATATGGGCTGGTCTGGGCACATGCAGATTAGATTTGAAGTCTGCCCAAGATGAAAATAAAAAGGGATATATGTACGAAACTATGCTTAGGGTTTTCACTGAATGTGTGTTTGCAGCAAGCACCGATGTGCGGTAAGACAGACAGCCCCGCGCTAACTGCTGGGGATGTGCCTAGCATGTTCCCAACAGTAACCACACTGAACAGTTCTCTAATCTGAGGCAGTAGCATTTGCAGTTAATATGGGTGCACTTAATGCTACCTAGTGAGGTGGCATCCACATTGACTACAACATTGACAATTAACACATTAACTCCGCACTAATTGCACTGTGCAGTCAACGCCTACTCTCTGCGCCCTATCCTGTCCAATTTTCTTCCATCACACACTAATCAGGTAGCATGGGATTTTTTAATGCGACCGTTGTTTTACCACATAGTAGCAGTTTCCATGGTCCTGTTCTAACTGCTTAGCACACACAAAAGCATGTACTAACCCATTAGTGTGCTTTAATAAATATGCCCGTGTGCATGTATTTGAGGAAGGTTGGTTTTTTTTTTTAGGAATACCTGTTTGTGGAAGGCAAAAGTGGAGTATCCATGGAGACTCTCTCCTTGGCCTTCTGAATATTTTTCTTTTAGTTTATAAGAAATATCTTCTTTTGTTACTATGTCTTAAATATCTTAGTTCACAACATTTCCTGTTTGATCTTTTAGCCCCGTTTTTGAAGCCAATAGGATTTGATAAGAATAAGCTTATTATGCATAGTATAAAGGTTACAAGTATACAATAATTCCTCTGTTACTGCCTATACAATAGCTAACAGAATATCACAATATATTGTTTTGATGGGAACACCAAGGTTAAATTTTACATAAATTCTTAAGATTAGATTTGCATTTTCCTTCTGACGAATTTATACTAATTATTCAGCTTACAATATGTTTGCTACAACGAGTGACACCGACTATAGACCCCAAACCAGTCAACATGCTTGGTAACGGTTATGTAAAATATCTTGTGGCACAATCACTCAGGAGCACATTCATGCTGAAATAGTCAGCCTAAGAAGTTTATTTTTAGTGTGCGCAAATTAAGTTAAATCTTTAATCCGCACGGCCGCTAAATTCTGAATCCATGTGTTTTAAAAATGCCCAGTGCTCCCTTCTCTGAATAAAGTCGGCTAGTTTCATTAAAGAACGAAGGGGGCATATTTAAAGTGATGAATGAAGTTTACAGACCCGCTAATCACATTAAGTGCCCCAAGCGGGACATTGGGTGGCACATAGCTGGTCTGTGCCGCTGAATATCCCCCTCTAGTGCTGCTAGAAGCCCCAATAATAACCGTGCAGCAATGAGCCTCTCTGTGGACATTCCAGGGATGGTTCCGAAGATAAACAGGCAATGGCAATATTCAGAATAAAGGCGGTCTTAACTTTAGCCACTTTAGCCGAATACCGCTGCTGACTGGTTAGCTGCAGTGCTACCCAACCAACCTGGATATAAAGTGACAGTGGCTGGATATGACCCCAGCACTTAATATCCAGGTCTTAGTTAAAGCGGCGATGGCCGGCCGCTTTAAACCACGCTGTCTGCCACTGCTGAATATTGGCCCCAAAATGTCTTGTTTAATAAGGGCTTGAACGTTTCCTTTCTTTGCAGGTGCTTAGGAATTAGCAACTGGAGGCAGATAAATTAAACAATAAATTCTTTTATTTATTAAAAAAAAAATGTAACTAGAGTTATGAGATGTGTATTGGATTAAATTAGAAATGAGTAACCCTATCTGAACTTGTGTGTTGGAGGGGTATGATAATCAGCTAAGCATGAACAAGTCACGGATAGGTCAGAATAAATCAGTCTTTCAGTGTGACTACAATCTCTAAATTAAGCTTTTTATGGTTAGTTTATATGCAAATATTCATAGATTTTGCTTCTACATTTTGAAGGTACTCAAAGGTTCAGATTCTCTTTGAATATTAAAATTCTGTGAGTCTGAATATTTACATGTGCTCAAACCAGTGAGCCAGTTTTGAAATCACCACATTTGTGACTAATATTTAAGAGCTAAACTCCCTTTTTCAGGTTAGTTAAAACATAAAAAAAACAAACGTCCCAATATACAGGAGCGCTTATCTGATTAGGAGCACCTGCTATCCATATAAATCTCGCAAACCATGATATTCAACAGAACAATGCAGTCAACCCCACTGCATATTGCCAAAGACCACCTTGGCATTATTCGGAGTGTGCTGGAGTGGTCCTGGGGCACATTCAGGATGGAGCATAAAATTATCCAAAAAGAGGCGATTTTTGAAGCTGCTATCAGGATATCTATCGACATAACTCAAGATGGCAAAAGCGCTCCCGGTGCTATACAAGTAGTTATTTGGCTGGAGAGCTAAAAATCACCACCATCCAGGTCTCGCCAGATCCTCACTATTTGGACACCAGCGCCAATTTGTCTGGATTTTATTTCAACACAGCAGCCAGATTTTAAATTTAACGCTGGCAGAGGAATTTAAATACTGTCTCGAAAATCATATCATTGACATGAATAGAGTTTACTTCCCAAAAGTTGGAAGTCTGTTAATTAAACAATTAGGCTTTTGCAACTAACACGGTGCATTAGTGAAATTAGCGCCATGTTAGCTGAAAAAGCTGTGCGGTATCTGTTGGGGGTATATACGCAACATTCCCCCAGAAGATACCACATTGGAAATGCAGAGCGCAATCTGACAGCACCTGGATGTCGGTACGTCAGGTTTCATCTCTGGCCCCTTTTCAAATCCAGGCTAAAAACTCACCTCTGAGGCCACTTTTGGATCTTACTCTCCAGCTATGCGTTTCCTTACCATTCCCCAAGACATATCCTAGTCCCCAGTTGTTGTGTTGTCTGTCTTGACTAGACTAAGCTCTGATAAGCAGGGACCATTTTTTACATGTCTCTGTACAGCGCTATGTATGACTTGTAGTGCTACACAGATGATCAGTAGTAGTGGTGGATGCAGCTTACGCCACCTATTGAGGTAGTGTTAGTTGCACCTGCACCATCTGTAGATCCAACAGTTGTCATGTGCTGTTGACATGCACAGTGTAGACATGCGCATTCTCAACCCTCACCTAACCCATGCATGCAACTATTGTGTTTTTTGCAGATAACAGAAAGTTTCTGTGCTATCTGCACTTGCTCCATATTAGCTGTTAACATGGTGCACTTGGCAAGAGCCTTCTGTCATGTTAAAAGCTAACACAGTTTAGTAAACATGCCCTATAGTCACAAATGCATTATGTAAATCTAATCAAAAGCTATTATCTACAGCTTTCTGATTTCTCTATACAAGATTTTTTAAAAATTTACACCATATAAAGGAGGGAGATAAAGAGTTCTAGAATAATATTTTAAACAGTCAGTAATATATTGAATAACGAGCAATCTTTGGCCTCTGTTGAAATCACAAACACTGCTACCATTTAATGGAAGCTTTCAATGGAAGGGTTTAATGCTATGAACTCTTGTCCAATGGATTTGAATTAAAACCTTGAGTTAAGGGCTGCAAGAATTTGGGGTAAGCTTGTTTAATCATAGACCTGCATGGTCTTCTGACAGAATATAGAAGTTTTAACATTGTAATGTTGTTTTCCAAAGTGATGAATGAAGTGAGATTATTTATATGGGAGAGAAACATTTTCTGCCTATGCAAGAACTTGCAATGAGATATTGACAGAAGTATTTTAATGGTGTTCCTTCAAGAAGAAAAAAAAAAGGATTCAGTTATAGTTCCCATCTTTGGAACAGTTTGTCAATAGTCTGGAAACAAGTGGCATAAATTCCGCCCAAGCAGCTCCAGCACGACAAACTGCTGCTGCCTCTGCTCTTGTAAGTTTGGCGCAGGCCTGGCGGCTGTTTTTCCCCCCTTGGCCAAAGAGTCTCATAACAGTTGCACCGTGAAATTTCTGCCTAGCGGGACACAGCCTCCGGACCCTGCACAAACTTACAAGAGCAAAAGCAACATAGCAAGATGAGAAAGTAAGTTTGCCGCGGCCGCTGCATAGGAGTGGCCACATGCTGAGGGGGCTGCTGCACAAGGTGGAGGCTTCTGCATGAGGGGGGCTGCCACCTCCACAATGGAGGGCCCTCGACAAAATTTTGCATAGGGGTCCTCATTGGAACTTATCCCACTGCTGGAACGATTATCTGGATTATTCTGAGGGAGTAAAGAAAAACCTCTTTAATTATTTATTTCCCTGTATTAAATAATTGAAACTAATAAGGTTATGACTTAGAGCTCTAAATGACAAGGGCTAGTTAGTATGATATATTGATTCAGGAAAGGGCCAAGAGATAGAGATAAATGATAAAGTGGTATAGAAAACCTGTTAAATATAGAAGACGACTGGTTCTTATAAGAGCACCTAACATGTCCCTTCATGGGTATATATGGATAATAGTGATTGCATCACAGCAATATACTTCACCGGTTGTCATTTAGGAGCTTATATTTCTTCACAATACAGACTGATGTAATTTTATAAATCATTTTCACCCCAAAATGCCATTTTACATGCATTAATGGGCTCTTATAAAATTAAGGCACATCTAAAAGCATGTGTAATAAACGCTGGTGCATAAATATTATGCCAGCCCACATTAATCTCCTAAAAGTGACATGGTTCTTTCTGGGACACTCTCTCATTCCTCCTTGCCCACTAGAGTGGGATAATTCAACACACCTACCCCCCAACCAGTTCTCCACAATGGACACAATTTCAGAGCTGCCCCCCTTTTGCACTGGTATTAGAAATTTAAGAACCCTCCTGCAATCATGGCCAATCAACTCAGAATATCACCCAGAGATACCTTGCTGTTAATCAAAGATTATGAAGCCTTGCTAGATATCATTTTGAGTTGCATGATCATGCCAGGAGAGGGCTATATTTTCCTTCCTGTCAGGGATAAATGAGGCATCTCTAAAACGGTGGTTATCCCAAAGGGTTGAGTGGGACTCTTTAGCCCAAGAGCAGACAGAATTAGTCTTGCCAAGGGGAGAGATCTATATGCAGTGTTCCCTGGAAGACTTGATATCACTTTTACTATGTGGATCTGGAGAAGAATATCCAGAGGGGGCTATATTACTCTTGCTTATGCACAGGAGGAATTGCGAGCCTCCTAAACCGGATTATATCATCCTTGCTACAGAGATTTGCTTCCTACAATGTGCTAGAGTCAGAAAAATCTCTAGCCATTATTTTTTCAGTTGAGGACATAGCCTGGGGGATTTTCCAGCAACTAGCATGAGTGTTCTACTTTACTGTCATAACCGCCCCATTTGCAGAGGACCCACACTATTGAATGACAGTTATAGGCTTACCATACCCTCAGTAAAATATATCGCACAGAATGTGTATTCCATCTTAAATATACTCAGTTGGGGAGGGGCGAAAATGGGTCTATTTTAAGCCTGTACGTGCATAAACAGCTCACAATCAGGACATTTCAAAATATCCTGCATATGCATTTTTAGCAATTTCATAAGAGCCCTGGGAAAATGAAAAAGGTTCATGAAATTACTCCCTATCCTCTATACAGGGGGCATAGAATATTGAATAATTCTAATATTCTTCCCCCGCAGATAATCTCAGGCATTATCCTCATTTATATTAAAATGCCATTTAACAACCTACATATACTACTAAGCAAAATGTCACTATTTTATTTTTCATTCTTGCTAAATTTGTGGATTTCAGCCAACATCTAAAAGATTGTAATTAAAACTGAGCTAATCAAATGTAGAGTCGAGATAATAGAGCAAAGCTAATTTACTGTTTCATCATTATTGAGTCTGTTCAAGAAAGGTTTCTTTTTACATCAACAATATTCATTATTTTTTGGTATTGCCATTTGTTCCTTTTTTCTTATAAAACAAGGAAGATATATCAGAGTCATGGGATCATAATCATTCTGTGACCTTGAGTGGAAGAGACATTCACCACTGTGCTGCAGGTGTATAAAATCTCCCTTTGGAAACCTTTTGAACACCACTTGTACAGGATCTTCTCACTTCATTAGAGCACCAGTTTATATGGATTCTACTAATGGTACATAATTTGCTTATAAACTGAGCTTCAAAAGCATGATTACTTAACAAAAAAAATGCAGTCTGATTAATGCGCTGACAAAGATGCGCATCCCTTGCAACCAGAATATTTAACGCCTGTGCTTTTCAGTGCATTTTCTATACATCTCTGAAAAGGCCTCTCTTCAAGGAGCTTCTTTACTAAAGCATGTTAGGATTTTGCAGCTCATGCACCTTTAGCGCACATCTAATGGGTGTGCAGTGCAAAGCTTCTGCGGTAACTGCAGAAGTGTGACCAGCGTGTTCCTGACAATCTATATGTGGATGAATACCCTAACACCTGGTGCTATTACTGCAGGTGCACTTAATTCCAACAATCAAAATAGCATTGGGGCATCCGCATTAATGACAATATTGACAGTGCTCTTTGCCCCTACCTTGCCAATTCAGTATCCGAATGTATGAGTGGCAGTTAGCAATTACCACATACTGATTTGGACACTATGCCCATAGTAACAGTTACCATGGGCCTGAGCTGGCAGGTATCACATATGAAAAACGCACGTTAACCGCTTAGTGCACTTTAATAAAAGGACCCTTTAGTTTCTAAGTGAACCATGGATGGATATTTTTATTTTATAACACAAAAAAGTTCAAGATCATAAAGGAAGAGAAGCTGACTTCCTCTACTGAGGTGACCCCTGCTGTTTCAAGTATGGTAGTAAAGATTAGCCAGAGTCTACTTCCTTCCAGTTTGCTTGCGACTAGCAAAGACTTCCATATTTGTTTCATGCTTGTTTCAAATAAATGTTTGATTTTCAAGAATTTTTTCATGTTCTTTTGGGCTCTTCATTTTTGTGTGCAGATACCATGTGCGCACAGTTGAAAAACATATTTAATCATGAATAAGCAAGTTAATTCATAGATATACGTATGTGCATGCAAGCAATTTGCCTGCTTTCACTTTTAAGGTGCTCAAATGACTAAACACTCACAATTGCCTACCCTTATATATCATATCACACATTATTCATAAGGCTAGATTGCCACCCAGTCCTCAAGCATTCCCCTCCCCGATTACTTTTTTACATATTTTAGTAAATGGTCTTTTTACATATACAGAGGATTTGGGTAATCTCATAACCTTACCTTCTTTAGATTGTAATAGTGAATATCTTGGGTTTGAAATTATGTTTTAAATACCCTGAAGGTACTGCATCATTCTGGCTCTCAACTTATTTTACCTTAAAATCATTACACTAGTTGTCCATGGATGCTCATTTGAAATTTAAAATATTTATTTTACTATTTAAGGCAATCTGTTTAGATATGCCTCTGTTTGATATTGTCTTGTCAGCAAATGAGTTGCAATTTGCAATTGCAGTCTCAGGAGCCATTGCAAATTCCATCTGCTAGGGAAGCTAGAAAGCATCTTTCAGGAAATGAAAAGGAGCCAAATGATGAAAACTGCAAACACAAGCATTGGCAAATTAGATGCAAGGCATTGATAAGGCAGGCAAAGAGAATTTGAGCAGAAACTTGACATGGAAGCAAACACACGTAATAAAGACTTCCAAGTACATTCGTAGCAAAAAATCTGTGACAGAGTCAATAGGACCATTAGATGATAGATGGGTAAAAGGGGCACTAAGCAGGAAAGGCCATAGCAGAGAGACTGAATAAATTCTTTGCTTTAGTCTTTACTGAGGAAGATGTAGGGATGCTACCCATGACTGAAATGGTATTTAAAGGTGATGCCGCAGAAGAATTGAAAGAAATAGTTGTAATACATATTCTCAGTGAATCGCTATTTGATAAACTGAAGAGTAGGAAATCACCAAGACTGGACGGCATACATCAGAGGGTGTTGAAAGAATTGAAAGATGAGATAGTTCACAGATTACTAATAGTAGGCGTACAATCATTAAAATCTGTAATACCTGAAGATTGGAGGATGGCCAATATAACGCCAAATTTTTAGAAAGGGTTTCAGTGGTGATCCGGGAAACTACAGACTGGTAAGCCTGACGTCAGTACCAGGAAAAATGGTAGAAACCATTATAAATAATAAAATTACTGATCATGTAAATAGTTATGGCTTAATGGGAGACAGCCAGCATGGCTTTAGCCAAGGAAGGCCTTGTCTTACTAATCCGTTATATTTTTTTGAAGGTGTGAATAAACAGGTAGACAAAGGTGAGTTGGTTGATATAGTGTATCTAGAATTTCAGAAAGCCTTTGACAAGGTCCCTAATGAGAGGTTTTTGGTGAAATTAAAAAGTCATGGAATAGGAGGCAGTGTACTATTGTGGATCAGGAACTGGTTAAACGATAGAGAGCAGAGGGTAGGGCTAAATGGCCAATTTTCCCAATGGAGAAAAGTGAATAGTGGAGTACCCCAGGGATAAGTGCTGGGTCCGCTGTTTGACATATTCATAAATGACCTGGAAAAGGCAACAAGTGAGATTATCAAATTTGCAGATAACACAAAACTATTTAAAGTTGTTAAAACCCTTGAGGATTGTGGAAAATTGCAAGAGGACCTTGATAAATTGGAAGACTGGGCATCAAAATGGCAGATGAAATTTAATTTAATGTGGACAAGTGCAAAGATGCACCTAGGAAAGAACAACCTATGGTTACACAATGCAAGATTCCACATTAGGAACCACCACCCAAGAAAGATTTAGGTGTCATTGTGGTGTCATGTTGAAACCCTCTGCCCAGTGTGCAGCAGCAGCCAAGAGAGCAAACAGAATGCTAGGTATCATAAGGAAAGCAATGGAGAATAAAACGACCGCCGGACCAGAATGAACAAATGGATGATGAAATGCTCAAAGAAATCAAGGAAGCTAACAAAAGTTACAGCGCGGTAATAATAATGGGCGATTTCAATTACCCCGGTATCGACTGGGTCAGTGTCACGGCAGTACATGCTAGGGAGATAAAGTTCCTAGATGACATAAATGACTGCTTCTTGGAGAAGCTGGTCCATTTACCGATGAGAGGGGAAGCCATATTAGACCTAGTCCTTAGTGGAACACCAGATCTAGTGCAATAGATAAAGGTGTTGGGGCCACTTGGCAATAGTGATCATAGCATGATCGCCTTTGATTTAATTAGTGCAGGAGGGATAGTAAGGAAATCCACAGTACTACCTTTTAACTTTCGAAAGGGAGACTATGATAAAATGCGGAAAATAGTTAACAAAAAACTAAAAGGAGCAATTGCAAAGGTTAAAGACTCATATCAAGCTTGGGTGTTGTTGAAAAATACTATCTTGGAAGCCCAGACCAGCTGTATTCCACGCTTTAAGAAAAATGGAAGGAAGTCCAAAAAACTGCCAGCATGGTTTAAAGGTGAGGTCAGAGAGGCTGTTGTTGCCAAGAAAGCATCTTTCAGGAAATGGAAAAAAGAGCCAAACGATGAAACCTGGAAACAGCACAAGCACTGGCAGGTCAAATGCAAGGCATTGATAAAGAAGGCAAAGAGAGAATTTGAGAAGAAGCTTGCTGCGGAAGCAAAAACGCGAAATAAAGATTTTTTCAAGTACATTCGTAGCAAAAAACCTGTGAGAGAGTCAATTGAACCATTAGATGATAGAGGAGTTAAAGGGGCACTAAGAGGCGACAAGGCAATAGCGGAGAGAATAAATGAATTCTTTGCTTCGGTCTTTACTGAGGAAGATGTAGGGATGTTACCCATGACTGAAGTGGTATTTAAAGGTGCGGAAGAATTGAAGGAAATATCGATACATCGGGAAGATGTATTACAATATTAGATAAACTGAAGAGTAGCAAATCACCTGGGCCGGATGGTATACATCCAAGGGTGTTGAAAGAACTGAAATATGAGATTGCAGACCTGCTATTAGTAATCTGTGAACTATCATTAAAATCATCTCTAATACCTGAAGATTGGCGGATCGCCAATGTAACACCAATTTTTAAAAAGGGTTCGAGGGGTGATCAGGGAAACTACAGACCGGTGAGCCTCACGTCAGTGCCGGGAAAAATGGTAGAAACCATCATAAAGAATAAAATTACTCAGCATGGAGATAGTCATGGCTTAATGGGAGACAGCCAACATGGCTTTAGACAAGGAAGATCTTGTCTTACTAATCTGTTATGTTTTTTTGAAAGTGTGAATAAAACAGGTGGACAAAGGTGAGTCAGTTGATATAGTGTATCTGGACTTTCAGAAAGCCTTTGACAAGGTCCCTCATCAGAGACTTTTGGCAAAACTAAAGAGTCATGGGATAGGAGGCAGTGTACTACTGTGGATCAGGAACTGGTTAAAATATAGAAAGCAGAGTGTTGGGCTAAATGGCCAATTTTCCCAATGGAGAAAGGTGAATAGTGGTGTACCCTAGGGATCTGTACTGGGTCCACTGCTTTTTGACATATTCATAAATGACCTGAAAGTGGAATAACGAGTGAGTTTATCAAATTTGCAGATGACACAAAACTATTTAAAGTCGTTAAAACCCAAGAGGATTGTGGAAAATTGCAAGAGGATCTTGATAAATTGGAAGACTGGGCATCAAAATGGCAGATGAAATTTAATGTGGACAAGTGCAAAAGATATGCACCTAGGGAAGAATAACCCAAACTATGGTTACACGATGCAAGGTTCCACATTAGGAACCACCACCCAGGAAAAAGATTTAGGCGTCATTGTGGATAACATGTTAAAACCCTCGGCCCAGTGTGCAGCGGCAGCCAAGAGAGCAAATAGAATGCTAGGTATCATAAGGAAAGGAATGGAAAATAAAACAAAAGATATTATAATGCCTCTATACCGTTTCATGGTGAGACCGCACCTTGAATATTGTGTGCAATTCTGGTCGCCGTATCTTAAAAAGGCTATAGCGTTATTAGAAAAGGTTTAGAGAAGAGCCACCAAAATGGTAAAGGGGATTGAAGGATACTCCTATGAAGAAAGGCTAAAAAGGTTAGGGCTCTATAATCTGGAAAAGAGACGGCTGAGGGGAGATATGATAGAAGTCTATAAATTAATGAACGGAGTGGAACGGGTAAACATAGATCGACTGTTTACGTTATCAGAATATAGGAAGACTAGGGGACATGCAATGAAGCTACAGGGTAAACTATTTAAGACTAATAAAAGAAAATATTTTTTCACTCAATGTGTAATCAAACTCTGGAATTTGTTACCTGAGGGTGTAGTTAGTGAGGCTGTTAGTGTAGCTTGGTTTAAAAAAGGTTTGGACAAGTTCCTGGAGGAAAGGTCCATAAACCATTATTAAGAAGGGACCCAGGATATCAATGCTTGACCTAGTACAAGCATTGAAGAACCTGCGTCTTTTGGGGAAACTGCTAGGTACATATGACCTAGATTGGCCACTGTTGGAAACAGGATACTGGGCTTGATGGACCTTGGTCTGACCCAGTATGGCATATCTTATGTTCTTATGTTCGCGTAGCTGGCTTTAAAAAAAAAAACAGTTTGGACAAGTTCCTGGAGGAAAGGTCCATAAACCATTATTAAAATGGGACACAGGGTATCCACTGCTTGACCCAATATAAGCATTGTGGAACCTGTATCTTGAGGAAACTGCTAGGTACTTGTGACCTAGATTGGCCACTGTTGAAAACAGGATACTGGGCTTGATGGACCTTGGTCTGACCCAGTATGGAGTATCTTATGTTCTTATGTCCATGACCAGAACTAAGGTTTATTCTGTTGCTGGGCCACATTTTTTCCTATTCATATCAGGGAGCAGGTGCAAGTCTGGACATGGACAATTTTATTTATTTATTTTATTTAACAGGTTTTTTTATACCGCTTTATCATTTCAGTCAAAGCGGTTTACATTTTAACTTAAATTTGGCAATATACATTAAACAGGGACATTGATAACTTGGGTTTTAGTCTTACACATGCCTCCCCGGCCATTCCCTTGACACGATCCCTGGATATGGATATCCATGTGCAAAATGGGTCCTTTTAAAAATGGTCTTTTACACATGGATGCAATTTATGCATGGTAGTATTCATGAAAAGGTTTCTAAAATAACCCCCTTAAACTTATTTTTCTCACTCTGATTTTTGTATTTATATTTGCTTGGTTTCCAAGTTTTGGGCAGCCAAGTGACAGAGTTGTTTCCATTGGACTGTGTCCAACACCACGTTCTTGCAACCGTTGAGGTTTACCTTGAAGAATATAAGGATGGGTCTTGAGGATGTCCTTGAAGATGAGGGATGAATTTTCCTCCGTTCTGTGCACATTTGTGAGCTGATCATAGGAGCATAAATTTGTGAATTATGGTATCTTCTGTCTTTATGATATGACCTAAGCTGAGCTTACACAACTGTTTCCTCCACATCTCTACTGCTTTACTATTCCCTAGTAAGTTACTATTCCCTGGAACTGAAGGATTTAAAATAGCCTTTATTTTGACACCAACAAGCCTTGAGGGATTAGTACAGTATCTTAATCCATAGGAAATCATCCACATCTAGCATTATCGCCCATACCAATTTTATGAAGGGCTTTAAATTCAAAATCCCAATTTGCCTTATCAAAATGAGCTTGTAAGAACAAGAAATGGAAACAAACATGATAGCAGAAAGAGACCATATGGCCTATGTAGTCTACCCTTCCACAGCAATTACTATAGTCCCTTTCCCCCCTTTAGAGCTTCTGTGTTTGTCCCATACTTTCTTGAATTTAGATACTGTCCTCATTACTACCTCCACTGCCAGACTAGTCCACCCATCAATCATTCTTTCTATAAAAAAATATTTATGCATATTACTCCTGAATCTATCCCCTTTCACCCTCATTCTATGTCCCTCATTTCAGAGATTTTTCAGTTGAAAGAGGTTCTCCTCCTGTGCATTTATGCCATGGAGGTATTTAAATCTCTCTCTCTATCATATTGCCTATATCCCGCATGTCCTCTAAAAAAAAATGTACATATTGAGATCTTTCACTAATTTCAATGGTTTTTTGTCAAGAATTTTGTCCTTTCAATAGCCCCAAAGGAGCTTTGCAAAATGTGTTTGTTTACAGTATGTTTATTAAAATGTGATATACTGCACTTCAATAGTGGCCACCTTGAAATTTGGACCTGTGAGAAGTTATTAGTTTTGATTTTGTGACATGAAGGGGATTGTTTTAGGTGCCCTGTTCATGCTTTGAATTTCTGAAAATGGACATAGAGATGTTCAAACACAGAGATGTCTCCAGATCATTTTAGAAGCAAAGTCTGTGGATGTATAAATCTTTGGTGCAACCTCATTTGGAGTATTGTGTGCAATTCTGGAGACCGCACCTTCAAAACATATAAACAAGATGGAGATGGTACAGAGGGTGACTACTAAAATGGTAAGTGGTCTTCATTATAAAGCATATGAGGACAGACTTAAGGATCTTAATATGTATACATTAGAGGAAAGGCGGGATAGAGGTGATATGATTGAGACATTTAAATTCCTCCGTGGCATAAATGTACAGGGGGAGAGCCTCTTTCAAATGAAAGCAAGTTCTGCTACGAGGGGGCATGGAATGAGGGTGAAGGGGGATAGATTCAGGAGTGATATGCAGAAATAGATCTTTATGGCAAGAGTGGTGGATCCATGGCATAGTCTCCCAGTAGAAGTGGTAGAGATGAGGACAGTATTTGAATTCAAAAAAACATGGGAAAAAACACAGAAGATCTCTAAAGGAAAAAAGGGGACTGTTGTAGTTGTTGATATGGAAGGACAGACTAGATAGAAATATAACGACAGAAAAAGACCATATGGCCTATGTTTCTATGTATGAGGGAATCCAAGTCGGAATGGGGGCATGACATAGGTATAACCAGGGTGTTCCCAAGAATGTGGGAAACCCAACCTGAGTTCAGATGGCGATGGAGGAGAGAAGCTGGACATGTGGAGCATAGGGAGACAGCAAGGGGAAATCTGGAAAAGGAAGGAAAAGAAGAGACATGGGGGAAAGGGAAAAGGAGGATTGATCATGTAAGCATGCGTTTTCTTCTTCATTAAATGCAGATTAAGGATAGCCTTCTTTTATCATAATTCCTTAAAACAGTAGTTAGCATACACTGCTCTAATTTAAATCCCTTACGTATTTTCATGTTTTATAAAAACACAATGTTCACATCCATCTTACCCACTTAGAGCCTGATTCCAGTAGGGGCACGTCCGGGTGGCCTTGAGCAGGATGGTCCCATTGGTACTTGTCACCAGATGTTCCCATGGATGCAGGATTGGACTTGGGCCCTTAGATGGCCTGGCATGCCCTGCATACTGGTGGGGATGTCCACACCGCATGCCTGTGGGACTGCTGCAGTGCCCTCCCTATCACCCTGCCACCCAACCCCCAACGGGACAGCCAGGGCCTGGATCAGACGGGGGGTGTCCTGTTGCTCTGGGTGGGGACTGCTGGACTCCGGCGGGGGTGGGAGCTGCAGGATAGGATCAGATGGGCATCCTGTACTTATTCCACCTCAGAGGTGGAATAAGCAGGGCATTGCCCGGCAATACCCAGATGTACAGGGCTGTCACTGGAATCAGTCCTGTATGTCCAAGGGTTGGGCCTGCCCATGCTCCACCCACTCTCCGCCCCATCCCATCCCCGTACCCCACAGCATGCCCAACGGCTCTGTATGTGCAGTGGGGCAAAGAGGTGGAAGAGGTTAAGAGCAGATAGCGGGGCTGGACATACCATTACGACACACAGCCATGCTATTTGCCTTCCTGGATCAGGACTTTAGCATATTATGGAACATTTGTGTTCGTTAGTAAAAAAAAAGTAGATGATTTAAAATAAAAATTCTGCTCAACTTTATTGGCACCTTTGCATTTTAGGTATGTTGTGTACAATATCTTGAGAAATTTTAGGAAATATTCCAACTATAGGTCATCATAATATTGTAATAGTATGTTCAAAAAGATATTTGTGCAACTTAGACATACTAATTTCTGAGAAAATAAACAAACTCAAAATATGACCTGGACAGGATTAATGGCACCATTCATTAATATTTGGTTGCACAACCCTTGGCAGTGATGACAGTTTCCAAACATTTCTTGTAGCCATCTACGTTTTGTACATCTGTCTGATGGTAGTTTCTCCCACTCTTCAACTGCGATTTGTTCCAGCCCATGAATGTGTCCAGGATCTTTTACGAATAGCAGATTTCAGCTCTTTACAAAGGATCTTGATTGGATTGGAGATCAGGACCCATTGCTGGCTAGTTTAAAAAACAGTCCATTTTTTCCTTTTTAAACTATTCTTTTGTACTTTGGGCTGTATGTTTTGGGTCATTGTCCTGCTAGAGGACTCATAACCTTCGACCCACATCTAGCTTTCTGACACTAGGTAGCACATTTCACTCCAAAATACCTTGGTAGTCCTCTGACTTCATGATTCCTTTAACACATTCCAGGTATCCAGTTCGAGGCAGCAAAACAGACCCTCCACATTATGGAACCTCCACCATATTTAACTGTAGGAAGGGTGTTTGCTTTCTTATAAGCTTCATTTCTTCACCTGTAAATGTATTATTGGTCTGCATTAGCAAAGAGGTCAAATTTGGTTTCATCTGTCCACAGAACATTTTCCCAAGGTAGGTTTGGGAAAAGATCAGGCATGCTTTTTTTATGTCTGTCTTTGAGCAATGGGTTCCTCCTTGGCCTTCACCCATGAAGTCCTTCTTTGTTTGGTACATGGTGTATGGGACGTGTTGAAACCACTACTCAAGATTGCTCCAGGTCAACCTGAAGCTCTTTGGATGTTGTACGTGGTGTTTTTCCAACAGTTCACACTGACTTGCAAAGACTTCTTGCATTAATTTTCATCTTCCCACCACATTCTTGGAGGTTCTTGACAGTGCCGTAAGTAGAAAACTTCTTAACATGGTGAACTGTAGACAAAGGATCCCAAGATCTTTGGAGATGGCCTTGTACCCCTTTGAAGTTTGATAATGGCTTTTCTGATGGAATCAGGTAGCTCTCTTATCTTCACCACTATGAAAATGGAATAGGGAGTGAATCTGACCATTTTAAACATTACATCCATCATTCATTGGTTGATTCAAGTCATGTGAGTACTGAGAATTGATCGCAGGTACGTCTAATTTTACTGCAGTGGGAATGTGGTTGCTGTTCAAATGGATTTGAATTGTTTATAAGGGTGCCAATAGTCATGCCCTAACAATGTCTCATTTTTCATACTATTTCCTACTATTTCTTTTTTTTTACTTGGGTCTCATTTTATTTGATTACTTTATTTGATTTTGTGTGCCAAATGCGTGTGCATATATAGTCCAAAACCATTTCATCAATGGCTTTTTCTTAGGAGATATTAGACATTAAGGGGTCGAATCGCAAGGGTGCCAATAATGTTGCTCACACTGTAAATCTCATTTATTTAAACTCATTCGGCACACTGTATAAGTTCCCCTTGAGTCACTTGAATCAGCTGCTGTCTAATATATGCTCTCTATAACAAAGCTGTCCTCAAGGAGCCAAAAAAACTGACAAAACAAAAACAAGAGAAAAACTCCAAACAAGGCTACAAAAACACACAAACCGTGAGAGTCAGAAAAAGAAAAGGAAAGAAAGTATCAGTTAGAGCCAAATACTTTGGCAATGTTTAACTAATCTTTTTGCCATTGTTTTGAAGACTTAAGGTGTTTGAGTAATCACCACTGTTTACCCTCAGTGTATGGTGGTGATTGGATCAAGATTATTACTCGCTTGGAACAGCTGGATCTTTCGTTTGAACACTGCAGTACAAAATGAATTAAAATTGACTATTGATTATGCCTCAGCAGCGAGTCAGGGGTTAATTCAGCCTCAGATTTGCAGTTTGGTGAGAAACTGTTTACATAACTACAGGAAGATGTCCGAGGACCAGGGAGGAGCTCTTCACAATGGAAATCAATTAGGGAAAACAAGAGAACAATTCACCTAGCAGGTGTGGACCTGTTGATGAGAATAGGAAGAATTATTCCTCTTCCCTAGCAAATGTAGACCAATTAAGGAGACATTTACCTAGCAAATATCAACAGGATGGGAAGAGTCATCAATTGTAATTGTGCAGTTGAGCTTCTGAAACCATGGGGGGTGGGGGGAGGGTGTATCCCTTGAGCATTGTCAGAAACATGGCCAGTGTCTGGATTGTGTTTAATAGATGACTGCCCCTATCCTATGGAATTAAAATGTGTGCCTGTTTAGCCAGAAAGTAGAGCAATGAAGGGATCTCTTCTACAGAGCGGACACACTGCCTAGAAACCTTCCCGATTGAGAAGTCTCTCGTCTGGCCGAATCAGGGATCCATTCGGTTGAAGTGGGGAATGAGATGAAGTTCAGAACTCTTTCGGTGATGTATTATTCTCCTGTAATTAATTGCTTTCTAGTTATCATTTCTAACTAATCCTAGATAAACAAGTGACTTATTAATTTATACTTATTTTAGAAAGGCAAGTAAGTCAAATAACTGAACTTCAAGTTATCCTTGCTTTGGTTTATAAATACCTGTCTTCATTACAAGGTGTGCTAGCCTTTGTTGTAGCAAGACAAACACACTGACACCAGGTGGTTTAAATGATTCCATTGAATGGAGAACTTGTTTTTGAGACATTCTTTGTTTGAGTGGGCTGGGTAGTTATTTTTCTTGTACTTGTGTTTTTTCTTCTCTTTTTTTTTCTGTGCCTCATGATGCATGCTGGTCCTTGATCAGTTTTTTTAAATGGCTAACACATTTGCCCGTTCATCTGAGTGAAGGGATTCCCTTGGATTTTGTTTTTGGGGGGTCCCCTTTTACCATGTGTTCCCGCCAATTGCGTTCTGTCAACTCCAATCGTAGGCTTAAAGCTTTTTTTTTTTTTTTTTTTTTTTAAAGCTGGTGCCCGGGGAAGCCTTTTTAGTGCGTATGCTTTGGCGTTTTTTGCTTCCTGTGCCAGTAGTTCCAGCAGCGGGCTCTGTATTGCTCCACTTGTTTTTCTTCATTGTTTCGGGTAAGAGTGCTGGCTTTTTCTCTCTTCTTTTTTGGTTTGTTTATTTTTTGAGCTGCTTTTCAGTTTAAATTGAAATTACACTTACCTGGTAATTGTTGTTCTTTGAGGAACTCCAGTTCAGTCCTCCACTTCTGGGTTGTGTACCTCATCCTGAAGCTTGGAGACTGGGCATGTCAAACTCGTGACATCAATGGATGTAGTCTGCTGGTCTCTCCCATCAGCCCAAGTGACCTATTGACAAAGCAGACTGAAAAGGAGCAACAAATAAAAATAGCCATAGCATAAACTCAAGTGATACATTCAACTTTTAACTTTCTAACTTTTAAAACTAAATTCCCCTTAAGTACAAAAGGGAATCCATTCTCTTCCTCTCTGTTCCCCATGTACCAAATAAACCAGAAAGGAAGAAAGAAAGCTAAGAAAAAAAGAATCACAGAGATCCCTAGACTATTAACAGTATGAGCATACCTAGAGATCGTAACTCCCTCCAGAATGAATTGACTTCCAAACCACTCCTTCCTGGGTGGGATCGAGGACTGAACTGGAGTTCAAGGAACAAAAATTACCAGGTCAGTGTAATTTCCATTTCCTTATCATTCCTCCAGTTCAGTCCTCTACCTCTGGGATGTAACAGAGCAGTAATCATTGGGAGGGACCTATCCACCCGGATCGCAACAGCGCCGACCCAAGCCAGGCATCGCTCGCCGCTTGAACCTCCAGGCGGTAGAGTTTACCGGTATGGAGAAACGACCAAGAGGCCGCTCTGCAACTCACCACCAGCGGAATCAACTGTGATCCGCCCATGAAGTCGCTTGCGGTCCATTAGAGCAAGCCCTAAACCTTTAAGAGCACCCGTCGGCTTAGAAAATGGTATGCGGACCCAACTGTAGATAACCGCTTTGGCCGCCACTATTCCTTTGTGGGGCCTCCAAACCGAACAAATAGGCGCCAGACTTACAGAAGGTTTCTGAAACCTTCAGTCACTGACACCGCATTCTCATTACACCATAATGTCGCCGACTACGTTCGGAGGCGTTCCCCTCCGAGGCCCCTAATACAGGAAACTAAAATTGAATGATTTGTGGAAAGGGAGAAACTTTACCTAGTATACAAATGGATGTTACTGGAAGCAACACCACCTTTCCATAGATAGTACAAAAAAGGTCTCCCGACAGGACAAGCTTACAGTTCCGAACTCGCCTTGCCGAGCCGATGTCCACCAGAACACTGCCTTTAAGGTCCGGACCCTGAGCAACGCCCATGCAAGAGCTTGTCAATGCCCCCAGAAACAAGCTAAGATCCCAGGGGAGAACCACCATTCTGTGAGCAGGTTGTAGATGAGAGACAACTTTTAGGAAAAACTAATCCCATCAAAGGGAGAGTTCAAGGCTACCCCCTAAACTTTACCTCCATAGCCCGAAGGGATGCCAGCTGAAACCTTCACAAGCTGGCTGCAGGTCCCTTATCAGCGAGTCCTGTAGACAATCAAACCAACCGCACAGAAATCATGGATAACGAAGTGGTCTCTGGAGCACCAGTCCTCAACCAAATGCCAATCCACACTCAAGCTAAGGATGTTGACCTCTTACTGGCCCCGGAGAAAAAATGCCAACACCGCTCCAGGCTGTCTCATTTCCTTAATCTCGTTCTTTCGATGACCAAGCTGTAGGCGAGAACTGATCCACTTGAGAGAATCGAAACAGCCTCTGAAACATAAGGTTCGCCGATCGCCAGGGATCCCTGTTGCGTAGACAACCCAACTCTGCATACCCTGGACGCCTCTGCCAACCTGTTGCCATCAGCACTATTCTCCCCCGAAGAGCTTGATGCGCTGCACCCTTCGTCCTACGAGTGGCCATGGGGGAAAAAACATAGCAAACCGGTTGAAACCTCTGTCGCCCTAGGGCATCAAAACCCTCAGACATCCTTTCCTGTCTTTGGTTGTAAAACCAACTCGCATTGGTCAACCGAACAGCTGCCATGAGATCCATCATCGAAGGACCCCACCTAAAGACTACCTAAGCAAACACTTTCAGAAGAAGCTCCCATTCCCTGGCATCCACCTGGATTCTTCTGGGAAAAACTATCCACACATTGACCAATATCGCAATGTGTGCCAACGAAAACAGCTCCAACTGGGTGAACGGAACGTTTGCTTCTTCCACGGCCGCACTTCCTGTGCTGTTTTGCCGGAGCAGGTACGGAACTGCCACGGAATCATACATCATCACTCTGATCGCTCGACCCCTTACTGCAGGCTCAAACGCTTGAAGTGACAAACAAAGACCGCTCTCAATTCCAACGGTCAATCAACCACTGAGCCTCCTGGTCGAACCAAGTTCCTAGTGCGAACCGATCCCTGCAAAGCGCTCCCCAACCTGCAAGACTCGCATCAGTCCCCACCAGGAGCCATTGAGGTTGCTCCAGCGGCCTACCTGCTGCCCGACTTCCTGGGCCCTGCCCCCAATGAAAAGAGGGGCACCTGACCCTTAACGGCCAGGAAGACGAGCGTTTAGAGAATCGTTCTGGAGCAACCAGTGCAGGGAGCAACAACCTTTGGGATGGGTGCAAAAGGAACTCCAGTCTAGGATACAACCTCTATGGTGGCCGCAATCAACCCCAGGATGTGAAGATAGCCCTAAGCTGACGGAGTCTGAATCGAGAAAAAAAATTTGCGCACCTGCTGCCGAAGAGCCTAGGCTCGGGGAACCGGCAGCAACAGTGTCCCCAATGGAAGAATTAACCAGCTTTGGACGCATTGACTATCCATCCAAGGTTCTGAAGGGATTTCACTACTCTGGATGATGTGTGTGCTCTCGTTCTTGGATATTACTTGACACTATCAGAAGCCAAGATAAGGGTGAACAAGCATTCCTTCTGTTCGCAACGCTGGCACCACCACCCAAACTTTGGTGCAAGTGTGCGGAGGTGTCACCAACCGAAGGGCAAGTTTTGAAACTAAAATTGCCCTCATGAGGTAATGAACCTCAAAACCTTAGATGAACTGAACTGATAGCCATGTGCCAACACCCCTCCGCAAAATCGAGGGATGGCCAAAAACTCCCCCCATCTACCTGGCACTAATACCGATCAAACGGTTTCCATCCGGAAGTGAGACACTCGACGACAGCTATTCATTCCTTGCGGTCCAGGATAGGATGGAGAGGCCGCCCTTTCTTGGTACTATGAATAAATTGAGTAACGATCGATGCTGTAGGGCTTCTGCGATACCGGCGCAACTGCTCCTAACTGTAACAGGCGGTCTAATGTCCACTGAAAAGCATCCGTTTCCTGATGCCCCTTTACAAGGGACTGTAAAAGGCATAGGATAGCCATGTTCCATAATACTATGAGAGTGCCCTGTAGAAAAAAATATAGCAGAAGTTCACATTCTACCGGGTTGAGAAAGGGATTTTATTTTTTTCTCTTTTTTTTTTCTTTACACTGTAGACCCCCCTAATCCTTGAAGCTGTGGCGTGGAGGAACCACTTGTGGGAACCTAGGCAGAAACTTAAACTATCCACTTTCTGATTCTTGCACTCAATGGACAAGCTCCCTCAAAGAAAGGAGTTCAAGGAAAGGGCCAGGTCCTATAATTCAGATTGCTTTCTGACACTGCCTGAAAAAAAAATCAGATTTGCCCTTTTATTTTATTTTTATTTTTTTATGAAACATGGCAACCTGGCTGTCAGCATGAACCACGTCTTTCCTATCCTTGAAGGCCAAGAGAGCATATAGATGGATCGCAGCTGGATATGATTGGGGCAATTTCTGATTATGTACCCATGATCTCAGAATGCAAGGTAGAGAGGATGAGACCTCTGTCTAACTGAGATAGAACCAAAGAATAAACTAAACTACAGACCTAAGGTCCTACATAAGTAAATAACTGCAATAAAGAAGAAGAAGCCTACGAAACCTAGATGTCACCATTGCTAAGATCTGTGAGTCAAAGACAATTCACTATGAGATACAAAGCCAAAATTATGTTCAGAGCTCTTTAATCTATTGTGTCTCCAAATAGGGAAGACAACACTCTCGTCTTCCTTGAGATCCGAGGGCCTCCCAATTGGCCTGCTGGCAGAATGAAGGAGATGCAAATTGGATCATATGAGCAAGCCCTGAAATGCAACAAATATCTAGAGACAGTAACTAGCTAACAGGATCCAGAAGGACCGAGGAAGGAAGTGGAGGGAAATCAATTAAACCATACATTTATTTATTTATTTATTTCTTCATCCAGTTTTCTATACTGCCTTATCCTTCAATCAAAGTGGTGCGCAAAGGAGGGACAAGGGGCTTACCTAAGGCCACAAGGCATGCCTAGAGGACCAGAAGCCCCCGTCCCTCCGGCCCAAGATTTCCGCCCCCAGGAGGGACCTGAACCCCTGGCCTGAGATACCCTGTCCTAACCACAACACCCCCAGACATATCCAGTGGCACTTCAGTGCCAAGAGAGAGAGGAACCTGCTCCACAGTCACAGCCCTCAGACTAGGGCATGGAGAGACTCGCTCTAGCAGTAGAGAAGTTACTCTCTCATTTTCAAATACAAACTATTAGCAGAGCTCAAGAAAAAGAGGGCTGGAAGCAAGACTTGGTGTTTGGAAAAGTGTTCAGATAACAGGAAGTGCCCTACATCCGAGATGTCCTCTCCATACTGTGAACAGTCTTGTACTCTTACTAAAAGAACAGTAGATCAGTCAAAGGGGAAGCAGAGAAAACAACTTCAGAAAATATTTACCATACATGTTTTAATGTATTTGCTAGGTTCTATATAGTTCCTCCAAACTCCTCAGGTGGCTGCGCAGTCATGGCCGATTCCCGCGCCCGAGACGGCGCCCCTGCATGAAACGCCCACCAAACACTGAGGGCGCGACGGCCTCAGCCACACATAAAATTAATATTCCCCCAGCTGTGCAGGAATAAGCACTACACAGTGATATGAAGTAAGGAGACGACTTTCTGATTTTGTTCATATAAAAAAAGGCAGCTCCAAGTACAGCAGAGCTGAAAAGGAATCAAATTAAATTAAACTAAATTAAAATTAAAATCCCTAAACCAAAGGGTTTGACATCCAGAGCTTGAGGCAATAAAAACCGCTGACGGAGCCTCGCGCTTGAAAGCGTGGGAACCAACCCGCAGTTAAGCAGGCCTACTTAACCGCCAAGATGGACCAAGGTGACAAGGTGATGAACTGCACAGCTTCTTGGTGACAGGCGCGCCATCGGAGCACTTACCCCACTTCACCTAAAATTGGTCACTCACTTTCCTTCGCCGTTGAACGGCAGCCCTGCAATCTGCAGTGCTGCTCTCAGCGATCAAGCAGAGTCGTCACCGCGGTCCCGGCAGAGCCTGCCAGGAAGCGCCCTGACACGCTTGACACTGGAAAGCAGGTCCCTGTGCTGCTGTACAACTCCCCTCTGTCCCAACTAGGAGGGGAGAGCAGCACAGATAAATGGGGCAGAACTGAAAGGAGGGAGAAATGGAGAGTTGCCTGTTCGATGCCCCCTGACTCCCGTCTTTTTTTTTTAGTACTTTAACAATGCCCTGAAAACAAAGAAGTTATAGGTCATAAAATAAAAACTTAAACAAAACAAACAAAACTACCAACTGCTCCTTAACTATTCCTCTAGTGAGCCCAGCACCTAGGCTCACTACATCCTCCTGCTGCATGGAGGCTGGACACACTGGGGCTGATGGGAGAGACCAGCAGACTACATCCAGTGATGTCACGAGTTTGACATGTGCAGTCTCCAAGCTGCAGGAGGAGGTACACAACCCAGAGGTGGAGGACTGAACTGGACGAATAAGGAACATATGAGTTCTTTTGTCTTCTCTCTCATTTAATTTAGTAACAGCAGCATCGTGGATTTCTTTGAGCTCCCTGAAGAAGCCGTCTGGCGAAACACCCGGTGTTGGGGCTCTTAATTGTTGCTTTGGATGTTGCAGACTGCATGACCTTCGTTACACTGCCATGCTGAGCTTGCAGACTCTAAGCTAAGTTTCTTCAGCATTTTTTCTTCTTCATTGCCACTGCTTTCATGATTTCTACTATGCTGCAGTCTCGGGCTGGTGATTTTTGGCTGCTGGTGATATATGGTTGTTAGTACCAGTATGAGCTGTTTGGGGGGGTTCCTTTTTTGACATTTAATGTTTTGCTTTAGCACTCCATTATAGAGTTTTTTTTCTGACCATTGATGTCTTAAGTACAATTCAATTATTGTGGCACCATTTGGCTGATGTTCCTGTTTGGTTTGCCCTTCAGCTGGCTCATCATCTTCGTTTACATTCGAAGGAGAGGTGGCTGAGGTCTTTTTTCCTCTATTATATGTATAGTATTTGGCTCTAACTGGTACTTTCTTTCCTTTTCTTTTTCCGACTCTCACGGTTTGTGTTTTTTTGTAGCCTGGTTTGGAGTCTTTTTTGTTATGTTAATATATGCTCTCAACATGCAATTCCACGAACCCTTCTGAGAATACATCATTCTGCTCTACATCTTAATTGGCTCCTCATGTATGTGCAGGTTTCTAAAAACCTACCATTTACACATGTCTGCGCCAAGTACAATCAGCAGCTGTAGCATAAAGCACCTAAGGAAGCCACTGTTTTTATCCACTAAAACTGCTTTTCTCACTGTAGAAACTAGTGAATACCTGTGCAGTTATCAGCATCCATATAGGGATTTTACAAAAGGCTCCATCTTTGACAGGCTCATTTGTAAAATATTGGGGGAAAATGAGCAGCTCCCAACTTTGAGGGCCCTTTTAATAAAGGGTGCTATGATGTTGCACCTAACATGGCAAAAGCGCTGAAACAATGGTGCATTAGAAGCAACATCTCCACTTTAACAGTCAGGGGCATGGAAAGCATTTCCCTGGCAGTTAACATGCAGCACTGTCCCATAGCTCATACGGTGTTAACTCGGCTGCACCTAAGGCCACCTATTGAGGAGGATTAGATGATCTCACATTAATGCACTCCTTGTGCGAGCTCCTTGGGGTGAGTTCCGGGGCGACGAAGCAAGGGCCTGGACCTATTTCACTTCACGCCCATTTATGCTTTCTCCCTTATCCCCGTTTCTAAGCTCTACTACCCCACTCTCTTCTCATCTGCCACCAAAAGCATTTTCCCTTGGTATACCGTCCTTTGTAGCACTGGGTTTTCTGTTGTTTTCCCTCCTCTCTATCATGTCCGTCATTCCGGTGCATTGGGGCTGGCGTCCTGTTACGTCTAATTCTGCCCTCCCCGGTCATCTTGCCCGTCAGCCCCTCAACCTAACCTATTGTGCCTCTTCCCTTCCTCAGTCCTTCCCTTCCTCTGTGTCTTCCTGCCCGCTCTTGCACTTAGCTCTTCTAAACTGTCGCTCGATTCGGACCAAAACATCTTTGATTCAAGACCTGATCGTGCTGCACAACTTGGACATATTTTTTCTGACTGAAACCTGGCTGAGGGAGGGCGATGAGCCCTTCCTCAACCGGTGTCTTCCGCCTGGCTACTCCTTTTTGTCTACCTCACGTCGAGGTAGAAGCGGCAGTGGAATTGCTGTTATTTACCGCTCTTCTGCTTCACTATCTGAGCTCCCCCCTTTAGCCTCACTATTCTACCCTGAGTCCCTCCTTGTGTGACTAGATTCCTCCCCCTCCCCATATTATTTCCTTCTTATCTACGCCCCTCCTTCTCTTTCCCCTCCCTCCTGGGATTCTCTATTGACTACCATCTCTGAAGTTTCACTCTGCTATCCTCGTCTTTTAATTTTAGGTGATTTCAATATTCATGTTGACGCCCCCTCCTCAGCGAGAGATCTTTCTTTTCTTACTTTTCTGTCCGATCACTCCCTTCATCAATTTGTTTGTTTCTTTCCCCACTCATACTGCTGGTCACACCTTAGATCTCCTCATCGCTTCAAGCTCCTTCCCTTTACCACCCATGTCCCTCTCCTCTTCTTCTCTTCCTTGGTCCGATCACGTATGTCTTCTTTATGATGTTTCTGTTCCACCCACTACCTCCTCCCTGAACTCCAGTACCAACTCCTCTTCCACGCTTTCTCGCCGAATTACTGCCAATACCCTTCTTCAACTTCCCTCCCCAGCCTCCTTACTTCCAGAAGATTTCGATGCTCTCCCTCTCGACGTTCAGGTTCATAAATTGCATTCATCACTCTCCTCCGCCTTGGATCTTGCCGCTCCTCTTCGCCCACATCACCCCCGTCGTCGTCTCCCACACTACCCTTGGTTTCACCATGGTCTAATTCTACACTGTAAGCACCTTCGTCGTGCAGAACGCCTTTGGCTGAAACATCCCTCTCCTGTCACCTCCACTGATTTCCATACTTGTCACCGTCACTATCGCACTCTTCTTCACGCGGCAAAACGTGATTACTACACTGACCTCATTTCTTCTTCCTCGAATTCTTCTCGTCAGCTTTATTCTGTCCTACGTTCTCTTACAGCTTCTCATTCTGCATCATCCCCCTCTCCCAACGTAACTTCCTCCTCCCCGGATTCCTCTTCCCTTGCCTCTTTCTTTGTTTCCAAAGTCAGTACTCTTCGCCAAGCTTTTCCCCAATGTCCCCCACCCCTTTCTCCCCCCACCGAGTCCCCCCTTTCCCCTCTCCCTTCTTCACCTTCCTCTACTCCTACATTATCACATTCCTGGTCCTCTTTTGATCCCATCACTTCCGAAGTTCTAAATAAGACCTTTTCTACCACCCGTAAAACTACTTGCTCAGCTGACCCTATCCCCTCCCAATGGCTTCTAGAACCCTCCCTAACCCTATCCCCATATATCCTTTCTCTTTTCAACACAAGTCTATCCTCTGGTTCTTTTCCCTCCACCTGGAAGCATGCGATAGTCCGCCCCATCCTGAAATCTCACTCTTCTGACCCCTCCATTCTTTCTAATTGGCGCCCCGTTTCTAATCTATCCTTTCTGTCGAAACTCCTTGAGAAGCTGGTCTTCTCTCAACTTTCCTCTCATCTTGAACTTTCTCTTACTCTTCACCCCCATCAATCAGGTTTCCACCTTGGTCATAGCACTGAATCCGGTCTTCTTTCTCTTCTCAATGATCTTCACATTGCTCACGATCGTGGTCTCATCACTTTGGCTGTCTCTCTTGATCTCTCTGCAGCTTTTGACTTGGTGGGCCACCACACCCTTCTTTTCCGCCTTCGGGAAGCGGGTCTCTCTGGTGCGGTTCTCCGATGGTTTCATTCATTTCTATCCTGTCGCTCCTTCTCCGTCGTCACTGCGTCCTCTTCCTCTGCTCCTGCTCCTTTATCCTGTGGTGTTCCCCAAGGGTCTGTTCTCGCCCCACTTCTCTTCAATATTTTTCTAGCCCCTCTTGCTCTTTTAGTCCAACAGTTTAGCATCTCTGCATATTACTATGCAGATGACATCATTCTCCTACATCACACTGACTCATCTTCCCCTGATATTTCCCCTCTTAACCTCTGTCTTACTGCTGTGGTGTCCTGGTTTTCTTCTAATTTTCTACATGTTAACCCGGCAAAGTCTTTTGCTATCTGGTTCACTTTTGGCAGCCCCTCCCCTACCTGTGCCCCTTCTCTGTCCTCACAATCCATCCCCCTGGTCCCGTCACTCTGATACTTAAGTGTTGTTCTTGACTCTGCCCTTACTTTTAAAGATCACATCTCCTCAATTGTTCAGCGCTCCTTCTTTTCCCTCTGTCAACTCAGAGCAGTCCGTCCTTTTCTCTCTATTCCTGCCTTAACCACCCTACTGCTTACCCTTGTACTGTCTCGTCTTGATTATTGCAATGTCTCTTTCGCCGGCTTACCACAGTCCCAATTGTCTCGTCTCCAACGCGTCCAAAATGCTGCCATCCGTTTGTTGACCCATGCATCACGTTTCGATCACGTTACTCCCCTTCTCTATCAGCATCACTGGTTACCCATCTTCTTCCGCATTCAATATAAACTTCTAATCTTTGCACACAAAGTAATCCATACTGGCACTCCTCTTTACCTGGCAAATCAGATACATTTCCGTACCTCCCATCATCTTCTCCGCTCCATACACATAAACCGCATGGTCCTTCCCTCCCCCGCACACGCCCGCCTCGAACAAACCCGCTCCTCTGCTTTCTATTTCCTGGCTCCAAGCCTCTGGAATTCGCTCCCCCCCTCTCTCCGTGCAGAAGAATCCTATCAATCATTCAAAACCCAGCTCAAAACTCACCTCTTCTGCATCGCGTTTGATCCTCCTCCCTAGTCCATCCCCTCTCCCCTCCTTTCTATTTTGACTACCCATGTATTGTATGTCCCCCCCTCCTTCCCCCCTTGATAGTACTCGTATATTGTCACTCTCTGTTTTTATCTTTATTTCCTGCTCTCGGCTTTTCTTTCCTTTCTCTCCTTTCCTTTTCTCATAATTGATGGCGTTCTTTTCCTTTTCTGCTGCCAAGAGCTTGTTTTAATTAACTTGCTTTATTTTATTTATTGTAAACCGCTCAGGTGCCCACGGTATTGAGCGGTATAACAAGTTTTAATAAACAAACATAAGCATACCACGCCCACTCTCTGCCACTACCGCACCTACTTGTGACAACACATTTTAGACAGCATGGGAATTATCCTGCGCTGTCATGGTTCTATGCTAGCTGGCAACGAGTGTCCCAATAAGCATTCAACATGCACCAGAACATGTGTTGTCAGCTAAAGCCCTTTAATAAAATAACCTATGTAAAATTAACCTTTACATCCGTTTATGCAATATCTTCTGTTTACAGAAGGATCCAACCCAAGCAACCCGAAAACCAATTGCGAGTCTGCTTTCAGATTTTGTTATCCTACACTGTCATTTTCTACTATATTTTGTATGGATATGGATTTGTAAGTGTACTTTCATTTATTTATGCACCTAAAAGTTTTATATACACAGATCACTCGTACATATGTACACCAATAAATTAACATGTGTACAATTGAATACTTAAAGTTTCAGCGCACATACAATGTGGGGGTTATTCCGAACTATGAATAGCAGGAATGGACGTCCCAATGGGACGTCCATCTTCGCTATTCATACAGCTGCAGGCCCCCAAAATAACATCCCCGCCAGTTGTGCGGGAAAGTTAATCGAGAGCGAGGAAGAGGCAGCCCAGGGGTGGAGAGTGGGTGGTCGCTGGCCCTGGATGTACAGGGCCGATTTTAATGTCGGCCCTGTACGTCCAGAGTCAGTGAATTGGCCAGGGAGGTTATTCCACTCCAGGGTGGAATAACTTACCTGGATGTTTTTTCCCTCATCTATTCAGGGCACAGAAGGGGCAAGGAGGGACAAAGTTAATCCCCCAGAGCCTGACCTTGGCCTTAGGAGGCCAGATCGGGGGGAAGGGGGTGTCGGGCTGCAGGGAATTGTGTTTGTGGGAAGCGGCCGGCATCACGGATTTTAAATGGAGCCGCAGACGCCATGGCGCTGTGGCTCCATTTAAAAGCCATGGCTGAGTTAGTCGGTCTAGCGCTGTACGTGCTGGCCAGGACTGAATCGCAGTCCCGGCCTGCATGTACAGTGCTGTTCGCGATTCTGATCCCGCGGGGTTAGACGTGCCCTGCGGGGTCAGAACCAAGGTCTTTTGTATGTCCGTTTCAGCCTGGACGTTCAAAGGAGATCTACATCTTGAATGGAATCGGGCCCTGCATGTCTAAAGTGAACATCAAAAAAATATCAAACAACTGGGAAAAACTAGTTTGAAACTAACACATACTGAATGTTTGACCATGAACATGCCTAATATTGTATTCTTATAGCCATAATAAAAATAAAGTCTCATTAGAAAAACTATAGAAACATGACTGCAGAAAGAGACCATATGGCCTATCTAGTCTGCCCTTCCATATCACCAACTACAACAGTTCCCTTTTTTCCTTTAGAGATCCTTTGTGTCTCCCTCATGCTTTTTTGAATTCAAATATTGTCCTCATATCTACCACTTCCACTGAGAGACTATTCCATGCACCTACCACTTTTTCCTGTAAAGAAAAGTTTCCGCCTATCACTCGTGAGTTTATCCCCTTTCACACTCATCCTGTGTCCCTTCGTAGCAGAGCTTGCTTTCAGTTGAAAGAGGCTATGCTCCTGTGCATTTAAGCCACAAAGGTATTTAAACATCTCAATCATATAACCTCTACCCCGCCTTTCCTCTAAAGTATACATATTAAGAGCCTTAAGTCTGTCCTCATATGCTTTATAACGAATATAACTAACCATTTTAGTAGCAACCCTCTGCACCAACTCTAACCCGTTTATATCCTTTTGAAGGTGCAGTCTCCAGAATTGCACAGTACTCCAAATGAGGTCGCCCCAGAGACAAATATAGAGGCACTATCACCTCCTTTCTTCTGCTGGCCATTCCTCTCCCTATGCACTCAACCACCCTTCTAGCTTTCACCGTCACCTTTTCTAACTGTTTAGTTTTTTTTTGGATCAGACAGTCACATCTAGGTCCTGCTCTTCGTTTATGGACAGTAGTACTTCATCCCCTATACTGTATCGCTCCCTTGGATTGCTGCAGCAAAAGATGCATGACCCTGCATTTTTTAACCTTAAAATCTCCAGCTGCCAAATTTTATACCAATTCTTCAAGCTTAGCTAGATCCCTCTTCACGTTATCTACACCTTTCTTGGTACTACTCTATTGCATATTTTGGTATCATCCCCAAAGAGGCAAACCTTACCCAACAGCCCTTTATTTTATTTATTTATTTAGAATACATTTGTATACCGCTACTTCCAGAGATCAGCAGCGGTTTGATTACAGCTTGAAAACTGCCAAATCAAGACAAAAATTTCGGAGTATCAACACATTGATTTGAAAGGAGAGCACGGCACACAGTAATAAGGTCATAGGAGAGGAGTCAGAAATTTACATATGTACATTTTACATAACAGAATTCATGTTGCAAATTGTGACATCTTGTAGTCCCCCTGGGATTTACATCAAATTGTAATAACACTGGAATAGATGTGTCTTTATTTTTTTCCTGAACGCAATAAGGTCTTTGCGTTCCCTTCCGCTATATATATCACTAACAAAGATGTTAAAAAGAATCGGACCAAGGACAGATCCCTGGGGCACACCACTGGTAATCTCCTTCACCTCAGAGTGAACTCCATTTATCTGTACCCTTTGTCACTTCCCACTTAACCAATTTCTTACCCAAGCAGTAATGTTAAGATCCATCCCTAGTGTGTTCAGTTTGCTTATAAGTTGCCTGCGCGGAACGGTGTCTAAGGCTTTACTGAAATCTAAATAGACCACCTCTAGGGCTCTCCCTTGGTCCAACTCCCTTGTCACTCAGTCAAAGAAAGCAATCAGATTTGTCTGACAAGACCTGCCTCTGGTGAATCCATGCTGCCTCGGATCCGGTAATCTGTTGGGCTCCAGAACCTCACTATTTTCTCTTTCAGCAGTGCTTCTAATAAATGTATTCACCACCAAGATTAAAACTAACTGTCCTGTAGTTTTCAACCACATCTTTACTTTTGCTTTTGTGTAAAGAGACTACATGAGCCTTTTTCCAGTCCTCTAGCATCACTCCCGACTCTAAAGAGGCATTGAAAAGGTCAGTCACTGGAACTGCTAGGATGTCCCCAGGTTCCCTCAGTGTTCTCAGGTGTATCCCATCTGGTCCCATCGCTTTGTCTACTTTTAGTTAGCTAGTTTCCCCACAAACACAGTCTTCTGAAAATCCTTAGAGATGCCCCCTGCTTCTGTTTCTGTTTGTGGGTGTTTTCTGAGGTCCTACTCCTAGTCCTTCATCTGTGAATGCATATATTTGTAATTAATATCCTGGCACTTGAAAATTTAGATTTTATGGCTCAGAATGTTTTCTTGTGATAGATTTCTTGTAGAATCAAGAACAATTAGTATCACCTTTTGTCCTTTCCAATGCCATCTTCCTAAACTATCCTCCCTTAGAGTACACTAAGCAGCCCTTTTGCTGTGATTTTGCACATAGCCTGTGAGCAACATGAAATGCCAAATTGCACTAGGTGCAAAGCCACCGCATTAACTGTCAGAGCTATGAAGACCACTTTTGCAGCAGGGAATGGCATCATGCATTCACTAACATGAGATGCTCTTACTGTGGGTGCACTTAGCTTCACCTATCAAGGTGGAGGTAATTGTACCCGTGCTGACTGCCAGTGCGAGACAGTTAGCACATGGTGTTTTTCCCCTTTGCTGTGTAGTACTCACCATGCCCACTCTCTGCATCAACCCACTCATTTAGCACTTCAAGGCATACTTAACATTTACCACAGGCCATAGCATGTGGTTACTGCATGCCAAAAACCATGCCGATTGCATAGCACACTTTAGTAAAAGAGCTTCCAAGTCCCCTGTCTGCCCACATTCAAATTTTTCTGAAGCTATGTTAGCTTTTCAACCAACTCCCTCACTTTTCTACTTAGATCAAAGACCCTTAAAAGATGGGCTTGCATTACCTGCTGCAACCACTAGACTAGGGGTTCTCAACCCAGTCCTTGGGACACACTGAGCCAGTCAGGTTTTCTGGATAACCACAATGAATATTCATGAGAGATCTGCATGCAATGAAGGCAATGCATGCTGATCTCAGGTATATTCATTGTGGTTATCCTGAATCTGATTGACTAGGTGGATCCCAAGAACTGGGTTGAGAACCCCTACACTAGGCCTAAGTATTTTTTGTATCCTTATTTTTACTGTATTTCATTTTCATAAAATGGTATTGACAGGGCCAATTAAGAGTAAAGCACAGAACTATGAACTCCGAGATTCAAGTTCAACTCCTTTTTCTACCTCCAATGTGACTTTCAGCTAGTGGCTTAATTGCTCCATGCTCAGATTTACTGTGTAAACTTTGGAAGAAAGATGTATTTATTTAGGTTTATAAGCCATCCATCATTAAAAAAATGTTCCAAACAGAACATAAGGAATGTCTGGAAGCACTGTGTACACTGATGACACTATGCAAATATTATTATCATTGTAAATGAGTGCTAAAGCTTGAATTTTGGGAAATACATGATAAGTCCCAACAGTATAGACTTCTTCTACAGCTAGTCAGTAATGTGGCACATTAATTAAAATGACACCCTTTCACAGTGGCTATAATCTGTCATGTTTGTTGACTATATGCACATGCTTCTGCAATGATTTCCGTGTGTGTGTTTTTAATAAAAAAGAAAAGGTCAGGTTTGTAAAATGCAAAGAATAAAGCATATGGAAGTATATTTATAAAGGCCTTTCTTTCTCCTAGTGCCTATGGGGGAAAAAAAAACAAGATAAAACTCTGAATGCCAGGAAAAAAAAAAAAAAAAGGAAAGAGAACGAGAGAGAGAGTGAAAATGCACATTGTCAGTCAGCTTTTATTCAATAACCAGCAAGTAAAGGCAGAGCTGCTGTCTATAAAATCTTAATCCAATTGATATGCTAAACCGTAATCCAGAAAGCCAGCCTTTATGTAGCAGCTATCAGCATACCTTAGAATGTAAGCTCCAAGTGCACTGTTTAGACTTTTTTTTTTTAGATTCTGCACAACATTTCTAAGCAAGTAATCCTAAGTGAACCCTTGCAGATTCAGCAAAAACAGCAACACTGACATGAAAACCGAGATGATAAAAAGGAAAATGTTTGTGAATCAATTACCTTTCAGCAGTGGTCACTTAGAATCCAAGTTAACATCTTGAGCAGGGGGGGAGGGGCAACCCAGAGTGAAAGGAAAACAGCACAGTTACTAACCACACGGCACAGTCACTAGCAGCTGGAGGAAGGGATTTGGTATCTATGATACACGACTGATTATTTTAAACATCAGCAAGTTAATTCTCTAGGGTGTTAATTTGCTTGCTCTCTGAACAACACTGTTGCTTTTGGTTTCTTCACCTCAGAACCATTGTTGCACTTCTTCCTTAAGGCAACAGTAGGCTCTTCCTCCGTATTATTTTTTCACCAAGTCAGTTGTTGTTAGGATGTAATAGACTAGATTTCTATGCTAAAGGTTACTGCAAAAAAGAAAAAAAAATTCTCACAGTGCACTCTGTGCAATCCTTAGCTACATTTTGAAAAGTAAAGTTTATTTTTTAGATAAGGTCAAATAATACAATAAATAAGGCTAAACAATGCAGACCATATGATTAAAAAGAATGCCAGTTCTTTTAACATTCACATTACTACCTACAGCTCCTGTGAAACAAACTGAACACCAGCCAGAGGCGATGGTGAATTAAGCTGCGGTCCTGTTATGCCAACAGCAATAACCAGACAGATACTTTACCCATCACAAGCCATCTCCCCTTTGGCCTACTATACCTTAACATAAGATATGCCATACTGGGTCAGACCTAGATCAATCAAGCCCAGTATCCTGTTTCCAACAGAGGCCAATCAAGGTCACAAGTACCTGGCAGTTTCCCAAAGGACACACAGGTTCCACAATACTTGTATTGGAGTAAGTAGTGGATTTCCTAGGTCCTCTTTAATAATGGTTTATGGACCTTTCCTCCAAGAACTTGTCCAAACCTTTTACGCCCTAAGCCCAGCTACACTAAACAGCTTTTATTACATCTTCCAGTAATGAATTCCAGTGTTTGATTATGTGTTGCGTGAAAAAATATTTTCTCTTATTAGTCTTAAATGGGTTACACTGTAGCTTCATCGCACGTCCCCTGGTCTTTCTACTTTTTGATGGCATGAACAAACAATCTACATTAACCTGTTCCACTCCATTCATTAATTTATAGACCTCTATCATATCTCCCCTCAGCTGTCTTTTCCAGGTTGAAGAACCCTAACCTTTTAAGCCTTTTCTCATAGGGGTATCCTTCCATCCCCTTTACCATTTAGGTGGCTCTTCTAATTCTGCTATATCTTTCAGATAAGGCGCCCGGAACTGCACACAACATTCAAGGTGCAGTCGCACCATGAAATGATATTGAGGCTTTATATCATCCTTTGTTTTATGCTCCATTCCTTTTCTTATGATTCCCAGCATTCTATTCGACTTCATAGCTGCTGCTGCACACAGGATGGAGGGTTTCAGTCTGTTATCCATGACAATACCTAAATAATTTTCCTGAGTAGTGATTCCTAATATGGAACCTTGCATCATGTAACCATAGCTTGGGTTATTCTTTCCTAGGTGCATAACTTTGCACTTGTCAAAATTAATGTCACCTGCCATTTGAACGTCCAATCTTCCAATTTATCAAGGTCTTCTTGCAATTTTTCACAATCCTCTTGTGTTTTAAGAGCTTTGCATAATTGTGTCATCTATAAATTTGATTACCTCATTTATTACTCCCAGATCATTTACAAATACATTAAAAAGCAGCAGACCCAGCACAGATCCACTATTCACCCTTCTTCATTGTGAAAATTGGCCAGTTATCCCTACCTCTGCTTTCTTTTAACCAGTTCCTAATCCACAGTAGTACACTGCCTCCTATCCCATGATTTTTTTTTTAATTACCCAAAAGTCTCATGAGGGACCTTGTCAAAGGCTTTCTGAAAATCCATATACACCATAAATCGACCAGCTCACTTTTGTCTACCTGTTTACCTTCAAAAAAATGTAACATTATTTAACAGGTTTTTTATACTGCGTTATCCTTAAATCAAAGCGGTTTACATTACAACTCATATGTTTTACAGGCTCATTATAGCAGATTTGTAAGACAAGGCCTTCCTTAGCTAAAGCCATGTTGGCTTTCCCCAATTAATCTACATAATCAGTAATTTTTCCTGGTATTGAAGTCAGGCTCACTTGTCTGTAGTTTCTCAGATAACCCCTGGAACCCTTTTAAAAGAAGAGAAATTAGACTTACCTGCTAATTGTTGTTCCTTGAGGACCTCAAGTTCAGTTTCCCACCTCTGGGTTGTGCACCACTTTCTGCAGCATGGAGACTGGGCATGTCAAACTTGTGACATCACTGCACATATCCGGCTGGCACCACCCACCATGTTCCAGCGATCTAATGACAGACTCAGAGGAGCAACAATAAGTAGCTATAGTAATAAATATAACAACTTGCAACTGAACTAAATACCCCTTTACCTAGAGGATAACTCTCCCTCCCGCCAACATAGACAGAACAGAACTGACAGGAGAGAGAGAAAAAGGCAGCAGAATACAGAATATACCGCCAAACACCATATAACATACCTTGATTGAATACAGCAAAATCCAGATTCTTCCATTGATTAGTTCATGCCACATGTCCTGCTTGAAACAAGGACTCTGCGGTATGGAATAGAATACGGGCGAGAATCGGGACTGAACTGGAGTTCCTCAAGGAAAAATTAGCAGGTAAGTCTAATTTCTCTTTCCTTATCATCCCTCCAGTTCAGTCCCCCACCTCTGGGATGTAACAGGGCAGTAAATTAATGGGAGGGATCCGTCCACCCGGACCGCAGAACCAAAACAGGCATCTCCTGCTGCCTGAACATCCAGGTGATAATGCTTACTGAACGTATGCAAAGACCACCACGTGGCCGTTCTGTAAATCTCCACCAGAGAAACCAAGCTATGTTCCGCCCACAACGCTGCTTGCACCCTAGTAGAATGGAGCCCTCAGCCCCAAGGGCACTTGACTTTGCAAGACATACGCCAAAGCAATCGCTTCATGGATCCATCTGGAAATCGAAGCTTTGGCTGCCACTTCCCCCTTATGCGGCCCTCCAAAGAGTACAAACAAACGCTCTGACTTGCGGAAGGACTCAGACCTTCAGATATCGCTTCAGAACCCTCTTTATGTCCAACAAACACAAACTATGGTCTATCTTGTTATCACCTGAATGACCTAAAACTGGCAAACAGACAGATTGATTGACGTGAAAAGCTGAAACTACCTTTGGTAGAAAAGACAGGACAGGACGTAATACCAACTTTCTCCTTAGAAAAGGTCAGAAACTGTTAGACAGGATAAGGCCTGTAACTCCGAGATACGACATGTTGAGCAAATGGCTATCAAAAACAAAAACAGTGTCTTCAAAGTCAAATCCTTTATAGACACCTGATGCAAAGGTGCAAAGGTTCAAAGGGTTCCTTAGTTAGTGCCCCTAAAACCAAGTTGAGATCCCACGGAGGAGACACCACCCTGCGCTAAGGACGCAGATGTGAAACCACACCATATCGACATGGGCCCTCAAGATGACCCCTTGCACTTTACCTCAATAACAAGAAATAGCTGCCAGTTGGACTCTTAACGAACTGGCCGCCAATCCCTTATCGAAGCCATCCTGCAAGAAACTCAACACTACCGTAACTGACGCCATAGCCGGGCAAACCTGACACCGCGCACACCAGTCCTCAAAAATATACCAAATGTGTATATATGCCGAGGGCGTCGACCTCTTCCTAGACAGCAGAAAGATGGAAATGACCGTATTGGAATAACCTCTCTTCCTTAACCTTGCCCTTTCAAGGGCCAAGCTGTAAGAGAACTGAGCCAACTGCGGCATCCGCAGAGGACCATGCAACAGAAGATCCCAATCCAGCATGCGCCACGGGCTCCCGTCAAGATGACGTATGAGATCAGCATACCACGGCCGATGAGGCCAATCCAGAGCCACCAATACCATTCTTCCCTGATGAGCTTCACTGTGTTGAATCACACGCCCTATGAGAGCTCAAGGAGGGAAAACGTAGAGAAGATCGTGTGCAGGCCACTGCTGAAGCAAGGCATCCAGACCTTCCGACATCCTCTCTCGCCTCCTGTTGAAGAAACAATTCACTTTTGTCGACCGAAACGACACCATGAGATCCATAACTGGCGATCTCAACCTGGTGACTATTTGAGCAAAGACCTCCGGGTGGAGCTCCCATTCTCCTGGATCTATCCGTACCTTGCTTAGAGATAGTCCACTGTGACATTGTTTGATCCAGCAATGTGCGCTGCTGACAGCGCCCGGAGACGCGGCTCCACCCAAGCGAACAGACTTTCTGCCTCTTCCTCCATCGCCACACTTCCTGTGCCGCCTTGTCGGTTGAGGTTGGCGACTGTTGCTGCATTGTACGATAGTACTCTAACGGTGTGCCCCTTTACGGTGGCCTCAAAAGCACAAAGTACCAGAGCTACCACTCGCAACTCCAGATGGTTGATCAACCACTGGGACTCCTGAGCTATCCAGAAGCTTTGTGTGAAGAGCTCCGCACAATGAGCTCCCCAACTCGCTAGACTGGCATCTTGAGAGGCATGCCCTCTTCCAGATTCCGCAGACAAAGCCACCAATGCAGCGACTCCCTCACTCGCAGTGGACAGGGAAGGCACCTGGCCAGCAAATAGTTCTGGTGTGACCAGCGGTGGAGCAGCTACCGTTGCAATGGATGCATGTGAGCCCTGGCCCACGGAACAACTTCCAGAGTCCCTGCCATTGTTCCTAACACCTGTAGATAATGCCAGGCCGATGGAGCTGGAGTCGTCAAAAACTTGCACACCAACTGCTGAAAAAGCCTGGGCACAATGCTCCAGAAAAATACTGCACCCAGCCGAGTGCCAAAACGCCAAGTATTCCAGAACTTACGTTGGGACCAGCCGACTCTTCGCTGCATTGACCACCCAACTGAGAATCTGCAGGAGCTGCACCACTCTGCACGTTACCTGCAGACCTTCGGTCCTGGATTTTTGCTCAGATCAGCCAGTCGTCGAGATAAGGATGAACCAAGATCCCCTCCTTTTGAAGAGCCGCCACTACTACAACCATCACTTTGGTGAAGGTATGCGGGGCTGTCACTAGGCCGAAGGGCAAAGCTTGGAATTGAAAATGCCCCCATGGCACTGCAAACCTGAGAAACGTCTGATGATCTGGTCTGATTGGGATGTGAGATCTAGAGACCTTAAGAACTCTACTTGATGAGCTACTACCATAACGGAATGCAAGGTTTCCATCCGGAAATGAGGTACGCACGCAGGCATCGATTTACGCCCTTGAGGTCTAGAATTGGACGGTAGGACCTGTCCTTCTTTGGAACTATGAACTTAAAGAGTATCAACCTACTCTGTACTGTTCTTGCGGTACCGGAACCCCCACTTGTAGCTGCAGCAGCTGAGACAGACTCCCATACTGCCATTGTCCTGTCTCGGCCCCTGCAAGGGGACTGGATGAAGGAATCGACCACTGGCCGGGCCAACTCGAGAGAACAGCCCTCGTGAATGACCAAAACCCACTGGTCTGATGTTATCTGGACCCAGGCAGGAAAAAACTCCCGAAGATGATCCCCTATTGGCTGGATTCCTGCCCGGGTCCCCCTCGCTTCATTGAGTCTTCCTAAATCCCGAGGAGATGGGAGCTGCAAAACCTCTGCCTGCTCCTCTGAAGCCTATATATATAAAAAAAAAAAAAACCTTTGTCCCAAAGAGGAAAACCTCCCTCTTTGAAAGTTTCCCAACCGGGAGGTACGAAAATGCTGAAAGTCCTGAGACTGACCCTGCAAAGTCAATTGAGTGCGTCCCAGCTTCGACTTATCCTCCAATAAGCGACCTCCTTTTGATTCTCCCAAATCCTTAGCCAACTTATCGAGATTGTTGCCAAAACACAATTTACCTTTAAAGGGAAGCTTGCTAAGACACGACTTGGAGGACACATCCACCACCCAATTCCTGAGCCAAAGATACCGGCAAGCAGCTACCAAAGAAGCCATGGAATTTGCCAAACCATGAATCAGGTCATACTGTACATTGGCTAAATAAGCTGACCCCGACTCCAGCCTAGTTAAATCCTCCTACGTTTGCTGCCCTGGCTGCTGTAAACGCTGCAACCATCGAAAGCATGCTCTTGCCACCCAAGCAACACAAACAGAGCTTGAAGACACAGAGCATTAACCTCAAACACTTGCTTCAATAGGACATCCACTTTCCGATCCCGAGTGTCCTTTAAAGCTGCACTGCCTTCCACCGTAATGGTAGTCTTTGTGACCACCGAAACCGCGGCATCTATACACGGAGAATGAAACATTTCCCGCTCCTGATCAGCCAAGGGATAAAGACGATTCATTGACCGTATACCACGCAAACCTGCTTCTGGCAAATCCCACTCATCCTGAATCATCTGTTTGATGACCCTATGAACGGGAAACACCGCTTGGGACTTCCGCACCATTTGTATGAGAGGATCCTCTAACTCCTCCTCCTCTGCAGGTGCACTTGAAGAAAGATTGAGCGCCTGAAGCAACTCTGTAATGAGCGCTGTGACCTCTTCTCTCCGAAAGACCCGGATAATCCTGGCTTTATCCTCAGGCTCTTGAATCTCACCTTCCTCTAACTCCTCCATTCCTGCTTCTAGCTCCAAGTCAAAGTCCTCAGCTTCTGGCCAATCCGGACATAAGGGCTGCTCATCCATTGACCGAGGCCTCTTAACTGGCCTGCCGTCAACACTTCCAGCCCTGACTGAGGCCGCTTGGGGCCCCCGTTGCCCGTGAAGCGACGCTGCCACGCACACCCCCTGTTGGCGCAAACAGTAGGCCTGATGAAGCAGTAACAAAGTCCAGTGTAAAGTCTGCCAGTGCTGACACTGCTCCTAGCGGCACCGTGGGCGCACCAGGCAACCCCAGACTAGCTACCACAGGAATAGCCGAAGGGCCCAACAGGGCTGCCCCCTCCAAGGCCCCTGTGTTTCCAATGGAGTATCCCCTACTGTCTTCTCCTGGGACTCCTGCTCCATATTAAGAGATTCAGCAGTGCAGCCCCAACACACACCAGCTTCTGAGACCACGCCCCAGCGTGAGCCACACACTAGGCACTGAGGGCATGCTGGCATTAGCGCTACAGAATACCTGAAAAATTAGCAATGGATTTAGATCAGAAGAGCTTCAAAGGCAAATCAGGAAACAAAAAGGCAAACAGCTAAAGCAAAAACAAAAGGAACAGCACAAAAAAAAAAAATTAAGAACAGTCAAAAACGACAAAAGTTAACATAAGATAAAGAATTGAAAAAAACCCCAAAACTGAATTTACCAACTGACAGAAAAAAAATCCCCTGCCAACAAAAACCATTGGAAATAACAGCTCCTGAATCTCCTCAGCACTGCCTGCTGATAAACAAGCCTCCCACATGGCAGCAGGCCCCGATTCTGCACCCGATCAAGAAAACATTCACCGGCGCCCTCACTTCTGCCTTCAGGCTCTTTTAGTGCCTCTTACTCCCCTGACCAGGAGGAAATCCTGCCTGCAGTCTGGCCCTGATCTGAAAGAAGCCCAGCTGCAGCAGCTCACTCTGCTTAAGGATGATTTCAGCTGACTCAGAGCTGAAATTTGAGCAGGTTGAGAAAGAGAACAAAGGCTGGACAGCTCCCCTCCATGCAGACTAGAAGGGGAGAGCCAACTGCAAAAGCTAAAGATGACCGGGAGAGTGAGAGGTATCTATCACAAAGCTTCCTCTTCACTTTCCTGATTTTGTTCCTTATTTTTCTTTTATTTTTTATTTTTTTTCAATAGCTTTAAGCACAGAAACACCCAAAAGAATTAAGATTTACAGGGTGTCCCAAAAAAGTGAGAACATCTCATAAATTAAAAGCTTAAATAGTTTACTTATTTACTTTTTTTAGCTAAATGATGTCTTTATTGCGACAATTTCCGGTCGCCTTTTTTTTTTTTAAATTTGTCAATCGTTTGCATCTGTCTTTTTGAATTTTTAAATAAATTATATGCTATGAGATGTTCTCACTTTCTTTGGGCCACCCTGTATATGAAAACAGCAAAAAAACCCTAACTAGCTAGCCTGAAGCTTTTTATTCGCTCTTCTAGTGAGCCCAGAACCTAGGCTCACTACCTCCAGCTACATGGAGACTGGACACACTAGGAGCTGGTGGGTGGTGCCAGCCAGATATGTGCAGTGATGTCACAGGTTTGACATGCCCAGTCTCCATGCTGCGGAAAGTGGTGCACAACCCAGAGATGGGGGACTGAATTGAAGGGACGATAAGGAATTGGTGTTGCAGTGGCCGTTCACCAATCTTCAGGTGTTACAGAAGATTTTAATGATAGTTCACGGATTACTAATAGTAGGTCTGGAATCTCATATTTCAGTTCTTTCAACATCCTCGGATGTATACCTTCTGTTCCAGGTGATTTGTTACATCTTCCTAGTTTACTGATATTTCTTTCAATGCATTACCTTTAACTACCATTTTAGTCATGGGTAACTTCCCTACATCTTCTTCAGTAGAAACTGAAGCAAAGAGTTCAATCAGTCAGTCTCACTGCTATGACCTTGTCCCCGCTTAGTGACCCTTTTACCCCTCTATCTAATGGTCCAACTGACTCAAAGGTTTGTTTTGCTACAAATGTACTTGAAAAAGATTATGCATTTTTTGCTTCCATGGCAAGCTTTTTTTTCCCTCAAATTCTCTTTGCCTACCATATCAATGCCTTGCATCGAACTTGCTAATGCTTATGCTGTTTCCAGTTTATCATTTGACTTTTCTGCATTCCCTTAAACCTGCTTTTTTTTGGCTAGAACCACCTCTACCTCACTTTTAAACCATGCTGGCAATTGTTTGGTCTTCCTTCCACTTTTCTTAAAGCATAGAATACAGCTGGTATGGGCTTCCAAAATAGTATTTTTAAACAGCACACATGCTTGATGTAAATCTTTAACCTTTGCAGCTGCTCCTTTTAGTTTTTTTCTTAGCTAATTTTCCTCATCTCATCATAGCCCCCCCCCCCTTTTGAAAGTTAAAAGGTAGTACTGTGGATGTTCTTGCTGTCCTTCCTCCATTTATTAAAATCAAACCCAATCATGCTATAATTAATATTGCCAAGTGGCCCCAACACCCTCATTTCTTGCACCAGATCTTGTGTTCCACTAAGGACTAGGTCCAAAATGGCTTCCCCTTTTTCCAGTTCATGAACCAGCAGCTCCAAGATGTTGAAGAGATTGAGTGAGAGTGAGGTGAAGGGTGATGAAGAGTGAAGGTGATGGTCAGATAAGTGAAGAACTGAGCTGCAGAAGTTTGAGGGCAAACAGCAGTGGCCAAGCTGGTGAGCAGGAGCCGTACAGCATAGCTGGAAATTAAATGAGGTGATAAGGTAAAGGAGCTGTAAGGCATGAGGGTGAAAGGGTTATCAACACAGATGCTAAAATATACAAGGCTACGTGAGGGGGAAGATGCATCCATAAAGAGGGAAATCCATGAGTTAAAGTAAGTGAGAAAAGGTAGAGGTGGACCTATCAAGGGAGTCGATAGATGACAAGCCGTAGAGGTATGGAGTAAAAAGGCAGATGGAATGGACTTCAAAAGAAGAAAGTAGTTCGACTGAGGCATTAATGATTAGAATTACCCAGTTAAGTATATACCTGGCACATGAAAACCCACCTCCTTCTAAAATTATCACCTAAAAATAGAAAAGAAGGGGGGGGGGATTATATGATGATATCTAGGGGACTAAATCAAAATTTTGGAGCATGCTATGGAGTAGCTGTCAGACTAGAAATGGAATAAAAAAATAGAAGGCTATGTTTTTATAAACCATAAAACTGTTAAAGTTATAAGAATGGAAATTTTAAAAAAGTGCACTTTACTATCATTTCAGAATATACACAGTACCTCTGAAAAAGAGAAAGATATCTAAGAGATAGCTGAAGTGTTATATTCACATGTTTCTCTGATGCACTATATCTGAGCATAAGAAAAATTTTTGATCTGTAGATGGAGATCTTTATGATACTGTTTGGGAGGCAGAATAAATGGCATGGGGCATGCTTGGGGCTGTTGTGGAGGGAGGGGGCAGGGTTAAGGGATCAGGTGGGGGAACAGGGCAAAGATGATATTGGTTTGGGCAGTGGAAAGGTGTCCTCATCTATCCAAGATGATAGATAAGTCAGAGAGAAAAAAAAAGTCTCAAATTTCTGGGCAGAATATATGGATCATTAGTCAATATTAAAAAGATCTATTAAAGCATTAGTCTGTTTCATTGCATACAATATTTGAAACTGGATATTCAGTGCCAGAGCTCGAATACCCTCTGGTACTGACTATCTGGATTCAGCTCTTCCATAGCTATCTGGATAGTGACCTGCATGAACATAGTACAGTTTCTCAAATGGCCTAACTTTGTGGGCACGTAATGGTTAGCAGAATGAACATCGCTATTAACAAGATAGGTGCTGGGCAAGCCCTTGCCCCGCCCACGGACCATCCCAGCACTGTTCGGAAAGTGCCGCGGTGTTAGAGGGATATGCCCAGTTAGTGGCATTGAATATACCTCTCAGTGGTGTTGAGCCAGCAAGTAGGTTCTGCTAAAAGGATAAACACCTTTGAATATTGCTCCCTATGTATCAGGGCACACAAGTTGGAAAGACTGATATGCTAAGCTGCTTCGATGTCAAGTTCACAGGACACACACACACATTAAGTGACATTCTAGAAGAGACTTCTAGGGAGAAATTGGGACTTCTAGAGCACTACATATAAAACCTTTTCTTAAAAAAACGTGTTTTGTCAAACTTACATCAGCTCGATCACACAAAAGCTTTCTTCACCCATGCCAATCAGGTTTCCAGCTGGGCCACAGCACAGAAACCATTTTGTTAACAGTTTTAAACTAAACTCGCATTTCTTGGGAGAAGGGCAACATCTCCCTGGTAGTATCACCTTGACCTTTCCAGTGCTTTTGACTTAGTTTACCTCTCCCTCCTTCTTTCATGTCTTTCTTCTGCTGGCCTAAGGTCCACTGTATTTCATTGGTTCTATTCCTTCCTCTCTCTCTTTGTTCTTACTATGTCTCCTTTCAATCCGCCTCCTCTACCTATTTCTAGTTTTTTCTCCCCTGTGGGACATGCTGGCCCCTCTTTTATTCAGTGCCTTTCTTGATCAACTTGCTATGCTTACCCAGCAGCATCCTGCTGCTTTTCCATACCCATCCTCTCTCCTGATCTTTCCTCAGTCAACTCCTGCCTCAGCCTGGTGGCCTCCTGGCTGAAATCAAACAATTTGAAACTCAACCCAAAGAAAACCTCAGCATTATGGCTATCTGGGTCATTCATACCCCCATCCATGTCTTCATCCCTTGAAGGTACCATTATACCAAGGGTCCAAACCCTTAAATACCTAGGAGTCACTCTTGACTGCACCCTTATTTTCCAGTCTCACAATCGATATCATTTGTCACTGTTCCCCCCCCCCCTTGCCAGATTCACACTATCCATTCCTATCTTCCAACATCTGCCATTACCACCCTTCTGTTTTCCTTAGTCATTTCAAAACTGGACTATTGCAACACCATCTATTCTGCATTCCATCAATACCAGCTGAAGTTCCTACAATAGTCCAACAACACTGCCATTTGTCTTCATCATTCTTCACGATTCAACCATGTTAGCCCACTATTTATCAAATCCCACCAGTTCCCCCATCATACAAACTTCTCACCATAATACATAAGATCCTTAACTCTGCCTTAATGCTGGTATCCCTGCTTTCTTGTCCTCCCACATTATTCCATATGTACCTTCCCGCTCACTCCGTTCTGTCCACATGCCAACTTTGCCTTCGCCCATCAAGACAGTACTCTTAACTCTGCTTTCTTCTTTCTAGGCCCTTCACTATGGAACTCTTTCAGCACCCTTATGTCTTGAACCTTCTGTTCCTAAATTCAAAACGGCACTCAAAACACACCTTTTTCAACAAGCCTTCAATATAATTCCCGATACCACCTTGAACATGAGGACTCTAGGTATCCCAACAAGTTGCACATCTGGAACACTTGGAAGCTCTGTATTCCCTTCCCCTCCCCCCGCCCCTCTTCAAAATACCTGATTTTCTATTATATTTTTTTAATTGATGCTCTTTTCTGTTTCTAATGTTTTTATTGTAAACCAGCCTAATAACACTGTCAAAGAGCGGTATATCAAGTCTTTTAATAAACCATACATCCAAAAAGCCAGAGTGGCAGCAGTGAATAGAAGTGCATATAAGTACCATCTAAAATTGCTCTGTTACCACCATGAAGGACAGATGTCACAGCAGCCAGATCTGGAGGCAGGCCTATACAGCTAACAAGGTACTTGGATGTCCCTACTAGCATATTTTAGGGAGACATCCATTTCAATGACATGTGCATCCCAGATGGCCATTTCAGAAACACAAATGTGCGGTAGTGGCCCACAAATCTGTTTGGTGTATGTATTTACATGGTAGTTTCATTATCTACATGATATTAACTGTGGCAGAGAAAGCACACATTGCTCTACGCCCTGGAAATGAGCACTGTTTTGCACCCTGTTCATGGTCAAGAACAGCACCGTACCTAGTCCTGTGCAAGCTGTGAGCCCCACAGGGTGCAAAAGGATTAGAGGTGCATGCCAGGCTCCTGGCCCTGGCCCTCCCACTCCCCACACTGTCCTGCCACTCATTTTTATTCCCCTCGGAGGCAGACCCACGTTTATAGGCAGGTTGGGTCCCCGCTTCCCTTCTCTGATGTAGGTTGCATCAGAGGGTGGAGGGACCAGGCCAGCCATTCAAACGCAGGTCTTTGCAACTCAGCATTTGCATGGCTGGCCTGGTCCCTCCCTCCTCTAACATGACCTACATCAGAGAAGGGAAGGAGAGACCTGACCTGCCTACAAACACAGGTCTGCCTCACTGCTGCTAACACTGCCTCAGAGAAAACAAAAAAGTGGTGGCAGTGGTAGGGCAACACGAGGGTGGAGGGTTGAGGGCAGGGAGAGCGGCAACCGGCAAGCAGGGGGGGAGGAGCACCAGAAGAGAAAAATAGCACAGGGCACAATTATGGCTTGGTATGGCCCTGGTCAAGAGTATGGTGTAGACATGGATGCTTCAACAGGGGTCAGACGCCCTTGTATCATTCTGATATTGCACTGATGTGCATCTTTATTGCTCTGCACAGGCTACTCCACCAGAACACCCCCATTCTCGTTGCTCATCCTCCTGCCAGGGATGTCCTTATACGTGGTTTCTATTGGCATGATGCAAGTACTACTATGAGCGTTAGCAATAAATTTGAGAGACTGAGATCATATCCACATACCCTGGCTTAGGAGTGAAGATCACTACTGTAATAGTATCTGCCAGACCAACCCTTTAGGAGAGAACATATACATATATGTTGCAGTATTTTATAATCTGTGGCAACAGACGTTTAAGTGGTCACATAGATCTCTGTTTAGAATTTTATAAATATACATGCACAATAGCTCTGAAAAAGAAGGGAGCTTTCCTCAGAAAGTCTAACTGTCATGAGGGGAGTGGATTTCTGACTTAGAAGAGAGCCACTCTCAACCATCATGCATTCCTCCAAGTCCCAGCTCCAAAACGCCAAGTTAGTTGGGGGGCTATGTATGATTTTGAGTAGATGTAAATGCCGATTGGTAAAAACGCTAAGATGTGCATACTGTTATCACAAAATACAGAGTATAAAACAATTACTTTGGAGGACTTCCCAGGACACACCTGACCCCACCTTCTTTGCTTATGAATAAATGGCATCTGTTCTAAAATTACCACATACTGTTTCATGCATGTAAATCCACTGTGTGTGAATGGTGCCTAAGGTTTCTAAAAACTACCTCTATACCCTTACTAATTATAAATTTGTGTTTTAAAAGGATGGTGTTTAAATATGGATTAGAACTGATCTAATACAAATGAATCAATATCAATATCTGCCCCTAACTGGGAAATACTTTCAGTAAAGACACCAATGAAACCAAAAGGAAAGCTTGATTGTTTTTATATGTAATCAAGTATGCTATCATTTTTGAGTCAGAAAGCAGCATTTATGCTGACCAGTTCAGCCATAACACTACAATCACGCTTGCATTACAATCCAGTATTCATGCCGTAATCTATGTATTATGGCATTAATGCAACAGAAAGTGTTGCTACAAAAATTACATGGCCCGATACCAGTTTGCAACAAATGCGCTCACTTAGCTAAACATAGTTCACATAATCATGCACATTATAACAATGTTAACAAAAATATTAAAATAAAATGCCAGTAGCATATGGTGGTGGTTCATTTCTGTCGAGGTTTGCTTTTATGGGGTCTGCTGACAACAATGTGCATCTGCTTGCAACAGATGCAGCTCAATGTTCCTTTTAAGCAAATTCTACAGAGCGACAAGCCTCTCAATAAAAGTAAATAGCTGCCTTTTTCCCTTCAGAGAGTAGGCCAGCCAAGGCCGACCCGATTCATAGTACAAACTCTCGCATCCTATGTATAAGGGATTGAGATTTGTCTTCCTTGTAAGATGCTCAGAACAAGTCTCCACCCCCCCAAAAAAAAACCACATTAATGCAACAAATATGAAAGCCAGATGTCCATGCTCTTAAAGGCTTTGATCCTTGAAGCTGAAGGCAAACAGGAAATATTTTGTTCTCATCCCTATGTCCATTTTCTCAAGACCCATATTAGAGGAGGGCGTTTTGAGTACAAATAATTAGTCGTAACAGCTGTCTAAAACATAAAACATCCAGCAACAGCCATTAATCCAAGTTATTTTTTTTTTATATATTATGTTCACTATTCTGACTGAGCGCATAAAGAGACTTACAGTATGAGCTGTTCACTGTCCTATATTACAGAGTTGTCATAAGAGCATTAATTGTACCTTCACTAAGACACTTTACCATTAGAGACTATTATTAAGAAACAGAACTATCAATCTCACATTTAATGACCTATAATTGTATCTTAAGAGGAAATGTCTGATATTTTTGGGAGGATTATAATATGCAGTTTTCTTTGACATTACTTAACCTAGCTAAATAAATCTGCCAAGTATGATAGTTTTTAAAGTAGATTCCAGAGTAGAACAGTGTTGGATTATGGCTATAGGTTTTAATTTCAAATGTGTTGTACTACTTTGTCTGAATCAGCAAAATTCCTCAGTAGGATAATCAAAATGTCTGGAGATATTCAGCAGATAGCATTATTTTTCATGGTGGAAAAAAAACCCACAAAGCAAACCAAAAACCCTTTAGGTAAAATAAGGGGTTATTTGGCACCTTCTTGAATACTTATTCCTTCTGGATTATTTGAAGATCTACTAACACAAAACTGTTTTGAGTGGCTTTCATGCAAATTATCTGATACTAATGCTCAGACAGATGTAGGAGAGACCATTTCAGCTCCACAGAACATGCAAACTAATCAATGCAAAAATACATGGCAAATGCGAGACACAAGGAGAATGCATTTATTATAAAGTATATTTTATTCAGGATTTGAATATGGCCAGAGAGGGAACATGGCACACCAATTCAGGAAGTGTGTCCCAGGCCAAAGTTGAAAGAAGGGAAGTGGTAGTTACCAATGGAGAAGAAAGGCACAGGTAACTGACTTGCTTGATAAACTGAGTTCATGGGAATGGGTGTAAGCAGGGAGAAAAGAAGAGAAGCTATTGGAAAATACGAGAAGCTGCAGAGTGAATGCAATTGTAGGCAATCAATAGAAGTTTGAATTGTATGTAGAAGTGGGTGGGTAGCCAATGGAATAAGAAATATGATGACAGAAAGAGATCACATGGCCTATCTAGTCTGTCCTTCCATATCAAAACAATCCCCTTTTTACCTTTAGAGATCCTCTGTGTTTGTCCCATGCTTTTTTTAGATTCAGTTACTGTCCTCATCTCTACCACCTCCACTGGGAGACTATTACACGAATCCACTACTCTTTCCGAAAATAAATATCTCCCTTCACCCTCATCCCATGTCCCCTCGTAGCAGAACTTGCTTTCAATTGAAAGAGGCTCTCTCCCTGAACATTTATGCCATGGAGGTATTTAAACATCTCAATCATTATCACCTCTATCCCGCCTTTCCTCTAAGGTGTACATATTAAGATCCTTCAGTCTGTCCTCATATGCTTTATAATGAAGACCACTAATCATTTTAGTAGCCACCCTCTGCACCGACTCCATCCTGTTCACATCCTTTTGAAGGTGCGGTCTCCAGAATTGCACACTATATTCCAAATGAGGTCGCACCAAAGACTTATACAGAGGCGCTATCACCTCCTTTTTTCTGCTAGCGATTCCTCTCCATTTAGGAGTTATGGAGTCATGGTATTGTAGGAGAAAGACGTACTGTGCATTTGCATTCTAATAGAGAACCAGGGCTATGCCATTAGGTGAACTAGGCTGTCACCTGAAGTGCCTAGTTTGAGAGCAGCATGTTCCTGCTCTTGCTCCCACCTCCTCCTTACCACTGCTGTTTGTCTGTGCCACACCACATTTTCTGAGCCCAGCAGTGACAGCAGTAGACAAGTGGAAGCACCGCGTGGAGGGAAGTCTCAATCCCTGCGTGCTGAACTCTGAAACTGCCCCAATACAAAACAGGAAGCCTGCGTCAGAGGGGGTGGGATCAATTGCATGCAGGGGTGAGGCTACCCTCCATGTGGCACTTAGGCTTATTTAGTGCTATTGGACCTGGGAAATATGGCATGCGGCAGCAGCAGAAGTAAGTTGGGATGGTGAGAAGGCCGACTATTGCCTAGGATGGACAATACCCTTGCACCAGCCCCCCTAGAGAATTATGGAGAACATAAGAAATGTCATCCTGGGTAAAACCAAGGTCCATCAAGCCCAGTATCCTGTTTCCAACAGTGGCCAATCCAGGTCACAAGTACCTGTCAGTTTCCCAAAAAGGTAGATAGATTCCAGAATGCTTATGTCCGGGTAAGCAGTGGTTTTCCCTGGTCCTCTTTAATATCTGGTTCATGGACTTTTCCTCCAGAACTTGTCCAAACCTTTTTTAAACCCATCTACTCTGACAGCTACATCCTCCAGTAACAAATTCCAGAGTTTGGTTACTCGTTGAGTGAAAAAATATTTTCTCTTACTAGTCCTAATTGTACATTGTAGCTTCAATGCATGCTCCTTAGTTTTTCTACTTTAAGGAGTAAACAACTGGTCTACATATACCCCTTCCATTCCATTCATTAATTTACAGACCTCTATCATATCTCCCATCAGCCATCTCTTTTCCAAGTTGAAGAGACCTAACCTTTTAAATCTCTTCTCATCGTGGTATCCTTCCATTGCCTTTACCATTTTGGTGGCTCTTCTCGGTACCTTTTCTAATTCTGCTATATCCCTTTTAAGATATGGTGACCAAAATTGCACACAATATTCAAGATGCGGTCACACCAATGGAAAGATACAGAGACATTTTAATATTCTTGGTTTTGTTCTCCATTCCTTTCTTTATAAAATTCCTAGCATTCTATTTGGAAGGTAGTTCCACTGGAAACCTGCAAGAAGATAAAATATAAAATAGTTTTTTGAAAATTGCATGCTCTTTGGCATTTTGATCCTTTGTAGTAGTGCTGAAAGACTACCAGTAGGGGTCAGTCCATGCCATTTTTTCAGCCAGCAGTCTAAGGCAGAAGCAAGTATGGATTGCAACTGCCTCCCCAAAGCCTCAGTGAGTTTGGGTAATTCAGAGTGCCAAGTGGGAGAGCAGGAAGCAGATTGGCCATTGGAGCTTTGAAGGGGGAGGTTTAAAAATATTTCAGTCCATCATTAGGGGTTGGGAAGGGGGGTGGCAGGCCCATGGGGTCATCAGGGTCATGAGATCCCCCTAGGATTTAGAGTCGGGTGAACTACAGTAATTCAGGCCTAGGTTCATGTCAGGCCATGCAAAGGAGAACACTTTTTGGCAGCTGTTGTGCTGTAGTAATTTTTCAGCAGAAATGGGCCCACAAAGCCTTTTTAGCATGCTTGTCTTTGCAGTTTTTTGGACTAATGAGTATAGACATATTTTTCAAACACTTGCCCCTTGGCATTACACCTGCTCTAAGTCTCACACAAAAAAGTGTCAGCTAACTTCTCATTTTGATCCAGGCTTTAGAGGAATGACTGAGGGAGCAATTGTGCTTGCCTTTCTGGAATTTAAAACCAGCTGAAAAAACAACACTTAGGGACATGTTTACTAAGCCCTGCACTGGTAGCATGGGTATGGCCACATTACTAGCAAGGAGCGTCACGATACGTGCAGGTATATCTGTCCCTCTGCATTTGCCATGCTGCAATGGGTAAAAAACGGCCACAGAAGCAACTAATGCCACCCATTGAGGTAGCATTAGTTTTCTCCTGACGTAATTCAGCACACAATAGTTCAAAAAAAGTTGCACTTGTGTGCTATTTTATTTATTTATTTAGCTGCATTTATATCCTGCTTTTCACCAGGTCAAAGTGGTTGGGGGATACATTTAACATGAGGGGATATGACAACACATACACTAATACTTACTGGGAACATGGGCAATGGAGGGTTAAGTGGCTTGCCCAAGACCACAAGGAGCACCTGTAGGACTAGAAACCCCAGTCCTTCTGGCCCAAGGTTGCTGTCCTCTTAGTGGGATTTGAACCACCTACCTTCTGGCCTGTGGTACCTTGCCCCAACCACTAGGCTACGCCTACCTGCAATTTTTTCTCTGTATTGTGTTCTAAATTAAATTGTATTGAGGTAGCGTTACATGAACCCACGCTAATGCAGTTAGTGTGCAGTGTGAATACAGTACCAACTGTGCTGAGCTCACCACTCCCACTTGCAACCCTAATACGGGTTACTCAGTGCGAGAATCATCCTGCGCCGTCAAGCAAATGTGCAGCCCGGCATACCATCATAATGCACTAGAACATGTGCTGCTAGTTAGAGCCCATTCGAAAACAGTGGGCCTTATATTCAGCACTGGCAGCTAGCGTTGCTAACATAGCTAGCCATCAGAGCTGAACAGTAAACCCGGATATTCAATGCCAGGGTCATATACAGCCCCGGCATTGAATACCCAGGTTAGCCACTCTTGCCAATCAGTAACCAGGCCGTGGCAACATTGAGCTACTGTACAATTAGTGATAGGTGAGGGTTACCTGCGCCTGGCTTTCACTGCATAACGCTAACTGGGCAGTGGCTCAATAATCACTGCTGACTGGTTTCTGATTGGTACTGCCTCTGCTCCACAATGCCCCCAACACGCCCCAATGCTAAGTGGTTAGCCTCAGGATGTGTTGAGCTAGCAGCTGCAGATATTCAGTTGCCCTTAAAGCCATTGAACATCCCATCCGCCATGATTAACATGGTTAGCATGCTATTTGAGCAAAGCATGAAGAATTTTGCATAATTCAGACCTTTTGACAGAAGTTGAATTTTATTTGCAGAATTCTGGTAGGAGTATTAGTTGCTGAGTGCAGGTAGTGCGGCCTGCAAATGCCTATGCTACCTGTGCCATTGTGGGAACACCCTTGTCCCACCAAGTCTCCATCCCGACACATGCTGCAAGGGCAGTACAACATTTTTAGTGCAATGCTGATAGCATATATGCTAACCTTGCACTATCCTGGTAGTGTGCTCTAGTAAACATAGAAACATGACAGCAGAAAAAGATCACATGGCCTATCAAGTCTGCTCTTCCATATCAACTACAATAGTCCCCTTTTTACCTTTAGAGATCCTCTGTGTTTGTCCCATGCTTTTTTGAATTCAGATACTGTCCACGTCTCCATCCCACCACTTCCACTGGAAGACCATTCCACACATCTACCACTCTTTCGTAAAGAAATATTTCCGCATATTACGCCTGAGTTTATCCCCTTTCACTCTCATCCTATGTCCCCTCATAGCAGAGCTTGCCTACAATTGAGAGAGACCCTCCTGTGCATTTATACCACGGAGGTATTTAAATTCTCTATCATATTGCCCCTATCCAGCCTTTCCTCTAAAGTATACATATTAAAGATTTTTAAGTCTGTCCTCATATGCAACATAATGAAGACCACTAATCATTTTAATAGCTACCCTCTGCACTGACTCCAAAATGCTCCAACCTCCACCTTTTGAAGGTGTGGTCTCCAAAATTGCACACAACACTCCAAATAGAGGTTGCACCAGAGACTTATGCAGAGGCACTATCACCTCCTTTCTTCTGCTGGCCACTCCCCTCCCTATGCACCCAAGCGTCCTTCTAGCCTTTGCTGCCGTCTTTTCTACCTGTTTAGCTACTTTAAGATCAGACAATTATGCCCAGGTTCTGCTCTTCTTTTGTGGACAGAAGTACCTCACCCCCTGCATGACCCTGCATTTTTTAGCATTAAATGTCAGCTGCCAAACTCTAGACCATTCTTAAAGCTTAACTAGATCCCTCCTCATGCTATCTACTCCTTCCTGGGTGTCTATTGAAGATTTTGGTATCATCCACAAAGAGGCAAAAAAAAAAAAAAAAACACTTTACCCATCAGCCCTTCCACAATAACAAAGATGTTAAAAAGTATCAGCCCATGGACAGATCCCTGCGGCACATCACTGGTAACCTCCTCAAAGTGAGCTCCATTTACCTGTACCCTTTGTTGCCTCCCACTCAACCAACATGCCCCTTAGTTTTGTAGCTTGGCTCATTAATTGGCTCTACTTGGATGTACAATTTTATCAAATCACTTACACGTATAAGTGCTGCTACTACCACATTCAATTCACCAAGGAACAATGTTCTTTGTTTATTTTTTGAATGCGTATTTTTGTAAAAAGCCTTTTCCTATGCATATGTTACTGAATATGGGCATATTTTCTATAGCCTTATATGTATTTTACTAGCTCTGTGAGCCTTTCATAAAATGTTTTGCAAACCTGAATGTACCAACCAACTTGCACAACCCATTTTTTTTATCTTCTAGGAAGCTTATATAATATTGTGTTTATATTATTTTAACTTTGCCTTGTTTTCTTTCAGTATCTTAAAATCTCCATTACAATGAACAGCCACTGAATACTGCTGTCTATTCCACAGTCCAGTTAAATAAATAAATAAAAAAGTGTCATTCACAAGATATCCAACTATATGAGAGGTATTTTTCAGACAACTGAATGATGAACCCAACTGAAGACAAGACAATGTGATTATTTGCTAAAAAAGAATAAAGTAGAAAAATAGTCCCTGTGCTAACTATTCTGGGTCTAAGCTATTTCTTCTCTTCAAACACATTTTTTTTTACACAACTGTAGACGTATATTATAATGTCAAGGTTCTGATGGTTGTACTTGGTATTCTCTATTTTGTAGGAGTATTTTGTGTAACTCCAAGCAAGAGTCGTTAATAAACATGCCTAGTTAGGAGTCTAATGGTTACAGCATTAGCTTGAAAATCAAGAGACCAGCATTCAATTCCCACTAGCACTCATCGTGGCCTTAGGCAAATCATTTAACATGGGGTAGACACAGGAACATAAGAAATGCCATACGGAGTCAGACCAAGGTCCATCAAGCCCTGTCTCCTGTTTCTAGAAGTGGCCAATCCAGGTCACAAGTACTTATCAGGTTCCCAAAAGGTATGCAGATGCTATGCTGCTTACCCAGAGAGTAATCAGTGGATTTCCACAGTCCTCTTTCATAATGATTTATGGACTTTTCCTCCAGGAACTTGTAAAAAACTTGTTTAAACCCAGCTACACTAATAGCTTTTACTACATCTTCCGGTAACAAAATTCCAGAGTTGATTATACGTTAAGTGAAAAAAAAATTCTCCTTATTACACTTAAATGGGTTACCTTGTAGCTTCATTGCATTTCCCAGTCTTTCTACTTTTTTGGTGTAGTAAACAACCGATCTATGTTTACTCTTTCTACTCCATTCACTAAATTATAGACCTCTATCATCTCTTCCTTCAGCCATCTCTTTTCCAAATTGAAGAAATCTAACCTTTTAAGTCTCTCCTCATAGGTATATCCTTCTATCCCCTTTACCATTTTGGCGACTCTTCTCTGTACCTTTTCTAATTCTGCTATATCCTTTTTAAGATATGGCAACCAGAATTGCACACAACATTCAAGGTGCAGTCATACCATGAAATGATACAGAGGCATTATAATATCCTTAGTTGTATGCTCCATTCGTTTCCTTGTGATTCCTAGCATTCTAAGGGGCTTGTTTACAAAGGGCTTCCGCCCGATATCGGAGCCGCAGCCCCATTGAATTCAATTTGTAAACAAGCCCCTAAATGTTTTCTTGGCTGCTGCTGCACACTGGGGAAAGGGTTTTCTAAATCCATTTTCTGAGTGGTGGTTCCTAATATGGAACCTTGCCTCGTGTAACTGTAGTTTGGGTTGTTTTTTCCAAGGTGCAAAAATTTGCACTTGTCCAGATTAAATTACATCTGCCATTTGGATGTCCAGTCTTCCCATTTATCATGATCCTCTTGTGTTTTAAGAACTTTGACTAATTTTGTGTCATTTGCAGATTTGATCACCTCACTCGTTATTCCCATTTCCAAGTCATTTATGAATATGTTAAAACAGCGGGCTCAGCACAGATACCTAGGGAACTCCCCTATTCACCTTTCTCCATTGAAAAAAATGGCCATTTTGCCCTTCTCTCTGCTTTCTTTTTTTAACCAGTTCCTGACCCACAATAGTACACTGCCTCCTATCCCATGACTTTAAATTTCGCCAAGAGTTTCTTGTGAGGGGCCTTGTCAAAGGCTTTCTAAAAATCCAGATACACAATATCAATTGTCTCTCCTTTATCTGTTTATTCACACTTCAGAAAAATAAACACAGATTAGTAAGACAAGACCTTCCTTGGCTAAATTAATGTTGGCTTTCTGCCATTAAACCATGACTATCTACATGTTTAGTAAATTTATTCTTTACAATGGTTTCTACCATTTTGCTTGGAACAGATGCCAGGCTCACTGATCTGTAGTTTCCTGATCACCCCAGTACCCTTTCTTAAAAATTGGCATTGCATTGACCGTTTTCCAATCTTCAGGTACTACAGATGATTTTAAAAATAGTTTAATGATTACTAGTTGTAAGTCTATGTACCATCCAGTCTAGGTGATTTGCTATTCTGTAGTTTATCAAATAGTTGTACATCGTCCCAGTTTATCAAAACGTTTAAATTCTTCTGATACATCACCTTTAAATACCATTTCAGGCATGGGTAACTTCTCTACATCTTCAGTAAAAACTGAAGAAAAGAATTCATTCAGTCTTTTCACTATGGCCTTGTCCTTCCTTATCACCCTCCTTTTACCTCTCCATCATCTAATTTTTCCAACTGACTCCCAGGTATTTTGCTACAAATGTACTTGAAAATGTTGTGTGTTTTTCCTTCCATGAGGGTTTTTTTCCACAAATCTGCCTGCCTTATCAATGCCTTGCATCTAACTTGTCAAAGCTTATATTATTTCCATTTTGTCATTGGGCTCCTTTATTCCATTTCCTGAAAGATGCTATTTTGGCTACAACAGCCTCACTGACCTCACTTAAGTCATACTGGCAGTTTTTGGCCTTCCTTCCACTTTTCTTAAAGCATGGAATACATGTGGTCTTGGTTTCCAAGATAGTATTTTTAAACAATGCTCATGCTTGATGTAAACCTTTAACCTTTGCAGGTGCACTTAGCTTTTTCTTAAATATTTTCCTCATTTTATCATGGCTTTCCTTTTGAAAGTTAAAAGGTAGTACTGTGGATTTCCTTGCCATCCTCCCTGCATTTATTAAATCAAATGTGATCATGCTACGATCACTATTGCCAATGTTAGTCCTCAGTGGAACACCACAGTGGCCCTAAGTCCAAAACAGCCTCCCCTCATGCCAATTCATGTACCAGCTGCTCCAAGAAGCAGTCATTTATTTAATTTAGAAACTATCTCCCCAGCATGTCCTGCTGTGACATAGAACACAGTAATAATGGGCGATTTCAATTATCCTGGTATCGACTGGGTCAAATTTTTAGCTTTCCCAATTTCTTTTAGCATTTCCTCATCCATCTGTTCATTATGGTCATGCAGATGGTAGTACACCCCCACTACCATCGCCTTCCCCTTTTTACATGGAATTTCTATCCATAGAGATTCAGTGTATTTTGTTTCCTGCAAAAAAAAACAACTTTATCCTGTGTGACTCACCCTCTCTAACAGAGCGCAACCCACCACCAATCTGATCTACCCTATCACTGATATATTTTTTGTACCCAGGTATCATGGCATGCCACTGGTTGTCCTCCATCCACCAGGTCTCCAAGATGTCAATGATATCTAACCTTTTATTTAGTGCTATATTATAAGCTCTCCCATCTTATTTTTTAGACTGAGCATTTGCATTCAGACATTTTAGAGGTTGTATTCTCTTCAAATTAACAATCAGTTGACAAGAGTAATTTGGAATATTTCAGCTCTGTCTGCTCTGTATTCAGGTTCACTTTTATCTTTATTGTAACCTCCCTATCAGGATGCCCTAACTTCCTTCTTTTTCTAGTATCCTTTAAGGATACATACTTCCAAACATGCACTCTTGGAAGACTGTCTGCTTTTCCCCTATTACCTAGTTTAAAAGCTGTGCTCTCTCCTTTTTAAGGGAGAATGCCAGCAGCTTGGTTCCACCCAGTTAAGGTGGAGTTACCCTTTTGGAAAATCCACCCACCCCCCTTCTCCAGAACGTTTCTCAGTTCCAAACAAATCCAAAACCCTCTTCCTTGCACCATAGTCTCATCCTCACATTGAGACTTTAGAGCTATGCCTGCCTTGTGCCCTGCATGTGGAATGGGAAACATTTCTCAGAATGCTACCCTGGAAGCTCTGGATTTCAACTTGCTACCTAAAACCCTAAATTTGGCCTCCAAAACCTCCTTCCCACACTTTCCTATGCCATTGCTACCAACATATATCAAGACAGCACGATCCTCCCTAGCACTATGTAAAACCTTGTCCAGGTGGTGTGCGAGGTCTGCTACCTTTGCGCCGGACAGGCATGTTACCAGGCAATCTTCACATCCAGCCACTCAGATAGCAATTTGATCATTAGGCATGTAGATAACTATTAACTGCCATCCAAACCCTTTCCTCATTGGCACATGGCCCTGGAGAAACTAATTTTGTGTGAGAGGGTTTATTTCACCTGGAGGACAGGTCGTAGCTATAGGATCACTTTCTTGCTACACCGAGGTGATGCTCTTGTTTCACGTGACATATGTCCTCCATGGCAACAGAGACGTCGGACTTCAGTACTATATCTAAATACCTCTGTCTTCCTTAGCTCCTCCAAGTCTGCTACTTAATCCTCCAGAGATCGGATCCATTCCCTGAGAGAAAAGAGCTCATTGCACCTTGTGCACACCCAAGTGGAAGAAAATCTTACATGAGATATTCCATGCAAAAGACTTAGTGGGCTTTAGTGAAAAGCGCCCTAATGCTTTGCACTTAAGCACATTAAGTGCAAAATCTCTGCATTAGCTCTTAGCTGCCAGGAACATGTATGTTGTACCCCTAACATGTAACAAGCTACCCTAACATGCATACCAATATTGTGGGTTCACCTATTGACTCCCAAAGAGATGCCACTAGGTGAACTCATGTTATATACTCATGTATATAGTTATATGTATATAGTTACATTAACTGGCCTGTATATAGTTATTGTTCTCCCTGTTCTCCCTGTTAAGAAACTTGTTCATTGTACATCCGAGTTATTTTTACCTGTTTATTGTAAGCACAAATCACTAAACTGAGATGTGTAGATTCAATGTTTATTGTAAGCCGCACTGATCTTAAATAGCGCGGTATAAAAGAAAATGTAATAAAAATAATAAAAATAATAAAAGAACCACATTGCAACTGAGCACACAGCAACTGCCCCGACAGTAGTGATAATGTGCTCTCAACCCCACCCTACAATGGCCAGTTACCATGCATTTTAACATGCAATGGCTGGCATACTCATGCATTAATGTTCCTGACTGCTAGTTGCCATGTGTTAAAATGCATGTTAATTGGTCACCAGGCTTTAGTAAAAAAGAACCCTTAATTGCAGGGTAATTAAGGCAGTTTTGAAATAAGGAAAGGAAATTAACAGATACGAAGGGTCTTGAAGTTTTTATTTACCTTCATATTCCTTGAGGTCTACTACAAACTTTGGGAATTAACTGGGCAAAAACTTGTGGTTTTAATTAGCTCATGGGTGAGCAGATAAAATGTTGTCCGGGCATATTATTGCACTCACAAATTTTACCTTCATAATAAGGAAGCACAGGAAGTATTGGTCAGTGCTGATATTCAGCAGAGGCTGAATGATGACATTTAAGGGGTTTGTTTACTTAGACCAGTGGTTCTCAACCTTTTTTGTACTGTGACCCCTTTAACAATTGGTCAACTTTTGTGGTGACCCCCAATGATAAAATCAAATGCATCTCTCTTCCTTTACCGTTAACGCATTGTTGCTGTAATCATTTATTGAATTAATATATTCTAGGCCTTTGCAATATGTTTTTATTTATAAAATTTACTTATTTAAACCACAATAATTAACAAGTAACAATATTTGATTTCAAAATTGATGATTTTGTAATCAAATCACTAATATGAAATAAAATGATTTTTCTACCTTTATTGTCTGACCAATTTATTCTCTGAGTGGAGGAGTAGCCTAGTGGTTAGAACACTGGCTTGGTAACCAAGCAACCAGGGTTCAAGTCCCACTAGCACTCCTTGTGGTCTTGGGCAAGTCACTTAACCCTCCATTGCCTCAGAAGAAAGGCCTGGCAATCTACTTCCAGTAACACTGCCAAGAAAACCCAGGAGCTTCTGGGTCGCCAGGACTGACTCAAAGGCACACATTGTATTGTTTTGTTTGTATTGTCTGATCAATTTATTCTCTGATCATGCTGGTCCCGATCTGAGGCTTCTGCTTTCCTGTCTTCTCTTAGCTCTCTTTCTGTGGTCTATGGTCCATCTGCCATTTCTTATCTCTTCACTTCTCATTCCTCAAAGTTCAATTCCAAGGATGAGCAATGGTTCTGCGGCTTCTAAGCTACTTTGAGAGTCTTTAAGCATGAACATGTCATACCTTTCCTTATTTCTTTGCAAGTACCTTTTAGAGTCCAAAAGTTTATTATTAGGGGCATGTTTACTACATTCTGAAGCAGTAATGCTTATATGGACTGCATTACCAGTATGGGACTTCTAACCGACTACAGGGAGGTGTGTACGTCTGTCCTCCTGCAGTTAGCGCAGACAAGCCATGCTTTAATGTGGTGAATGGGTTGCAGGTGCAACAAATATACTCCTGGGACTCCTTCCATCCAGTATCCAAACAAACAACTTAACAAAATCATATCAAACAAAGCACAACCACCTCTCTAATGGACCCCTGCCCAATATTATGGATAGAGATAAGAGCAGAACTATTTCCAATGCTTCAAAGAATAATCCGACTTTCAGTCTCTCAGGGATACCTACCCCACACACTCAAGAAAGCCTCCATCAGACCTAGCCTAAAAAAAACATTTAGATGCAACACTTCCCATATCCTACAGACCTCTTTCTAGCTTATCTTTTATTACAAAGATCATTGAAAAAAAATTAGTACAACTTCACGATCACATTGATACCCATGCTCTGCGACCCCCCAACATGACTCCACAACATCAAAACATTTGCTCACCAATCTTTGACACTCTAATCAAGGGGATGGAAAAAGGATTTATAATAGTCATCGATATCACCACAGTCTGACACTGTCAACCATCAAATACTCCTTTTCAAGTTATAAGAAATCGGAATCTAGAACACCTGGCATGGTTTAAATCCTTCCTAGCCAAATCGACAACAGCAGGTCAAAGTAGGCACATGGACTTCACACACATGCAAAACTACAAGGGGTTCCACAAGGGTCTACATTGTCTGTAGCACTATTTAATATATACATTCAGCCACTATACACAATTATAAGAAAACATAATATCTTTTCTATTTATATGCAGATGATATCATGATCTACTCCATCTATATAAAAAATTCAGACTACAAAAGCAACATCATGCCTCTACAATAACTGCAAAATCTGTCTCACTTGCTGGGGGCATTTGTTGAACCTTTCCATCCACTTAAAGCAGAGGGAAATGTCTTTATTGTGCGTTAGCTGTGCTGCAGATAACACGATGTAATGACAGTACCTGTGCTGAAGTGGTGTTAACTGGGCCATGTACTCTGTCACATTAACTAGTAGTTAATTATCACATATTACCTATAAGGCATTTTACCTACCTATTCGCCACCCAGTCTCTGTCCGTTCCACATCCTGTTCTGTCTTAGGAATTAGCATGTACTAAATGCTAAGTTATTAAGTTGTTAGCATGGGCCGTCCTAACTGTTAAGGAAGTCATTACAGAGGTTCATGAGCTGCTTTGGTCCCAGAGGAAACGAGTCTTGGCAGGTACTGGTGTCTTCTACAGGACTGAAACATTATGCCATCGTATCTGAGCTTTCAAGGCATTTGATATAACATCTAAAAGAAGGGACCTATGGTATGCGGTTTGGAAAACTCAGGTATGACAGCCATTTTTATGTGATCCTTAGAAAAAAAAATCACTACCTAGAAAGGCTCTTTATTTCAAATTTGCCAGCTTTTATACAAAAACTGGTTAGAGTTCTTTAAGCAATATAGTCTTTTTTTCAGAAAAAGAATTGATTTATACTTATATTATCTACATAAGAATGTTATTTATATTTGTTCTCCTTTACTTCTGACCACTGGGTATTTCTATATAGAGGAAGGATACCACTTTTTATTTAATATTACCCACATAACCCAATCCTTAACATTGTTCTCAAATACAACTCTTTGCATAAGATTAAATAAAGTTGAACAAAAAGCCCCAAAACTGGTAAAGGAAGGAAGGTTAAAGGAATTGAGAGAACAACTGTTTAATGTTAATGCATTTTTTCTGCATAGTTTCATTTTAAGAGATGTTGCAAAAATGTTTGAAAACCCAGCATTTATTTTAGTGCCAGCTGACCAAGCATTGCTATATGGATTAGAAAATTCTACTTTGGTAGAAAGATAAGCTCTAAGCCCTTGAAAATAGGCAGAAGGGTAATTATATTCCAGGAGAAATGTTCTTTGCTATACAGAATCTAGTCAATAAATGAGAACGTTTTTTGAACTAGCCCTTTAACATAGGCATACATCTGCCTGCATACCCTCTAAACCAGTAAAAAACAACAATGGGACCAATTTTCAAAAGGCTTGCATGCCCATTTTAGAAATTATGGGGAAGGGAATTGAGACAGTCAAGTTGTGATGTGCACAGTTCCCCCTGTCCTTTAATAAAGGCTCTTCCAAATCTAGGGCATATCCAGAGGGAGCAGTAGGTTGTTTTTTTTTGTTTGTTTTTGTTTTTTCGGGGGGGGGGGGGGGTCCCATGCAGCTTTTTAAGAGGATCCTGCTCTAACCTATTTGTGTGTGGAAGCAACATTTTGAAATTGCTGCGCCCTAAAATTACACAACTGCTCAACCTCTTCTACCAGAAAAGACCTCTATAATAGCCTAGATCCCCCAGGACCCACCAGACCAGTCCAGGTCTGTTTTGATCACCCCCCAAACTAGTTTAGCAAGCCTTGTAAGTCCCCCAAACTAGTTTACAACTGTCTCTGACCCTGTCAAGACCACCCCCCAAACCTCATCTGCGAGGTAAGACCCCTCCCACCTTTGACCCTATCCCTACACTTACAGGGCTTGTGGTCGTGGTCATCATTTCACTCATCAGGTGGCTAGAAGCTTGTCTTCAGATTATGAGGGTATTACCTAAGGCGCCTTGTAGCAGCTCAACAAGTGAAATGATGACCACTGGTGGGTATTGGTGATTATTATTGAGTTTAAATGAGTGAGTGTGTTGATAATAGTAAGCTGTGATATTGCAAGGGGTTTGTGCAAGAAGTTATATTCACAGTTTTGTTAGATTCTGCATGACATGTTTGTACTCACGACAGCAGATATTTAAGACGTGATAAAGAGTTGGGAGCCTATTTTGAGACTTCTGTAACCGTGATATTGATGGGTTCTGCAAAGGTACCTTGTGGCTGAAGTTTGTGCGGGGAATTCGTTTGGAGGAGGGAGGAGGACAGACCGTGCTTACAACTGCAAAGGAGAGCCCAGCTTGCATTTATTGTGGGATTGGCAGATAAAGAGGGTTTTGATGAAACTCCATTGGCTCCCAATAAAGGAAAGGGCAGAATGTAAAGTAAATGGTGCTAACACAAGTTATGTGCACACAGACCTAAATATTAAAAACACCACAATCTACACTGATATACTGCAGGTTGTCCATTACATTCTTCACAGGGACATCGCTTACGTATTTTATCTTGGAGGGAATTGAAAAACAGCGATTCCAGGCTTTTCCTCTGCTGTAGCAGAGCAGTGGGATAAATTGCCAGGGGAACTAAGGGCTGAGTTAAATCTATCAACTTTTGGAAGCTGTTAAAGATGTTCCTCTACCCTTGGTGAGAGGTGTTATTGTTAGACAGCTTAGTGTTTTTCATTTTTATTATTTAATTTTGCTTTGCTTGGATTTATGTGTTTCTTTCTGTATTTTATTGTATCTAAAATGATGTTGGCCATCTTGCCATGTGAGAAAGAGCTGGGACCTGGGTTAGTTTTGCATGCAAATCGTGTGCCTACTTGTGAAGGACATGCAAAATCAGTGTGAACATTGTTCATCAACTAATATTAAAAAAAATAAATTTCACAGGACTAGACAATTATCCTCTTACGGGTTCAACAAATCATTTCAGAGATAACCATAGTTGCCTTTTTTTAAAGGACCGCTTTGTTTTAAAAAACTTGATTTGGAAGATATACTCCTGAACCTGAAAGCCTATTTTCAAAAGGAAACTTCCTGTAAAATTTCCCTTTAAAAATCTGCTGATGGGCCAAGGGCTCTGATAGTCTTTTCCCCAAATCCTTTGTAGGTGCAAGGGTATACAGAGGAAACATGCTGGGGTTGATTCCAAAATGAGATGCTCACACTTGTTTCACCCAGCCTGCTCTAAACATCAGCATGTCCCCCTTTGCTCTGCAGAGAAATGAAAGCAATTTTTCAGAGGAGTTTATTCTTTGAGAAAACATCCATATACCCAGGGCCGGACCAAGGGTTTCTGCCACCCCCTGAAGCAGCCACGGCTGTGCCACACCCACTTTCCAAGCCATGCTGCCGCTGATTCAGTCAGCTGGGTCAGCGGGGAGGAGAAAGCTCGGTTTGGTGTGGCGGTAGTAACCCGCGGAAAGCCATATGCTTCAGTATGCATGGCCTGCCGCTTCTGACCCCCCTCTGACACAACTTCCTATTGGAGGGGAGTCAGAAGCAGCAGACCATGTGTGCTACAGCACATGGCCTGCCATAGGCAGCTGCCTAGGCCTCCTAGTGGACAACCTGGCCCTACATGTACCCATATAAAACCATCTGAAATTTGTCCTCAAATCTTATAATAGTATTATAAAATACCCTGCAGTGTGTAAAACCTGTCATTACAATCTTGAACCAACCTGCTTGGCAAACAGACAATTTCTATAAGAAATGTGTCAATCAGGAAACCGGCACAATTTAACTCAAGAAGCTCAAAGCTGTTAAAATGAAATCCACTAATCAATTTAAAATTGATTTTCTGAATTCCTTTAGTGAACCAGATTCTGTTTCGTAGTGTAGTGACGTTCCCTGCACCATATAGCTTTCTGGTTTGCTATATAAATTGGATTGGGAAGTCCGAAGTTTTAACTTATGCCTTATGACAATACACATGCCCCAGTTGCCAGAAGTCTGCAACTTGACCATGGTTGTGTGCTATATTTCAAGTGCATGTGTGTCTCACTCAAAGACAGATAGTAAGTACCAGGCATTCTTGCACTATAGACGTTTTCATAAAAGTAAGTTTCACAGAAGCAGTCTGCATAAACGCAAGCCTGCTAAAGAAAAATGAAGAGAAAGGACACACATTTTATAGTATAGTGATGTAATATACAACTTTTGAAGGAGAAAAAGAAAATATAATATTTTATGCTGGTTTCTAGACGGCTGACTTCCCTGGGAAAACTGCAGTTGTTTTTCATTCAGAAGGCTCTGAGTCAGCATGGGCTATTGCACCTGCAGTATATGGTTCTTCATGGGAGACAACCTTGCCAGCGCTCTAATGGTGCATGGAATAGTGGATTGCATCATTCAAGCCAGTTATGAATTGGGAGGACTTAGCCTTATAGCAGAATGTACTGTTTCTCCATAATGAAAAATTGCCTTTTAGCTGGTGCTATTAAAATATTTAACAAACATCAATCAGGTCTCAAATAGACGAGTTGGTGAGCTTGGAGTATTAATTATATCAACTTATAAGAAACATATTTTTAGGACCATCAAAAATATCTATATATCTCTGCACTCATTACATATTAAGTCTTCTTAGGTGCACAGTTATTTTCATCATAGATCCATTTTTTTTCTATGGAAGTCATCAATATTTTTCATCTTCAATATTATTTTCTACATATTCTAATCTCTGACATAGTACGACACTTCAAAAGATGATTACTTATCTTCCTGCATTAGTGTTCACACTGCTTTTCTCTCCATTGGCTTAAATTCTTCAAAGAGAAACTTGCCCACTTCTAACAGTGCTCCCTTTGAAAGATTTAAGTAAATGGAGAGCAAAGCATGTGCTCTGACTGCAATAGGCTCATCCTGCCAAATCTCTGTCCCTGACCTACCCATTTGTAATCTTAACACACCATAGACAGTTAGTGCCAAAATCTGGCCGTGTTAACTGTCATGACTCTACACTGTTAACACATGTATTAGTATGCCTTTAGCACACACAAGAATGTGTGGTGACAGTTAATGTGTTTTAATTAAAAGGCCCTCCCGAATGTTGATTAAAATATTTCAAACATTGCCATCCAAACTAAAAGCTATAGTATATCTAAATATTTTGCAATACTGAACTGAATTTAGCAACAGATTTCATATGATATCAGTCAGTGATTAAACATGATTTTTAGTCTCATCAATTAAATGCAAATGATTTTTCACTTTTACGTTATCATGAATGTTCTTTTTTTACATTTTGCATTAATAAAAAAAATATTGCAAAGGCTTACATAGGTTCTATGAGATGAGAAATGGCCATTACAAAACTGTATTAATAACTTGCAATCCATTAAGAATCTATAGGAACAAAACAGAAAAAGCTGAAAAATCCACTCCTAAGCCTTCTTTTCACCAATTCCTTCCAACAATTTCAAATTTTAAAAATGAACACAGCCCTCATCGTTCCTTCTTCTTGCGTTTAAACCGTTCTTCAAATCACAGTATGTTAACCATCCAATCAATTGTCCCATGTATCAATAATTCAAAGCAACTGTACTCAGTACCAAAACTTTAAGAGCAACTAATATGTGAAGTTCTGTTTTGCATAGAATATTCCGATAGGAACTGAGACATCCAGGTCAGAATGTTTACATCCCCCTAGTATTTTACAAAGGCTCTGCTGAACACAGAATGTTGTGTAAAATACATATAAAAATATAGGCAAATGCACATATATTTTCAGGGATGTAAGGTTGGAGCAGCACTTGGCATCTTCCATGTAAAAGTGTCACCAATTATACAGAGAAGTGCTGATGTTCACCTCTCTATATATACAGACCAGCAGCTATACATATATTGTCCCCTTATCAGACAAATACACATATAGTACACAAACATATAAACATGATGTCAAAGACCATATGGCCTATCCATTCTACCCTTCCATACCATGGAGGTATTTAAACTTTTATCATATCTCCTCTATCCCACCTTTCCTCTAAAACACAGATATTGAGATCTTTACATTCCTCCTCATATGGCTTATAATGAAGACCATTGACCCTTTTGGTAGCCACCCTCTGCACCAACTCCATCCTGTTTATATCCTTTTGAATAAGGGGTCTCAAGAATTGCACAATATACTCTAAATCTGGTCTCACCAAAGACTTATTGTCACCTCCTTCTTCCTGCTAGCCATTCCTTTCCCTATGCACCCAAGCATCCTTCTGACTTTTGCCATTGCTACCTGTTTCTGATGATCTTAAGATAGTTAAAGAATCATACCCAGCTCCTGTTCTTCTTTGGAGGGCAGAAGTATTTCACCCCCTATATAAGTGAAGCCAATTATGGCATAAAACCTGAATTTTCACACATTCAAGGAAAATAAATTACACCTCAGGGGTGAACCATTCATTTCAAGACGTGGCTGAAAACAGAATAGTCATAAAACTTATGCTTGCCCCAAAGGTGGAACAAAAGCTGATGGAGAATTTGTAAAATAAATGTGTGCTTCTTGTGACCTTGGGCAAGACATTTAACCCTCCATTGCCTCAGAAGAGGCCTGGAAGTCTACTTCCAGTTAATACATTGCCAAGAAAACCCAGAGGCTGCTGGGTCACCAGGAATCAGCACTGATTTCACAGCACTTTAAAAAAAAATCCACTGTAAAACTGAAAATACATAATTTTTTGGCTTGCCCAAATCATGCTGACAAAAATCCCTACAGAATCTGTAAATGCCAGGCTTCTACTGTACATGTGTAAATAATGGCATTCTGAAATTGCTATTTACTTATTAGCCTACTAAATATGAAAAGTATACTAAAAGGACATTGCGGTAGATGTGGCCAGCGCGAGGCAAGACACAGGACTCCACAGCCAAGAGGCTTAAAGAAAATATGGTGAAATTAGACTTACCTGCTAATTGTAGTTCCTGGAATGTAGCCAGGCTAGTCCCGGACCTCTGGGTTCCCTATCTCATCCAGCAGCTTTGGAGACTGAGAAAACTCCTCCTCTTTTTTATGATGTCACCGGTATATCCATTCGGGATCTGCCTCCTGCCATCAGTAACCTATTGACAAAGCAGACTCACCGGAGACACAAGTAAGCGTATAAACACTAAAAAGAATTTTGGCTTAACCCGCTATATTAAGCAAGTAACAAATGTATAGACATATCAGAAACCTCTGATATCAGCAACTTTAAGAGAAGCAGGCTTCCCCCTTAAGAGCAAGGAAGAAAGAAAGAAAGCCCCACAGACAGACCACTATGCACGCACCCCCCAGAGCCCATGTGCCCGCAAAAACAGAAGGAATCCTTACCAGTAAATGCCATCAAGACTCATGCGGCAAACACGTCAGGCGAGAAAACACATGATAGCTCCAGGGTAGGGATACGGGACTAGCCTGGCTACACTCCAGGAACTACAATTAGCAGGTAAGTCTAATTTCACCTTCCTGTTCGTGTAACCAGGCTAGTCCCGGACCACTGGGTAAGTACCAGAGCAGTAAACCAGTCAAGTATGGGAGGGTCCTGAAACACCAGCCCGAAGCACCGCGGACCCGAAGGCAGTATCCGCTGCTCCTTGGACGTCCAGGCGATAATGTCTGGCAAAGGTGTTTAAGGAGGACCACACGGCCGCCTTGCAAATCTCCAGTGGCGGAACCCACCGAAACTCCGCCCAGGAAGACGCTTGCGCCCTGGTAGAATGAGCCCGAAGACCAATCGGGACCGACTTGCCTTTGAGCATATACGCGGAAGCAATAGCCTCTTTAATCCATCGGGCTATGGATGCTTTGGAAGCAGCTTCGCCCTTCCGCGGACCGGCAAAAAGAACGAAGAGCCTGTCGGACTTACGGAAACTAGCCGTCCGAGCAAGATACTTCTTTAAGGCCCGACGAGCATCCAAACTGTGAAAATTGCCGCCATAGTCCGCCGAGCGGCGCGAAAAAACTGGCAATGAAATCTCCTGATTCATATGAAAAGGGGAAACCACCTTAGGAAGAAAGGACGGGACTGTCCGGAGGACCACCTTGGACGAGAAAAATACCAAATAGGGCTCCCTGCAAGAAAGAGCCTGCAATTCAGAAATTCTTCGCGCTGAACAGATGGCCACGAGAAACACCACCTTCAAAGTGAGATCTTTCAGCGACGCCCGGGAGAGAGGCTCGAAGGGCTCGCCCTGCAAAGCGTCGAGGACGGAGGGAAGATGCCACTGAGGCACCACGGGACGTGCCGGAGGCCGCAGGAGCGACCCTGCCCGGAGAAAACGCTTCACATCACCGTGACACGCAAGCGATTGTCCCCCGATCTTCCCTCTGTAACAGGACAAAGCGGCGACTTGCACACGCAAGGACGCCGGAGCGAGACCTTTCTCGAAGCCAAGCTGAAGAAAATCCAAGATCTGAGGAATGGAGGATCGCAAAGCCACATACCGCCGGTCCGCGCACCAAGCCTCAAAGACACGCCAGACTCTCACGTAGGCTAAGGACGTAGACCGTTTTCTGGCGCTCAACAGGGTGGAGATAACGGGGGTCGAGTAACCCCTTTGTCGTAACCGTGCCCGCTCAAGAGCCAAGCCGTAAGCGAGAACCGACCCACGTGCGGCATGAGAAGGGGCCCCTGCGACAGGAGGTCCGGCCGACTCGGAAGCCTCCACGGCTTCGCCACCAGAAGTCTCACCAGATCTGCGTACCAAGGTCTGCGCGGCCAATCTGGGGCAATCAGGACGACGCGTCCGGGGTACCTCTGCACCCGCTGAAGAACTCTGCCGACGAGAACCCACGGAGGGAAGACGTACAGGAGCTGGTCCGGAGGCCAAGACTGGCTGAGGGCATCGAGACCCTCCGACATGCGCTCCCGCCGCCTGCTGAAGAAGCGCTCCACCTTCGCCGAGGCGAACGTCGCCATGAGGTCCATGGTGGGCAAGCCCCACCTGCGGACGAGCAACTGGAAGACTTCGGGATGGAGGCTCCATTCCCCTGGGTCCACCCGAAAGCGACTGAGAAAATCCGCTTGCACGTTGTCGACCCCGGCCACATGCGCCGCTGACAGGGCCAGTAGATTTTCTTCCGCCCAAGCACACAGAACCGCCGCCTCGTCCTCCAGCGGGATGCTGGAGGTGCCCCCTTGTCTGTTGACGTAAGCCACCGCGGATGCATTGTCTGAAAACACGCGAACCTCCGCATCCTGAAGCAGTGACTGGAGCGATAGAAGCGCTAGGAAGATCGCTCTCAACTCCAGCCGGTTGATGGACCAGGTCCGTTCCTGAGGAGACCAAACCCCTTGCGCGAAGCGGCCTTGGCAGTGCGCACCCCAGCCGGAGAGACTGGCATCGGTCATCACTGTGATCCAAGACGGAGCCACCAACGGCTGTCCCCTCGCGAGGGAGGTCGGACACAACCACCACCGGAGGGACCTGCGCGTCACAGGCGGACAGGGGAGAGTCCGGGACAGCGGATCCTCCTGATGCGACCACCGGCGGAGTAAAGACCGTTGTAAGGGTCGCATGTGCGCCCTCGCCCAGGGCACCGTCTCTATGGCCGCGGCCATCGTCCCCAGCAACTGAAGATAGCGCCAGGCCGACGGCGCGCGGAGCCGCAGAAATCGAACCACCAACCGGCGGAGGTTCCGCGCCCGGACGGTCGTGAGGAACACCTTCCCGAGCTTTGTGTCGAAACGAGCCCCGAGATATTCGAGGTTCTGCGAAGGCGTTAAATGACTCTTCGCCAGGTTGACCACCCAGCCAAGTTCCTCCAGAAAAGCCACCACCCGAGCCGTGACTGCCACGCTCTCGGCACGTGACTTCGCTCGAATCAACCAGTCGTCGAGGTAGGGGTGTACCAGAATACCTTCCTTCCGGAGGGCCGCCGCCACCACCACCATGACTTTCGTGAAGGTGCGTGGCGCCGTCGCCAAGCCGAACGGCAGGGCGCGAAATTGAAAATGTCCGAACGGCACAGCGAATCTGAGAAATTGATGGTGATCCTGACGGATGGGAATGTGGAGGTAAGCCTCCGACAAGTCCAGAGAGGTAAGAAACTCCCCCTTTTGGACCGCCACTATCACCGAACGCAGTGTCTCCATGTGGAAATGCGACACGCGGAGACACCGGTTTACACCTTTGAGGTCGAGGATGGGGCGGTCCCCGCCGCCCTTCTTCGGGACCACAAAGTAAATGGAGTACCAACCTTCTCCGCATTGGTCCGAGGGGACCGGCACGATAGCCCTGAGCTGTAACAACCTTTGAACGGTAACTCGCATAGACGCGATCTTGGAAGGCGACTTTGCGGGGGACCGCACGAATGCCGGGCGGACGGGCTTCCGCAACTCCAACGCATAACCGTGGCGAATCACGTCCAGGACCCACTGATCTGACGTTACCCGGACCCAGGCAGGATAAAAATCTTGCAACCGGCCTCCCACCGGCACCAAGCTTGCTTGGGCCCCCCGCATCTCATTGTTGCTTTTTGGCCGGGAAGGTAGAGGATGAGGCAGGACCAAACCCTCTGCCTGCCCCCCGAAACCCCCGGAAGCCCTGGTTCTTACCAGGGTAGCGGCTCCGCTGACTGGGAAAGAATCTCTGCGACCGAAATCGTCGAAAATCACGGGGCTGGCCTCTACCCCCCTGAAAGGGGCGGGCCGGCTTGGCTTTATCCTCGGGTAGCTTGCCGCCCTTAGACTCGCCGAGATCTTTGACCAACTTCTCCAAGTCCTCGCCAAACAACTGCCTCCCTTTAAAGGGAAGTTTGCTGAGACGAGCCTTAGAAGAAGCGTCCGCGGCCCAGTTACGAAGCCACAAGTAACGGCGGGCCGCTATAGCGGACGCCATGCTGTTGGCTAGACTACGCATCAAGTCATACTGCAGGTCGGCCAAGTAGGCTGCTCCCGATTCTAACTTAGCAAGTTCACCGGGCCCGTCGGGTTCCTGGTCACCCTGCACCCGCTGGGCCCAGCGAAGACAGGCTCTAGCCACCCAGGCCCCACACATGGCAGCCTGGAGGGACAAGGCATTGACATCGAAAATCTGGCGCAATAGCACCTCCAATTTCCGATCCTGCGGATCCTTGAGAGCTGCACTACCCTCCACGGGGATGGTAGTTTTCTTAGTAACCGCTGCGACGGCTGCATCAACCTTGGGGGACTTAAACACTTCTCTATCCTGATCCAGCAGGGGATACAGGCGGCCCATGACCCGCGACCCCTTCATGGGAGCTTCTGGGACGTTCCACTCCTCCTGAATCATTTCCCGGAAGACCCTGTGTACCGGGAACGCCCGTTGAGACTTGCGGAACACCTGCAGCAAAGGATCTTCCAGAGTCTCATCCTCCGATGCACCGGGAACCGGCATATTGAGGACTTTAAGGGATTCTGCTATAAGCGCAGGCAGTTCCTCCTTGCGGAACACGCGAACTACCCTGGCCTGATCTTCCTTTTCCGAAAGTTCTCCTTCTTCAAGCTCCTCTTCTGCTTCTAAGTCACGGACTTCCTCCTCGGACAACTGACCCTCAGAGGCCACAGAACCACCTGCCGATGATGCTTCAGTCCGTTGCCGCTTGGGCCGGTCAGCGGGCTCCTCGGCTAGGGAAGACATGGCAGCTCTTTTTAACCCCGCCACGGGTTCCTGCCGCTGCCCGTGATGTGGACCCGCAAGAAATGCGTTCTGCAAAAACAGGACAAAATCGTTGGAAAATATAGTAGTCCAGTCCTTGGGCAACGGAACAGCAGGTCCACCCCCATCCGGTGCTGAAGAAGGTCCTGCCACAGGCTCCTCCCGGACCGCCTCCACCACCGGTACGGAAGGGCCGCCGGGCTCATCCAGGTGGGCCTCCTCTCTGTCACTTCTAGAGGGGTCCAGGCCCGAAGAATCTTTAACACAGGCCTTACAGACGCCTGAGGAGCTCTTCCTTAAACCACAAACCAGACAGAGTGGTTTAGAAGACATGTCAGCTCGCAGGAGTAGAGGCAGAGGGTAAGGTCCCCTCTGAGCTGCTTAAAATGGCTGCGAGCTAAACTGGAGCTCTCGAGAGCGATGTCGCCGTTTTTTTTTTTGTTTTTTTTCCAAGCGCACACCCGAGTGGCCTAAGGAATCGCAACTCAAAACAAAAAAACCCCTCCGGAGTAGTAATAAAAACAAAGGAGGGCCCCCCGGGCAGAGCAGACAGAGGAAGAAAACAGTTAACCGGGCCGCGAGCACCACGCGGGTAGGCCCGGCACGCGGAGCAGCGCGCCAAAAAGATTTCTTGATAGCAACAGCTAAAGTCAAGCCCCCTTACCTGGAAGCGCCGCGTGCAATGCAGCTGCAGTGGAACGCACACCCAGAGACCACAGTGCCTCGCTGAGCCGCCACGGAGAAAGACTGTCCCCTCTCGCAGTCTGCTCCGTGAAACGCAGGTGTTAAATTCCCGAGCCTGCCAGCGCGCTTACAGGCAGGCTTCTGTGTGGCGCTGGCTAGGCCGGTCCGAAATGCGTTCCTCTCCTCGATGCGGCCAAACCCCAGGTACTGACCAAAAATAATAAAAGAATAATAAAGGAAGCGTTGCTGCAAAGCCGAAGCAAGAAGGGGACACAAAGGAGAAATAACAAAGGCAAACCAAATGAAGTGAAGGAGAGAAGGAGGCAGGGGGAAAAGGTAAGCGAGACGCCTGCCCTAATGCCCTTAAAGAGACAGTACCGTTTAGCAAGGGCTACCCTGCCCCAGAACCAAATTCAGCAGTGCAAACCAGAGAAAAACCCCAAAAACCAACTCAATTGTCTCTCCAGTGAGCCCGGGACTCCGGGCTCCTATCTCACAAGCTGCTTGGAGACTGAGGTAACTGATGGCAGGAGGCAGATCCCGAATGGATATACCGGTGACATCATAAAAAAGAGGAGGAGTTTTCTCAGTCTCCAAAGCTGCTGGATGAGATAGGGAACCCAGAGGTCCGGGACTAGCCTGGTTACACGAACAGGAAACTTTATTTTGGGACAAGCATCCAGACAACTGCCCTGGCCCTCCTTGGGTTTAGGCACAAGTAGAGTTAAACCCTCTGTTGCTTAGGTCCCCCCCCCCTCTCCCTCTCCCTCTCCCTCTCCCTCTCTAACAAGTCCTTAATTGTTCTCAGCAGGGCTACTCTGCTGAATAGCTAAATGGTGCTTCAACACAGATGACACTTACAAAACAAAGCTGGCTCCTCAAAGTACCTTCACTTTGGGCAGCACAGCCCAGCAACACTTTCTCTGACTGAGTAGAACTCCAGTATAAACATCACTTCTAAAACAAGAAACCAGGATTGTCCCTCAAACGTCCATTCATTCTGGGCAGCACAACTCAATAGTCTTCTTCCATTCCTTAGCAGCAAGATAGGATACTCATAAGTGAAACAGAGCAGTTCTCTACAGCACGGGAGTTGTCCAGCGAGGCAGGACTTCAACAGCAAGGCTGAGTTCACAGTAGTAGATTCAAAAACACTTCCTACCTTCTTAGCAGGTTTCTTTTCAAAGGTAAGTGATTCTGCTGTATGCTGTAGACCGCAGGCTCCTCTCTTTCCTCCAGGTCTCCTGCTTCCTGGTTTAAACCCATGCCACACCCTTCCCAGGCATTTTCCAGTCTGTTTTCTTAAAGGGCGGGGTTTAGGCTCTTATTAATGAAATACCTCCCTGGTTCTAAGCTTGGTTGGGAATGGGGTGTTTCCCATAAACTCTTTATGTCTGTGATGGAGTATAACTACTAGAGATTTTTCCATTTATAAATGATATTTTAGGGGCATGCATTCCTTGATGTATCTTAAAAAATTTATTTCATGCAAAATTGATTTAATATACAGTACACTTATTGACTGATAGACCAGTGCAGAAACCCTGTGTTAGTCCTACTCAACAGCTCAGCACAGGATTTCCTAACACAAGTCTTATATAGAAGGCAAATATGTGCAAAACGTCTATGCTAAACTAGGAGAGCAAGCCAGTTGCATGTGCATATGGGTCTACATTAGCAACATCTATATCCTGCGCATAAAAATAAGCTTTGGCACTGATGCATGTATGGAAATGCTCAGAATAATATGCTCAGAATATTGTTCATAAACACTGATATTATGCTGCCTAATAGCATTCCAGCACATGCACATGACACCGTTCCAGCACCTCCCTGCTGTTGTGGGTGTTGTATTCTCAGAATAGAGAAGAAACAGGCATAGGTTTGTCACCAGAAATTGACAGCAGACCTATGAGCTAACCCTTACACCCCCTCAGACCTTATGTTAAAATTCCAGCATTAAGCTGAGCCTTCTGGTCTTCTAAGCATTTCTCTGCATTTGCACTGAATAGCTAGTTGTTTTATTACCATGGATTTATATCTGCTGTGTGCTGCTCTCTGCTCAAGACTTTGCACACAGTAATCTTGTGTGCAAAACTCCATTAGTGCACAAAATTGTGTGCAAAAACAGGGATAACCTGTGCACAGAGCTTAGCATAATTTACTGCCCTAGCTCCATATTGTGCTTTTAACACATTGACCATTACCCAGGCATGATGCATGGACCTCCGGGCTCTTTGTCCACTCACCCTTCCCCCCCCTTCCCCCCCATCTTCTGTGATATCAACCAGCACTCTAATTATTTGTAACCTGAACATCCCCCAAATGGGTCTGCAGCCCTTCCTCCCCTTGTTGCCTCCCACTCTGCCCACCTATCCCTGTGCTAACTTTCCCAAGTTTCTTGCCCTCCCTTCCATGTTCCCCACCTCCCTGTTTCAAGGCACCCTCCCTCCTGGTAGCAGCCTGGTTATGGGCCCATGCCATCTGATGGCTAGGCCTTCCATTAGTATGGGCTTGCACTAATATTTGCTGCATGCTAAAAATTGTGTTGTGGTAAAAAAAAAATACTAAATGCTTAGCACATGAACTAGATGCGTTCAGAGCAGCGATCAAGTGTGGCTGCTACTGAGAGTTAATCCATAAGATGTTATTGTTCAGTAAGGGGGGGTCAACCTACTCCCGGATGGCCATCAGACGACACCTGACTGTTCCAACCGACCTAGACACCAACGTGGCACTTCAGCACCTCCCTGTACAGCAACTACAGCGTGCAGGCTGTGAACAACCCAAAAGGACGCCCAGGCTACCTACAGAAACTGCACAGAGGAGCACTCCGGTACACAAGAGGTGAGCCTCCGATTACTGCCAGCACATTCATCGTATTCCGTGTAGGGCCACCTCCATCTCACGTAGTCCAACTAGACACAGGAACTCACACAGCATCGCCAAGTTCCGCCCCTTGGCATAATCACTCAGCAATACAGGGCACACTTTAAAGAAGCGCGATTTCAGGCTCACCTGCACTTGACATGCTCACACCATGCCAAAGGGAGGGGCCAACTACAAAGCTACCTCAGTGCCTCAACTACCCCAAGGTAAGCACAACCACAACACAAACCCGACAAACTCTGATAAGCTATGCAGCTATCACCCTAAATAAGATCCTCAGACAACATCAAGCACATGAAAAATCAGAACACACGGACACAGCATGGCGATGTTCCCGCTAACCTGCGCTGGGTCCGCCAACGTTCGCTCTGCCTCTCCCTCCACCGGCAGGAATGCTGGCGGGGGACCTGGCGCAGATTAAAGAGAACATTCCGAGGATGCTGTGGCGCCGCAGTACCCTCGCAATGTTCTTTTTAATCTGCTCCAGGTCCTCCGTCGGCATTCCTGCCGGTGGGGGGAGGGGCAGAGCATCGATTGCTCTGCACCTCCCCCCGCCAGCAGGAATGTAGGCGGACCCAGCACAGGTTAGCGGGAACATTGAGCATGAGGACCTACAACAAACCCCTCTTTATTCTGCTGCTCCTACACCTCCTCCTACAACATGCAGGAGCCATTCCAGCACAAACCACTACACTTATGCTACCTATACTAACTGAAAGTCAACATAGAGCACCATGGCAGTACATACACAAACAGTCAAACAGGAAAACACAGAGACTCATACAAATCAAACCCACCGGGTACTCACACACTGCTTACACTAACCCTCACCTGAACGCATCAGCTGCGTTCTAATCTATGCTAGGTCAGTCAGAAGCAAACTAATACCATAACTGACTCCCTGCAAGCTCAAAAGACTGGCATGTGCATAACAGAAACCTGGCTAACACATACAGATCAGGTCATCCTGAATCAAATCACTCTGCCTACATACACTGCTTTCAATTGCCCACGAACACACAAGAGAAGAGGAGTGCTTATACTAGAAAAGACCCCCTTCAAGTTTAAAACCATTGCAACAACCAGCACAGAAGAAAGTAATATAATCATCATTGCCAAAAAATACATTATTATATGCCTCACCTATAGAGCCCCGAATGCCAAATCCGACAATCTCTCCATAATACATTTATCAGTGAATGCATTCAGTTCCCCACACAAACCTCTGATAGCCCTTGGAGACTTCAACTTCAAGTCAACATCCAATAAGGAAGCCAACACATTTCTGCAAAGAATGGAATCACTGCACTACATGAGGGAGGAGTGGTCTAGTGGTTAGGACAAGGTACTTCAGGCCAGAGGGCCAGGGGTTCAAGTCCCACCTGGGGACAGCAATCTCAGGCCAGAGGGACTGGGATTTCTAGTCCTATAGGCACTCCTTGTGGTCTTGGGCAAGCCACTTAACCCTCCACTGCCCATGTTCCCTGTAAGTATTAGTGTATGTGTCTCATATCCCCTCATGTTAAACGTATCCCCCAATTGACCACTTTGACCCAGTGAAAAGCAGGAAATAAATACATGCAACTGCTACCTTCTCCAATAAGGCTCACCCCCTTACCTCATTTTTGCCCTTAAGATACTACTGGTACACAATGACATAATTCCCCTAACAGTCACCCCAACACCCTGGTCATATCATCACATAACATTCAACATGAGGATCACCATCCCAACCACCCTAAATCAATACAACAGCAGAAGATACAACAGTTTCAACAAAAAACAGTTCCTTAAAAAAATTCTTCCTAAAGTAAACTGAGACACCACTGATCTTGATAGTGCAATCTAAAACTGGAACCATTCCAGTCTATCCATATTGTGGCAGCCCAGCAACACCAAACAAAAAGAAACCACCACCACAGAGAACACACTGCACTCTGGTACTCCAATGAAATAAAAGAAGCAAAGAGGATCCTAAGGAAGATCGAGAGAAAATGGATACAGACACCCTACAACAGTGTAGAACTAAACAATGAGAATTCAATGACCTAATTAACAGATGCAAACAAGAATACCACACAACCTCATTATGAAATCTGCAAACAAACCAAGAGAGCTATTCGACATTTTCCAAACTCTTACCAAGGAACCAACACACGAAAGAGACTCCAAAATACACCCACAACCCAAACTATCTAATGACGAACCACAAGCATCTCCACTAAGACACCCACCACAGACAGACCACACAGAATGTACTACTTTCACTGGAAAATGGGGCAAATTTAGTATACCATCTATTGAATAAATAGATCAAATAATATCCACCCTGAACACAACCATCTCACCCTCTGACCCATACCCGGTACCATGGATCAAATCAGCCAAGGAAGAGCTCAATCCACTGATATACAAGATAACACAAGCATCCCTTACCCAAGGCTATATGCTCACTCTCAAAAAAGTGACCATATGGCCAGTCCTCAAAAATGCTTTACTTGACAGGCACTATGGCGTACCAACTAATCTCAAGCCTACCAGTCATTGCCAAGATTATAGGAAAAAATGGTGCAAATGCTGATACAAGACCACGTAAACCTACATGCAGCACTAGATCCCCACCAACATGGATTCAAGCCCAACCACAGCATAGAAACATTAATAACATCGCTCCTAGACAACATTATCAGAGGCATAGATAACATAAAAAGAGGTTTCCTTCTCATATTCTTAGACATATCGTCAGACCTCGACACCGTATCCCATAACATACTTTTGCAATGACTAAAGGAAATTTGCCTCCGCAATGTTACTATCAAGTGGTTTCGATCATACCTGAACAAAAGAGGGCAGCAAATAAAATTCTGTATGAACAAATCTACTCTGTTCATGATAAAAAAGGGCATACCATAGGAATCATCCATATCTTCGTTGCTCCTCAACCTGTACATACAGCCTATCTGCAATGTCATTAAAAAGCACAAAATACAATACCAGTTATATGCCTATGACATCTTGATATACACCCCAATCGACTTAGACAAATTGGACTATACAAACATAACAAGATGCCTGGAGGATATGATCACATGGCTCAACGACAACAACTTAAACAAATTACAAAAAGACAGAAACTTTCTACATCGCAAGAAACATATCATTTACTCCCCCACACTCAATTGAGCTACCAGATAGGAGACCCCCTGCACCAAGGAGCCCCCCTAACTGATAAGCACCCAGACCCACCCCCCTTCCCCTATCAGCAACCCCTATCCTGGACAATACCTTCTGCCTTACACAGTACTCCCCAACTTGAACAGTGCCCCTTCCCCCAACAGAATCTCCCCCATATGAAGGCTCACTGAACAGAATGCTCCCCCAGGATCAAACCCCTAAGACCATACCAACCAACTTCAATCCCCCCTCGCTTAGGGGTTTCCCTGGTATAGTGGAGTGAGGAACAAGTAACCACAGTTACAGTATATATGTCTTACAGGAAAACTTATTGTACAACAAAGACTCCATCTTCCTTCATCTATCTTTGTCCAGCCTTTTTTTTTTGTTTGGTTTATCAATTTATGTATGAAGGAGGCGTGGCCTTGTGGTTGGGGCAAGTTAACTCAGGCCAGAAGGACAGGGGTTCAAATCTCATTAGAGGACAGCAACCTTGGACCAGAAGGACTGGGATTTCTAGTCCCACAGGTGCTACTTGTGGTCTTGGGCAAGCCACTTAACCCTCCATTGCCCATGTTCCCTGTAAAATAGTTATCTCCAAGTTATAATGCCCTGTTCAATGTAATTCCAGTTTGTTCAATGTAAACCGCCTTGATATCATGAAAGGCAGTATATAAGAAATGTTAAATAAATAAAATGTTTGTCTCTACAATAATTTCACTGGTCTTTTTAATCGCTTTGATGGCTGCTGAATAGTGGTATATTAAATCTTGTTTAAAGAAATAAATAGTTGCCATTTAGAGACCTGTCTGCTTTAGCCCAAGAACAGAGGCAGGATGCTCCACCAGATGACCAAGAAAATACCTTGAGGAAATTAGGGGGTGTGGGGGAGGACTGGTATGATCTTTATGGGGCTTTTGTTGGGGAAACTTGATCCTGGAGAGAATTTTGTTCAGAGAGGTCTAATTATGGTGGGCAGCTTGATCCTGGAGGGATTCTATTGGGTAGAGGGATACTCTCTGGGGTGGAGTTGCTGAGTGGGTAGGGACATTGCTGTGGCCAGTATTGATTGAGAAAGGGGTACTGTCTGAGGCAGGGGGAGCTGATCAGTTAGGATGTGCTGCTCAGTACTGGGGAGGACCAGATCAGGAAGGATTGGGTTGCATCACTGTAGCATAAGCATATATATTTTTTAAGTCCCTGGGCCCACGTTATATGCTTTGCTAGATGGTGCATGTGCACCCATGCTATCTGCCAAGGCATGTAACATGGTCCCATGCAGTAAGTGTCTGCTCTGTAAGTTTACCACATTGAATAACACATGGCAGTGCAAAGCCTTTGTACAAAATGTGCAGTACACGCAAATATTTACCACACTGTGGAAAACATGCCCTTTAATGTATTTTAATTAATCAGTTAGTGTACATGAAATCAAATTAGTGTGCACTAAACATTTTGCATTTATATCAATCTGTGAAACTGACTGAAAAACACCCAAAAACAGGGAAGAATTTGCGAAAAGCAAACAAAAAAATTAGCCACATTTTTCTTGCCTGTATATATCGGTGGTATGTTTTACCAGTTGAAAATTATAAAATTGCACGAATAAATAAGTGCAAAATTATTTGTGACAAAAGGTGGTGTAGTTACACGATCTGCATGTAGGCTTGCCTAGGGATGGTGTTGGATGGTGCTTGCGTGGCGATACAAGGTGTCTTTGCGCTTTACAAAATCCACGCATACCAGCTTAGAGTATATATATACATAATGTCATTGGCCTTAGAAGAGGCGTAGCTTTTTGCAAGAGTATTTGAGCAGTAGTGAGGGTTATTCTAGGGGTCTCTTTATGAAGGCACATATATGTCAAAGTTGACTTTTAAAATAGATCTATGATAGGTGTGCTTTTCAAGATTTTACAGGGGTTCTGTTATAAAATTACCTCCCACATGCTTAAAAAGCAAGCAGGATCTTCAGAGTATATCTTTCAGATTCTAGTAATTGTCTAGTAGCACCAGCGGGGATAAAAGACGATGTATACCTAATTTAATGATTATGTAAGTAAGACCTGCAACTTTCATTAATGTCTTCTGTTAAGCAATCACAACATCCATATTAGGGGTCTGGTCTGGTATGGTATGAGAGTTTCATATGTAACCTTAAGGACACTACGGAGGAGGTTTAAAAACTATGCGCAATTTACACAGGTGAAATAATTTCTATCAAAGGCTTCTGCTACTTGCATCCATGTAGTTGGTAGTTTAGAAAGGTAGGTGAACATGTCTTTAAATTTTGCTTGTTTAAGGCTTCTCCATGGACTGCACATGCTGTCAGATTAAAGGGACCTGGCAACCCAATCTGTAAATGTCTGTATTGTGGGTTGCCTAAATACCAGCTGAAAAGCCTGCAACATGTGCAAAGTACAGCACTGTTGGTAGGTACCAGTGATCATATCATGGCTACTTTGATGGACCTTCCTTCACTGGCTGCCAATTAAAGTCCAAAGTAAGTTTAAATATATTTGTTTAGTATTTTGGGCTTAAGTTTTTGATGGGCCATTGTATTTGAAAAACTGTTTTGCTATTGTATAAGCCAATGGTAGATTAGAAAAGAGGTAAAATATAACTACAGCCAAGTAACAGAAAAAAGAGCAGATGGTATTATAGAAAAAATGGAATAATCATGTCTTAAAAATAAAAATATATAAATAAAGGATAATAAAAGTAGTCAGCTGGCTAGGCAATGACAATGTTTATTCACATTAAAAAGCAATATTGTGCCACAGAGAAATTATAGTAGTCCAACAGAGCGGATCAAATACCTGACATATTTTGCCATGAAGGCTGCTTCAAGGGACTTGATTCTTCTCCCAGTCGATATCTTTGTAGGGCAGTAAAAAGAAAAATATAGCAACCAGGCACAGAGTCTATGGAAAAGGTGAAAGTGGAAAAAGTTAAAAAAAAATTAAAAATTATTTGATTAAAATATTTTTAAGCCAATTTTCCAATTTTTTTTTTACCCAAGCCCATATTAGCTAAAGTGTTTACCTCCGCTGGGGAGTCCTCAGGCATGCTATTCAATAAGTTCCCAACCATCACAGAGTCTAAACTATATAACACTTTAAAAAAATAAGGATTTAAAAAATATATATTTTAAGTGTTTTTAATATTTTTAAAATTGACCCTGTTTGACCTGCCATTTACAAATATGGGACTATCAGCATTTAAAAAATGGGATATTTTTCAATGATAGAACATTAATGGTTGAGGACTCCGCAATGGGTAAACTGTTTCGGCAATGTGGGATTTTGTAAAAAAAATTTTGGAAAATTGGCCTTTATAAACTTTATTCAATGGATTTTTAATTTTTGGGACTGTTTACTAATATACATTAACTGGGTAGAGCAGGGTTAACAAGCAGCATCAGTGCCATGCTAAAAAAATAGCATTGGGCACCATGCTAAAATCTCCTTTCTACCTAGGTAGCGTATACAGTATTTGGGTGGTAACTGGGGAGATTGGGTGTCCCTGCCGTAGCACTGTTAGTGCAGGTATCTGAAACCCTTGCTACCTGTGCTCAGTGCAACCATTGCCACTTCAGTGGGTGGTGGTAGTTGCTTCCACAGCAGGTTTACTTCCGCAACCCACAGTAACTGCAGGAGAACGGCTGTACACTGCCCCCTGCAGTTAGCATGAGGACCTGTGCTAGTAATGCAGCCCATTTCTGTGTTGCCAGTGTGGGGCTTAGTAAACATGCCTCAAATTGTTCCACCTCCCCCTTTTCCCTATACCCCATACCTGGTTGCCATTGTTTTGTCTCTTCTGCATACACATTGACTGGGAGTAGAATCATATCCTGGAAGCAGCCTTCACACCAAAACATTGGGTATTTGATCTGCTCCGACCACTATAATTTATAATTATTTCTGCAGTTGATATATTTGATTTAAGTGTCTGTGGCATATTAGTGTTTGTTAATGTGAATAAACATTATTTTCTAGTCAGCTGACTACATTTATTTTTTTTTTATTGCCATCAAGTCAGTGTTGACTCATAGTGACCCAGCTATCTCTGGTTTTTTTTGGCAATGTATCACCTGAAGTAGAGTGCCAGCCTTTTCTTCTGAGGCAATGGAGGGTACAGGTGGTGGAGGGGGCAGTGGCTGCAGACCACAGCAGACAGTGGCCTAGGCCTGTGCAGGCTGGCACCATCCACCGCAACAGAAAGGCTCTGTCGGATGTACAGTCATGGACTCCCCAGGGAACACAGCATATCTGTGGCAACACAGTGGTGCAGTGCACACAGACAGTGTGTGCAGGAACAGAAGGTCACAGGATCAAAGCCCACCTGGGGCTACTGCCAATCCAGTCCACATATTTTTCCTACAGCTAAACCGTGATAGTAAGGAGAAACCTTTATTGCTGAGAACATACGCATGGTTCCCACGCCTATATTTTACCACACCAAACACACACACCATAAACAGCTGCATTACCTAGAGCAGAGTCTCCCAAATGCAGTCCTGGAGGGCCCCACACCATTCAGGATCCATGCTGCCTCTACTAAAGATGCCTGTGCTGCATATCTATGTACCACCCCCATGGTATGCTGATGTAGCTCATGCATATTTATGAGGGACAGCATGAAAACCCGAACAGTGGTTGGAACACCAGGACTGGAGTTGGGACACACTGCCGTAAAGCAGCAGCCAACAGGGCCAGACACACCCACACACTCACCCACAGGCCCCATTGGCCAATGCCTCGTGGAGAGGCAGGACATTGGGCCCTGCCTGTATCTCCCAATACTAGCAGTTGCATACCTTAGCAATGCCACCCTACAACTGGGTATATGGTACACAGCTATCAAACGTTGCCCATGATAACTGACAGATATCAATTCCTACATTAAGCACATTTTGCTCATTGATCTCCACCATAACAATCATTGTGATGTCTGCGGTGTGCGCTGCAGGTCTGGTCTCTGACAGTGTTTACCACCCTGGGGAGTGACCCCCAACAGTATTGCGTACCATATCCATGCCTGTACTGTGCCCAGGACTGGTGTGGTGGGTATGGCTGCTGGACTCCTCTATAGTAGCACAATGCTGGCATAGGTGTGGGGGTGGCTGTCTGTCTATCCAGTGTGTGGTGGCTGCAAACACCTTCCACAGCCCACACTGCCAGCAATGTTGCCAGTATTGGGCTGCCAATGTGCATAATGAGGAGCAAGGTACCATGGGTATAGGCCGGACAGGGTGGCCTGGCCAGGGTGCATCTGCACAGGACATAGGGCACTGACTGGGACATTTTAGTGCCCGGCCACCACCTACACAGACAGGGTGACCTCAGTATGTCCTGCTGAGAGATCACTCTCACCCTGACTGTGCAGTGACCACAGCATGGCTAGGCACCCCCATAGTGCTATATGGTAGTTTTCTCATGTGATAGATATGGGTTTCCTTTTGGGGCCTAGTCACTGATTTCACTGCTTGCTGTGTATGCTGACATCCCAGTTCTGGGTGCATGCATTTCCACTGCGAACATGCACTGTGGACTAACTAACTAACACACTGTTTGCAGCTGGTATGTGTTGTGATGGAGCAGCTTGCAGGGTGCAGTGGCTGATGACTTGCTGCAGGAGAATATCAGATAGTGGTATGGTGCAGCTCACCATATCCAGGCCTAATATCTGTCTGCTATTGTGTTATGGATGTGTATAGAGCTGCATTGACTGCCCTGTGGGGTGTCTGTTCCTCAGAAGGACTGGGGTTGATGGTCCCCTGTACTGCCACCTTTGCAGGGAGGTAGAATGTGGATCTATTGATGGGAGACCCTGTTTGCCACCCTCGGCCCTGGGGGAGGGGTGGTGGTGCATGGTCCATGGAGGCTACACCTGACTGAAACAGACAGAGATATCCAAGGTGTTTGTGCAGAAACTACCCATCTCACACATTAACACTGCTTTGAACCTCCAGCATGGCCTCATTCAGCCATGGAAGGTGTTGTGGACCTGGTCCTGGGCACCTCACTGCACTCTCAGGGTGAGCACAGTACCCGCACAATGTGACGGTGTGTAGCTACTCTGTGCCAGTAAAACACACGGTCAGTACCCCCTACCAGGCTGAGGTGGTGTGTGGGTGCACATGGTCACTTCCCTCTACCAGGCCGAGGTGCTGTGGGGGTGCATTGCCCATCTTGTGTTCATCTGTGGACAGCTGATTTGCATGTGCAGTGCATCATGGGTATGGGTGGGCTAACCCTATCCTGGTGACTGCAGCAGACTGTCTGTGTGGTGACGTGCAGGCTCTCTGCAGCCAGCCAGGGGTTTGCTAGTAGCTATAGAGCTGTAGTTCAATGGTTACATCACTGCCTGTGACACCAGAGGGCATGGGTTCAAACCCACAGTGGGGTTATTTGATAGGGTTGTTCAAAGCATTATCTGTTTTTTAATGTACATATTTTGCTGCCAGCAAATACACCCTCAGCGTACTGTACCCATAAGGTGCCTATGAGGGCGCTTTATAGGGTGCCCTATAGGGCACCTTATGGTTTCCGTCCATATAAGGGGCACTGTACATTTTCCTGTGACGCAACTTATAGGGTGCCCTATAGGGTACATTTTAGGGTGCTGTGGCGGACAGTGCACTTTATCATGTGCCCTATGGGGTGCCTTATATGGCACCTTCAATTACAGCACGTGAGGGCGTGTTTGCTGGCAGCAATTAATAAAATAAACATAAGGTGCTGGAGCACAAAATATGTACATTGCAAAGCTGATGCCACAGCCAGCCTTACGTATTAGGCACCCTGGGGAGCAAACTCATGACCCCTGTATCAGCAGTCAGCGCCTTAACCATTGTGCTCCACTGCTGCTCCTCCTTGCATGTCAGCGCACCTACTTATGCTTTGCATTCCTTAAACTGCACAGTGCTGCCATCAAAAACAGTAGTCTGACCTTGCGGTACCTCATACGGCACCCTCTAAAGCGCCCTATAAGCAACATTCTAGGGTGCCTTGGCGGACAGTGCACTTTGAAATGTGCCTTATAGGGCGCCTTATGTTAACACGATTTGAGAGTGCGTTTGCTATTAATGATAATTACAATAAAAATAAAATGCCTTCTAAAGCAATCTTCCCCATAATATGTTATGCTTCATCCAGCCTTGTTCATTGGGCACTGTGGGGGATTGAACCCCTGTTCCTGTGATTGCACATCAGCGCGCCACCTTATGCCGCCCAATATTAGAAAGCCTCCTAAAACATTAGTGCGCCGCGTGCCCATCAGCACGCCGCCTTATGCCGCCCATCATTTATATGCCTCCTAAAATAATGCCTCAGCCAGCTGTCTCCACTAGGCACTGTGGGGGATTGAACATTGGTCAGTGCCTTAACCATTGTGCTGTGGTTCTGTTCCTGTGCTTGTATATCAGCGCACCGCCATATGCCTGCCAACATTAAAATGCCCCCAAAATCATTAGCGTGCTGCCTTATGGCCATCAGCACACTGCCTTCTGCTGCCCAATATTACACTAGCTCCTAAAGTAATGCCTCAGCTAGCTGTCTTCATTGGGCACTGTGGGGGATTGAACCTCTGATCCCTGCACTGTTAGTCAGTGTCTTAACCATTGGGCTGTGGCTCTGCTCTTCTTCTTGCACATCAGCGCGCCACTTATACCGCCCAGTATTATAATGTCTCCATAAACATCAGCGCGCCGCCTTATGCCGCCCAGTATTAATATGCCGCCAAAAACATTAGCACGCTGCCTTCTGCGCCTCATAAATTAATGCCTCAGCCAGCTGTCTTCATTGGGCACTGTGGGGGATTGAACCCCTGATCCCTGCACTGTTGGTTAGTGTCTTAACCATTGTGCTGTGGCTCTGCTCTATTTCTTGCACTTCAGCACGCCACTTATGCCTCCCGCGGAGCTATCCCATGCGCTAGGGTGCGGGGCGCACATGGGCGCCGCGCACCTTAGCGCATATGTAAATTCCGCCTTTCCTTTTTCAGGACGGAACGCCCACTCCTTATATGGCACCCACACACTACCGGTGCCCGCACTTTAACGGGGTTTTAGTAAACATGCCCCATAGTATCTGAAACAAACAAAAAATGACTAAAATTGGAAAAAAGTCAGAAAAATCTATAAAAGAACTGAAATTGTGTTGTCCATGCATATCCCTAATGGTTGCCACAGTCTTTGCATAAATTGCATTTCCACTGAAACAGGTGCAAAGTCCATGCCAGAAAGAGCATAAAATATGCAGTCAATGCACCTATTTTCCCTCCCTTGACCTAGTTCTGATCACTTTTCCCTTGGGCGAAAAATAAGCACATTGTGAAACAGCATTCTATTTTACATATAGTAATTAAACCATATTTTTCTATGCCAGACATTCATTTAATACCATGACTACTGCCACCATCATGAAAAACTGTTATAAATGCAAGAACATTCTATAAGTATTGTTGCATTTTGGACAGTGCAAACGGGTGACTTGCATTCATCTGCATTTTAATTTTTTAACCCTACTATAATCATTAAACACAGCATTAATCATACAATAGTTTCCATCAAATACAGTAGAAAAGCACATTAGTCCACATTTGAGGGCACCTGAGGTAAAATGAGATTTCAATCACGAACTAGAAGACAGGGTTAAAAAAATTAAACAGCATGACTACATCAAGACCAATTTTCAGACCGAATGGGATCAACTTGGTTGGGTGGAAAAAGTCAAATTACATTTGTATTCTCTATTGTGTTTTAAGGGAGCTGTTCATTTTAAAAAAGGGGATTTGTTTTGCTTGTTCCTGTGTGAATGAAAAAGAACTGTAATTGAATTTACTCTGAAATTACTTTTCTTGGAAGGGAAATGGGAGCATTGTTAAGGAGAAGGAGATGTACTGTACACTATGGGACGGCATGGGTTATTAACATCTGCTTAATTTTCACACGACCTACTTTTTTTAATGCCTTTTCCTGGTTCACCTCTCTTCATTTGGTTTTAGATTCTTAGTTACTATGTTTCTTCCTCTCACGCAACCAGGTAATGTTGGCGTCTCGTGGACCTTAACAAACTCGTGTCCTTAAAAAACTCCTTATATAAAGTAGTTGAGAAACAGGGAGCCCTAAATGATAATAACCAGAAATACAACCGAGGCTCAATCCGGCTCAAAGGAAAATAAGAAGAATGATCATGTAGAAGTGCTAACTTTCAGACTGGCATATAGATGAAACTAGTGTTGTGTCTGACTTATTGCACGTACCTCAGCAAAACAGCAAGTTTGTAAAAAAACTCACTTTATCCTCTCGACTCACAAACCGGTCACGCCCCTCGCCACGCCCCTTCCTCCTGCCTCTCCGTTTTTTATCCCCTATGCGCATGAGCCGGCGTTTTTTAAGTTCAATGTGTATCAGAGTTTGGCTATCGGTTTGTGAGCCGAGAGGATAAAGAGAGTTTTTTTTACAAGCTTGCTGTTTTGCTGAGGTACGTGCAATAAGTCAGACAAAGCTCTCTGTGAGTTTGTTGTTTTAAATAGTTTATTTATTTATTTATTTTTTACCATCGATCTCTTATACATCACTTTTTTAATATATATTAGATACTCAGCCATATTATTATTTGAAAGGAGCTTGTTTATACTCTTAAGGCCTTCCACTCTTCCGTTTTAGCCACAACTTTAGGGATTAGTTTTGCAGTTAATATAGAAGATATCTAGCACATTGAAGCCCGTGATTGTTTTTTACTTCCCGCCATTCGCTCCTGCTGCTTCTTGTCTTTTTTAGTTAGCTTTGCCTGCTGTACATTTAGTCATTTCTTAAACTAATTTATTATGCATGTCAAAAAGATTATGCGAATTTTAATTATTTATTTATTTATTGAGGGGGCCCCCCGCTCCTTCGTTTTAGCGACACATTAGGGATTAGTTCTGTAGCTAATATAGAAGACGTCTAGAACTTTGAAGTCCGTGTCTGCTATTGAATCTCCTGCTGCTTCTTGATCTCTTTTAGTCAGCTGTGTCTCTTATTATCTAGTCAGTTTTTAAACTATGGTATTTATTACGTATGTCAAAAAGTTATTGCGGATTTTAGTTATTTATTCATTTATCGATGTTTTTACTTTTTGCTTCTGCTGCTTTTGCCCTATTTGGTCCCAAATTAAATTTAGTAGTTTTTATCAATATAATATGTATGTTTTAAAGGGAAGTGTATTCATATTTATTTATTTAATTGTTTGTGGGTTATCTATTTTAGCTATACAAGCGTAATTTCTCCGAAGGCCACAGGTGCTGGGTCTTCAAATTGAGGTAGCTGTTTGTCACGTTTCTGTTCTATCTCTGATTTAGTTACTATTAGTCTATGTTTAGTTTTATAAGTTATAAGTGTATATTAGGGTTTAATGTATTATTTATAATTGTGCGTCCCCACTTTTTATTGTTTAATTTGTTTTATGTTTATTTATCATATTTATTATCTTAATTATTTATGATTATTTCATCTATATATGTATGTTTTATGTAATTTATCTATTGCTCTGTTCTTTCACATCAATTTAATTATGTTTGTGTATCAAATGTTTTTATTTTTATGTTTTTAGAATTTGACCTAATCAACCCCTGACGAAGGTTTGCGAAACACGGCCTGTCGGGTTGACAAGAGGCTCCAGTTAATAAAATTGTTTTTCCACTACCATCACGTCTTCGGACTGTGTCTTTGGTTTAACGCAGCGGTTCTCAACCTGTGGGTCGCGACCCCAACGGGGGTCGCCACAGGATTTAGCGGGGGTCGCTTAGCCTCCACCAAGTTTAAAAAAAAAAATTAAGATGTGCACAAGTTGCTGCCGCTGCCGAGTCCGCTTCTCGGCAGCAGCAAACTCCGGCAAACTCACCGCCTTCTTCTGCAGCCGCGGCTCCCTGCCTTTTAGGGAACCGCGGCTGTACTTGTAAAATCGTTGCGGAGCCCTTCCTGTCTCGACGGGCTCCGTGCAGCATTGTCCCGCCTCCAAAGGAAGTGGTAAACAACTTCCTTTGGAGGCGGGACACTGCGGCATGGAGCCCATCGAGACAGGAAGGGCACCGCAATGATTTTACAGGTACAGCCGCGGTTCCCTAAGAGGCAGAGAGCCGCGGCTGCATTAGAAGGGAGGCAGACAACCTGCAACACGGCTGACATCGACAGAGGGGTGCTGACATGGAGTGAGGGGGGCTGACATGGACAGATGGAAGGATGGGGCTGACATGGAGGGAGGGATGGAAGGATGGGGGCTGACATGGAGGGAGGGGGCTGATATGTATGGATGGATGGAGGGGGCTGACATGGACAGATTGAAGGATGGGTCTGACATGGAGGGAGGAGGGAGGGAGGGAGGGGGCTGATATGGATGGATGGATGGATGGAGGGAGGGTGCTGACATGGACGGATGGAAGGATGGGGGCTGACAGGGAGGGAGGGAGCTAACAAGGAGGGAGGGAGGGGGGCTGACATGGACAGATGGAAGGATGGGGCTGACATGGAGGGAGGGAGGGAGGGGGCTGATATGGATGGATGGATGGATGGAGGGAGGGGGCTGACATGGACAGATGGAAGGATGGGGGCTGACAGGGAGGGAGGGAGGGAGCTGACAGGGAGGGAGGGAGGGAGGGATGGGGGCTGATATGGATGGATGGAGGGAGGGAGGGGGCTGACAGGGAGGGAGGGAGGGAGGGATGGGGGCTGATATGGATGGATGGATGGAGGGAGGGAGGGAGGGAGGGAGGGGGGCTGACATGGAAGGATGGGGGCTGACATGGAGGGATGGATGGAGGGAGGGGGGCTGACATGGACGGATGGAAGGATGGGGGCTGACAGGGAGGGAGGGAGGGATGGGGGCTGATATGGATGGATGGAGGGAGGGGCCTGACAGGGAGGGAGGGAGGGAGGGATGGGGGCTGATATGGATGGATGGAGGGAGGGAGGGAGGGGGCTGAAAAGGAAGGAATGGGGCTGACATGGAGGGAAGTATGGAGCGAGGGGGGCTGACATGGACGGATGGAAGGATGGGGGCTTACATGGAGGGAGGGAGCGGGCTGACAGGGAGGGAGGGAGGGAGGGATGGGGGCTGATATGGATGGATGGAGGGAGGGAGGGAGGGAGGGATGGGGGTTGATATGGATGGATGGAGGGAGGGAGGGAGGGAGGGAGGGGGCTGACAGGGAGGGAGGGAGGGATGGGGGCTGATATGGATGGATGGAGGGAGGGAGGGAGGGGGGCTGACATGGAAGGATGGGGGCTGACATGGAGGGATGGATGGAGGGAGGGGGGCTGACATGGACGGATGGAAGGATGGGGGCTGACAGGGAGGGAGGGAGGGAGGGGGCTGACAGGGAGGGAGGGAGGGGGCTGACATGGAGGGATGGATGGAGGGAGGGGGGCTGACATGGACGGATGGAAGGATGGGGGCTGACATGGAGGGAGGGGGCTGATATGGATGGATGGAGGGAGGGGGGCTGACATGGAGGGAGTAGGCTGGCATGGACAAAGGGGAGAGACATGGGGACATACTGGACAGACGGGATAAATGCTGGACAGAGGCGAGAGACAGTGCGGGTTAGGATTATAATGGGCTGATGGGGGTGCTAGCACTGGTAATGGGCAGATGGGGGGCTACGAATGGTATTGGGTTGATTATGGAAGTCTATGACTGGGAATGGACTTATCAAGGGGGGGTAGGACTGGTAATGGACTGATGGGGGTCTAGCATTGGAAATGAGCTGATCAGTGAGGTTAGGACTGGAAATGGGCTGATTAGGGGAGCCTAGCACTGGTAATGGGGTTGAGGGGGGACTAGCACTGGAAATGAGCTGATGGGGGGTAGGACTGGTATTGGGCTGATTAGGGGGGGGGGTAGGACTGGTAATGGGGTTGAGGGGGATTAGCACTAGAAGTGAGCTGATTAGGGGGCTTTGACTGGGAATGGGCTGATTGTGGGGAGGGGAGGATAGAGCTGCTGACCCTGGAAGAAAACTGGGGGCTAAGGCTACAAGTGGGCTGATACAAGGGGATGGGAGCATGGAACTGAAAGGGAGTGGATCTGAGAGGGGCTGCCATGGTATTTGTACTAGAAGGGACTGATCAGTGGGGAAGGAGGGGGACTGGAAGGGAATGGACACCAGTGGCAGTCATGGGAATGCAAGTTGACATTGGAAGGTACTGGGAGTGAGGACTGGAAAGGGGCTGATACTGGGGAGGGTTACTGGGACTGGAAATAGGCTGATGGAAAGAAGTGAAGAAAACAAAAGAGATAAGAACTGGCAGATGGACCATAGACCACAGAAAGAGAGCTAAGAGAAGACAGGAAAGCAGAAGCCTCAGATCGGGACCAGCATGATCAGAGAATAAATTGGTCAGACAACAAAGGTAGAAAAAATAATTTTATTTCATATTAGTGATTTGACTACAAAATCATCATAATTTTGAAATCAAATATTGTTACTTGTTGTTTTGATTATTTAAATAAGTATTTTATAAATAAAAACATATTGCAAAGGCCTATAATATATTAATAATTCAACAAATGATTACAGCGACAATGCGTTAACGGTAAAGGAAGAGAGACGCATTTGATTTTATCATTGGGGGTCACCACAAGTTGACCAACGGTAAAAGGGGTCACGGTACAAAAAAGGTTGAGAACCACTGGTTTAACGTGATCCTTGCCCTTTTGTTGGACCATTCCAACACTGAAATCATTACTGACTTTAAGAGGCCCTAATCTGTAGTATCTTGGTGAGCTAAACACGAATATAACATAAAAGAAATTTGTATTGGCTCTCGTTTTTTAAAGATATTGCAAGTAGTTCATTTTTGACATTTCACCGTGTAAATTTATTCAGTAGGACATCAACATCATCCCAAATAAGCCTTGAATGATGTAATATTGCATCACATTGCATAATAGCAGCATGCACACATCATCCAGAGTTGATTGCATCATTTTCTGATGCAATGCAATACTACTGCTAGACGGCTGCTGAAGCCATCTGACGTCAGCAGTGTACTATACGCAGTCAGAAAGGAAAGTAATCTGGTATTCTGTTCCGATATTGAAAGCCTCATGAATGCCTTAAAAATCACTCATGACCCACAAGACTGGAGGTTATTTATAGACTTCGAAACTGAGTCTGAAGGCTGTGCTTTTGAACAATGGAAACAGTCTTCCATCTATTCCAGTAGCGCATGCCGTCCACATGAAAGAGACATACGATAACTTAAAGCATCTACTGACTTCCATTAACTATAACAAGTACAGCTGGCACCTCTGTGGTGACTTGAAGGTAGTTGCCCTTTTAATAGGACTGCAGCAGGGATATATAAAATACATGTGTTTTTTTATGTGAGTGGGATAGCCGAGCAAGGGATTGGCACTACTTGCGGAAGGAATGGAATCACAGACAAAATGTAACAGTTGGAGAGAAGAATATCCAGCACCCAGCTCTGGTTGAGGCTCACAAAATCCTGCTACCACCCCTTCACATCAAACTAGGTTTGATGAAAAACTTTGTGAAAGCCATGGACTGCACTTCGCAAGCTTTCTGATACCTGCATGAAAAATTCCCTCGACTCAGCGAAGCAAAGATTAAAGAGGGAGTTTTTGTGGGTCCTCAGATTCGAGAGCTCTTCAAAGATGACTGGTTCAACAACTTGCTGCAGGGTGATGCAAAACAAGCATGGAGTGTGTGATAAGGAAGCTTATCATAGCTCAGGAAGGAGCTATAGAAAAGGTGAAGTGACTCTGAACAAGCAACCTGTCAGTTCTGGTAGAAATAAGAAAACAGAATTTTCCCATAAAAGACTACCAGTCCCAGAATGCACCAGGTTTCCAACAGCCATTAGAGGAGCTGAAGTGGGGAAACGTGTGTTCAATCAGGAGGGCTATGAGGTAATCCCTAAGCACTCATCTCAAAGGGCAGGGCCTGATTCAGCACAGCTGCGCTGTGTTAGGGAGGAGCACTCATCAAGGCAGAATAAGAGTAGAGTTTATTCTACAGATGACCATCTTCATGATCACCTTGGATATCCAGAGAATTGTCTTCAGTATCCTGAGAATCAGCTTGAGTTTGATCATCAGTTTCATCTGAAGGATCATCAGAAGCAGAAGCCAAACCGGACGGACAGAGAGGAAAAGAGAGCCTTTGGAAGAAGGAAGAGAAAAGCCTTTGAGAGGTCTAGAAGAGTCCAAAGCAGTACGTATACTGGGAGGTATTCCAAGGGCCAGCATACACCATTATACTGGGGAAAGCCAGAGGAATGGTGCTGCAGAGCTACACCAGAGGCTACCTGTGAGGGAGACGGCTGCACGTGGAAGGGACCCTAAGACCTGTGCCAGAAGGTATGTGAAGAGAGATCCAGTGTCCAGGGATCTGGATTGGAAGGCTGGACATAAGAACTGGACTACATACTGGCCAGGCTATATAGAGAGGAACTCTAGCAGCAATGGAAGCTCAGGTATGAACACTGATCTATGCCCTAGCTATAACCTTGAAAGACAGCAGGGAAACAAGTATTCTCCTGAAAATGCTCCATTGAGAGATTCATCTGTGCCAATCCATGATATTGAACCCATGCTTGTTGAACAAGGGGGAATAATAGCAGATGAGGATCCTGTTTATATGGACTGCTCTCTATCTAAACTCCGTTGGTAACTTTCTGTTATAAAGTACAGCAACCATCACAAAGAAATACAAATTTGTTCTTTAATCTACTCAGAAAAGCTCCTGAAGCAGGATTTGACCCACACAGTGGAAGGCAAGCCAGCTAAGGGGTTTCAGCTGGTAACTGCTAGCAATTAAGCCTTACCTAATTGCTTGTGAGCTAGGAGAGAATCACTTCTGTATCTATGTGGGAAGTAATCAGAAGTTAACCTGAAAAGAACAGTTTGTTTCTTGCTTTGTGGCTTTTCATTTGTTGTTTTCCTGATTTTGACTTTGTTTTTCCAAGTTAACACTGAAAGCAAGTAACCTAATTTATGTGCTACCAAGCATATCTGTGTTGGGAGAAATAACCCCATAAATAAATATCTTATTGGCTTTACCCAAGAGCACAACTAAATTATTGTCAGCAGCTGTGTGTGGTGTGAATGAACTACATTGCCCACAATACCTTGCAAATCATATAGAAATATGCACTTGCCAAGAGTGTGGAAATTCTCACCCAGGCAGACGTCTGACAAGTGTTTTTCGCCTAGTGTCAAGAAATTTTCTCGGGAATGTTAGGGCAGAAAACTACAAGGAACTAGTAGAAGACATGCTGATGCAGTATCAGAAACTTGGCTGCAATATATCTCTAAAGATCCATTTCCTTGATTCCCATCTCGATTTCTTTCCTGACAACTGTGGTATGGTTAGTGAAGAACAGGGCGAACATTTTCACCAGGATATCGCAACGATGGAGCAAAGATACCAGGGAAAATGGTCCACTGCAATGCTGGCTGACTACTGCTGGACACTCCCCAGAGAAGCTCCCGAACAGCTCTACAAGAGACAGGCGAAAAAATCTAAGAAGTAGTCTGTGACTTGGTTTTTTACAGGTATTAACCGAAGGCCTATTATATTTGCTATTGACATGCATTTCGTGATGTAAACATTAATTCTTGTAGATTACAAAAAAACTATAGCCAGCTTTGCAATTTCACTGTCATATTCGTGTTCAGCATATAAAAACTGATAAGAAATGATAGTCTCTCAATTTATCCACTTTTGTTCCCTCCCTCTCTCCCGAGTACTGCAGAAACACAACTATCACTCTCTCTGCCTCGTTGTTGTATACTAACCTGGTTCTAGGAAGAAGGCATACAACTTACTTCTAATTTTCCATATTCAGAAAAAGCTTCTATATACAATCTCAGATGATTTCAGCAGAGCATCTATTGTATCACAATCACACTCCCTACATCTCTCCTCCTGGGGTCTAGCATAGCATCATACATCAGCTTTGCCCCTCAAACACGCACAACTTTTCCACGTTCCCCCTCCCTTCACCCCATCCCTTATTAATTCACCCTCTCCATACTCATCTTCTCCCTCCCCATCCAGGATCTGGAGCCCTCTTATAACATATGCCTCCTCTTATAAGGAGCTCCAAAATACTACTTCTGCTCCTGGGAGTCAACATCTGCATTTAATCATCCCAAGTTTCAAAGAATACTTTTGTCAGTTTAATTCCCCTCTGAACTCCCAGACGCTCCATCTGTATAAACTGGTGCTTAGCCCCCACCAATGCTAGCCGGAAGACTGCTCAGAAGTTACCCATTCTGATAAAATATATTTTTCCCAATAACCATACCCTGAGAATCCAGGGTTTCAGTTGCACTTTCATAGGAATCAAAATAGTGACACTAAAACAAAATTGCCTCCACTTGCTTCGGGAACCAATGGTCCAGAATCTTTTCTAAAAGGTTGTGTGCCAAAGTCCAAAACTCTCGAACCATTGGGCACACCTTAAAATGGTTCACTGGGCCCCATATTTGGAGGAATCTGGGCTGTCTAAGAGCCTGAAATGAAAAACTCTTGAGAGGATAATACACACTCTGTGCAAATTTATATTGTATCTTCTATAGCCCCATGTTTACAGTGATTTGTGTTGCACAAGCTATCACCTTAATACGTCTTCACTCTACTTATTGGCAAGGCCATCACAATTCCCAGGAACCATCAAGCTTTGGAATGACTTCTAAACAATATGGGGATCCTTGTTTTTTTTTTTTAAAGCATGCTCTTACTATACGATAAGAGGCAATACAATTACGTGCTGTTGGGGACATTCCCGGCATGTTTCCAGTTAGTGCATGATCATGAATGCTACTGCACAGTGCACTTAATATGGGTGAACCTAACAGCACCCAAAGAGGTGTCATTAGGTACCCTCATGTTAATTGCCATATTGCCACAAAGAGGAGCAATTGTCATCATGCTAATGGCAATATGCTCTACATGCCCACACTCCTTCCATTCCCCACTCCATCACATGATGGCCGATTACCATGAGCTTCGATACAAAATTGCTGTTTTAATGCATGCTAGCCGGTTAATGAGCAAAAGGACCCCAGAGTTAGAAAGATACGGTTTCTAACTTTGTAATGCTTGCAGATGTTTAAAGATACAAGCATTGTGGATGTAGAATCATTGCTGTGGTGCATGGGGTATTGCCTGAGGAAGGGGGCTTTGTAATCCTGAGAATCTGCATAGGAGATGTTTGTGTGTTTTAAAAAATGCTGCACCATTATATAGCTACTTTGTCAGTTTTCTTTTAACTAGCGCTATTTTTGGCAGGCTCTCACGATACCTTCCTGTTCTCTGCCTACTGTGCAGCAAATGGGAACGTCAGAAAGCCGGTTTTAGTAATGAAAGGGGGTGTATGTGAGCTGGAAGTCAAAGAGCTGCCAACTGCAGTCAAGCCAACATGTTTCTTTTGAACACAGTCAGCCTTGTTCCTAAAAGGTTTTCCCTGTAGGGGCACGATGGGTGGCAGACTTTTCTCACTAGAGGTAAATTTCAAGGCAGAGTCCCAAAAATCCCTGAACAAAAATAGCTGTAGTTAAAAAAAAAAATCTTTATTGAAATCATCTGAAGTGGCTTGATCATGAAATTGAAAATATCCAATTTCCTCCTTATTTCTCTAGGTTTTTAATCAGAAAATGCAAACAACCTGCCAATCAAGAAATGATTTTAATAACATAAAAGAGACAGATTGTAGAAGGAGAAAAAAAATCATGCAACTATCCTTAAAACCAGGCTAGAAGCAGCAAAGCCCCCTAAAAATGACCTCAGACGGTATAAAAAAAGATATTTAAAATCTAAGAAGGGAACTGTAAATTAAAAATGTGCTATTTCAGTTAGAGTAAGAGCAATAGGATTTCAAAAGTGCTAACTTAGGTACAATTCAAGCCAAACAGCCCTTGACCCTTACAGGAGGAAGTTACCCCTGCAGAGGTTCAGACTGAAAAACTCCATGAAACCTTTTCCATTGCAAAATGGGATGATCTCAGCATCCTGCTTCTGTTTTTAACATCCTTTTCCAATATGTGTCCTGATGACTACTGCACTTGCTGCCCTGATGTAATGTCTGCGCCTATCATCTGTGACTTTTCCTATATAGCTATTGATTGCTGGTCCACGGTCTCATTAGAGACAGTGCTTCAAAGCATCTAAAATTAAATGATGATGATTACAGTAATAAGCAGACAAATCCAACTTGCGCATTTTAGGAATGTGCACAGTCAAATAGTTTTGGTTTATTTTATAAAAGCATACGATTTTCCATACTGGATCAGACCAATGGTCCAACGAGCCCAGTATCCAGTTCCCAACAATGGCCAATCCATGTCACAAGTACTTGTCAGATTCCCAACAGATAGACACATTCCATTCCCAGGGGTAAGCAGTGGATTTTCCACAGGCCACCTTAATAAAAGGTTTCTGGATGTTTCTTCCAGGAATGTGTCTGAACCCCTTTTTTTTTTTTAAATCCAGCTGCCCTAATAACCTTTACTGCATCCTCCAGCAAGGAATTCCAGAATGCATCGAGTGAAAAATTATATATTTTCTCTGATTATTACTTTTTTGCTTTATTGTTTGCTCCCATGTCCTTGCACCTTTTCTAATTCTGCTGTATTTTTTTAGATATGACCACCAGAACTGCGAGCAACATTCAAGGTGTGATCACATCATGGAGTTCTACAGAAGCATGCTGATACTCTGTTTTATTCTCCATTCCTTCCCATATAACCCCTAGCTTTCTTGACTATTGTTGAGCACTAAGCAGAGGATTTCAATGTATTATCCATGAGGACGCCCAGATCCTTTTCCCAGGTGGTGACTCCTAGTGTGGAACCTTGCATCATTTAGCAATAGTTTGTGCTGTTCTTCCCTCAGTGCATAACTTTGTACTTGTCCACATTAAATTTCATCTGCTGTGTGGATACCCTGTCTCCCAGGAAGGTCTGTATTGCTTTTCTGAAGTTTGATATGTCCTTGATGGCTCTTATTGAGTTAGGTAAGTCATTCCATAAGGCGGAAGCATATAAGGAAAATGCTCTCTTGCATGTCATTTGCTGTACAAGTCATTTACTTGGCTTTCCTCTTGTGCGTGGGGATGTTCAGAGTGTGGTTATTTGAGATTCTTCTTGTTCTGTCCTCCGGTGTCTCTATCAGCGGTTGGAGAAGAACTAGGGGTCCTAGGTTATGAATTATTTTGAAGATCAAGAATAAATCTTGTATTTGGAAAGTGTAGCTATTGGAAGCCAGTGCAGTTGCTGTAGTTAGGGGTTATATGGCAGTATCTTGCTGTTCTGGTTATGCACGCAGGAGCATTTTGTACGAGTTTGAGTGGATGTGTTGTTTTCTTTGGGAGACCTTGATAGATTATATTACAATAATCGAATGTGAGGGTTATAATAACCTGGCAGATTGATCTGAAGTCGGTGCATAGCGCTACCTGCCGACCCCTAACCCCGGAAATTCAATGCAGTGGTGATCACTGAACAAGCTCTGGAGCCGCTGAGGCTAACTGGGTAGTGGCAATATTGCACCGCTATCCAGTTAACATCAATGGCTAAAACTAGGCAGTTTTAGCTGTGGATCATTAACCGGGTAGCAGTGCAATATCGCTGCTACCCAGGTGTCAGTACTCCCTGCCTCCGCTCTGCCCAGGAACACCCCCAACACGCCCCAATGCTAACCAGATAGCATTGGGGCACGTAGGGGACATAGACAAGGATATTCAATGGCACTAACCATGTAGGTGCTGTTAAATATTCCCATTTAAGGCATTTACATAGTTTACTGGGCTGTAAACTGTGTACATGCCTTTCAAATATTGGCCCGTAATATTTAGAGTAGTGAAAAGTTTAAGAGCAGGGTGACCAGGCTTCAAATCCCAATGTGAGTGTTTGTGATCTAAGGCTTGTCATTTAATTCTCTATCTCCTCTGAATATTTTAAGGTAAAAACAAGCACTTTCCTGTTCCCACCCATCTCACCCCTCACCCCACCCACCCAGGGCTGTATTGCCTATATAGTCATCATATACTTTGCTATCTGTCCTTTAATTAGGTGTTACACCCAACTTTTCTCCTTTTCACCTTCTCCTAGGACCACTTAATCAGCATGTCATGTACTCAAGCAATAACTGTAGTGCTTTCATTTTGAGAAGAATAATTTGGAACCTAAGAGCATGCACTATATGCCTCAAGTTAGCTGCTTTGCATAAAGAATTGACTCTACTAAGGGAAGAATTAGCTGCAATTACACACACCTCTTCTATAGTACAAACAGAAAAAAATCCACCACCGCTCCCACAAAGAATCAAACAGCCCAGGAACAAATGGATCACAGTGGGCTCTGGTAGATTGCGACCTGTAACGCAGAGACACCCCATACATCAAGAGATATCCCTGCATAATGCCTTCTCTGCCTTGGATAATGAGGGTGCCCAATCCATGGAATCTGAAGTGCCCTTAAATGAGAGAGTCAACGCCCAATCTACTGATAATGCACCAAATATGAAGAAAAAAATCACAAAACAGAAAACTACTACTACTACTTGGAGATTCCATCATTAGGTACCAACTTGGGAACACAGTTCAAAGGAGAAAAGATGGTCAAAATCCTCCCAGGCTCTTCGGCCAGCAGGAAAACAAATAAAATTGTTGGTATAGTTAGAGCAGAAAGTGAGCACTCCAAAACTGATGTTGTCATCCACTTGGGTACAAATGACCTGGCTAGAAACAGTGCCTCTGCAGTTCAAAGGGACTTCCAGACTCTGTGAGAGAAACTCAAGCCCATTGTTAACACTATAGCATTCTCATAAGTTCTACCCATTCTTGGTAAGGGGGCAGAAAAGGCTGCATCACATAGACAACTTTAATGCATTGCTCCGAACCTGGTGCAAACAAGAAGGATTTAGATATATGGGCGACTGGGGAAACAGATGGATCAACAAGAGGCTGTACTGTGCTGATGGACTACATCGTTCTGTTGCAGGGAAAAGGATCCTGAATGAAAAATTCAGGCATTTAAACTAGGTAAAGGGGGTGATGGATGGAAAAGAATAAGTTCAGGACGTCACTCCCAGTAAAAGCATAACATTGGAAACAGACACACTTTTAAACCACGCATCAATGGTAAGAAGTGTAGAACAAAATCCATGCAAAATACAAGCAAGCCAGTCAACAAATGCTGGAAAGCAATGAGCACAAATGCTCGAAGCCTAACCAACAAAGTTCCTCACCTGGAAGCCCTAATGGTGGAAATGGACTTGAACATTGTGGCCATTATAGAAACATGGTTTAACGAGTTGCATGAATGGGATATAGCCACAGCTGGCTATGTTCTATTTAGAAGAGATAGAGATGAGAAAGAGAGGGTAGAAAAGAAGGAGGAGAAGCCCTATATGGTAAAAGCAATATTAAAGCTACTGAATTACAAGGGACATGAGGAAAAGAAGAAACACTGTGGTTGTGTTGGAAAGAGAAGATGGCACTGTCATCCATACTTGTATAGTCTACAGGCCTCCAACTCAAACCGAAGTAACAGATAGCGAATTGATTATTGATATTGCAAAGATAACCAAGAAGGGGGAAGTGATCATACTGAGTAACTTTAATATATCTGATGTGGATTGGAGCATGTCTTCTGCAAATCTGGAAAGAAGTAAAAAAATTGTTGCTGCCTTCCAAGATGCATTACTTAGGCAAATGGCGATGGAACCGACCAGGGAAAGCTCAGTGCTGGATTTAGTGCTCATCAACAGAGATAGCGTGTTGAATATCTGGGTAGGTGCCCTTGTGAGCAGCAGCGATAACCACATGGTGTGGTTTGAGATAAAAGCCAAGGTGGAGTCCAATCATAGCTAGCTCAAAGTCCTAGACTTCAAAAACACTGACTTCAATAAAATGGTCAAGTACCTGAAGGAAAAGTTAGTAGGGTGGGAGGGGATAAGGGAAGTGGAATTGCAATGGGCTAAACTAAAGGAGGCAATAAAAGGGGCAACAGATACATATGCAAGTAAAGTAAATAAAAACAAGAGAAAAAGGAAACCTATTTGGTTCTCCAAAGCAGCTGCACTACTAAAGGCAAAAAACACAGCTTTCACAAAATTCAGAAGTTCACAAAGAGGAACACAGAAGGAAATATGGGATCAAACTAAAAGACAGAGAGAAATAAGAATAGCAAAACTAAAGGCAGAAGTAAAGATGGCTAAAGATTTTTTAACATTAAATCTCAGCTGCCAAATTCTAGACTATTCTTCAAGCTTAGCTAGATCCCTCCTCATGTTATCTACCCCTTCCTGGGTGTCTACTCTATTGCAGATTTTGGTATCATCCGCAAAGAGGCAAACCTTATCCAACAACCCTTCTGCTATATCATTAACAAAGATGTTAAAAAGAATCTGACCAAGGGCAGATCCTTGGGGCACACCACTGGTAACCTCCTTCTCCTCAGAGTGAGTTTCATTTACCTGTACCCTTTGTCACCTCCCACTCAACCAATTTCTAACCCAAGCAGTAACTTTAGCATCCATCCCTAGGGTGCTCAGTTTGTTTATAAGTCGCCTGTGAGGAACGGTGTCAAAGGCTTTACTGAAATCTAAATATACCACATCTAGGGCTCTCCCTTGGTCCATCTCCCTGTTCACCCAGTCAAAGAAATAAATCAGATTTGTCTGACAAGAGCTGCCTCTGGTGAATCCATGCTGCCTCGGATCCTGTAATCCGCTAGACTCGAGAAACCTCACTATTTTCTCTTTCAGCAGCGTTTCCAATAATTTACTCACCATCAAAGTTAAACAAACCAGCCTGCAGTTTTCAACATCCTTACTTCTGCTTTTGTGTAAAGGGACCACATGTGCCACTCTCCAGTCCTTTGGCACCACTCCCGACTCAAACAAGGCATTGAAAAGGTCAGTTAATGGAGCTGCTAGAATGTCCCCAAGTTCCCTCAGTATTCTAGGGCGTATCTCATCCAGTCCCATCGCTTTGTCTACTTTAAGTTTAGCTAGTTTCTCACAAACACAGTCTTCTGAAAATTGTTCAAGATGCCCCTCGCTTCTTTTCCTGTTTGTGGGTGTTTTCTGAGGTCTGGCTCCTGGTTCTTCATCTGACCACAGAACAGAAATATTTGTTAGTGCCTCTGTATAAGTATTTGGTGCGGCCTCATTTGCAGTATTGTGTGCAATTTTGGAGACCGCATCTTAAAAAGGATATAAATAGGATGGAGTCAGTACAGAGGGTGGCTACTAAAATGGTTAGTGGTCTTCATTATAAAGCATATGTGGACAAACTTAAGGATCTTAATTTGTACACATTAGAGGAAAGGCGGGATAGAAGTGATATGATTGAGACGTTTAAATACCTCCATGGCATAAATGCACAGGGGGAGAGCCTCTTTTGATTGAAAGCAAGTACTGCTACAAGGGGACATGGGATGAGGGTGAAAGGGGATAGATTCAGGAGTGATATGCGGAAGAATTTCTTTACGGAAAGAGTGGTGGATCCCTGGAATAGTCTCCCAGTGGAGGTGGTAGAGATGAGGACAGTATCTGAATTCAAAAAATCATGGGACAAACACATAGGATCTCTAAAGGAAAAAAGGGACAGTTGTAGTTGTTGATATGGAAGGACAGGCTAGATAGGCCATGTGGTCTTTTTCTGTCATCATTTTTCTATGCTTCTGCGTTTCTATGTTGAGCAATTCCGCTTTATCCTCAGCTTCTACATATTCCTCCCCTTCACCTTTGAATCTGACAACACCACTTTTTCTCTTCTCGCTAATATATCTGAAAAATGTCGTATTCCCACATTTTATTGCATTGGCTATTTCCTCCTGTTTTTGAATCTTTGCTTTCCTGACTACTTTGCTAGCTTAACTAAGTTTTTCCAAATATTGATGCCTGTCTTCCTCTCACTGTGATCTCTTGTATTTCATGAAGGCCTCCCTCTTTTTCTTCACCTTTTCAGCTACTTCTTTTGAAAACCATAGTGGTCTACTTTTCCTTTTACCTTTACCATTTTTTTAATTTTTTTTTATTTACCATTTAACAAAAAGGTTGGTTTCCCTTAAAATATCCCCTTTCAGTTTTGCCCACTGTTTTTCTACACCCCCCAGCTGTTCCCATCCCGCTAACGACTCCTGAAGTTATTGGCCCATCTTGGCAAAGTAAGTTTTCCTAAAGTCTAAGACCCTTGCTTTTGAATGGATTCTAACAGCTCTAGTTCTAATACTGAACCACACCATCTGGTGATCACTGGATGCAAAATGATCTCCCACTATAACATCAGAAACACTTTCACCATTGGTAAACACTAAGTCCAGTATGGTCCCTTCACATGGGAGTTCTGTTACCAGTTGCCTGAATAGTTCTCCCTGTAGAGAATTCAGGATCTCCTTACTTCTAGATGATACTTCAGTAGGAATGTGCCAATCAATATCTGGCATATTGAAATCCTCTATCAGTAGCACTTCCCCTTTCCTAGCAACAGGGGCGGCCCAAGGGGGGTGCGGGGCCATGTGCGGAGACTCGGTGCGGGGCCTCATTTGCATAAGTGGCCTTATTTGCATAAATATTTGCATAATGTTACCATACACTAACTTTTAGTAAACATGTCTCTTAATGAGTGTATGGATAAAGAAAGACTAAAAGATTTCTACAGTACTATAATCCAGTGCCAACCTCCAGACACATTAGGAACTACTACAAACGCTGCCCATTTAGAACCCATAGCAAACCCGCCGTATCCTGACAGCATTACCAGGACTCACAAAGCACCATACCCTACCTATCAAAAGGCAACACTGCAAATATTAAACCAATACATTTCAGAGAATACTGGGGAAAGAGAACAAGTGGCAATGTCAAATAGGAATTGCATAAACAGAATACCTCAGCTCAGTTACACATGCAGAACATAGACCATCATCAAACAAGGAATCACAATTTAAAACAGGAAGGCAATAATTAAACTGGGAACCCCAAAAGGCAAACTTGGAATGTACAACAACACTGTAGAAATAAAACTATAAATTAATTTCCTCTTGTACAAAACAAAGCGCAGACGTTAATGATGCACATTTCCCAGAATTTTCATATTCCAGTTAATAAATTCAAAATAAAGAGATATCTTTCTACCTTTTGTGCATTTTTTTTTCAGTTGCAATTGCTCCAGCCACTTTCTTCTGGTTTCTTCATGTTTTCTGGTAACTCTCCATCGTCTGCTGTCCATTTGACCTTTCTTATCTCTTCTAGTTTTTTTTCCATTCTCTCTCTACATCTGCTTTAACATACTAATCTTTCTCCTTTTGCTCTTTCCTCATTCCTATTTCATCCACACAAATTTTACCCCTCCATCCTCAATCCGCACATACTCTCCCAATACCCGGCCAATTGTAGATTTTTCATCCCTCCCACACAAAATATTTTTCCCCCTCTCCATTTTACTCTCCCAGCCTCATCCCATTCTAATCCTCCCCCAACATCAGCTCCCTTCTAGTTCCAGTCTCACCCAGCATCCATTCCCTTCTAGTCCCTGCATCAAACCATTTCCAGTCCTAGCCCCCCATCAGCCCATTTCTAGTCATTTCCTAGCCCCACCATCAGCCCATGTGAAATCTTAGCTCCCCTCCACTCAGCCCAATTCCAGTCCAAGCCCCCCCCCATGAGTCTACTTCCAGTTCTAGCCCCTCCATGAGTCCATTTCAATTCAAACCCCCACCACAGCCCATTTCCAATCTTAGCTCCCCCCAACAGCCCATTTCCAGTCCTATCCTAGCTGCTCCATCAGCCCATTTTCAGTCCTAGCTCCCTTCCCTCACAGCCCATTTCCATTCCAAGCCCCCTCCCCATCATCTATTTGCAGTTCAAGCCTCCCCTTCCACTCAGCCCATTTCCAGTCCTAGCAACCCCCAACCCATTACCAGTCCTAGCCCCCCATCAACCCACTTCCAGTCCTAACCCTCCATCACCCCATTTTCAGTTTAAGCCCCCCTATAACCCATTACCAGTCCTAATCCCCCATCAGCCCACTTCCAGTCCTAACCCCATCAGAACATTTCCAGTCAGCCCCCCATAGCCCATTGCCAGTCCTAATCCCCCCCATCAGCCCACAGCCCATTACCAGTCCTACCCCCATCAGCCCACCTCAAGTCCTAACCCCTCCCCCTCCGCCCATTATCAGTCCTAGCCCCCCCATAGCCCATTATCAGTCCTAACCCCACCATAGCCCATTACCAGTCCTAACACCCCATCACCCCATTTCCAGACAGCCCCCATCAGCCCACAGCCCATTACCAGTCTTAACCCCCCCATTGCCCATTACCAGTCCTAACCCCCCCCCATCGGCTCATGGAAAATTTAAAAAAAAAAAAAAAGCTGGCTGCTGCCGCTGCCGCCGCAGCAGCAGCAGAATAGAGTGTCCCGCGGGGCCCCCTCTGCCCGGCTGAGCTCTCCCGGCCCGGCTGAGGCCCTCTGCGCCGGCTTTCAGATACGCGAAGCGAGAGTGTCTCCCTCGCATCTCTGTTAAGCCCGCAGGGGCAGATGGGAAATTTCCCATCAGCCCCTGCTTCCCATCAGCCCCTGCAGGCTTAACAGAGACGCAAGGGAGACACTCTCTCTTCGCGTATCTGAAAGCCGGTGCAGAGGGGCTCAGCCGGGTAGGGAGAGCTCAGTCGGGCAGAGGGGGCCCCGCGGGACACTCCATTCTGCTGCTGCCGTGGCGGCAGCGGCAGCAGCAGCAGCCAGTTTTTTGTTTTTTAAATTTAATTTTTAAAAAAGCAGAATGTTCTTTGCGCGGGGCCCCCTGAAACGTGGGGCCCTGTGCAAAAAACATTCTTGCTCAATGGACAGGCCGGCCCTGCCTAGCAATGCTGCATATGTCTTCAATTAACTCCCCGTCCACCTCTTCCTTCTGTGAGGGAGGTCTGTATATCACGCCAATGCAAATAGTATATTGTCAGTTTCTGTCGTGGAGTTGGTATCAGTGATTTTGAGCTTAATAGTTTCTTTAGAGATGATACATACCCCTCCACCTCTGCTATGCATTCTGTTTGATGTGAAGATCGAGTAAAAAGGGGGGCATAGCTGATTTAAGAGGACTGTGTCCGAGTCACAGAACAAAGTTTCCATTATGCATAGATCATCAAGCTTATAGTTGCTGATAAGATCAGCTTGCATCTAAATTTTTTTGGGGGCAGAGCAAGCGTTGAGGGCACATCTTATGTGGTGTATTGCATTTCTGGGTGCATAGGCTCTCTTGTCTGTATTTGTTAACATTCTTATGTTTATTAACTCACAGTGCCTCCTTTGGCAGTTGTCATTCCGAGGCACGAAATGTGGGGATGGATGTCCCATTGGGACGTCCATCCCCGCTATTCAGCCCCTCTGCCAACCCCAACTAACTTCCCTGCATGTTGTATGGGGAGGTTAGATAGGGGCAGGAAAGTGGCATTGCAGGGGTAGAGTTAGGGCAGGCAGTGGGCGGTCTGCGGCCCCGGAAGTCCAGGGCTGATTCCAATGCCGGCCCTGTATGTCCGGGGCTGGCTGCCTGAACAGGGAACTTATTCCACCTCTGATGTGGAATAAGTTCCCCTAGATGGGTGGTTCAGGCAGCCCCAGGCACAGCAAAGGCAGGAGAGGGCAGAAGAGATTCCTTTCAGCCCAACCCTGGCCTTGGGAGGCCAATGCAGGCAGTGGGTCGGGCTGCGGGCATTGAAACATTTTTGGCAGACAGGCATCAGGTGCCATGGCAACTGGATGCCATGATGCTGTAGCTCCATTCAGGAGACCTGACTGAGTTGGCCAGGCAAGGCCTGTATGTTCAGGCCGACCAGAATCGTGGTCCCAGCCTGCACATACAGACCTGGACACAATTCTGATCCCACAGGGCTAGATGTGCCCTGCGGGATCAGAATTCCATCTAACTCTGTGTCCGGTTCCGACTGGGTGCACAGAGGGCTGGGACGTCCAGGACAGAATCAGGCTCAGTTTGTATAGAGTAGATGTGATTGAGCTCCATCTATTGGATATTTGTGAGTTTGAAGTATGGGAATGGGATTTTTAGGATCTCGGTTGGCAGACTCGGCAATGATGGTGAATATTAACAGGAGTAGGGCAGAGTGCATGATGAGGTTAATATACCTCCTAGTTTTTGCTTCCATGGTTGGGAGATTGTTGTGTAATTTGCTTGCCGATGAATGCGTCCAGTTGTGTGTTCTGGTGGTGCTGGTTTTTGTGATGGAAAGTCATCTTTGCAATGTTCTGCTGGTGTTAGTGTCCTGCACTCTAATGACCACTCTAAGGGCCAAGCCTCAGGACCCTTTGGCTTGGCTTTTAGGAGCAGGCTCACCAGGCGCGGGCGTGCCTGAAGCACAGTTGAATTTAAAGATGCGGTGGGGAATGCCAGTACTGAGGTCAGTTGTGGGCGGGGAAATGAGCCACATGGAGCAGACCTACCTTCCCCATCTGCAGCTGGCTGAAGATCGTTGAATCCTCTGATGTGAAACAGGCTGTGCCCGGTGAGCTGGAAGTGACGCCGGTACCCTTCCCTTGTTCCGTGAGGTTGTTGGGGGTGTAAGAGAGTAGGCGCCTGAAGTGTGGTTGAATTTAAAGGCGTGGGGGGATGCCAGTACTAAGGTCCGTTGTGGGCGGGGAAGGAGCCATATGGGTGGGGGTGTACCATGTCAACTGGCACTCATGTACTAATGTGGAGAGTGGGCAGGTTAGGGTTAGAGTGTGGTGATAGAGAATACATTAGTACTCAAACACAATTAATGGGGCAGTTATAGCATGGGTACCTAAAGATACCTCTATGGATATCATTAGGTATACCCACATTAAGTGTACTGCACATTAACGTACTCAGTCGCGCCTTAACTGCGGGGAACATGCTGGTCACACTCCTACAATTAGCATCGAGGCTGTGTATTTAAGATGCGTTACAAACACCTTAACCACAAAACCCTACTGGGCTTTAGTAAAAGTGTTCCTAGGTCTAAAATAGCTCCCCCTTGTGTCAGTTACTGAACCAGCTGCTCCACAAAACAGTCATTTCATCTAGAAATTTTCTCTCCCTAGCCTGTCCTCATGAGCCATTGACCCAGTCGATACCAGGGTAATTGAAATCATCCATTATCACTGTGTTGCCAGTTTTGTTACCTCATCTAATTTCTGTCCATTCTGGCCAGGCAGGTAGTAGAACGACATTGCTATTTGCTTCCCCTCCTCACATGGAATGTCTATTCATAAAGATTCTGCAGTGCATTTTTCTTCCTGCAAAAGTTTTATCCTGTTTGAGTTAATGTCCTCTTTAATATATAATGTTAGAGCTCCACCACTTTGATGTATCCTATCATTGTGATATAATTTGTATCCTAGTATTAGTGTCCCATTGGTTATCTTCCTTCCACCAGGTCTCAGATGTTAATTATAGCCACCTCTTCATTTATTAAATCAAAATCAGTGCTATATATTTTAACTCTACCATCTTATTTTCTGGATTTCTATCACTTGTATGCAGGCATTTTGTTGTATGTTTTTCATTCATATTGACAACCTGCTTATCAGTTAATAGGAGCAAATTGGAATCTTTCAACTCTGTCTGATTTTTATTTAAAGCACCCTACCTGTACTTTCTACATTTATTGCAACCTCTCTATCTGGGTGCTCCCAGCTCCCTGTGCTTATAGTATTATCCAAAGATGCATATTTAAGAACGTAATTCCATAATGGGTCAGACCAAAGGTCTATTAAACCCAGTATCCTGTTTCAAACAATAGCCAATCCAGGTCACAAGTGCCTGTTTGTCTACCTTTCAGGAACCTGATTCCATGCTGCTTATTCTGAACCATGTGCTCCTGGGCAACTGTCCGTTTCCCCCCAATATTTAGTTTAGAAGCTGCTCTATCTTCCTTTTAAAAGTTAGTGCAAGGAGCCTGATTACACCCTGGTTAAGGTGGAACCCATCCTTTTAGAAAAGTCCCCTATTTCTCCAGAATGTTGCACTGCTCATTCCAAATCTAAAGCCCTCTTCCCTGTACCACTGTCTCACCCACACATTGAGACTCCAGAGCTCTACCTGCCTTTAGAGTCTTGCGCAGAGATAGCGAATATTTCTGAGAATGCTACCTGGAGGTCCTGGACTTCAACTTTCTACCTAAAAGCCTAAATTTGTTTTCCAGAACTTCCCTCTCATACTTTCCTATGTTGTTGGTGCCCATATATACCAAGACAGTCAGCTCCTTCCCAGCACTGTCTAGAATAGGTGACAAATGAGCTCCACCATCTTCACACCAAACAGACAAATGAACAAGCAATCCTCACATCTATCATCCACCCAGCTATCTACATACCTAGTGATCAAATTGATAATTAAGATGGCATTCCTAACTGCTTCCTGGGCAGAAGCTTCTGGAGAGACATCCTCAGTGTGAGAGAATTTTGTGTCCTCTGAAGGATAGGTCCTAGCTATAAGATCATTTCTTGCCACACCAAGGTGATGCTGTCCTTCCAGGTGACCTCTCTTCCAATGCAGCATTGAGGCTGCCAGACGAAAGTTGGGGCTTTTCTACTATGTCTCTATTTATTTATTTTTTATTACAGAGCTGTTAAGTCAATGCTAAATCGTGGCAACCCAGCAGCTCCTGGGTTTTCTTGGGAAGGTGTGACAAGTAGATTGCCAGGCCTTGAAGCAATAGAAGGTTAAGTGACTTGCACAAGGCCACAAGGCGTGCTAGTAACAATTCAACCTTGATGTCTCAGTCACCAGGCCAGTGATGTAACCACTAGGCTATTATTTCACTCTGTCCCTCTGTAGGTCTCCTCTATATTTATTTATTTACAAGGCTTTTCTATACTGCCTCTTCCCAAGATCAAGGGCAGTTTACAAAGAATGAACAGATTACATCGAACATTGGTATAATTGCATATAGGATAGTAATAATAAATGAAAGAATTATTTACATACAAAACTATTTACAGGTTTTACATAATTTACAAATTTTTGATTTATGTGAGTATAGAATATGATTACAGGGTAGGAATTATCAAGGGTTTGTGGATGATTCAACTGGTAGAAGTGAAGATGGAGTGGTTCTAATAGGGTAAAACTGGTAGAAGTGTAGTGGTTCTAATATGCCTCTGTCTACCTCAACTCCTCCATGACTCTAGCCTCCAGAGATTGGATTCATTCCCTGAGAGTCAGAACCTCTTGTGCCAAGAACACACTTTTTACCTCATCACTTAGGAAATAATTATACACATGGAGTTCAATGTAAAAAACTGGACAGCAAGGGGGAAGTATTCAAGATGGCGGACACCATATACTAGCTCTCTGCAATTTGTCCTGCTATGGGAAAGAGGAAAAGGAAAATGGTTTATGGTTTATTTAGTACTTAATACACCCTCCAAAGCCCACCAAACCATCACAGTATTACTTCTGGATTCTTTCCAGGGGCCAGTGGATTATTTTATTGCTAACAGAATACAGAGGCCATCTTTCTTAGGGAAGTGTCCAACATTATCAATGCTGAAGCCAATCAACTTGATCTCCTTTGGGCTATGATCCATCTTTGTCCCTTGAGTTGACTCCTCTCCTGTACTGGTGAGTTTTGGAAAATTCCCTGAGACCCTCAGAGTGGAAGCAAAATACAAAGACCTGCATGCGCTGCCCACAGGAGGGGAAGCTGTCAGCGCCTGTACTAGTTCAGAAGTTCTTACTGGAGCATTGTGGGAATGACAGGAGGAGGTAAGAGAGAGCTGTAGAGCAGTATGAATTACAGCTATTGGTCAGATTGAGAACCCACTAACTCTGGAGACTTTGACTACAAGTTCTGCAGGTTTGTCGGGGGAGGGGGGCACGTCCCATGACTTTGCATTTTACTCTTACAGTACTTGTTCCAATGTGTTTTCTCTTGAGTCAAATTTGGAAGGCTCTCTCTTAGCTTGGAACAGCTTTAGTTCCTCAGATGCAAGCCTTGTCCGTTAAGGTTCAGAAAAATGGCAACAAAATAGAAGTTATCTGGCTATTTTTGCATTATGTGCTACTACACAATAATTTTACCCAAGACTGAAGGATTGAATAAAGTATTAATGAAGGCTAATATGGTTCCTAAGGCTAAACTGGAAACACTTGAAAATATTGCACATTTTTCTAATTTGAGAGTAATTAAATTTCCAAGATCTTCTTTAATAACTGCAAATGATAAGTTAAAAAAATATACACTTGAGATTCTTAATATTCCAAATGACTCTTTAACGCCTTTTATCTTCTGTATATTATTTGCATACAGGGGGAAAACAGCCAGGGAAAGATTCTCAGTGTTTTTGGAAGATTCTGGAACTGACAATGTAACTCCTGCTACTTTGTTAGTATCATTTGTGTTAACTGCAGATAGGGAGTGGTGGCTGTACTTTAGGAAAAAGTACACCTTATCTATGAATCTCCTTGTTCATATATTTCCAGATTTAGCTAGAAAAACACAAAGGGTATGGGGATTCCTACTTCTCAAGCCCGGGGTACTTCAGATGGCAGCTCTTTTTTCCTTAATTTTCCATGTAAATAATTAGTTCAGTCAGTCAATTATGTTTTTTCTGACCCTTATTAGTTAGTCAGGTGCAATATTCCCAATTGAAATGAGGTTTTATAGAAACTGAAGCAGCTTTATAAGTACCACAGACCGATTACTTCATTTCTTCAGCCAGGCAAATGAAATATAGCATATTATAAAGAGTAATTATTGCAACTGTGCTAGTAACTATTTATATAAACTTTAGTGCTATTAGTAAAAGGGGTCCCTCTATTTTCATGTGCTTTAATTGCCAAGTCTTAGAATTACTGCTGGGTGAAATGACGGCAGGCAGCTACCAGAAGGCACACTAATGCAAAAATTAGGATAGGGGGACCGATAGCTTCCCAATCATAAAATAAGGAATGATAAAATGAAAATATTGGAGTTTGGAAGAAAAATATTGAGTTTTGAATAAATGCCATATTTATTTTTCAAAGAACTGTAACCGCTTTTGGAGACGGATGTGACAAGTGTGTTGGAAAGAAAGCAAATGTGTATATATATATTGTTTTAGAAGATAGGCATTGTTTAGACTTTACTATGCCAAAGAAAAAGTTCTGTTTTTGACAGTTGAGGACCAGTGACAGTCTTTGATTCTATCAGTAACTTTCTCGCGTTTTTCAAATTCAGACTCTAGTTATGGCTTCTTGTACATAACCCTGGAGTATGCAAATACTGTTTGTGCACTGTACTGCTCAAAGCTCCACATCTGAAAAGATGTCAAGGCTTCTTCTGAGCTGTCATCATATTCACACATCACATCTTGAAAAGCTTTAAGCCAAAATTTGCAATAATACTATGCTTTGTGGATAAGGATCCTTCCTGTTTGTAATTTATTGTGCGTGTGACCCTTTCCATGGCATATTAGAACTGAATCAAAGTCAGTCTGACTGTTATCTTTAAATGAACTGTCATGCATTTGCTACAGCTTGAGAAGACACATTTTGATCATCAAGGTAAGCTGTATATATGGCAGTAAAAAGAAAGAGAGAAAAGCCAAGGGTGGCTATTTTTATCTTTGCAAAGATAAAAAGTGTTTATGACAAGAAAGACAATGATTGTCTGAATGGGCACCAGAAGACATTTATAGGGATAGTTTTTTCATGCCAATTATTTTGCTTTTGAAATTTGTAAAATCTTGAATACAGGAGTCATGAGCCACAGGCAATCACTGTCTTTCAGCCATAGTTACATAGAACAGCGAGAATAGTAAGGCCTTCAGAAAAGTGCATTTTTTTAGTGCACACTTTGTTCATTAAAGCACCTTAAAAATTTTGTGTGCATAAATCAATTTAATACACATTAACCTTCAAATTAATACATGTGAAATCAATCTGACCATGCTAAAGAGATTAAATGTATATTTTACAGTTGTGGTCAACATTATTGCCACTCCAGCGGTTCAACTCCTTAATGTCCAGTTTTTCCTAAAAAATAGTGGCCAGTGAAATGCCTTTGAACTAGATATGCACACATATTTGACACGCAGAAGTACCAAATAAAGCAAGACCAATTAAAAAAGGAAATAGTACAAAACCTGGGACATTGCCAGAACATGATTACTGGCACCCTTATAGACAATTCAAAGGGATGAATGCATGGGGACAAAAATGACAATCTGTATAGTATATGCCAACGGGTGCACCTCATCCCCACAATGCACATGCAGGCACTGTACCCCCACACTATACCCCCACACTACACATACACATGCACTGCAGCCTTGCACACACCGCCACATCCCACAAACAGACATGCACACCACCATTGCACTGCATACCCATAGACACTTGCTATCTGAAGCTATAACTATTGTTATCTAAAGACGACGCATGGTGTAGGAACTCTGGTGCTGGTCTCATGAAAAGGTATGTGAGCATGGTTCCATGTTCTCTTAGCGTGGATTTTCTAAGTAGGGATATATAGTCATCTATTTCAGTTTTGTGAATAGAGGAATGCTGATGCTGATGCTGTAGCTGGAGCTTGGAGGGCTTACAATGTCGGGCTGGGAAAAAGGGCTGGCATTGAAAAATTGTGTTTTATATCATTAAATGGAATGCACCTACAGTACAAAAGCTGCTAAAAAACCTTTCTCATGCCACAAATCCACCAATAAGTCTCTATTTTTTGCAACCCTGGAAGACACCTAATTGCTTCAGAAATAAACCCCTGAAATTCTAAATGATACACAACTAGAACCGGAAGCTGTAAACATAACACAGGAGCAGAAATTCCTGGGTACATGTGAATAGTGATGTGCTTTATTTATTTATTTACAGTCTCTTATATACCGCACTATTCATCATCATCACTTTCATTTGAAAATGATACAGGCGCAATAAAGTCACTTGTTTCCTTTGATGCTATTTATTTAAACTAATTTAGGGTGTTAACCTTTTAAGAAGCTGCTTATTTTTAGGAGCTAGCAATGCATGCCAGTTTTGGTATTTTAGTTATTAATGTAGATTGTTGTTGGCATAGCACTGCTTTCAATGTGGGCATAAGAAGGGTGGTGTTTGAGTAGAGTGTGGGAGGTACAAGAAGTATGCACAGTGATTTTAAAATAGTGATTTACATGTGTACTTTCAAAAAGTAGAAAAATATATTTTAACATCCATTTACCACCACAAAATACTAATACAAAAAAATAAAAGAACTGTAGCAATTCACATTCCAATATATTAAAATAATTCATTAGCAGTTATTAATTCATGATAACAAGCTATAGATACAAAAATAAGACTTTCAGGTCTCACTAACAAAACAGTTGAACTCATACAACATGGAGATGTCAAAATTATATTAATATAGGCACTCACACTTCAAGCCTCACTTTAACAACCTCTAATGATTACATTGTTTGATGCTCTCATGCTATGTGGCAAACTTAATGGCTGAGCTTTAATCCAACTTACAGTACTTCATCTCTGCAACAATATATAAACAAAAACATCTCTCAGATCAGTTTCTTCCCCATTGCATAATACTTCATTTTAGTCCCCCAACTCCACAGTCACACTTGGCCACCCGGCTAGTTGCTATGATGCCAGCACCCCCACCTTTCAAATCAAGTCTGGTAAAGCCCGTCATGAGCAGCCACAAATGTTGCCACCCCATTGCAGGAGCCGTAAACTGAAATCCAGTCATTAAGAAACTGTCCTTGCAAGCCAGTACAGTCCACCCTCCAGACGCTTACTCAAGTACTCCTCGGCTTGATCCATCAAAGATGTGGTTAATCCAACAGAACGTTTCCAAACTACTTGAGCCCCTTTACCCATTTGGTTGGTCTTGGACCTACAGATCCATAGGCAGAGACTTTGATCCTTTATCAAGACACCATCCCACCATAGTCCATTGATGCTGCTGGCTTGCTTAAGAGGTACAACTAGCTCACCCACTTGGAAGGCAACAAAAATACCATCATCCACATAACTTGGAATTACCTCATCTCAAGGATATGTAATACCATATTGCAGTGCCTCCTACAATCACTTTAGCTGGCCTGTGTATAACCCAGGTATTGTTAGCCACCCATGGGTGTGCACCAGGTGTATATCACTCTGGACCAACATTCCAACCAAGAAAAAAGCTATCAGAACCTTGAATTTCCTAGCATATTTCGAAAAGCTACCAACACAACTGTGGATGTGCCTGCCCACTTTGCGTGTGCTATGAACTCAGTAGATATCAGCTGCTCCTTATAAAGCGGATGCTCCTACACATTCTGATGCCTAAGGAAATCAAGAAATCATTTCCACCCAACTGTGTAGGCCTTCCATGCATTAATTGCTAATGAACCCTTTCACAATTTTCAATGACTCCGTCAAGATGATCATAGGTCTTCCAGCATGTGGGTTGGGAAGTCACCTGCTTGTGCAGCCAATGCCCAGAATCATACTCATTGGAAAAGATAGAGCATATGCAATACCAAGCACATGCTTTACCAACAACATAATGTTTGACCACAAGCAGCACAATACCACCAATCACATTAACTAGGCCAACAGGGACAATGTGCTACCTGCTGGCCAATCACCTCCATTGCAGCCACATTGTCAGAACAGCATATTTATTTATTTAACAGTTTTTATATACCGTCTTTCTGCGATTCAAGACAGTTTACATAGAACATAACAAGGCAGTATATTTCAATTGTTTACAATGGAACAACATAACAAGGGTAAATAGGCATAAGTGTGAAAGGCATATCACCCTATAATGTGTCAAAATGCATCCCCCACAGCACAAATGCTACCCACAATTCCCTTCTGGCTATGTTACCATAACACCCCCTGTTGTGTCAAGCATCTCAGGTCTGCACACACCTTCTTCCTCAGAAAAGATCCCAAAACCATGTCTGTCAGAAGCATCAGAGAAAAACTCCAAATACCAATTTGTCACTGGGGGAGCCTGCCATAGTGGATCACATTAAACTTCACTAACAAGACAACCCCCACACTACCAGGTCATCATACATACCCGAGACACTCTAAGTGATGCTTCCAAGCAATCCCACATGTCAGTCAAGGCAGGTGACACTGAAATATGCCCCCTCTGGGGATCATCCAATTTGCCATTAAATTTGATAATCAAAAATTCGACTTGATGCAAGAGCTTCCCTCCTGTCCTTCGCTATCTTAGTTGCACCCTGGAGAGTCTCTCAAATTCCCCCTTCAGCAGCCTCTACTCCATTTGATCAAGGTCCCACTAAATCCCAAAAAGTTGAATCATGTACCCAGTGTTCCTCTGGTTGTCTTTCAGCCAGCAGGCCTCAAGTTCAAATGCTATCCTTCAAACAGCCACTACCAACTGTGCATCTTTATCCAATTTAGCAATGCCCCCATACAGAACATTGTCCCAGCACTGCACTATTGTATCCTACCCTGATCCTCTCTGGACCATCCAGTAGACAAATGACAGCTGTGATGCAAGAACAAGCCACTAAGCACCCCCATCATCAAGCATTTAACAAATAAAAGCCCCCAGTAGAAAAGAAACCCAGAAGATCAAAAGAAGCCAGGTATACTGGCCATAGGCAAAAAGACGCTTCTACCTTAGCCTTTTGCCGTCAGAGTCTTTGGGCCTAACTGTCTCAGCATAACAATGGCCTGGTCAAAAACAAAGCATATTGTTCTGAGCAAAGGCTAGTATCAAGGAAAGAATTAACACTGCACCCAATTTGGTAAGACAGGTTGTGGGTTAAACACAACTTGCCTGGCTCTTTGGCATAGACCTCTAGTTAAAATCACTAATTTCTCAAAAGGTAGTTTCTGAAATAGTTCCACAGTTCTTCCTAGAAGTTCCTCTTTAGCTAATTTCAAACATTTCATATCCCCATTCTTGGACACAGAGGGAAAATTACGATTACCAGGCATCAATGATGGGCCATCACACAGAATAATAAAACTCCAGTCCAGACTCCCATGCTTATCCTACATAAGGCAGGTGATCACCGCTGTGACACCTCCAAAATAATCTTGAAGTGGAGAACCCCCCATGGATAGAAATGTTCCAGCAGAGGCCCCAGGCCAAAAGGGGAATGAAGTGCACTGTTATCCTCTGTCAGCCAAATATCCGAATCCCTGAAACCCTACTCCTCAAACCTGTCCTTAGTCCACCCCTTTCCTGAACTGCTCAAATAATGCATCCATGACTAGCCATTCTATGTCTGACATGCTCTCAATATCAAGTCAGAGTAGTGTGACGAGACTGAATAGTGTCGGCTTGGTTTCCCCAACAATCCTTGAGTATGCATGAAAAAACAATCAAACCACTGCTGACATGTTCTATCTAGCTACACGTTGTGACACAGTAGCTCCTCAGGAACAGATGGATACAAGTGAGCAGCCGGTGGTAGAAGCCGGTACTGCAGGAGAAAGCAGGGATTTCTCTGCAGAAAGAAAAAAACACACTTTCAATCAAGCAAAACAGCTCACCTCGAGGGAGGAGAGTAGGAAGGCTTGTGATTGGGCACGCCCCAAGGGGAGGCGGGCAGTGCAGGCTAGAAGCACCTGGTTAAATACACAGGAACCAGGAAGTGAAAGGCAGATGCAGATCCACGGGCAGACGCAGATCCAAGGAGGGATCCAAGGAGAGATCCAGAGAGAGAAGACAAGAGAGCAACGGAGGTTTCCTTGCTGGGATAATTTCCCTAACAGTCTGCAGCTGGAGGATAGCTTGGAGCAGCATTCAGATGAGGAAAGAAACTGCTGGAGGCAGAGCTCCTTTAGAACGCTGAGAAACCCAAGGCTACAGGACCAGGCAGAGCTGGGAAATAAAGGCAGAAGGATAAAGAATCCTCCAAGAGAGAAGCTCCTGTATAAGGTACCCAGAGAAAGAGGAGTTTAGGCTCTAAAGCCAGAAAGTCTATGTTCTGCTTTTAAAAGCAAAGCCAGTCAAGATGGTGGCAGCTGGTGTCAGAAAAGAGAAGCTTTGAATGACAATAATTATTCTTTTAAACTAGCTGAGTCACCTAGCCAGGACAGGGCTGATATACATGCTTTTAAATATTCTCCTAGCACTGCTAAGTTTGAGTGTACAGCACCCACGTGTAGGGAAAGGTGGGGAGCTAACGAGAGCCCAGCACATGTTTGTTTTCCAAACGCAAACAAACCTGATAAGGAGCCTGAGATAGATAGGCTCAGTCAATACCTATTCACTGAGGGGACAGGAAGACAGCTCAATGAAGAAAAGTTTCATGCTGAATCACTTCTTAAAGAGTTCCAGAATTATTTAGAACAGAAGAAGAGTTTTAACCACAGTGTTCCAGTTACTGGCTGTAAGGAAGAAAACTCTGTTCATAGTTCTGTGTTTTCCCCTGCTGATGATGATGAGATGATGATGGACTGTTCTACCTGTTTAATTGATAGAGGCAATTAAGCAGAGAGAGGATTGTGCTGGTATATGAAGTAATATAACAGTGACGTAACTTTGACCGACACAAGAAAGCTTGTGGAGGGAAACTGAATTAGAGCACTACTAGTGATTGATAGAACCTGAGATTTATTAGTAAAGGACTTTTCTGTTACCAGCCTGTATGTTAAAAGCACATGAAAGGAATGTGAAGAAATACAGCATTTAAAGCCAGTTAGGCAAAGTTTCAGTTAATCCTGTTTATTTGGTTTAAACTTCTGCACCGTCTGTAATCTTCTTTTGAACTGCACAATGGCAATATGAGCCACAGGAAAAATAAACCTCATGTAAATAAATAACTCTTGCCAGCCTTACTGCTCGAAGCATAACACAACTACAACTAACTGCCTCAAGGGCATAAAAAGGCAACCCCTCCTTAACCCTCAGGGTTAAGGGGCGGGCGGTGTCATAACGTGTCCTGTGACCTCCTCGCCCACTTGGGCACTTCAAACTGGCCAGAAATCTCACCCTGTCATTCCCTCTAGTTACCGGTCCTGTGGGAGGAAGTTGGAGAAAGCCCACACTTCCACTAGGCCACTGGCTCTTTTCATACCCTAGACCACCCTCTTCCCCTGCCTTTTGAAATGTTCCACCCTTCTTAGCAATGCTGTCATGGCCCTGTGTCCTCCACAAGGAGCCATCATAAAGCCACTCACTACATATACCATTCTAATACACTCTCTGCTCCCCAGGCTGAGTAAAATGAAGAAAAGAATGCCACAGCATACAGAGTGTATACTGAATCTAAACTGTAGCTGATATCCAACCTGCACAAGGACCCTGCATCTGCCACCACTACCACAATTTAAAAACAAGGCAGACCCTTGCAGCTCAACAGAAAGGCCACAATTTGCCTCCCTGGGATGCTGCTCAGCCGAGCATGACCCTCTCCTGACACTACATGATGCTGGCCAACTGTCCAAAAGGAAAGCAGAGACCTGCCAACCAGGACTGCTAGCCGGTAAGTCCCCAAATCACTCAGGAAGAAGCTGCCTTCCATTTATTTGTACTTTTTTCTTCCTCTCCCCCACACTGCTCTTGCCTGCTAACCAATCACCCATTCTACTTTACCCCCTTGCCTGCCCGTCCCTTCTCCCACACTGTTCAGCTTGCCCTGACCCGGCTTGCCCCTCAGTGCTCTGAGCTCAGCTTGGCCATGTTATGGTAACCCCTTTTAATACTGAGTGGGGGCACCAGATATATAAAAAAGAAATAACAAAAGCACATTCATTTGCAGCAGAGTAATTTTTAGCTTCCCTGAAAAAACAATCTATATCATCATTGCTCTATTCTTTTATTGTCCCATAAGGAATTGAAATACAGGTCCATAGTAGATTGAAATAATAAAATAACATCACTTATCTTTCCACTGTTGAAATACTTGATATTTGCATTTTTTTAAATTTTTTAGCTAAAATAGGTGCCAGGACTCATATATAGGGCTCTTGCATTAATGCACGAGGACTATGGGTCAATTTTAGTAGGCAATGAAAAAGATGCCGGCATTTAGTACTAATGAGCACCCAATGAAAAACAAAGCCCTGCTCGTGGTCAGTCCAAAAGCTTTAAGGCATTGTCATCAACTCTTTATTTTATCAATATCTTCAAGATGAATATCACCAATATAGTCACACCACCAAATATGACGACCACAGCCATTAATTTTACCTGTACTCAGGCTTCATCAGGGAGCTTCTCCTCTTCTAAGATTCAACATGTTTGAAACATTTGCCTTCTCTGCTAACATTCGGGCCAAGACTATGATTATCATCCATCACACATAGGTAGACAGCACATCTCACTGGTTCCCTCCTTCTGGTGAATACCCAGACCTACAGTCTGCTCTTGGCTCATCCAGCTTCCACAGGAAAGCATGTGAAGTATTATAACTGGTCTTGATATTGTTAGTGAGGTGCACAATATTATCCTCTGCCTCTACTAGTTCTGAGTATGCAAATATAGTAACATATTAAGTGATAGAAGATAAAGATCGGTATAGTCCACTCGGTCTACCCAGTAAGATGCTAGAATTATAAAGTTGGTTTCCCCTCTCCATTTAGAAGTTATTTGTGTTTGTTTTGATTCTACCCTCTTGTTGTGTAGTGGTCCTCTGTTTATCCCACCACCTCTTTCGGGAGGGCATTCCAGGCATCCACCACCCTTTCTTAGAAAAAGTATTTCTTGATATTGCTTTTAAATTTACCTCCTTGCAGCTTCATTTCATGTCCACAAGTTCTACAGCTTTGCTGTCTTTGAAAACGATTTGTTTGTTCATTAATACCCTTTAAATATTTAAACATCTGTATCATATCCCCCTGTCTCTCTTTTTTTAGGGTATACATATTTAGGTCTTCAAATCTTTTCTCATATTCCTTCTGGCACAAGTCCAAATCATCTTGGTCACCTTCCTCTGAACCATTTAATCTTTTTACATCCTTTGTAAGGTACAGTCTCTAAAACTGAACACAATACTCTAAGTGAGGCCTCACCAATGACCTGTAGAATTGCACTAATGCTTCCTTCTTCCTGCTGGTTATTTCTTTCTTTATACAGCCCAAAATCCTTCTAGCTTTGGTCACCATCTTGTCACACTGTTTCTCTACCATATCCTCATATACTATAATTCTGGGATCCCTCTGTTGGTCTGTACAAACCAACCTCTCGCCCCCAATCACATACAGTTCCTTTGGGCTTCTGCATCGCAAGTGCTTCACTCATACTTTTTTGCATTAAATGATTATACAGGCTGGGGATTACCCAATTACTGAAAGCTGTTCTGAAGGGCACTTGGTAATTAGAGGCAAAGAAGTACAGTGGCCTTTTTTTTTCTCATGTTCTCAACCAACAGCAGGGGCTGGTCATTGAGGGCGATCATTTCCCCCAGTGCATCATGTCACCATCTTGGATATTGCCTGCAACGTACCATGAGACCATGCTACCAAACATCACCTTGTCTCCTCCATGGTTACTTGCCTTGATATGTATCAGGGATGTCAGCATGCCACTCATGATGGAAGAAGCTGGGGGCTCCATTTGGGAAACAGATTTCCATTTTTCTGGAGGTTTATTGCCACTGCTATTTCGACTGCAGATTGAGAACCCAGCCTAGTATTGGAACCTCCCTTGAACTTAGCTGTAAAGGGTGTTTCTGAAAATGATGCTGCATGCCTGTTTTGCAAAAATGGCCAATCAGTTTCCCTCTAATGGCCTTCCTACAATATTGAATTCTGCATGGTGTGGACTCAAACGCTTTAAAATGCCTCTACGCCTGTGAAGTTTTATGAGATTTTGTGCTATGTCAAACTACTTTGTTAACTGTTAGTGCAATAACTGCTTAAAATACTTTAGTATAAGGGACTCATAGAAGGAAAAGTGATGTCTGCCATTGGAGAGTTATAATTTCATGCAGGAGATTTAGGGAAGGCTATTTTACAAGAGCACTTAGGTGATATGTTGCCTTAATAAAACAGATGCAACATATGTACTGTCATGAGGCTGGTGCTAATAAAGATGCAGAGTTGAAAAGAAACCCTGTTTCTCACAGAGCTCTAGATGTGCAATTACCTCAAAGCACAGCTAGAGGGGGCAGGAGTGATCCTACAGAGGCTAATGAGGGTAGGAGAGCAAACCAGTTGCACCTGGAAGTAAGCCCGGGAGATTCAAAGGAAAAATCCCTTTATAAACGGAAGCTTAATGCTAGCAAAGGAGGAAGAGCAGCGAGAGAAGCTGGAGCAGCGGGAGAAGCAGCAGCTGGAAGAGAAGGAACCGAAAGCATGGCTGAAGAAGGAAGGAGAGTCCTGAAGGAAGGAATCCTCCCTGAGCAAGCCCAGAAGGACAGAATTCACAGAGGTAGAGTTCAGAGGGGCCAGGCTACAGGAGCCACTGTTCAGAGGGAGTCTGCTAAGGAAAGCAGTCAGGCCGGAGGGTGTGCCACTCCCTGCTTAAGCAACGTTCCTGAGTCCAGTATACAGAGAGCCAGAGAGCTAGGCTTGGGGGAAAGCCTGCAGTCATTGGAGTATGCTAAACAAGCTTCACCAGGTACCAGAAAGAAAGGAGTTTCTAGCAAAACTACCTTTGCACTGAAGTACAGGGCTGGTGAACCCACGCCAGGTTTTCCTAAGCTTTCAGGAAGTCCAGCACTCCCCAGAAGCTACCGACAGAAAACCTGCTGTCAGAGAGACGTTCTTGAGAGAGAAGGCTCCAGAGCTTCAAGCTACAGGAACTCAAGGTATGGTGGCTTTATTCCTGTAAAAGAAAGCTTAACTCCTAAAAGCACTGCTAAAATTGAACCACAGTTTGTAAGAAGAGGAAAGAAACCAGAGCTGTTTAAAAAAATACCAAAAGACTTTAGAGCACAGTCTTATTGGAGCCGAGATACCAGAGACAGTCCATGTAAACTTTTAACATCCAGGGACAGCGTTTGCTCTGAGGGGGAAACTAGTGAAGCAGAATCTATGGAGATAGAAGGTGCAGATACTATTCCCATTCCTCAGGAAGAGGCTATGGATTGCAGTTTCTGTATGGCTACTAGCTTGGAATCCATAGCAACCTTGTAAATAAGAAGAAGCCTTGTTTAGTTGTTTTACCCTGGAATGATTTGAATTCCTCCATTTACCTTTTGCACCTAATTGTGAAGATATCAACAGTTGGTTTGCCTGTTTATTACTGGAACCTTGATAAAAGGACATTCTTTGATTTCCATTTGTCTTATTGAACCCTTGCACGGAGGGGAAATAAAAGCCTTGTTTCCCTACACTCGTGGCTGAATTATTGTGTGCTCACAAGGAGCTAAAATCCATAAGACCAATCTGAACTTGGCCTTACATACCCCACGCTCCTTGAAAAAAATAAGTGTGATGTGCAGCAGCCCCTTAGCACTATTGGCCACCAGGGGACGCTGTCATGACAGTACCCATGTGCCTTCAAAGCCTAGGTAACCTGTTATAAAATTATTTTCTTAATGATTTTAATACATATTAAAACCAAACAGTGCATGCTAAAATCACTTGGTGCATATTAAAATAAGAAAAATACTCAAAACAAAAAAAAAAAAGAAAAGCCAACCAAACAAATAATAAACAAGAGACAAAAAAAATCCTGCAGACTTCAAATAGCAAATGTCAGATTTCAGCCCCAGTTCAAACTAAATTGGAAGCTCAAAGGAGTTATAGGGACTGCTAGCCTTCTCCCCCAAAATGATAACCTTACGATTACAGACTCAGTATTATGCATTGGTACAGTGATGTCAGGAGCTTAAAACACTGCCTATTCTGCTCGGACCTCTCCAAATATGCAGTGATCTTGTCCTGTCTACTTTCCAGCAACTTGTCTATTCCTGCCATCTCCCACAACTGCTATTCTATAATCTTAGTTTTCCTTTTGTTGGCATGGCTTGAATAGTATTTCTTTTGGCATGAAAAAGTATATTTGTCAGAACATTTCTCAAATGCTCTTTTAAAATATCAGCTATACTTATTTTGATTAAAGTAAACCCTGTCTGAAAAACATGTTTCATTGAAGGGATGTTCACCCAACACCACTCAATACTAAGAACAGTGCAATGTTTCATTCAGCAGAGACAGACATTTACTGAGCTTGAAAGCACACAGTAAGCCACTATATTGATCAAACGCAAAGCAACCTGTACCTTCAGATGTTTAAAATTTGATCTTTTCCCATTGTCATTATCAAAAGAACTACATGGCCATATTGTGCAAGACAGGACTAGAGGAGAAAAGCATTGTTCAGTTAGTTCTTAACATAAATCACATGATACACTGAATAGTAGTAAAGGGTTCAACTTGGTAAGGTACTTTTGACTTTTTATATCTATATTCACATCCTGTCTTGCCATTCTTAAAATAAAGACACAATCTACAGTACAGGCATCTGTTAGCCATTCCGACTGGCAGAATCTTAAGGAGGTCCATCGCTGGCAATGTCATCTCTCTTTTGTGGTTCCTCTAATTTTTCTTTGCTAGCATGAGAGAAAGCTAGTAAGAGAATGAGTGAAGTGATTGAATGTTTTCACAAGTCAGTGCCTATTTTACCTGACAAATTAGTGGCAACAGTATGATAGTTCATATTTTTGCAAAGGAATGTATGTCTTGCAAGAATGATTCTCCAGTGGACACCATCTACAGGCATCCCAAATTATTTCAATGTTCATCACATTGCTATTTCAGCAGATGTAAGAACTGGTTGTAGCCTGACATTTCCAGTCATTATGTAATACAATCATTTTAATGAATTTGTGATGTAGAAATCACAAAAAGAACTTAAGAAAACATATTTCCCTAAACTTAACATTAGTTAAGTATTTCCAGGTAAATTTGTATTGCAATGTAATTAATTCCTGCATTGAATACATATATTCTTCATTGTGTAAAAAGTTTTCAGTGCTACAGCATAACCAACTTTGAGTACTAAAAGTTACATATATTACATATTCATCTATTAGCTGATACCCAATTAAGCTCATAGACATGTGTTTATCTCTACCATCACTAGCCCAATCCATCACCCCTGCCATTGCCAGAGCCTAGCATCTGCCTTCCTCAGGTCTATGTACAGGGCCACAGACAAATTCTGGTATGACTACCAACAGGCCTCCTTGCCTATGAGGTATGCACAGCTGTTATTTTCAGGGCTACCAGGCTCCCTGACCCCACTGGAATATGCTATAAAGGACTTGAATTTACTTACTTTCCTCTTCTCTCTGGCTGCGTGCACCAGGAAGCCACTACCAACCGGCTCTCCAGCATAGCCGTCGGAGCTCCCCCTCAAGCCGGCCTGACTGTGAATAGTAGGAGCAATTGCCAGCCCCTCATTAGCCTCGCCAGTAAGCTCCACCTTCAGTCAAGGCCTCTTCACTCACTGACACAGCTCATTATAGCCTCTTCTCTCTAGCCGCGCGCACCAGGAAGCCACCACCAATTAGCTCTCCAGTGCAGCTGTCTGAGCTCCTCCTCAAGCCAATCTGATTGCAAACAGCAGGAGCAATTGTCATCCCTCAGCAGCCCCGCTGGTAAATTCCACCTCCAAACAAAGCCTCTTTACTCACTGACGCAGCTCATTACAGCCTCTTCTCTCTGGCCGTGTATACCAGGAAGCCACTGCTGTCCAGCTCTCCAGCAAGGCCGTCTGTGCTCCCCCTCAAGTCGGCTTGACTATGAACAGCAGCAGTGATTGCCAGCTCTCAGCAGTCCTGCTGGTAAGCTCCACCTCCAGGCAAGGCCTCTTCACTCACCAATGCTTCCTGCAAAGCCCCTCATTAAATCCAGGTGTCCTTCAACTGGTGGTCCCTTGCCTAAGGGCCAAGTAAAAGAGCTCTTGGGGGTGACCCTTAGCATGTACCGAGGTGTGAGCAGCATTCCATCCTAGACTTTATCATATCTCACTTCTACTCAGAGAAAAGCCCCACATTCACTGCTACCTATGGGCACTAAGGGCTAGCAAGCATACTACCATTTGCCTATTATTTAGTGTTTATCTTACTCTGTTAGTGGGACACCCCAAACACCATCCCAATTTCAATAACCATATATGATTCAGCCCACTGACTCCCTGCCTCAGACAAAGACACAAAGGAAATTGTGCACTAATCAGGATCAAACCATAACCCAGTGGCAATACCACTTCTCCACTACACACTCTTAACATAACAATATAAGAACAAGGTCTATCAAGCCCAGTATCCTGTTTCCAACAGTGGCCAATCTAGGTCATAAGTACCTAGCAGTTTCCCCAAAAGACACACATTCTACAATGCTTGTATTAGGGCAAGCAGTGGATTTCCCAGGTCCCTTTTACTAATGTTTATGGACCTTTCCTCCAGGAACTTGTCCAAACCTTTTTTAAACCCAGCTATACTAATAGCTTTTATTACATCCTCCGGTAATGAATTCCAGAGTTTGATTACATGTTGAATGAAAAAAATATCTTCTAAGTCTTAAATAGGTGACACTGTAGCTTCATTGCATGCCTCCTAGTCTTTCTATATTTTAATGGCGTAAACAATCAATCTACGTTTACCCGTTTCACTCCATTCATTAATTTATAGACCTCTATCATATCTCCCCTCAGTTGTCTCTTTTCCAGGTTGAAGAGCCCTAACATTTTTAGCCTCTTTTCATAGATGTATCCTTCCATTCCCTTTATCATTTTGGTGGCTCTTCTCTGTACCTTTTCTAATAACACTATGGGGTATGTTTACTAAACTGCGCTAGTGCAATTCGCGTTAGGAGCCGCGGTAGTGACAGAAACCCCAAATAAGGGCGGTACATCGTTACCACTAACGCGCGTTCCAAAAACTAATGAGCGTTACAGGGTGCTGTGGCGCGTTACTGCGTGTTAATCGTAAGAAGGCGTAGACACAAAGCACAGAAACAGAGCTGTAGCACAATGGTTACTGTACTGACCGCTGTTACAGGCAGCATGGGTTCGAGTCCCCAGTGTGCCTAACGCAGAAGGCTGGCCCAGGCATCACCCTGTACATTACATAGGGAACGAGGAGGCATGTTTTTCTTTACGTGGAGTAGTGGTGTCAGAAACACACCCTCGGAGTGTGCCTAGCCACGTACGTTGGTGCGTGCGAGGCTGCGTGCGTGGCTGCGTGCGTTGGTGCGTGCGTACAATCGTGCATGGGTACGTGTGTTTTTACCAGCGTGGGCACCTTATATTACAGACTCTTTAGGGTGTCTTGCACCTATGCATTATGCTAACAGATGTACGTGCGATGGCCTATGGTTTATCAGAGCCTGTGAGCAGGTGCTGGATTTTCCCAGGGTTGGATTGTGCCAGTCACACCCATGATGCACTGCACATGCAAATCAGCTGTCCACAGATACACACCATGGGGAATGCACCCCCACAGCACCTCGGCCTAGTAGGGGGAAGTGACCATGTGTACCCCCACAGCACCTCGGCCGTGTAGGGGGTACTGACCGTGTGTTGTACTGGCACAGAGTAGCTACACACCGTCACATTGTGCGGGTACTGTGCTCACCCTGAGGGTGCAGTTAAGTGTACGTTACGCGCATTATTCACGATTACCGCAGTTTAGCAAACATACCCCTATACCTTTTTTTAAGATACAACGACATTCAATCACACAATATGCGGTCGCACCATGGAACAATACAGAGGCATTATAATATACTTTGTTTTATTCTACATTCCTTTCCTTATGATTCCTAACATTCCATTTGCTTTCTAGGCTGCCACCCACACTGGGCGGAGGGTTTAAACATGTTATCCACGATGCTGCCTAAATCTTTTTCCTGAGTGGGGGTTCCTAATGTGGAATCTTGCATTGTGTAACCATAGTTTGGGTTGTTCTTTCCTAGGTGCATAACTTTGCACTTGTCCACACTAAATTTCATCTGCCATTTGGATGCCCAGTCTTCCAGTTTATCAAGGTCCTCTTGAATAATTTTATGTCATCTGCAAATTTAATTACCTCACTCGTTATTCCCATTTCCAGGTCATTTACGAATATGTTAAAAAGCAGCGGACCCAGCACAGTACTCTACTATTCATCTTTCTGTATTGGGAAAATTGGCCATTTAGCCTTACCCTCTGCTTTCGAAACACAGAAACATGTCGACAGAAGATGACCACATGGCCTATCTAGTCTGCCCTTCCATATCAACCAAAACAGTCCCATTTTTTCCATTAGAGATCTGTGTTTGTCCCATGCTTCTTTGAATTCAGATACTGTCCTCATCTCTATCACCTCCACTGGGATACTATTCCACGGATCCACCACTGTTTCCATAAATAAATATTTCCATACATCACTCCTGAATCTATCCCCTTTCACCCTCATCCCAAGTCCCCTTGTTGCAGATCTTGCTTTAAATCGAAAGAGGCTCTCCTGTGCATTTATGCCACGGAGGTATTTAAATGTCTCAATCATATCACCTCTATCCAGCCTATCCTTAATCTGTCCTCATATGCTTTATAATGAAGACCACTAACCATTTTAGTAGCCACCCTCTGTACCGACTCCAGCCTGTTTATATCCTTCTGAAGGTGCAGTCTCCAGAATTGCAAACAGTGCTCCAAATGAGGTTGCACCAAAGACTTATACAAAGGCATTATCACCTCCTTTCTTCTGCTGGCCATTCCACTCCCTATGCACCCAAGCATCCTTCTAGCTTTCCTGTCGCCTTTTCTACCTTTAGCTATTTTAATATCATCAGACACAATCACACCTAGGTCCCGCTCTTCTTTAGTGGACAAAAGTACTTCAGCCCATATATTATATTGCTCCCTTGCATTGCTGCAGCCCAAATGCATGACCTTGCATTTTTTAACATTTTTTAACAGAACTGCCAAATTCTAGACCATTCTTCAAGTTCAACTAGATCCCATCTGATATGTACACGACACAATGTTCTTGGCAGAATGGCTATGAAGGACCTAGACAAGATTCTCAAGAGCAGAGATGTCTCTCTCCATACAAAGATTTGACTTGTTCACGCCATGGCATTTTCAATAACGTCATATGGATGCAAAAGTTGGACAATGAAAAAGATAGACAGAAAGAAAATTGATGCCTTTGAGTTATGGTGCCGGTGACGAATACTATGTATACCATGGACTGCCTGAAGAACAAACCAGTCAGTACTAGAGAAGATCAAACCAAAGCTTTCTTTAGAAGCTCAAATGGCAATACTTTGACTTTCATTCTTTGGACACATCATGCGAAGAGAAAGAGATCATTAGAGAAAGACATCACTCTGGGCAAGGTAGAAGGTCAACTCAAAAGAGGAAGTCCAGTAATGAGATGGATCGATACAACAGCAGCAGCTATGGGTACAACCATAGTTAAATGACAGATTTGGATCTGTCTCCTGCACTGGATTTATTTGTTAGCTGGATGCTGTTAGAAAGAGAGGAATTCATGATTTTTGTGTTCTCTTCTATGAAGCTCCTGCATGTTAGCTTTTAGAATAAACAGGAGAATAAAATTGTATGTTTTTAAACAGTTCCCAAAATAAAGCAACTTCCCAATTTCTTATTTGCTCTGCTTGTCTGTCTTGAATAGATTGTAAGTTGTGTAGAGTAGGGACATACAGTAAGAACATAAGAAATACCCCATTTGGAGAAGCTGATCAAGGTCTATCAAGCCCAGTATCCTGTTTATAACAGTGGCCAATCCAGGTAACAAGTACCTCTCAGGTTCCCAAAAAGGTATACGGATTCCAAAGTGCTTATCGCAGGGCAAGCAGTGGATTTCCCTGGTCCTCTTTAATAATGGTTTATGGACTTTTCCTCCAAGAACTTGTCCAAACCCTTTTTAAACTTAGCTACACTAACAGCTTTTACTACATCCTACATTTAGTTCAGTGGTGTTATAAATACACCGAGTCACTTTTCCAGTGCAGGTATAATAAGAATGGTAAATCAAAGTCTGAGTTACTTTTAGTCCAGTTCGAGTAGAAGTAATGCAAGTGCATGGAGGTAAAGCATAAGTCAGTTCAAAACCTCCAAAGAAGGCAACCAGGGCAAAGCAAAATTAAAGATACATGTTGATTGTTGATTGGAGTTCTTCTGAATCCTCAGCTTGCAAATCTTGACCACGACGTTCTTTTTCTTCGTCCCGTGCGCTAATGAAGCAATTCAACGGGTGCTGAGTGTTGATTGAAGATCCTCAAGTTGTCCATTACACATTAACCAACTTAGCAATTTCAGTTGGCTTTTTGAAGTATGGTTAATCAATGTAATAACAAAGTAGTGTGCAAAATCACACGCAGGTTGGGTTCGTTGAAACAAAACTGTTGCTGCATGGAAAACAGCAATCCTCTTCGAAAGACTTGGCTACTGCAAGGCACTGTGATGAAGTGTCTAAGTTGCTGGTTGCCGTCTCAGAGTAACTCGCAAAGGTGCATCAAGATGCTGTTCTGCTGTCCACTGCTCAGGTTCAGGATCAGCGGCGGGCTTGACTCTGCTGTGGTGGATCCAGGCGTCGATATCTGCTACCTTTACTGCAGTTGGGGTAGACAGGATGACGGTGCATGGTCCCTTCCAATGGGGTTCCAACGGTGTCTTCTTCCAATCTTTGATCCACACCGAGGTACCAGGCTGGTAGGGATGCAGAGGTTCCGTCAAGTTGATAGGCAACTGGTCTTGGATCCACGCATGGAGAGTCTGCAGAACAAAACTAAGAGCTAGGAGTTCTTGCCTGGTTATTTCTGAACCAATTTGGGCTAGACTTCCTTTGATTCCCTGCACGATTGGTGGGGGTTTACCATACAGAACTTCAAAAGGGGAAAAACCTGTTGACTTTACAGGAGCTGAGCGTATTCTGAGTAAAGCTATTGGGAGCACTTGAGGCCACTTCAAGTGTGTCTCCTGGCAAAGCTTAGACATTTGGGCTTTTAGGGTACGATTCATTCGCTCAACTTTCCCTGAACTCTGGGGTCTATATGCAGTGTGGAGCTTCCATTGTATCTGCAAAGCTTTAGCTAACTGTTGAGTAACCTGGGAGACAAATGAGGGTCCATTGTCTGACCCTATTACTGCTGGAATTCCAAACCTAGGGACAATTTCTCTCATTAAAACTTTGGTAACTTCTCGGGCTTTCTCAGTTCTGGTTGGGAAGGCTTCTACCCACCCAGAGAAAGTACAGACTAATACTAATAGGTAATGATATCCATTGGCTTTAGGCATTTCGGTAAAATCAATTTGGAGGTTGTGCATGGGGGTTACACCTCCTGACTGAACTCGGGGTGCCGTTATAAGGCCTTGCTTGGCATTATTTTTAGCACAAGTTAGACATTGACGTGCTACTGAAGCTGATATGGTTGTCAATAGAGTAATGTAAAAATGTGGTCTGAGTGCTTTTTCCATAGCACTTTTCCCATAGTGGGTGGCTTCGTGAAAGGCTTTGACAAAAGATGGTCCTAACAGTTCAGGAATTACTATTCGTCCAGGGGGTTGACTGCCCTCTGCTGGTGGCAGCTCAATCCATCCATCTTTCAGTACTCCATCTTCCTTGTTACAGTAGTAATCTAATTCTTTGGTGGTATATCGTGGTGTCCATAAATTCAGAGGTACTGGAAACAATGCTGCTTGCATTGGCATAGCTTGTGGTGTAATTTGTCCCGTCATAGCTGCTTGTCGTGCTGAGGCATCTGCAAACCTATTTCCTCGGGCAACTTCTCCTTTTCCTGCTTGATGTCCTCTGCAATGCATGACAGCTACACGTGTTGGGGCCCAAACTGCATCAAGTAACATCAGTATCTCGGGACCATACTTGACTGACTTTCCTCCGGATGTGATGAGCCCTCATTCTTTATAGAGAGCTCCATGGGCATGTAGAGTAGTGAAGGCATATTTGGAATCTGTATATACATTTAGCACAAGTTTCGCTCCTAATAATAATGCTCTGGTAAGTGCTATCAATTCGGCTTTCTGAGCTGATGTGCCTGAGGCTAAAGCTGATGACTCAACTACTTCATGTTGAGTGACAACTGCATATCCGGCACAGCGTCGTCCATTGAGGATGAGACTGCTCCCATCAACATAATAGACTTAGTCAGGGTTGTCTATGGGCACATCTGTCAGGTCAGGTCGACTGGAGAACACAGTGTCCATGACTTCGATACAGTCATGTTCTGGGAGTTCTTCACTAATGGGTATCAAGGTGGCTGGATTCAAGGCATGACTCACTTCTAGTTGTATCTGTGGGTTTTCACATAACATGCTCTGGTATTTCAACATTCGGGAATTGGTGAGCCAATAATTTGCTTTTTGTTCCATAAGGGCAAGGACTGCATGTGGCACAGTGACTCGTATGTTCTGTCCTAATGTGAGCTTGTCTGCTTCACTCACTAATAATGCTGTAGCTGCAACTGCTCTCAGGCATGGTGGCCATCCTTTGGCCACAGTGTCCAACTGTTTCGATAGATATGCTACAGGTCGCTCCCAATTTCCCAATTTCTGAGTCAACATGCCTAAGGCATTTCCCTGTGTTTCATGTACAAACAAGTGGAAAGGCTTGTGAACATCTGGTAGTCCAAGTGCTGGTGATGACATCAATTCTTCCTTTAACTTCTTGAAGGCTGTATCCTGCTCAAGTCCCCACTCCAGTGGCGACTTCTCTTCTCCTTTTGTGGCTTCATACAGTGGTTTGGCAATTTGGGCAAAGTTGGGTATCCAGATTCGGCAATATCCTGCCGCTCCCAGAAAGGCTCTGACTTGCTTTCTGGTTGTTGGGGTTGGAATTCTACATACTGCTTCTTTTCTTTCTCTGCCTAATCTTCGGCTTCCTTGGGTTATACGAAAACCCAAGTATTTCACTTCTTTTTGGCATAGCTGTGCTTTTGCTCTGGAAACTTTATATCCAGCTTCATCTAGTAACTGCAAGAGATCTTTGGTGGCTTGTATACATTCACTTTCTGATACTGCTGCTATCAGCAGGTCGTCCACGTATTGGAGAAGCACTCTCTTCCCCGGGGCCACTGGATAACTTGAAAGGTCTTGATTCAGTGCAGCACTAAAGATGGTAGGCGAATTCTTGAATCCTTGGGGTAATCGTGTCCATGTGAGTTGGCCCCCTCTTCCAGAGATGGGGTCCTGCCATTCAAATGCAAACAATATTTGACTTACAGGGGCTAATCTTATGCAAAAGAATGCATCTTTTAGATCTAGTACAGTGAAATGGGTAGCTTCAGCAGGTATTAGTCCCAGGAGAGTGTAAGGATTGGGTACGACTGGATGTATAGTTTCAACTGCATCATTTACTCTCCTTAGGTCTTGCACTGGGCGGTAATCATCTGTCCCAGGTTTCTTTACTGGCAAAAGTGGAGTGTTCCATGGGGATTGACATACTTTTAGTAGGCCATATTCGAGCAATCTTTGCAAGTGGCGATGAATGCCTTCAATTGCAGCTCTTGGGAGAGGGTACTGTTTGACGTGTACTGGTGTAGCACTAGGCTTAAGGGTTACAATTACTGGGGCTATATGTTTGGCTAGGCCTGGAGGACTGCCTTCTGCCCATACTCCAGGTGGTGCATGAATGTTCTTTAAAGTTTGTTCGAAATAAGTGTCTTGGACTGAGTCATCAACGTAATACCTCCATTCTTCTTCTCAGGGAACTGTCACCAGCATTATTCCTGCTGGTTTGGCTTGGGGATTTACTATCATTTGCATTTCTCCTTTTTCAGAGAAAGATATTTGTGCTTGAAGCTTGGCTAACATATCTCGTCCCAGTAGTGGCACTGGACATTCGGGCATGTAAAGGAATTGATGAGTTATTTGCTGTCCCCCTAGACTGCATATACGATTCTGAGGAAAAGATTTTGTAGCTTTGGCACCAGTTGCTCCTATGATGGTGACTGCTTTTGTAGAAAATGGGGCTATCTTTTTGTCTATTACTGAATGTTCTGCTCCAGTATCAACCATAAAGTTCATAACTTGGTCTCCTATTTGTATTCCGACCATAGGCTCCTGGAGACCTAAAGCAAACTCGGAGCCCGGTCTGTCCTAGTCCACGTCATTTTCATCATGGATTGTCGTAGTCAATGCTTGGATAGCTCCTCCTCTTTCTCGCTGGAATTGTTCTCGATTGGCTCCTCCACGGTTTCGGGGACGGCCTCGTCTTTCTTCTCGCCACTGATGATTGTTTTCGTCATCTTGCTGGGCGCCTTCGAGTTGCGGGCATGCATCTTTCCAATGTCCTTCTTCCCAGCAATAGGCGCATTGGTTTACGCCTATTTGGGGCCGACTTCCTCCTCGGCCCCGCCCCCTTCCTCGGCTCCTTCGACTAGGGACACCTCCCCTTTTCTGTTCAACTAAGGCCGCAGCCAAAAAATCAGCTTTCTTCTTCATCTTTCGATCACATTCTTTCTGCCTTTCATTATCACGATTCATACACCTTATGAGCGACTTCCAGTAACTGAGTTGTATTCATGCCCGCAAACCCTTCTAATTTCTGCAATTTACATCTAATGTCTGGTTGAGACTGGTTTACAAAAGCAGAATTCACCATACATAAACTTCCTGGTGCCTCGGGATCATAGGGAGTATACATTCTGTATGCTTCAGTTAATCTTTCATGAAATTCTGCGGGGCTCTCTTCTATACCTTGGATGACTCCTGCAACTTTGGAAAGGTTCATAGCCTTCTGGCCCCCTCTTTTCAGACCTTGTAAAAAGCCTTGGCGAAAACGGGCTAGGGCTGTGGATCCTATCTCTGTATTTGGATCCCATCGGGGGTCTTCATTCGGGAATTCTCTCTGGGCCACTTCTCGATGGTCTATTCTCCCTGTCCCCTGTCCCAGAGCTACAGGGTTATCCGCCAGCCAATCTATAGCTGCTTTTCTAATTCGTGCTCGCTCCTCTGTCGTGAATAGAGTGGTCAGGAGCTGGCGGCAATCTGCCCAAGTGGGTTGGTGGGTTTCCATAATAGTATTTACTAATTCTGTAAGTTCCTGGGGCTTATTAGTATAGGAGGCATAATGCGACCTCCAATTTAACAAATCAGTTGTAGAGAAAGGGACATACACATAACTTAGGGGTCCCGCTACCACCTCATCATTATCATTCTTTACAGGCACTCCCGGGACTTGCCGTAAGGGCATCATCTTGGCAGTAGATATCTTTTGGGATCTAAGGGATATTTTCGTAACTGTCTTATCATGGGTCACTTTCTTCTTCTTTACATGTTTCACTTTGGATGTACATTTTGCTGGCAAGCTAGTGCTGGCAACCACTTTTACACTGTCAGCATCGCTTAGGGAATTTTCAGTTTCTAATTGCTCTGTTTCTGTATCTGACTCTCCTTTTTCTGTCTCAGACGATTCACCTTCATGTAAAGAGGATTCATCTTCCTGCTCTTCGGGTGATAGCTCTGGGGTTGGGTCCCGCCTCGGCTGTCTCGGGGTTTCTGGGGCGGGACGCCGGGCAGCCCTTACTGGACCTGGAGTTCGAGGCTGTCGGGGGAGCATTTCTGGGGAATCAGGATCTACCAGGATGGGCTTCTTCCTGGACTTCTTATCCTGCCCTTTCATTCTAGGCTGTTCTGTTTTCTGACTATAATCTGTCTTCGCTAACATTATTCTGCACTGTTCTTCATAACAGCGCTGCGCCCAAGGGGCGGATCTTCACAAATACTTAACCAGGAATCTATATAGGGGTACTGATCGGGGTGCGCTATCCGCACTCTACGGTGTACTAACTGGATAATTTCTACATTAAAAGTTCCCTCTCGGGGCCAGGTGGGGTCTAGATCGGGCCACTCCCTAGTACACAAAATCTGTAAACGGGCTGCTGTCATTTTAATACCATAATCTCCAGAATATCCCTCTTTAAAATGTGCGATCATACATTCTAATGGAGTGTTCCTAGTAGACCCCGCCCCTCCCATTTCGATGTGTGCGCGCTACAACAGACAAAAGGGAAAAGGAGGGCGGACCGTGGGTAAGGGGTCCTCACGGCCCTGGAAACGTATAAGGAGAACAAATAACAAGACAAGACGACAATCGCTTCCCCCTTTTCGCGACCTGAATGCGGTCGCCCGGTCAGGAAATGCGCTACTCAGGGGTCCGCCTTCACTTGGTCCGTGCTGCCAGACCTCTCATCCACACTTCATTCACACAATCATGCTAGCAAACGTATCCCAAAATGCATTTCGTTCTATCTATTCTGACTAGTCTTATCCAATTTCCAATTACAAAAAGACGGGAGTTTCGCCCTGCGAATACTCATGCGGGGGTACTCGGTCCGTCTTTGAGAGGTGATCAAGCTCTCTTACCAATTTCCAATTTTCTCGAGATTACAAATTCCAAGTTCCAATGGCAGCACTGCTCTTTCTATCTCTGTCTAGACAACAAATCAAAACTATACTCACCGGATCCGGTCCTCAAACTTCCCAAGCAGGCGCATGAGTTGGACCTCGGACTCCCCTCACTCGGGTTCGAGGCGTTGGCTCCAGCCGGGCTCGGCACCCGCCGAGGTCCGACCAGCTCCCTCCGATGCAAGGGACCGGCGGTGCCAGGGAGTAGCCCCCGTCGGAAGGGCGCGATCCCGGCAGGACCAAGCCTATAGAGGCGGAAAGTCGTGGTATATTGCCCTATATACACTCTGATTCCACAACTTCCCGGCCAACGCACCAAGAATATGTAGCAGCAGAGCGCAGACAAACCAATGATACCAGGAGTCTGTTCAGAAGGTCCAAATCATTTATTTGTGCACAAGTCTCAAGCAATAATCAATTTCAAAATGGCTGAGCAAAGTTTTCTGGCAATACAACAACTTTTATAGACTTTTACTCCATTCTAGGTATAGAAAAACATTTCATTGGTCCCGGTACTCTCCCGTACCCCTTCCGGTACTGATATGACCATCCAATTATGTTCCTCCAGTGGGCTCAGCACCTGCTTACCCCCCTTCTAGTCCCAATTACAATGGCCAGTTCATCAACTTGTTACTTTCAGACTTCCAAGGCCATTGAGCCAATTTGTGCGTGTAGGGGAGCAGGGCTCTGCAACTCATCTGTCAGCAGTCCCAATTAAATCCCTTGCAGATGTACTTTCCTTATCAGTAACTTTTAAACATATTTTTCTGTATTTTTCCATCTTCCAGTTCTGCTTATCTAAGCTAGTTCAATATTCTTGCTATGTCCTTGCTGTGTTCCAGCTCTACAGGCAGATTGGGGGATGTGCAATTCCCATAGGCCTCTCCACTAGCTTCATTTACAGGTCAAGCTAGCTAGGCTCGCTTGCTTATATCAGACAAAGTGGATCACAGGCCTACACCTGCCACATGAATACTAGAGCCGTCATCAAGGCACATTTTAGAAAAGACGTAAAGGGGAAAATCACACATCCATATTAGAATGTGGAGATAAATTTATGACAGTATTTTACAAGAGGTTCTGCCAAACAAAGTGGTCCTTGTAAAACAGCTAGAGGACAGAATGCATATGCCTCACCATATATGGCAGGAGCAATGATTTTAAACAGCTGCATGGGGGAAAAAAAGCAGTGGAAAACCCACTTATCTGGATGTAGGAGCAGCCTCTTAAAATCACTGCTACAGCATACACAAGTAAGCAGCACTGCCCCCCCCCCCCCCAATTGCTGCATGGACATTGTGGAATCCTCCAACTCCATCTCACCCCACCCAGTATCCAAGGCACCCTCCCCCTAACCAGCACTGATTGCCCGAAAAACTCCTTAAGCAACCCTGATCCCCTCCCCCGATGTAGCCTCAATCCCCCGCCATCCTCTTTAAAGAGCCCCAATCCCCTAATCTCCCCTCCGTGAATTAAAGCAGCCAAGACCCCCCCCCCCCCCCTTTGCAGGCAATCCCAATCCCCCTACCTTTAAGGCCTCCCAGATGAACCTGCCACACTGTCACAGAGGTTGTGGTGTGGAGTGGAGGAGTGGTTAGTGCACCAGCTTAGAAACCAAGAGACCAGCGTTTGATTCTCACTAGCCCTCCTTGTGGCTTTCGGCAAGCCACTTAACCCTCCATTGCCTCAGAAAATTCCAAGTTATCAATGTCTCTGTTTAATGTACATTACCAAGTTTAAGTTACAATGTAAACCACTTTGATTGAATGACAAATTGGAATAAAAAGCCCTGTTAAATAAATAAATGCTGAATCCTGTTGGACATAATTTATATAGTAGTAAAGCCTTGGTTTCATCTAGTCAGGTTTTAGTTATTCCTAAACATGTTTAGGGTTAATATTTAGCCTGTGGTAGTCAATGTTTTTTTTTAAACACCTGCCACTGTGGGTAAACAAAATTACAGATTTTCAGTGGCAGTGTCCGGATAGTGGCTGCTTCTGAAGTAGCGGTGTAGAGGCAATTACTGATAGAATATAATTAATAGTAGGCTGCCTTTTTATAAGGTCTTGATTTAATAGAAAAATAAAAGAATACATTTATGGTCTCTGTGAAAGTCAGCACCAGATGTTGCAAAAGAATATAGAAAAGAAATGATAGGGTGTGAAGAAATATTTGAGTAACTGCTTGGGGGGGGGGGGGGCAAACTAAGCTCATGGGACCAGGGACCAGAGAAGTGAAATAACCGAAAAACCACATGCATGCAATGGAAAACTGATCAAGGAACTGGCCAGCCATATAGAAGTATGTGATTGTGACAGCCCTGGGTACTGCAGCACAGAAGGATGTGGTGAGAGCAAGCCCTGAAGATGCAGAACTCAGTAGCTGTGAGTCACCCTGAATGATGTGCCAAGACAGAGAAAGAATGTGGATATGCAAACAGAAAAGTGATGACACTCACAGAAACTAAGTCAGAGCAACAGGTTTAGGGAAGTACGGTGAAATTAGTAGCCAGCATGTACAGGAGGAAAGCAAAAGGTATATATGGAGAGCAAGAATAATAGTTGGAGAGAGAAGCCTTCCGGAGGTGTCTAGTGCCCGAAGGATCAGCTTCTCTCACTTGCCTCTGTAATATCCATCACTGTTATAATAAACTTCATCTATTTGGTCCTGCACCGACTTTTTTCTGGTTATTTGGGGCAGCCACTATGATTAGGATATGGTAACTGTTTGTGGTATCCAGGGCCCCACAGCGGGATCTTCCCATCAGTGCGGCTAATGTCTGGATAGTGGTGATATTCCATATACACTTAGGACAATTTTTTTTCCTTTCCTAACTTATGTCGCTGAAAATTGTTGCTGTCCAGATAAGTGCCAACTTCTCCCCAGATCTGCCCATGGATCACTCCATACTATCTGAATAGTGCATGGCAAACAGAAGAAATATCCAGATATTGTCACTGAATATTGGACTCACTGGGATTTATCTGATTAGCAGGTCCTGATAAGCCCTGTTGAATTTTGACCTCTTAGATGCTTGTCTAGACACAGTTCACTGATGATATCATGGGTTACTGGGAAGATTATGTACATAGCTTTTCCAGTATTCACCAAGCTTAGGTTTCCCAAAGATGGTTTGAAAGTGATGAGGGTAGCCTGAGATTAGTGGGAGTTGTTGTGTGTGTACAATTAAGTAGGTGTTTCCCTTCCTGCATTTTGTCTTGTCTGTGGTCAGTGGAAATCATCAGAGAATGTTTAGAAAAATGCAGTAAGCCACTATCATGAATTTTAACGCATGTCAACCATTCACATGGAGAAAGCAGACCCCAAAAGAGGCTATACACAATGAAAATATGAAAAAGAGGTAAAAAAGGTAAAAAGGCATAAAATTAAATGTAAAAAACCCCATAAATTATTAAAGCACATAAAACGTTCACACCATAAAACTCAACATGGCCATGTTTCAGCAAAACCTGCATCAGGGGTTGAAAACTGTAAAAGCAAATCATAAAATAACTAAATTAATTACCAAAATAAACAGATAAAGACAACATTTGAAAAAAGAGGATTGACTGTACAGAAATCTGATTAAAATATACAAATAAAGATGTTGAAAAACATATCTCCTTGCTCTTAAAACAAGAGGAAGCCAATTCCACATGGGGCACATCCGGGCCGTCTGAACGTCCAAAATCTGTACGGGCCAGCTGTGCACCTGATTCGGCACCTGCAGGAGCTAGACACTCCCTTGGGAGCAGAATCTGTTGCATTGGGCCTGGACGGGCAGGATGTGCCCCAATTTTGGCCCGCTGTATGTTCGGTCCCTCCCCGTCTAAGCCTCCCAAGAGCCCTGCGTGGAGTCCGGTGCCATGGCATCCTGTCACCATGGCACCGGGACAGCATGCAAGAGCCCCAATTGCCTGCATGTCTACATGGGTGCCTTTTTCCCACCGCCTGACCCCTGGAGCAGCCTGCCATGCCCGGGATCAGTTGGCGGGGACCCCCTGCTGCTCCTCACCTGGGTTTGGTGGGCTGCGGGTGTCGATCCCCTTCCTCTGGGGGGACATATTCCAATTAGAGGTCAAATAAGTCCCCTGTCTAACTCGTCAGTGCAGAATGACCCCTCATAACAAGTATCTAAAGCATAAGATAAAAACATACATTAATATAACTAATTTCCTCTTTTTTTCTATAAGAAAACAAATCCATTGCATAAATCTCACATTATCCACCATAAATAAAAAACTTTGAACGCATATATCCTTGCATCCTGAACAGTAACATTAACAAATTTCATAAACGTTAATCAAGGTTTATGAATAAGTTTAATCCTTATAACTTTATTTAATACATTAAAACTCCATAGGAAAATTATCAAAGCAATAAGGACCGTCAGTACTATTACTAACCAAAGCCTCATTTTACTGTCACCATTTTTAAAAGTCCAAATTGCAGTAATCCCTCCTCTATCCACAGCATTGCCAATGGGTAGAGTGCTCTTTACGTATTTAGCAAAAAATGATTAGTATATTATGTAAACACCAATTTACTATACCTCAACTGTATGTAAAATGAATTATAAAATATTGCTGTAAACTGATTACCAACTGCTAATAATTACAAAGGGTGGCAAAGTAAACAACAATTTGCTCTCATTCCAATCATCATGCCTACATTTGAAGAAAGCAGTACAACTGGACTATTGGACAAAAAGGATTCCTAGGGGATTATGGATTAATAAAGCCCTGAAGATGTTTATTGATGACAAAGACTTTCTAGACAATTGAAACACTATATTAAAGAAATGCCCCTTGGATCTTAGTAAGTAGAACCTGGATCTGCATAGGGATTTGGGACATTTAAAGGCAAAAGATCTGCAGGTTTCTTATGCTTATGGAAGACTATATAAAATGTTAGAAAGCTTTAGAAAGGAAGACAAGAAGATCAAATATAGAAGCATAGAAATATGACAACAGAAAAATACCACATGGCCTATCTAGTCTGTCCTTCCATATCAATAACTGCAACAGTCCCTTTTTTTCTTTAGAGATCCTCTGTTTGTCCCATGCTTTTTTGAATTCAGATACTGTCCTCATCTCTACCACCTCCACTGGGAGACTATTCCACGTACCACCACTATTTCCGCATATCACTCCTGAATCTATCCCCTTTCACCCTCATCCCATATCCCCTCGGAGCAGAACTTGCTTTCTATTGAAAGAGGCTCTCCCCCTGTACATTTATGCCATGGAGGTATTTAAACATCTCAATCATATCACCTCTATCCCGCCTTTCCTCTAAGGTGTACATATTAAGATTCTTAAGTCTGTCCTCATATGCTTTATAATGAAGACTACTAACCATTTTGGTAGCCTCCTTCTGTACTGACTCCATCCTGTTTATATCCTTTTGAAGGTGTGGTCTCCAGAGTTGCAAACTATGCTCCAAATTAGGTCACACCAAAGACTTATACATAGGCACTATCACCTCCTTTTTTTCTGCTAGCCATTCCTCTCCGTATGCACCCAAGCATCCTTCTAGCTTTTGCCGTCACCTTTTCTACCTGTTTAGCTACTTTAAGATCATCAGACACAACCACGCCTAGGTCTCGCTCTTCTTTAGTGGATAAAAGTACTTTACCCCCTATACTATATTGCTCCCTTGGATTGCTGAAGCCCAAATGCATGACCCTACATTTTTTAACATTAAATCCCAGCTGCCAAATTCTAGACCATTCTTCAAGCTTAGCTAGATCCCTCCTCATGTTATCTACACCTTCCTGGGTGTCTACTGTATTGCAGATTTTTGGTATCATCTGCAAAGAGGCAAACCTTACCCGGCAGCCCTTCCGCTATATCACTAACAAAGATGTTAAAAAGAATCAGACCAAAGACAGATCCCAGGGACACACTACTAGTAACATCCTTCTCCTCAGAGTGAGCTCCATTTACCTGTACTCTTTGTCGCCTCCCACCCAACCAATTTCTAACCCAAGCAGTAACTTTAGGGTCCATCCCTAAGGTGCTCAGTTTGTTTATAAGTCGCCTGTGAGGAACAGTGTCAAAAGCTTTACTGAAATCTAAATACACCACATCTAGGGCTCTCCCTCGGTCCAACTCCCTGGTCACCCAGTCAAAGAAAATCAATCAGATTTGTCTGACAAGACCTGCCTTTGGTGAATCCATGCTGCCTCAGTTCCTGTAATCCGCTGGACTCCAGAAACCTCACTATTTTCTCTTTCAGCAGTGTTTCCAATAATGTACTCACCACCAAAGTTAAACTAACTAGCCTGTAGTTTTCAACCACATCCTTACTTCTGCTTTTGTGTAAAGGCACCACATGAGCCTCTCTCCAGTCCTTTGGCACCACTCCTGACTCTGAGGCATTGAAAAGGTCAGTCAGTGGAGCTGCTAGAACATCCCCAAGTTCCCTCAGTATTCTAGGGTGTATCCCATCCGGTCCCATTGCTTTGTTTACTTTAAGTTGAGCTAGTTTCTCACGAACACAGTCTTCTGAAAATTGTTCAAGATGTCCCTCTCTTCTGTTCCTGTTTGTGGGTGTTTTCTGAGGTCCTGCGCCTGGTTCTTCATCTGTTTGTTAAGCAATTCTGCTTTATCCTCATCAGCTTCTACATATTCCTCCCCTTCACCCCTGAGTCTGACAATACCACTTTTGCCCTTCCTCTTCTCAGTAACATATCTGAAAAATGTCTTGATGTTTGATGTTTATTAAAATTTGATATACCGCTCATTCAGGAAGACCAGAGCGGTTTACAATATAAAAACATATAAAAACCAAATAAAACAATTAAAAGACAATAGCTAGAAAAAAGAAGGGAAGTTACAATCTTAAAAGAAAAGAGGGGGAGGTAAAGAACACAACACGAGAGCAAAGAAAGAGAGATCACACTAAAGGGGAGGGAAGGTCCAGGGCAAGGGAGAAGAGATGGGTTTTCAGATTACATTTAAAAGTGGGATGATGGGGTTCAAGCCGGAGGGAGGGAGGAAGAGAATTCCAAAGAGCAGGGGCTGTGAAAAAGAAAGCAGAGGAGCGGGTGGATTGTAGGTGAGCGGACGAGGGGGAGGGGAGAGTGAGGCGGTTGAGATGAAACGATCGGGGAGTCTTATCACCCCATTTTATTGCATTGGCTATTTCCTCCTCTTTTTGAATCTTTGCTTTCCTGACTACTTTGCTAGCTTCTCTAAGTTTTTCCAAATATAGATGCCTGTCTTCCTCTCTCTGTGATCTCTTGTATTTCATGAAGGCCTCCCTCTTTTTCTTCACCTTTTCAGCTACTTCTTTCGAAAGCCATAGTGGTCTCCTTTTCCTTTTAAATTTATCCCGCTAACGACTCCCTGAGGTATTGGCCCATCTATGATCAATTGAAAAGGGAGGTGATGGACTACAGTAGTGTTTGAATTAATCTGTGAAGTAAGAATAAAACAGGAAATGTACAATATGGCACTTATAAGGTGAGATATAAAAGATATTGATAGTGATAGTGATGGCAGATATGGAAAATGATGTTGAGAATGAAAGGAATTGGAAAAGATGTCAAAGTGACTCAAAAGAATACTTCAATCCCTTTGGACACAGAGAAACAACTGTGGCATATCGACAAATAGGTTTTTCAAATTGAAAAAGTATGGTAATATGATAACACTGGGAACAACTTAGAAAAAGATTCTGAGGCATAGAAGAGCTTTTTATCCAACAAGAGGGAGACACCATTATTTTTTTAGCTCATACCTTTCCAGATGTGAGTTACAACAGGTAAAGTAGATATTTCCCCATCCCCAGAAGGCTTATAACCTAAGTTTATACCTGAACTAACTTGCCCAAGGCTCACAGGAACACCAGTGGGATCTGAACCCCAGTCTCTTCAGTTAAGAAGCTGCTGTTTTAACTGTTAGGCTTTGCCAAAGACCTACTCAGCTACTGAATCCTGTTAATTCGTCTAAAATAGAATTGAGTATTTTGAGAAAGAGGCCTCGATTTTGTTCCCATCTAGAAATATGTTTCTAGTATATGAGTTGATCTTTTTAAGTTGTCTTGAAAGTTAAAAATAATGCAGTACTTTTCTAAACATACTAACCAGGTAGCAGATGTTTCTAGTGTAAAAAAGATGAGTGCCCCCTGGACCTACATATCCTTTAATTTATGCATATTGTGATACCCTAGCCTGGGCCCTAAGGCTTACAGGCATAGGGCCGCCTTGTTATGTCCTTATATTAAAGCTTTACTGTGTCTATCTCCATTGAGGTATTCTGGGACTTGTAGTATGGCTTTCTTATCCAAGGACAAAAGTAGTGTGAAACCGTGGGTTAAGGCAACAAGAATATTTATTTTTGTGGGATTTCCATAAGCATTAAATTCAGAACTCAGGCAGTAGGATACTTCTCCAAACATAAGAGGAAAACATGTACAACTGAAACTAAAGAAAGCTGAACAAAAGTCTTTCTAACACTGGCAGCTGTTCTCATCAAACAAGTTAACATGCACATCGTAGTCTCTTGTGTTCATTCAAACAAAAAGGTAAACTTCTTTTTCTAACAACTGCTGCTTTACTTTTCAAAACTCTTGGTTAAACAACAAAACCTTCTTTGCTTCAGAAGAAACTCTTATCAGTTACAGAGTTATGCAAACATTGCTTCTTACCACGTTTTGCTTTTCCTTCTGAGTCCTGGTTTACCAGCGTCTAGTTTTCTTTCAAACAAAAAGAGCAATCCATCAGGGATTCCCCCAGGTTAGACTCTGGCTCAAAGGAATCGATCTGCATATCCTCTTGGGCAACAGAATGCTTATCCCTTTCTATGGTTTCAAAAACGTCTTCAGGCTTCCTGTCTTGTAAGAACTTCTGAAATTCGCTCCATAGCTGTTCTTTCTGATAAGGATCAATTATATTGGGAGAGTGAGCTTTCTTCCCTGGGAACACTTGCCTTAACATCTCTAGTGTTTTTGGTTCAGCTTCTCTGCTCTCAGGTGAGTTCTGGCTCTTTCCCCAGACAAGCATATCCACCCACCTTCTAGTAGTTGAAGTCCTCGGCAGTGGCTCTTGAACACTAGGTACTGCAACCTGTTCCACCCCGTCTGTAAGCTTTCCAGCTAACCGTCTGCTAGCTTCAAGTTTAGGAGCATTTTCCAGACACAGAATGCTTCCTTTCTTGCTGGCCTCATTCAGCAGCTGGAAGTCAGCCTTCCTATGCCTTTCTCCACTCCTTCCTTCCTGGAATCTTTATTTATTTTATTTATTTTTATTTAACATCTCTTCTATACCGCGCTATTAAAATCAGCGCGGTTTACATTGAACAAAATTGAATCTCTCCTGGAATCCTGTCTCCTTGAAGGCTTTCTCCTCTCCCCAGGATCTCTCTTTCTGGTCTGATTCAGGTTTTAAAAACCGTTTCTTGCCTGCCACTCCCTTGCCTCTGCACAGGTGTTTACAATCAGTACCCAAGCCTGCCCCCATGTCAGAGCTTGGGTGTGGCTTAGCCTCAGCAGAGACAGGATTTTTTTACATGCTTGCCTTGCCTCTCTGTGCAAAGCTGGTCTGTCACTCATTTTAAAGGTACAAACATTGTTTTCTTCTATTTCCATCTGCTCCTGGCAGCTCTCCTCGTCACAATATGAACAAATGATTCTGAAAGATACAGAGAATTTTGAAGAAGAAGAGTGAAATCTATTACAATTTATCCAAATAAAGTCAGCAGACAAAGGGGGCACTGTGGAGGTCATGGACAGGAGAGCTTACAGGAAGGAAGTAATATGACAAGTTAATGATAAGGAATTCTATAAGAAATTTAAAAAAGATCCCACAGTAGAAACGAAACACAGAAATAGCATCTCTAATACACTCAACCGAATGAGGTGATTATTTAACCCAAAAAGAAGTTGACTTCCTGCTAGTTATACATCCTGTCATCCCCACCATACATCTTTTACCAAAAATTCATAAATCACTAGAACATTCCCTGGGAGACTAAGAGGCAGATTCTGCAATGTGCACGTCTGGGCCGCCCACATGGCCAAAAAATGTACGGGGCCAATTTGTACCCGATTCTGCAACCATGGGAGCTATACATTCCCAGGGTTGCAGAATCAGGGCATTAGACGGCTTGGCGTGCACACAATTCTAAGGAGGGAGATGTCCAGTGATGTGCCCAGCCAGCCGTCCCAATGCTCTGGCTGATGTGCCGGTGCAGCAGTGTCCCATCGTCATTGCAGCTGCACGTCTAGCCAGAGCAACCAATGACCCATATGCAGTGCGGTCCCATTTACCCCACCATCTGATCCTTGGCAGGGATCCCCCAAGGCTGGGATCGGGTGGCAGGAGCCCTCCCTCAGTGGCACAATAGTGCAGGGGGGGCCCCCACCCTCTGGTTGGAATAATCAAGGCCTGTAGGTAGGTGCCAGGGGATGTACAGAGACAGGAGCTGAATTGTCTCTGTATGTCCCAGCAGATTGCCCCTCCTCTACTCCACCCCTTCACCCTTTCAGTGATGTACATGCGAGGAGCGCTGACACTGGAATTGCGATCAGGGGCTAAACACAGGTTGGATGTCCAACCCTGCTATTCCCGACTGTAATGACTCCCTAAATGTCTCAGCAACTGGCTCTCTGTTAGAACTATTGTCAGCTTTTTTGATATTTTTTTAAGACCTCACATTCCAAATATAAGTTCTTATATACAAGATTGCATGTGATCAACAATTTGAATGCTTTGCAATGTAACACAGAAAAGATCACACTTGTGACTATGAATATAGATTCCTGGTACATGAGTATGCCACATATGGAAGCTATAACCATAGTGAAAGATATAGTATGTTAAGAAAGCATAGTTACTCACCTGTAACAGGTGATCTCCGGGAACAGCAGGAATTTAGTCCTCACATATGAGTATCATTGGTACCGATGGAGCCTGAGCGGGAACGCTCCCCAGCGTCCAATCAGAAAGCTTTTGGGAGCATCCCACAGCGCCTGCATGCTGCCTTCCCACCTTTTCAAACTGCCTCTCCGGGAGTCATTGTCCAAGCAGTAATGGGCTGTAAAGGTATGAACAGAGGCCCAAGTGGCTGCTTGACAGATGTCGTCAATAGACACAGAGTTCAGATGAGCCATTGAAGCTGCCATGGCTCTCACATTGTGAGCTGTGACATGGCCCTCCAGAGAAAGGTTCTTACTCTGATAGGTGAAAGAAATACACTGAGCAATCCAGTTGGATAGTGTTCTCTTGGAGACTGGCAGTCCCAAATGAGAAGGATCAAAAGCAACAAAGAGCTGAGAAGACTTTCTATGTTGCTGTGTCCTCTGTAAGTTAGAAGCCAGAGCTCTTTTACAGTCCAGGGTATGAAGATTCCTCTCTGCACTTGATGCATGAGGTCCTGGAAAAAAGACAGGTAGGTAGACCTCCTGGTTGAGGTGAAAAGGCGAGACCACCTTAGGCATAAAGTGTGGATGAGTCCTAAGGACTACCTTGTCATGATGAAACCTTGCATAAGGTGGATTAGCTACTAGTGCTTGCAATTCACTAATGTGGCGTGCTGATCTGATTGCAATGAGAAAGATAACCTTCCAAGAAAGAAATTTCAAGGAGTGGTAGCTAAAGGTTCGAAAGGTGGCTTCATGAGCTGCCCAAGAACCAGATTCAAGTCCCATGCCACCGGAGGTGGTCTAATGGGAGGCTTAGTTAGAAGGAGAACTCTCATGAATCTTGCTTTAAGAGGATGGGAGGAAATAGGTTGTCCATTTAGAGGTTTAAGAGAAGCTGCAATAGCACTCAAATGGACTCTTACTGAATTTGCCTTAAAGCCTGCATTAGACAAATCGAGGAGATACTCCAGTAAAGATTCTAGAGGTATAGCAAGGGGCTTAAGACCCTTTTCTGAACACCAAATAGTGAACCTTTTCCACTTGAAAGCATAAGAACGTCTAGTGGAAGGTTTCCTAGAAGCATAAAGAACATCTTTCACTTGCTGAGAAAGATGAAGATCTTGGAGATCTAGGCCTTCAGCAACCAAGCCCTGAGATGCAGGGACTGGGGATTGGGATGCCATAACATTCCGTTCTCCTGAGATAGGAGATCTGGAGCAGACCCTAACTCCAGGGAGGGAGCTTGAGAGAGATGTAGAAGCAGAGCGTACCACACTTGCCATGGCCAATGTGGTGCTATGAGAATCATGTGGCCTCTGTCTCTCTGAAGCTTGAAGAGGGTTTTGGGAATTAGGGGAATGGGTGGAAAGGCATACAGGAAGTCCTGACCCCAGTGAAGGAGGAAAGCATCCTTTGCCTGAGCTCCCTGAGCCGGAGTTCTGGAACAGAACCGGGGAAGTTTGGCATTCCACAGACTTGTAAAGAGGTCTATGTCCGGGGTTCCCCAAAGTTGAAAAATCTTGGCTACCTGATCTGCATGCAGAGACCACTTGTGTGGAAGGAGAACTCGACTGAGTCTGTCTGCCCAAGAGTTTTGAACGCCTGGAAGATACACTGTCAGAAGATGGATGTGATGCTCTCTGGCGAGGGCCCACAGTCGCAGAGCTTCGTTGCAAAGCAACAGAGAGCCTGTTCCCCCTTGCTTGTTCACATAGAACATGGCTACTTGATTGTCCGTATGAATAAGGACTGTTTTGTAGCTGAGCAGGGTGTGGAACACTTGCAGAGCAAGGAAGATTGCTCTGAGCTCCAAGAGACTGATATGTAGACAATTATCTTGTGGAGTCCAAGTGCCCTGGGTGGAGAGGTCTTGCAGATGAGCTCCGCAACCCATTAGAGAAGCATCTGTTGTAAGAGTTGCTTGGGGCAGAGGTTGCTGAAAGGGAAACCCCAGCAACAGGTTTTGAGTGGACTTCCAACATTGGAGAGACAAAATGAGACGACTTGTGTTTGCTATTCTGTCTGACAGGCAACCTGATGCCTGGGTCCATTGGGTGGATAAAGTCCACTAAGCTGACTTTTGTGAAGGAGAGCATATGGTACCACATGCACAGTGGATGCCATGTGGCCTAGCAACTGCAACATTTCTCGAGCAGTTAAAAAGGGCTTTAGGGCTGCTTGAGAAGCTAACTGCACTAAGCGAAGGCAACGGGCTTGGGGAAGGTAGGCCCTTGCCTTTGTGGTATCCAACAGGGCTCCTATGAACTCTAGAGACTGAGTAGGAGTTAGACTGGATTTTGGGATGCTTATGACCAGACCTAAGTACTGAAGGATACGCATAGTGCAGGATAGAGAAGTCCTGGCCTCTGTGTTGGAGCTTGAATGAGCCAGTCATCCAAGTAAGGGAAGACGAATATTCCCAGAGTGAGTAGGAATGCTGCTACCACAGCCATGCATTTCGTGAACACCCTTGGTGCAGAGGCCAGACCAAAAGGAAGCACCCTGTATTGGCAGTGCTTTCCTTGAAACAGGAACCGAAGGAACCTTCTGTGGGTTGGATGGATGAGAACATGGGTGTACGCATCCTTGAGATCTAGAGAACAAAGCCAATCCTGACTCTGAATGTATGGAAACATAGAAACATAGAAACATGATGACAGAAAAAGACCACATGGCCTATCTAGTCTGTCCTTCCATAACAACAACTACAACAGTCCACTTTTTACCTTTAGAGATCCTCTGTGTTGGTCCCATGCTTTTTTGAATTCAGTTACTGTCCTCATCTCTACCACCTCCACTGGGAGACTATTCCATGGATCCACTACTCTTTCCGTAAATAAATATTTCCGCATATCACTCCTGAATCTATCTCCCTTCACCCTCATCCCATGTTCCCTCGTAGCAGAACTTGCTTTCAATTGAAAGAGGCTCTCTCCCTGAACATTTATGCCACGGAGGTATTTAAACATCTCAATCATATCACCTCTATCCCGCCTTTCCTCTAAGGTGTACATATTAAGATCCTTAAGTCTGTCCTCATATGCTTTATAATGAAGCCCATTAATCATTTTAGTAGCAACCCTCTGCACCGACTCCATCCTGTTCACATCCTTTTGAAGGTGCGTCTCAAGAATTGCACACCATACTCCAGAGCTCCGAGAGAAATCATTTTGAATTTCTCCTTGACCAGGAATTTATTCAATTCTCTGAGATCTAAGATAGGTCTGTATCCCCCTGTTTTCTTTGGGATAAGAAAATAAGGGGAATAGAACCCTGTGCCCTATTGATGAAGAGGCACTTCTTCTATTGCCCCTTGGGCAAGAAGGATGGTAACCTCCTGACCTAACAGGTCGATGAGAGAGGTCGGAGAATTGAACTGCTTCACTACTGTGGGAGGGGGCATGCTTGAAAAATGAAGTTTGTACCCCTCTCTTATGATGGAGAGTGTCCAACGCTCTGCTGTTATTTGCCCCCATCTGGGAGCAAAATGGCATAACTTTCCTGGAATGGTGGACGGTTCTGGTCCTTCCAGAGCCAGAAAGGCTAAGTTCTCTAGCTGAAAGTCAAAGGCCCTGAGGAGGCTGAGGCTGCTGAGCCAGTTGAGGCCTAGCAGCCTTTGCTTTCTTCTGTTTGGGTGGTTGCTGACATTTGGTTGAAAACTGACCTGCAGAAGATGCCTGCTGACCATAAGCAGGATAAAATCTCTTCTTAGAAAAAGGTGTTTTCTTGAACAACTTTTTCCTAACAGGATCAGCAGTAGACTTGGATAGTCTGTCCAAAGTGGAATTTTCAGCATCCATCTCATTGGCTTTTTCTTGCCAGTCTTTACCAAACAGGTTCTCACCAGTACAAGGGATATTTCCCAATTTATCTTGTACCCAGAGCTCTAAATCAGATGCTTGGAGCCAAGCAATTCTACGTGCACCTATGGCAATAGCCGAGACCCTGCTTATACATTCAAAGCAGTCGAAGGCTGCACGGTTGGAGAATTTAGAGACATCTTGGGCATGTTTGAGCCAAGTGAGAAACTCTTGTCTTTTATCCTCTGAGATGAAAGGACTTAAAGTCTGTAGATGATCAGCAACTTCCTTTAGGAATGTTCCCATGTAGAGACTATAGGAAATCTTTCTTGCAGCAAGCATGGAAGCTTGAAAGACTCTACGTCCAAAAGCATCCAGAGTTCTGCATTCACGTCCTGGAGGATTACAGGCATGTCTTTTTGCACTTCTAATCCTTCTCATAGCAGATTCCACCACAATGGAGTGGTGGGGAAGCTGAGTTTTATGGAAACCAGGACAAGGAGGGACACGATACATAGTATCTAACCTACGAGAATGAGGAGAGGTGGTAAGCGGTGTTTCCCACATCCTCAACATGAGATCATATAGAATCTCATGAATGGGTAGGGTAGCTGCCTCCTTAGGAGTTTTGGGATATTGTAAAATATCCAACTCCTTGGCCCTTGGCTCTGTTTCAGGGGTCACAGAGATGGACAGGCCCCGAGCCACCTCTCGGATGAAGTCTTGGAAAGACATGTCCTCTGGAGGAGACATCCTGCGTTTAGGGGAGGAGGACTCCTGTGGAAGCATCATCGCTGCATCGACAGAACTTTCAGAATCCTAAGATTCTTCTGAGGAATCAAAGTATCGCCTGTCTGGATGCTCTTGCAGAGCCCGATACCCGTACCGAGCAAAATCAGTATCGGGAATAACCGGTACCGGGGAATTGGTACCGGCGGGCATCGAAGGACAGGGTACCGACATAGCAGACATTGATGCCGATGTTGATGCTATCGGTACCGGTTGCGATACTGATACTGATGCCAGTACCGGTACCGGTGGAGTTGTCTGTCGCGGTACCAAGGGCGTCGATGCCACAAGGAAAGCCGCTAGACTGCGTTCTATGGACAGAATTCTCTGGTCCATAGACGCTGCCAATGCCTGGAAATCGGTACCGGTGGAAACTGCCGGTACCCCAGAGCATGGCACAAGGAGATCTGTCGAGGCCGAGCCATCGAGAACATCCTGGAACCCCGATGATGGTGCTTTGGAAGCCGAAGCCTCCCGCCGGGGTAATTTTGCCGGTGCAGAATCCTCGAGGGCAACGCCAGAGGCATCTTGATGCTTAGAAGGAGATCTACCCTTTGAGGACCGGCTAGACTTATGTTTAGTTACCTGAGATCCACGGGAAGAAGAAGAAGCCCTGGAGGACGTTGATGCCACCGAAGCCGCATCAGAGGGAAACAGGGTACTGAGCTTAGCAGCTCGGTTCTGTCAACCCCTTTTAGACATCATAGCACAGGACACACAATCTGTGATGGAGTGGTCAGGACCTAAACATTTTAAACACCATTCATGGGTGTCAGTGACGGAAATGGTACCGCCACATTTTGTGCACTTTTTAAAACCTGAAGCAGGTTTTTCCATATTAATTTATTTTATTTATTTAATGGTATTTCTATCCCGCCTTATCCTTCAATCAAGGCGGTTACACAGCAAACAATCAGTGGGAGTGGTGCTTGGGTTCAGTGTGTGCATCATGTACAGTGAAAAGTGTGAGTGTGTGGGTGGGTTGATTAGTGTGCGCTATTTACAGCATGAGCTATATACAGGGAAAGTGTAGGGAGCATGCAGGTAAGTTGTTGGTCCATGGTTGTAGCACTCATTGTGTGTTCGGTCCGTAGTGCTCCAGGAATAGCAGAGTCTTTAGTTGTTTCCTGACATCCTTGGTGTCTTCAGTGGTTCGCAGTATTAAGGAAATTTCTGGGCCTTAAGGCCCAAAAAGACAGGTGCACCTGAAGAAAGTAAAAGAATGGATAAATTAAAAAAAAAAATTTTAAAAGAAAAGAAATACCGGCGGTATCGGTAGAGCGTCGGGGAAAGCAGACGCGACCACAAAAAGAAATAAAGAAATAAGGAAATTCTTCTGCGGTGACAGGAACACGACCTGCTGGCTCCGCGGAAAAAGAAGAACTGGAGAGAGGCAGTTGGGAAAGGCGGGAAGGCAGCACGCAGGTGCTGTGGGATGCTCCCAAAAGCTTTCTGATTGGACGCTGGGGAGCGTTCCCGCGCAGGCTCCATCGGTACCGATGATACCCATATGTGAGGACTAAATTCCTGCTTGTTCCTGGAGATAATAGCATTCCTATTTAGAATGCCAGCAGATTTCATTGCTAAATTGGCCACCTCGGCCCTGACAAGAAATTTCTTTTGTTTCAAAGGATTCTTTTTTTTTTTTTTAACAAATGAAAGGTACAGTCATGGGGGTAGTCATGGCACCAGTTATAGCCAAACCGTATGTCATTAACTTTGAAGAGACGTTTTAGATGATCATCTGTATAATGAGCACATCCTATTAAGGAAAAGATACTTAGATGACTTTTGTGTTCTTTGGAAGGGTGCTATTGAGCAAGTGTAATATTTTTATCAATGGCTTAATGCCTTGAATGTGGAGATGATTCCAATGGATTTTAATGACACCATGGGGCCCTTTTACTAAACGGCAATGCGGTGTTGCACCAAACGTGTCCCTAACATATGAACCCACGGCACATTAGGGCAATACCACAGAGTTAGCTGCTAGAAACATGGAAAGCACCTTCACAGCAGTTGCAGGGGTATATGTGGCCCTGCTGCAGCACTACAAGAGTGTGGGTGCACTCGGCACCTGCTCTGCAAGTATTACAAGTGCTCTTCCTGCATAGTGCTCGCCTCACCCACTCTCCTTCCCTAACCCTCCCATTATCAACCCTAAAACACCATAGACAGCTAGCTAACAGTGTGGGTACAATGAACATCTTTAGTGCATGCCAGATCTGCACGGACAGCTAATGCCCTTTAGTAAAAGACCTCCCTTGATCTCCTTTTAAGATATGATAAAAGACAACAAGAGGAGTTCTAAAACTAGTATTAATAGAAAGTCCAGATATTAATAAATGATTGCATTAGCCAATTCATTCATTTAAAAAAATTGTGCTCTGATGAACAACAGTCTGTCCAATAATCACAAATTATTACTCAGATTTATTGAAAGGAGTTATCCCAAAAGATGTATTTCTAAGGGATCTCAAAGAGCAAGGACAAATAACGGAGATATCCTTCTTGATAGTGAGAAAAAAAGGAAATAACAAAATAGTCTGATCATTACAATTTTCTAATTTATCTAAGGATATTTGGCAGATTTTCCAGAGGCATTTGTTCATCGAACAAGGTATTGAGTACAAGGTATCTGATAAAAGATTGATAGCAGCATATCAAAGAAGCAGGAACCTTTATAATGTCTTGTTATCATCTGCGATACCAGCTGTAGGAAAAACATGAAGCAACCAACCTATTGGCCACTTCCCATGTGGCTCATATTCAGTATACAATTAAGTCAAAAATGTTTATTCACCCAAGTACAATCCACCCAGTCTTCTGCCTTACGAGTATGCTACCTCGGTCCTGCACTCCAGAATTCAGTACATACTGATTTATGCTCAGAACGCTCCTATCCCCGCTTTTAAGATAGACTCAAAACACCTTTTCTGTTGCACTTTTTACCTTCCTCTCCTAGATCCCTGATCTCCCCTCTGTTCTATCCTCCTTCCTAGCTTTTATATATTTTATTTGCCTTTCCTGTCTACAGAAGGCATTCTTTTCTATCTGATTTTTGTATTTCTATAATGCTTTGGGATTGTATACCACCCTGCTATTAGAAGGTGCTATCAAATGAGCAATAAACAATAAACCATTAAAGAGTACAAAAATATTATCTTGAACATTATTTGAATTACAATACAGATAATGTCATCTATACTGTTCAATGCCCATACAACAATTATGTTGGGAAAACAATTACACAATGAAAACTAGTGTTATAGAATATAAAAGCTGCATTAAAGAAAAATATTGATGAACATTGTCTTGCAAATGAACATACTTTTGATCAATTATGATTTTTAATAATAAATATGGTGAAACTCTCTTGGAGGAGAGATAATTTCAGTGATAAATTGATGAGAATAGAACAAAAATATATTTTTGAATTAAACACAGCAGAATCACATGAATTAAATCAATATATAGATTTACATTTTGGTGATCTTTTCCCATTTTTGTATCATAATTATGATACAATAAAATATTAATTAATATTTGTTTCTAGGTCTTAGTATGATTTTATATTTCATTTATTTATGATTCATTTGTTTATTTAGGGGACACTTACTAAGTCATAGTAATAGTTACTACAGGGTTCCTTTTATTTGTTTATTTTTTAATTAATTGAAAGCATTTTTTTAGTCTGCACCTTCTCATAGCCACCTGTGCTAACCACTATTTTGCACTAAGAGCAGTCAGCACAGTTAAAATTCTTTGTTAACTGCTCTTAGTGCTTCAAGGTCGGAGCAGGGCAGGACTGGAGTAGAGAGTGGGCGTGTAAGATGGTGAGAGCTAGTCTGTGGCTACATCCTGCTGTCATTTCTGCAGCTGTGAAACCGTCAGTCTGGTAGTGTGGCCGTTGTCGACCATTTCAGGCCACAGCAGCTTCCAACCTCTGCTTGGGACATAGTCAAACTCTTCCCTTGTCACAGCCTCCATTCTGATCACCCTGAAAATTCCTTCCAATCACACTCCCTCCAAGAGCTTCTCCCACCTGATTCAGCACAACCCCCTTATCATAACCCCCCACCAGAGTAACCCCCACCTCTGAACCCTGCTGTTAAATACTCCCTTCAAGAAAATCCCACACAGTAGCCTACTCAGATCTCCATTCTCCCTTCCAGGTCTTACTGGGGTCATCCCTGGTATCTAGTGGACATCAGGGCAAAGAGTGACCCCTCTTCCACACCTGCCCAAGCTGGCAAGCCTGCACCCCTAGTGGTAGTCTTATAGTACTACCACTAGAGATGACCCAGATAAAATCTGGGAAGGGATCAAGGGATGGAGTATGGGTTCAGGTGGACTATTGTGTGTGTATGGGGGTGGATTTTGGTTAGTCTTGGGTGGGTCAGAGGGGAGGACATTGACTGTCTCTTGACCATTCTGGGAATGGATGGTCTTGAACATGGTGGCTCAGAGCAGGGTTTGCTTCAGTGAGTGATTGTGATGGGTGCAGTGGGAATGCTCATGGGGGTGTGATTAAGGGGATTTCAGGAGCATGGGTTTGGGCAAAAGGGGCACAAATGAAGGGGGCAAAGGTCATGACTGCTACCAGAGTCTCAATATAGGCAACATAGTAACATAGTATATGATAGTAAATAAAGACCAGCATGTTTAGTAAAGGTCTGTGCACAGACAAACCATGCCTCAGAGACAGATAGGCCCACATAACAGTGGGTGACATGAGAACAGCATACATAGGAATGGTCAGGGAATGGAGGAGTAGCCTAATGTTTAGAGCACTGACGTAGGAGCCAAAAGACCAGGGTTTAATGCCAACTAGCATGCCTTGGGCAAGTCACTTAACCCTCTATTGTCTCAGGAAAATCCAAGTTAACAATATCCCTGATTAATGTGCATTACCATTTCCCCCATTTCTAAAATGACTGCCCCCACACATTTAAATCCCATACATGTGCCTACCTGTGGCTCATTTCAAAAGGGCACACATGGAAATTGGGAACATGCAAGTACCACCTTTATTGTGATTGAACACCGATTGTGACATTTAAATAAGATAACACTGCCATCTTTGATAGAAATAAGTGCAATGGAGTGAAGCATAGTTGAAGTCAAGTATAAGAATACATTTACTATCTTCCAGAGCCTGGTTTGGTAACTTGGCATTAAAAAAACATGGCTTTGTGTCTGATCAGCTCCTTTTATGAAGGTTCTTTAAAAATTTACTTTTAGATAGGATGGCCTCAAATAAGGGATGCACTCCCTTATTTGGCAGTCTGACACCTAGTGGTATATTCCAACATACTGCTAGAAGTCAGGCATTATCATTTTTCATGATGAAAAGAGCGACATAGCTTCCATGTGTCCTCAGACCAAGTAAGTATAATTGATCTGGAGGGGTCCGCTCCACCACTATGGAGACTGTCTAGACAAGGACCTCCCTGATGCAGGTTGCCCAGGCCAGGAGTGCCCTGGACTGGATAACACTAGGGGTCATGGGAAGCCAGGAGTAAGGGATGTCCAAGGAGGTTGAGGAGTTTGAGGAGGTCTAGAGCCCATTGGACTCTAGGGAGTGCTGTTTGCCTGTTAGATCACTAGAGAATTTTTGTGGAGTGAGTCAGGGAATTATGGGGCCCACTGAACCACCAGGGAATTGTTGCAGTATGGGTCAGGGGTCTGAGACCATGAACATTTACTGAGGTGTGCAAAATAAAAACAAATGTGGTTCATGTTAGTTTAAAAAAATATTTGCCTTCATTTTGTGCATTTTTTCATGTTCATTTCACTTATTTGCATTTTTTAGGCATGCATTGTATGTGCAGAAGAACATTTTTATGCATACAATCAATCGTACACGTGTCAATTCATATGCATATGTGTGTACAAGTAATTTGTGTGAACTTTAACATTTTAGGAACCCAAGCAAAGTGAATCTGTGCTCAGGAATGCACACTCTTCAAATTTTTGAGGGGTGGGTCGGGGGGCACCAAGGAAGTTTTGTTGGGTAGGGGTATAGGATGGAGGCATGGGTGAGGTGTCTTGCCAGACTTCTTTTTAATGTCCCCCTTTCTGTCCATGCATGATCCAATCCTTGCTTACATGCTGAGAGGAAGAGGAATATTTTACTCTCGCCAAAGCAAACGGTTCTATATTAGCATGGCACCGTGCGCTGTTTTTTTGTCAGTTTGCACATTTTAATGCCACTCTAACTTTTCCTGTATGCAGTGCAGTTAATTTTCAAAATGAAAGAGTAGACCTACTTCTATTTCAAAAATGTCTCCTGAGATTTTATCTTATGATGCACCAATATTCTGTATTACAGTGTCCTGCCTGTTAAATACTACTATATGCGCAGAAATGCTTTGAAAATAACCCTTCCTACCTATGAAAATCAGCATTCAAACGTTCTCAACCTCACTATATCACAAGGACATTAGTAGTGGACATTTTCAACAAATTTCAAGTGAAGTAAGCACAACATAAGCAAATGAATGCTGCTCATGACCAGGTCTTAATAGAATCTTTTCAGCAGGATGAGTTATCTAAAACAGAAACCAGTATGCTTAATATTACTGTTTGAATGAGCATTCCAGGGAATACAGAAATGTGATTATGATTCCGCTTATTAATGATAGGATACAACTTAGGAGTATTGATCCTGCTGTTAAAATTGGCTTAGCAAATAAGATCATTAAGGCTTAACACTGCTGTTATTGCAGATCTATTGCAGAACTCCTGTGATATTTTAGGGCGTGCAGATACTTGGTTAAGACCAAGTGACGGGTTGGTATGGTTTCAATCTCTTCTCTCTGGTTTTAAGGTCTTACACAGTACTATGCTCAGATTTAAGAGGAAGGGGGATAGCTATATTAATTTGTGATTCTTTTGTACAGAAAAATATGCATTATGCAGCCCTCAGGTGAAGAATGCATCTTGGTGCAATTTAGAACTGGCTGCACTGCTGGTATATAGGATTTCCATGAGAATTCAAAGCAATGTTTAATGGTTTAGAGCTGGGGTCACCAACCTCCAGAGGGCTGCGGGCTGCACAGCCGACTACCGGGAGCCTCGCGGGCCGCACCCCCCTTCTCCCCGCCCCCGCGAAAAAAAACAACAAACGCAAAATTATGAAAACAATGGCTGATCACCTTTATTGAATTTAATGAGATGGCTGATGATTCATGCTAGCAGACAAACGCTTAAAGTCCGGCTTCACAGATGACACTGACAGGAGAAGGGACGCTTGCAGGTGGTCGTCGGTGAGCTGCGAGCGCGTGGATACAATGGCGGGAATCCTTGGCGGGCCGCACGTAATGTTAACCGGGGTAGAGCCTCGCGGGCCGCACGAAGGGGCCTCGTGGGCCGCATGCGGCCCGCGGGCCGCAGGTTGGTGACCCCTGGTTTAGAGGATCTGAAGCATCTTTTAAGGATTTATTTCAACGGATTTATAATTTATTTTCTAGAACAGACATCTTTTCTTTAATGGGTGATTTTAGTATCCATGTGGTTAGTTCTGTGCCAAGATCAGTGGCTAATATTTATTCTGAGGTTCAAGGATTTTAACAGCTTCTAATACCTTCCACTGATGTTAGGGGGTCATACCTTAGATTGAGTTTTTTTGCACAGGATAGTTTGGTCACAATGGAATGTGTCTCAACTTGACATACAACCAGCAGTTTGGTCTGAACATTTTCTTTATTCGTTTTCAGGTAATTGGTAGGGATTGTAGATCATGAGAGAAGTTACTTTTAGATCTAAGGGAGTCTTACTCCTTGGAGCTTATGGTATAACTAAATGGAACACTATACTCCCAAACTAAACATGACTAGAGTCTACTCATCGAACAGCCTTCTATTTCCTGACCTCCTCTCTTTGATAATGAGCTTTGATTAGAAGCCTCCTTCAAATAATTCAAGGCAGGCCTAAAAATCTATTTCATTTCTGCCTTTTATCCTACTCTTTTTAATTTATTTCCTCTATGCAACTGAATATATTGTAATTTTTTCTAACTTCGTAATGAATCTTTGAATGTAAACTACTTTGTTTACCCAAGAAAGGTGATATATCAAATGAAGAAATAAACCATTAACTATAAACCATAAAAGCTTTCCAGAAAGCAGTCCAGCGGAGTCCCTAGTTGAAATACTAAATGAGAAAACTATTGACATTGTTGAAGCCATTGCTGCATGTGATATATAGTCAGAAAGCATCTGCTGTGTTTACTATACTGTTGCTGAGAGAAAGAAACATAAAGGAAGGAAGTTAGAATGTCAGTGACATAAGGCCTATAATGAGACTGGCAAGTTACTTCTGACATCTCATTTGAGACAATGTAATAAATTGATAAAGGAAAACATATTTGTTAAGGATTATACAATCTAAAAATCAACTTATGAACCCTTCTACTAAACTGTACTTTGCAGTTAACGTGCGATTTGGTGCATGTTGCATGCTCAGGTCTATGGTAACAGTTACCGCATGACCATAAAAGTTAACGCACACTGATTTCCATGTTAATTATAAATCATATGCTTAGGTGCTGAATGAGCAGGTTAGAAGCAGAAAGTGAGTGTGGCAAGCACATTGCATTTAGCGTGGGGGCACATATCGTGCTATACCTGTCGATGCTGCAATTAGTGCAGGTTCATCTAATGTCACCTCAACAGCTGGAGTTGTATACCAACGTTAACTGTGAATACTGCTGTTGCATGTTAGTGTGCATGTTCAGTGTGGTAACTACTGAAAATATGCTGAATTTGCCCATGGTATTTAGCGTACAGCGGTTGCAATTACCACACATTAGTTTAAACGCAAAAAATGAAGGCTAGCAATGCAATGGATTGATACAACAGCAGCTATGGATGCCACTATCAACATTTAGCCGTCTGACCGAAGACTGAAAACAGCTTATGACAGCTATCCACAAGATTGCCATGAGTCAACATTGACTTGATGGCACTGAACAGCAGCAACAATTTTTGCATTAAACGCAAGTTAGATATAAAAACTTAATACACCTTAATAAAAGGCACCCTAAGTCTTTATTTAACTTAAAGGGTCTTTTAACAAGATATGGTCATGATTTGGATGTTGAAATCATCAACACGTCTCCATAGCCATTTCACAAATGATGTTCACAAATGTCTCCACTGAGAGGATGTCCAAGCAGCCCACTGGCGTGCTGAGTCCTGGGAGGTTAAATAGGGGCATTTTCTGTTTTGTGCAAGACAGGAAATGCCTCCGTTTAACTTCCTGGCACTCAGCGCACCAGCAGGCTGCAATTTAACAGCCGCGAGAGTGAGGAAATGCGCTCTTCACTCCCGCAGTTGTGCAGAGGTGAACCAAGGTGCCGGCCTTCAGGCTTCCCTGGCTCCCTCTGAAGCTAGTCAAGCAGGCACAGAACTCTTCTGGTGTGGAGCCATATAGGGGAGAGGACAGAGTTGCTGACCCTGGAAGAAGACTGGGGGCTAGGACTGGAAATGGGCTGATGCGGGGGAATGGGAGAATGGGACTAGAAGGGAGCGGATACTGGGGAAGGACTAGAAAGGGATGGGGGCTGGTGATATATTCCAGTTAATAAATTCAAAATTTAAAAAAAGTATTTCTACCTTTTTCTTTATGCATTTTATTTTTCAGTCTTATTTGTCTCAGTCACTTTCTTCTGCTATCTTTTTTGTCTTCAGCTAACTCTCCACTGTCTGCTGTCCTTTTGTCCTTTCTTCTCTCCTAGTTTTTTTCCATTCTCTCTTTAAATCTGCTCTAACATACTGACCTTTCCCCTTTATCTCTTTCTTCCATTTCATTTTTATTCCTTTTTCATCCACTCAAATTTCACCCCTCTATCCTCAATCCCCACTTACTCTCCCTAATACCCAACCAATCACGTTTTCTTCCCTCTCACACAAAATATCTGTCCCACTATCCATTCTTACTCCCCCCGGCTTCTTTATATCTTTTCATCAGTTCCTGATCCTAAATACTATACTGCCTCCAATCCCATGACTCTTTAATTTGGCTAAGAGTCTCTCATGAGGGACTTTGTCAAAGGCTTTCTGAAAATCCAGGTATACTATATCAACCGGCTCACCTTGGTCTACCTGTTTATTCACACCTTAAAAAAAATGTAACAGATTAGTAAGACAAGACTTTCCTTGGCTAAATCCATATTGACTTTTTCCCATTAAACTATGACTATTTACATGTTCAGTAATTTTATTCTTTTAATGGTTTCTACCATTTTGCTCGGTACTGATGTCAGGCTCACCGGTCTGTAGTTTCCCAGATCCACCCCCACCCCCGGAACGCTTCATAAAAATTGCCGTTATGTTGGCCATTCTCCAGTCTTCAGGTACTACAGATGATTTTAATGATTACAGGTCTGTAATCTCATCTTTTAGTTCTTTCAACACCCTTAGATGTATATCATTCAGTTCAGGTGCTTTACTACTCTTCAGTTTATCAAATACTTATAATACATCTTCCCAGTTTATCAATATTTTTTTCAATTCTTCCAATATATGATCTTTAAATACTTTTCAGGCATGCGTAACTTCCCTACATCTTCAGTGAAGACCAAAGCAAAGAATTCATTCAATCTCTCCACTATGGCCTTGTCCTCCCTTAGCAGCCCTTTTTAGCCCTCTAACATCTAATGGTCCAAATGACTCTCTCACAGTATTTTTGCTACAAATGTACTTGAAAACAATTTATTATGCATTTTTGCTTCCACAGCAAGCTTCTTTTCAAATTTTCTCTTTGCCTGCCTTATCAATGCCTTGCATCTAACTTGCTATTGCTTATGTTTACCATTTTTGTCATTTGGCTCCTTTCTCCATATCTTGAAAGATACTTTTTTTTTGGCTACGACAGCCTCTCTGATCTGACCTTTAAACCATGCTGGAAGTTTTTTGGCCCTCCTTCCACTTTTCTTAATCCATGGAATACATCTGGTCTGGGCTTCCAAAACAACATTTTTAAACAACGCCCATGCTTGATATAAATCTTAAACCTTTGCAGCTACTCCTCTTATAAGAGGGAATTCCTCTTCTAAAAAAGGGCAGGATTTCTCTAATTCTGAAGCTTCCTCCTTTGCTGAAATTTTGTCAATAAAATTGGAAATTTGAGAGCAAATTTGGATTTTGTACATTTTGGGACATCTATAATTACACTAGCATCTATGATAATGTTTAGTGTCTCTTCTAGTTTATACATAGACTCTTATTTGGAAAATTGGCCTCTTTTGAACCTCTTGTTCAAAATACTAAACAAGAAATCTTAAATTTTAATATACTGCTCAATAGGCAACCAATGAAGTGAAGGTAATAGAGGCGTAATGTGCATTAGCCTCCCATTGCCAGATAACAACCAGACTACTGCATTCTGCACTAATTGCAAAGTATATACTGAGCTGGGAGACCCAACTGAAGACCATTACAATAACTGAGTTTAGAGAGCACTAAAGCCTGAACAAGAAAATGGAAATCAGTTACCATGCTCTTGTGCTAATACTTGTCACCTGCTAATTTGTGTGTTAGCTACTTAACACACATTAGTAAAAGGTCCCCTTACAGTTAAATTCAAAATTATAAGCCAGGCCTCACTACCTGCCAGATATCCCACTCGATGTAGATGTGAGTAAAGCAAATATAAAACAAACACAATTATTCTTAATGTCAATATCAAACGTCAGTGTCTAATCAATCATTCTTGTCATATTCTAAAGACAAACAATTAAGGGCAGCCAATTTCTCTGTTTCTATGTAATTTGAGTTATGAATGATGTTGCCTTTTTGAAATGATATTTGTAGAAGAAAACAATCTTTTAAAGTTATTATTTTTTAATATGAACTAGATATAGCAGTCTGTGGCTGAAAACTTGACAACTGGCACAGCTCAATATTCTGAATATTGACATTAGGTGCCCTATATCTGTATCAACATCATAGCAGTCTCTGTTCTGGTCTCAGTATATTGCTGCTTCCTTCTTATCTACTGCTGATGTATTGAGGCTCCATTCTTCCTTCAAAATGTATGTGCACTCTTTAATAGGGTTATAAGTTACAGCTCTAGATTTCCATTCTCATAATGTCTGCCCAGTGGCGATCTAGTTGAGTTGTGGCTATGATATAAATAGTCTTTCCCCCCCTCTAACGTCTTATGTAGCTTCAGAATCAGCAATATCTTTCCATTCTTATCTAAAAGTGGTTTCTCCAGTTTAGACTTTACAACTATCGTAAAATTAAATACATTTGTAATGTTTGTGATCCATGCAGTACTTAACCATTCTCCCAAATGACTCCCTTTCTCAAGTTTATATATTTAATAATTGTACTTAAGATATTTATATGCCACAAATCATAAATTTCTGTGGCTTACAAACATACAGATGACTTGCTCAAATTCTACAGACATACAAATATAAAATATCAAAAAATAAAATACAAATCATATAAAAATTCAATAAAATTGATCAAATAAGTATAAATTGCTACCTATACTTTGGATAGAAAGACAGAAGACTATATTCAAAACCCTTATATAGATGACCAATGGAAGGCTCTCTGGATAAGGGTAGTGAACAAGATATTAAGTGGCACTATCCGTATAGTCCCACCGAAAATCTCTAGAGACTGTCCCAGCACTATCCAGTTAGTTCAGGGGCAGTCTGGGCGGTGCAAGGGCAATATCGGCGCTATCCAGATAAGTGAAAGTATTTATCTGGTTATCACGATTTTCAGTTGGCACTCATCTGGATAGCAACTTAGGCCTGTTTTCTATGTGGCCTAAGCCATTTAGATAAGTGTTGGCTGAAAATCACTCTAACCAGTTAAGAACTATCATGTATCTGGATAGTGCAGGTAGAGCCCTCGCTCCTCCCAGAGACCACCCCTACACTAACTGGATAGTGCCAAGGAAACATGTGGAGACATTCAGCAACACTATCTAGATGTTGTTATTATTAAGTGCTGTCGAGTCGGTGTCGACTCATGGCGACCCTCTGGATAGTTGTCCTAAATTGTATTTGGTCTTCAGTCAGGCGGTTCATTGTTGACAGACTGGTACCTGTAGCTGCTGTTCTTGTATTGCTATCTAGATAGTGCCACTGAATATCTCATCTACCACCCTTATCAGGATAGCTTACTGTTGGTCATCCCAATAAGGGTTTTGGCCCCTCTCTTTCTATGCTAAGTATATGTAGCAATTTATTCCATAACATAGGTGTTGCACACAAAAAGTACAACCATGCAAATTAGGTTTTCTGAATGTAGGACCTTGGCAAGAATATATTCTTGCAATACATTCTGAAGATATGCAATACATTCTGTGCTTTAAAAGCTATCATAAATATTTTACATGTAATATGTCCTTCTACCGGTAACCAATGAAGGCTAGCTAACTAAGACAAAATATGCTTATTCTTTCGTACATCAAAAATTAACCTTACGGCTGCATTATGAATACATTGCAGGCTTTTTATATAATGCATTACAATAATTTAGATAAAAAATTGCCATTGTCGCACATCTAATCAAAACTCCTTGGGATAAATATGACTAAACCTTGCAATATCTACAACCTGTTGAATACGCCCCTCAATACCAATTTTATATGCAATGTCATTGACAGCTGTGAGTCGGTCAATACACCCAAGTAATATAGCTCAGTACATACTGGTGAAATCATGTTAAAAATTATATTCTGAGGCAATGAAAGACATTTTCCTTCTTGAACAAATAGCAAGACTTCCGTTTTCTTCAGATTCAAAACATTACTACAACCCCCTTCTTCCAAAGTTACGATCAACATGGACAATAGGCAAGACTATGAAAATGTCAAAAGTACATAAATGATAACTAAAACCCAACTTTTAAGCTCATATAATAGACTAAGATACAAATTAAAGAAATATTGCAGATATTGTAGCCCCATGAGAAAGCCCCCTCTCAATGAACTACTAATCTCGCAGCTGCCCATTAAATTGTATTTTTTGTAAATCATTCCATAAGGAACATATAGAAGGTAATGTGTTATTTACTGTATACACAAGGATTTTTAAAGGTTTAAAGTGCATGAATGGGCAGTTTAGGCAGTAACTATTCTACAACCATGCACCTAACTCCCATCATACTTTCACTTAGGTTGTGTACAAAGGTGGAGGTTAGGTGGAGTATAGCGCCAAAATTTAGACATATAGGAGGTCATTCTGAACCATGAATAAGCCGCTTAGATGTGCAGAATAGATGTTTTTCTCGCAACTACATCTAGAACCATCAAGGACTCCAGCTGCTGCCTCCTCCACGCCCCTGATTGAGGTAGAGCAGGCAAGCACATGTTCGTGCTTGCTGGCCCCAAGTCAATTGGGGGCCTCATCCTACTTAAAAGAACAGCGCCACCGGGATCAACAGAACCATCAAGGACCCTGGCTGCCTCCTCTTCCGCTCCCCCGATTGGGGTAGAGCAGGCAAGCACGTGCCCGTGCTTGCCAGCCCCAAGCTGATTGGGTGCCTGATCCTGCTTTTAAAGAACAGCGCCACCAAGGCGCTCCTGCACCTAGCGGGCCCACACCTGAGGGCCTCACCAGAGGGCCCTTTGGCATGGGCCTTGGGCAGGAGCGGGTTGCCGTCTAACTGTACTACAAATCCACCGTTGTCCTTGACCCTAGGCACAAAACATCTACCAGACCTTCCGCTACAACAGATTTCTTCACACAATGCCGTCAGAATCCTACCTATCTGACTTGAACTGTAAGTTTGCATCAATAACCTCCTATCTTAGCAATACAATCGTGCAATAAGCTGTTTTAGAATGAGTAAAAATTGTCTATGCTGAACAGCAAGTTCTTTCCCGAGCAACTGTTACTCAATTGTATCTTAATACTTATTCAGAAATCATGTAGGTCTCAACTCGTGCCTTTACCTCAACTTTCTCCTGACAACACTGATTACTGAGACTATTCATCGCATGTTCACACCGCCTCTGTAGAGGTTTTGAATAATCCTCGCTAACCTGATCTATCCTACACAGTCTCCCTGGCTATAGCTCAAACTTCTCAATTCTGAATTACCACCCAATATTACTTAGTAAACTCCTGATTACCATGGATACAAAAACAGCTTTCTGGCTAAACTGTATGTTTTACTTCCTAATTTGTTCCACAGTATTTAAACATGCATTCAATCCCACATACTACCAATACATTCCTATCATCTAGTCCCATCAGGCAACTACTCACACATTCCTACCACAGACATACTACCAAACCAACTTATAACAGAATCATCAACATCAAACTAAGAACAACCTCCTTACCACCCCCAAACAACCTCACCACAACCTAAAAAACTTAAAATGTTACCTCATCAATGCTAGGTCAATAAGAAATAAAATACCAACCTTTCAAGACTTTCACTGACAACACCCCAGACCTAGTCTGTATAACAGAGACATGACTCTCGGACTAATAGTTAACTAATTGAAAGCTCCAGGCTATGATATATTCCACTCCCACAGATCCGCTAAAAGAGGAGGGGGAGTCCTCCCAATCATAAAAGAAGAACATTGATATACTTACCATAAAAACCAAAAAGCTCTACATTTGTTTAGCATACAGACCTCCAGACTCCAACCTGAAAACTTAGACATACTAACAGAACTACTATGCCCCTCCACATCACCTATTACTATTAGGAGATCTTAACCTACCATCCCTACCCCACAGCTATATGTCAGCCTTCCTAACTTCTATAAATGATATGGATTTCCACCAAATAATCAACACTCTAACCCATATCAAAGGGAACACGCTTGACCTAGTGTTTCTACCTAATGTTCTTTATAGTGCCTATAATCCAATGACCTTAGAACTGCAACCTATCCCTTGGTCTGACCATCATCTAATAAAACTCCAACTCCCATATTACAATCTCATCCACCCAAAACCCACATACACATCATAATCCAAAAGATTTAAGAAATTTGACAAAGACAACTTTTTGAAACAATTCCTCATCTAACCCAAGCTCCAACAGATATAGACAAAGCAATAACTTCCTGGAATGACACTATTTCCAATGCAGCTACCATACATGCACATTACTCTCCTGCCACAAAAAACAAAACAAAATGCCTCATGGTTCAGATCTGAATAACTAAAAAAAGATCTGCGCAAAAGCAAACGCAAATGGTGCCATTCAAAATCTACATCCTGTCAATCACAATACTTAGCAACACAAAGTCTACAGAGAAACCATTAACTCCTTTAAGAAAGATCACTCTTCCAATATCTTATCAAAATCTCTCAACCGACCAAGGGAGCTATTTGAAGTAGTAAAATCCCTAACCAATGCTACCACAAAGGCTCATCTGATCCTGTCATAGCCCCCCAAATTCTAGTTAATTATTACAAGGAAAAGCTAAAATGTCCAGATATACCTACAAATAATCAAAACATACTAGATGCAACACAGAACTCCCCCAGATCAGTGTTCTCCACTACTTCAAAGGAAACCCTCGGAAACATCATTTCCAAAATAACCACCACCACTTCTTACCTCGACCCCTGTCCAGTTAGCTGGATAAAAGCAACAAAAATGGAATGTGCCTCATTCATCCTACCTATTGTCAACCTCTCCCTACAATATGGCTACCTACCCCCCCCCCCCTCTCTGAAACATGCATTAATACGCCCTATCCTGAAAAAACAACTCTATTGATAAAAATGCTCCCACATCATACAGATCTATTTCCTGCCTCCTTTTCTTGGCCAAACTGATAGAAAAGATAGTACAAATCTAGCTCCAGATCATATTGATACCTTCGCCCCCTCTAGATGAACATCAATATGGCTTCCATCCATACCATGGAGTGGAGACGCCTCTCACTGTACTATTTGACAACACTGTACTATTTGACGAACCTGTGTGGCATTGACAACACCAAACAGGTTTTCCTCCTCCTATTTTTGGATATCACTGCAGCTTTTGACAGTATAAACCATCACATCATGCTCTCTAGGCTACAACAAATAGGCATTAAGGATACAGTACTTCAATGGTTCAACTCATGCCTATCGGGTAGAGCTCAGCTGGTAAGAACAGGACAGCAGACATCTGATCCCCACAACCAAGAACAAGGCCTACCACAACGCTCCACCCTATCAGCCCTCCTCTTTAACATCTATATTCAGCCCATCTGTTCAATTTTCAAAATATTCCAGGTAAACTATTATATATACGCAGACGATATAATTATATATCTCCTGTTTAACATCTCTGACCCCACAATTCAACAAATTACCGGTTGCTTTGCAGAGGTGGCAGAATGGCTCTCTCTTCACAACCTTAAGATCAACTTTAGTAAACTGAAGCCCTTTATATAACAAGGAACCAGAGCTTCACCTCACCCCCAACTTCTATCATGATCCATGGTGCAAATATCTCCGTTAAAGACGAGGTAAAATACCTCAGAGTAATCCTAGACCGCACACTCAATATGGACATCACACATAAAACAAACTACAAGAAAGATTTTCTACAAACTCATATGTTAAAACAACTGTCCTCTCCTTCACCACAACGATTTCAAATCAGTCCTTAATGCAATTATTACACCCCACTTCAACTTCTGCAACACCACCCTTCAAGGTCTACCTAAACAAACCTTAAGACAGCTCCAAATGGCACAACATGTTGCAGCCAGAATAACCTCTAATATCAATCCTATGGAACATATCACCCCAACATTGTACAATCTGCACTGGCTCCCAATCCGAAGCCGCATAAACTATAAAATGCTTGTCACCACATTCAAACTTATCAATGATATTACCCCATCATACCTTTCCCACCCTCATCACCAAGTTATCACACACTCATATACAATGAGACTGTAACAAAAACAAACTTACAACACCATCAGATTTCAGAAAAACTAAAAAAAAATTACAAACATCAGAGCTTTCTCACACATTGCCCCCTCCCTCTGGAATACTCTCCCATAAGTGACATCTCCACCTTCTGCAAAAACCTCAAAACCCATCTATTTATTCTACACTTTGGAGACCATAATGAGCCCAAAAGTACTGATTCCTCCTACCCCACCACAGAAACCCACTACTACCTGCCCTCCCTCAAATGTATTCACCCATGGTTACCTTGCTCAAACCAGACCTCAATGCTGTATTACACCTAAGTATGTAAATAAGTTCTCACATTAATTGTATTTCACTGTTATTATGTTAATGTATATAGTTCTATCTGTTCTACGTAACTGAATATGTACCATTTATTGTACAATTCAAATGTTGCTCACTGTAAACCACATTTGATCTGCTGGAAAATGCGTATAAAATTTCATAATAAATAAAATAAGTAAAATATTCAAACATGCATATCTGCACGTACACAGTGCTAGCATGGGGATCTCCGAATGTGGGCGGGAGGGGGCGGAATGGGGGCATGGCCAGCCACAGAGATGTATAAAGTTTATTCCATAGAGGCCTGCGTACATCTTCAGTGTTACCCATGGACATCCAAGTTATACCTGTGGAAACGTGGAATAAGGCCAGGACTTTGAATTATTCTGCTCTGATCCCCAACACATCCCATAAGAGATGAATAGCCATGACACAACTGTACTGAACTGGTGTGTCTGCTGTCTGGGAGGGCACAAGATGCAGTTGTACAGAATGGAATACACAGGTGAGGGATGTTTGTAACGATAAAAGAACAATAAAAAAACATCCCTACAGAAATATAAAGTACTGCAACAAACTTTATTCTGGCTATGCTGACATTTGCTTCTTGTGCAAAAGGCGCTATGCTTGGCTTCCCTAAAAATTCCAGTGTCCGGAACAATGTGAATGTAGATCTAAGGATGGTATGTGAAGTAGTAGGGGAGCAGAATTGTGCTTGCCTGAGAAATGTAGATCAGCTGTGGTGTCCTGAGATGCCACACCACCATGATTTCACAGCATTTGTGTATGGGTGCAGGGCATGGTTAAGAACATAAGATATGCCATACTGGGTCAGACCAAGGTCCATCAAGCCCAGTATCCTGTTTCCAACAGTGGCCAATCTAGGTCATACATACCTAGCAGTATCCCCAAAAGACACAGATTCCACAATGCTTGTATTGGGTCAAGCATTGATATCCTGGGTCCCTTTTTAATAATGGTTTATGGACCTTTCTTCCAGGAACTTGTCCAAACCTTTTTTAAACTCAGCTACACTAATAGCTCTTACTACATCCTCCGGAAACAAATTCCAGAGTTTGATTAAACATTGACTGAAAAAATATTTTCTCTTATTTGTCTTAAATAGTTTACCCTGTAGCTTCATAACATGTCCCCTAGTCTTTCTATATTCTGATAGCGTAAACAATCGATCTACGTTTACATGTTCCACTCCATTCATTAATTTATAGACCTCTATCATATCTCCCCTCAGCCGTCTCTTTTCCAGGTTGAAGAGCCCTAACCTTTGTAGCCTCTCTTCATAGGAGTAGCCTTCTATCCCCTTTACCATTTTGGTGGCTCTTCTCTGAACTTTTTCTAATAACGCTATATCCTTTTTAAGATACGGTAACCAGAATTGCACACAATATTCAAGGTGCGGTCATACCATGGAACGATACAGAGGCATTATAATATCCTTTGTTTTATTTTCCATTCCTTTCCTTATGATACCTAGCATTGTACACTGGGCGGAGGGTTTTAACATGTTATCCACGATGACTCCTAAATCCTTTTTCCTGGGTGGTGGTTCCCAATGTGGAACCTTGCATCGTGTAACCATAGTGTGGGTTGTTCTTTCCTAGGTGCATAACTTTGCACTTGTCCACATTAAATTTCATCTGCAATTTGGATGCCCAGTCTTCCAATTTATCCAGATCCTCCTGCAGTTTTTCACAGTCCTCTTGGGTTTTAACAACTTTAAACAGTTTTGTGTCGTCTGCAAATTTGATAACCTCACAAGTTATTCCCTTTTCCAGGTCATTTATGAACATTTCAAAAAGTAGTGGACCCAGTACAGATCCCTGGGGTACTCCACTATTCACCTTTTTCCATTGGGAAACTTGGCCATTTAGCCCAACCCTCTGCTTTCTATCTTTTAACCAGTTCCCGATCCACAATAGTACACTGCCTCCTATCCCATGACTTTTTAGTTTTGCCAAAAGTCTCTGATGAGGGACCTTGTCAAAGGCTTTCTGAAAGTCCAGATACACTATATCAACTGACTCACCTTTGTCTAACTGTTTATTCACACCTTCAAAAAAACATATCAGATTAGTAAGACAAGATCTTCCTTGTCTAAAGCCATGTTGGCTGTCTCCCATTAGGCCATGACTATCTACATGCTGTGTAATTTTGTTCTTTATGATGGTTTCTACCATTTTCCCTGGTACTCATGTCAGGCTCACCGATCTGTAATTTCCCGGATCACCCCTGGAACCCTTTTTAAAAACTGGCGTTACATTGGTGATCCTCCAATCTTCAGGTATTACAGATGGTTTTAATGAAAGTTCACAGATTACTAATAGCAGGTCTGCAATCTCGTATGTCAGTTCTTTCAACACTCTTGGATGTATATCATCTGGTCCAGGTGATTTGCTACTATCCAGTTTATCAAATAGTTATAATACATCTTCCCGGTGTAGCGATATTTCTCTCAATTCCTCTGCAGTATCACCTTTAAATACCACTTCAGTCTTGGGTAACATCCCTACATCTTCCTCAGTAAAGACCGAAGCAAAGAATTCATTCAGTCTCTCCGCTATAGCCTTGTCTCCTTTTACTGCCCCTTTTACCCCTCTATCATCTAATGGTCCAACTGACTCTCTCACAGGCCTTTTGCTACTTGAAAAAGTCTTTATTTCGTGTTTTTGCTTCCGTAGCAAGTTCCTTCTCAAATTCTCACTTTGCCTGCCTTATCAATGCTTTGCATTTAACTTGCCAGTGCTTGTGCTGTTTCCAGTTTTCGTCGTTTGGCTCTTTTTTCCATTTCCTGAAATATGCTTTTTTGGCAACAACAGCCTCTCTGACCTCACCTTTAAACCATGCTGGCAGTTTTTTGGACTTTCTTCCACTTTTCTTAATGCGTGAAATACAGCTATTCTGGGCTTCCAGGATAGTATTTTTAAACAACACCCAAGCTTGATGTAAGTCTTTAACCTTTGCAACTGCTACTTTTAGTTTTTTCTTATCTATATTCCTCATTTTATCATAGTCTCCCTTTTGAAAGTTAAAAGGTAGTACAGTGGATTTCTTTACTATCCCTCCTCCACTAATTAAATCAAACACGATCATGCTATGATCACTATTGCCAAGTGGTCCCAACACCCTTATTTCTTGCACCAGTTCTGGTGTTCCACTGAGGACTAGGTCCAGTATGGCTTCCCCTCTGGTCGGTTCATGAACCAGCTGCTCCAAGAAGCAGTCATTTATTTCATCTAGAAACTTTATCTTCCTAGCATGTCCTGCCTTGACACTGACCCAGTCGATACCGGGGTAATTGAAATCACCCATTATTACTACTCTGCTGTAACTTTTGTTAGCTTCTTTGATTTCTTTGAGCATTTCATCATCCATTTGTTCATTCTGGCCAGGCGGTCGATAGTACACCCCCACTGCCATCACCTTCCCCTTCATACATGGAATTTCAATCCATAGAGATTCTACAGCAAATTTTGTTTCCTGCAAAACTTTAATCCTTTCTGACTCAATGTCCTCTCTAACATAGAGCACAACCCCTCCACCAATTTGATCAGCTCTATCATTACGATATAGTTTTTATCCATGTATCACAGTGTCCCACTGGTTATCCTCCTTCCACAATGTCTCTGAGATTACAATCATATCTAACCTCTCATTTAGTGCTATATATTATAACTCTCCCATCTTATTGTTTAGACTTCTATCATTTGCATACAAGCATTTTAGTGACTGTATTTTATTAATATTAATCTGGCTATTGGTAGGCATCGGTAATTTGGAATCTTTATGCTCTGTCTGCACCATACTCAAGGGCATTTGGGCTACTTTACTCCTTTTTGGAACCTCACTGCTTTCGGTAGTATCCTTCGAGGATACCTTCTTCCGAACCATGCGCTGTTGGGCGACTGTCGGCTTTCCCCTATTTTCTAGTTTAAAAGCTTCTCTATCTCCTTTTTAAAGGTTAATGCCAGCAGTCTGGTCCATCTTGGTTAAGGTGAAGCCCATCCCTTCGGAAGAGCCCCTCCTGGTTTTGGATGAGAATGGTAGTTGTGAGAGTATATGTGTGTGTGTGTGTGTGTGTTTGGTCTGAGTATTGCACAGAAGGATCAGTTGTGCTCATCCACTAATCTGGGGGGACATGAATGCCTGGCTGGTACCTGGACCGTAGGGATGTCTGCAGCATCAGCAGGTGCCAGTGTGATTGGGGAGGTTAAATCAAAAGAGACTCTCTATAGCAAAACATCACAACATATCCATGTCACCAATAAGAGCCCCTCAGAATGAGAGCAGTCAACAGCGCAAACAGCAGTACAACATTCCCAGAGGCATCATCTTAGGTCTCTAGTATTCATAGTATTTATGTGTAGTTTGCATCAGCACAACACTGTCTGTGAGTGGAGTAGTTTAGGAGAGATGCACGTTTTAGACGGAGGCAAGGCTGTTCGCGGCTCTATAATGGAAACGGTTGGGTTTGCCAATGTCTAACCTTTCAGAATACTGTGAGTAGGGCCGGCCCGTCCATTGAGCGAGAATGTTTTTAGCACAGGGCCCCGCGTTTCAGGGGGGCCCACGCAAAAAACATTCTGATCTAAAAGTAAAATTTAAAATAAAAAAAAAACTGTCGTCTGCCGCTGCCGGAGCTGGGGCCGGGGCCGGGGCCGCCGCGGCAGAATCGAGTGTGCCGTGGGGCCTCCCTCTTTGCAGCTGCAGTCACACACGCCGGCTTTCAGAGCGCGAGGGGAGAGTTTCTCCCTCGCGGCTCTGTTAAGCCCACAGGGGCTGATGGGAAGTTCCCATCAGCCCCCGTGGGCTTAACAGAGCCGCGAAAGGGAAACTAGTCCCTTCGCGCTCTGAAAGCCGGCGTGTGTGACTGAAGCTGCAAAGAGGGAGGCCCCGCGGCACACTCGATTCTGCCAGACATCTGTTCATGAAGGAGAGTTAGTGTCCTCCCGGATCAGGTCAGCTTTCTCCCACACAGCCACATTGCCGCTTGTCCCGGAGGTAGTTCCTTGATCTGCTGCACAGGAAGTACAGATCTGATCTTTAATGTGGCGCCACTTACGGCTGCAGCCAAGGCAGCATGACAAGCATGAGGACATTCTGCTCTAAAATGGCCGCAAGGAGACAGACAAAATGATGCCTCTCCCTTGCTGTGCAACTACTTGGCGGGAAAACGGTGAAAACTAACTTGTGCGCTGAAAACAAAACTGGCTGCCGGTGAAAAATCAAGCCCCGATGCCGAAACCGGAGCGCTGGAGGCCGGGTGAAACAGCAATGTTCCACAGTGGCGCAGAGGACCTCAGCCCATGAAAAAACAGCGGCAGCAGACAGTTTTTTTTTATTTTAAATTTTCCCTGGGCGGGGGGGGGGGGGTTAGGAGTGGTGATGGGCTGCGGGGTGGGGGGTTAGGAGTGGTGATGGGCGAGGGGGGAGCTAAATCTGGTTATGTGCTGATGGTATTAGGACTGGTAATGGGCTATGGGGGCTTAAACTGAAAACTGGGTGATGGGGGGTTAGGACTAGAAATGGGCTGATGGGATTAGGACTGGGAGTGGGCTGATGGGGAGGTTAGGACTGGTAATGGGCTATGGGGGGGCTTAAACTGAAAATTTGGTGATAGGGGGTTAGGACTGGAAATGGGGGTGGGATTAGGACTGGGAGTGGGCTGATGGGGGCTTAGGACTGGTAATGGGCTGATGGGGGCTTAGGACTGGTAATGGGTTTGGGGGGGGGTTGCTAGGACTGGAAATGGGCTGAGTGGATGGGAAGGCTTGAACTGCAAATAGCTGATGGGGAGGGGAGCTTGGAATGAGCTCTTAGAGGAGGGAGCTAGGACAGGAAATGGGCTGATGGAGGGGCTAGGATAGCACTGGGAATTGGGTGTTGGGGGGAGCTAAGATTGGAAATGGGCTGTGGTGGGGGCTTGGATTGAAATGGACTCATGGAGGGGATAGAACTGGAAGTAGGCTCATGGGGGGCTTGGATTGGAAATGGGCTGAGTGGAGGGGAGCTAGGATTTGACATGGGCTGATGGTGGGGCTAGGAAAGGACTAGAAATGGGCTGATGGGAGGCTGGTATTGGAAATGAGCTGATGAAGGGACGTATAGGATTGGAAATGGATGGGGGAGCTAGGACTGGAAATGGGCTGATGGGGGGACTAGAAGGGAGCGGATACTGGGTGGGGCTGGAACTAGAAGGGAGCTGATGTTGGGGGAGATTAGAAGGGGATGGGGCTGGGAGAGTGAAATGGAGAGTGGAAAAATATTTTGTGTGGGAGGGAAGAAAAATCTACAATTGGCCGGGTATTGGGAGAGTAAGTGGGGATTGAGGATGGAGGGGTAAAATTTGAGTGGATGAAATAGGAATGAGGAAAGAGCAAAAGGAGATAGATTAGTATGTTAAAACAGATGTAGAGGTAGAATGGAAAAAAACTAGAAGAGTGAAGAAAGGACAAATGGACAGCAGACGATGGAGAGTTAGCAGAAGACACAAATAAACCAGAAGAAAGTGGCTGGAACAATTGCAACTGAAAAAAAATGCAGAAAAGGTACAAAGATATCTCTTTATTTTGAATTTATTAACTGGAATATGTCAGCTCTGGGAAATGTGCATCATTAACGTCGGTGCTTTGTTTAGTACAAGAGGAAATTAATTTATAGTTTTATTTCTACAGTGTTGTACATTCCAAGTTTGGCTTTTGGAGTTCCCAGTTTAATTATTGTCTTCCTGTTTCTAAATTGTGATTCCTTGTTTGGTGATGGTTTATGTTCTGCATGTGTAACTGAGCTGAGGTATTCTGTTTATGTAATTCCTATTTGACATTGCCACTTGTTCTCTTTCCCCAGTAGGTCATGTATTGTTCTCTGAAATGTATTGGTTTAATATTTGCAGTGTTGCCTTTTGATAGGTAGAGTATGGTGTTTTATGAGTCCTTGTAGTGCTGTTAGGATACGGCAGGTTTGCTATGGGTTTAAATGGGCAGTGTTTGTAGTAGTTCCTAATGTGCCTGGCGGTTGGCACTGTATTAGAGTAATGTAGAAATCTTTTAGTCTTTCTTTATCCATACACTCATTAAGAGGCATGTTTACTAAAAGTTAGTGTATGGTAACATTATGCAACTATTTATGCAAATTTATTTATTTATTTATTTATTTAACATCTCTTCTATACCGCGCTATTAAAATCAGCGCGGTGTACATTGAACAAAATATACTGCAATGCATACAGGCAACATTGAGTTTACAGAGAACAGGGGAGTATAAAACATGGAGTAACAGGGATAACTATGTACAGTCAACAATATACTATATGTAAACTTTAACTATATACAATATTCAAGCTCGAGTGGATATTGTGCGTGTATTCATGTGGGTGGTACGGGTAAATAGTAGTCATGTGGGCTATCGTGTAGTCTAACCATTTTCTGGTTGTATTAGGGTGCTAAGGCGTCTGGTGTATGTGGGAGGCATGTTGGTTGTGTGAGTGTCCATGATCACTTCTGGGTAGTATTTTGTGAATAGGTAATGCTTCACGGCTTTTCTGAATTGTAATAGACTTTTGATGCCACGGATTTCATGGGGAAGTGTATTCCAATTTAGGGGTGCGAATATTGAGAAAGCTCTGTTAGATGTAGCTTTAGTACATGATGTCATCATCTTAGGAACTATTAAGGTGTTCATAGCGGTAGTCCTTCTGTTTCTATTTTCGAGGGTGTTATGAATTAGTTTGCTGATTGGTGTCGGTGGGTAATTATTCATGGCTTTGAAGGTCAGGACTAGTGACTTATATAGGAGTCTGGCTTGTAGAGGTAGCCAGTGTAGGTTTTTCATGATAGGTGTTATGTGAGCAGATCTTGGTGACCCAGAGAGGACTCTTGAAGCTGCATTCATAGCCAGGCGAAGTGGATTTAATGTTGATTGAGAAAGCCCGTGGAGGATGATGTTCGCAAAATCAAGATGTGGGAGGACTAATGCTTGGAAGGTTGATCGGTAGTCAGTATAATCATGTAGGGGGCGGAGGTGGCGTAGTGTTCTGATCTTATGATATATACTCTTTGTCACATTCTTCACATGTATTGACATATCCAGGTGTTGGTCCAATGTGATGCCGAGATATCGGATTGTGGTTTTGGACGTCAGTTCTATGTTGTTGACCAGTAGCGACGGAGGAGGTACGAACTTACGATTCCTTGTAACAAAAAGAACATCAGTTTTGCTATGATTTATTCTTAAGTTTTGAGTCAGCAGCCATTCAGCTACTGCTCCGAAACAATTGATTACACAGGTACACTAACAAAAAACTGATTCCAGTTTTGCAACTGATTCCTATAGATTTTGGGGTGCTGAATCCAGGAAAAATAGCCAAAATGTTCCATCACGTCACGTTTTCTTGCAAAATTAGATTTCTTACCCATATAAGGAATGTTCACATAATTTCTTTTTAGCAGACTACAGTTTATTTTCTTGGCCCAAAATAGAGGTTGTAATGGTTAACTAACTAGAAACACTCCCTCATGATATTTTAGAGTGTTTTGTATTCATTTTATACATTAACAGGACAATTGGGAGGCAGGGGGGCTAAATCCAGTACTCGCGCTGGCGCATGTTCTTTCCTCTTCGCCTCGCCTCGTTCGCTCGCTCAAACACGGTGGTTGCGACATGAACGTTCCTGTCAAATTTCAGTTTCTTGCAAGTTCATTATTACCTTTGGTTGCTCAGTCGTAATCCAGCTTTATTCCGAAGTGGTTCACTACAGTTGTAGTTTGCAGTGCTGTGTATTTGTGATGGCTCACAGAGCCAGAGGTTGCGTCAACTCTCCAGACAGTTTTTGTTTTATTTGTGGGGAATATACCGTGAAAAAGCGGCAGAGGAACATTTCTGCATTTATTAAAAAAGTATATTTCGCCTATTTCGGTTTGAAGTTAGGCGATCAAGAAAAACCGTGGGCTCCTCACAAAGTGTGCAAGACATGTGAGGAAGATCTACGCTTATGGATGAAAGGTAAAAAACAAGCATTTCGTTTCGGAATACCTATGATGTGGCGTGAACAAAGAGACCACAGCAGTGACTGCTATTTTTGCTCTTGCATTGTGAAGGGATACAACTTAAAAAATAAGAACGTAATAAGTTACCCCAACCTTCCCTCAGCAATTAGGCCTATGCCTCATAGCAACGAAGTACCTGTGCCTGAACCACCAAAATCTTTGGATCATATTTGTGTGGACGGTTCTGATCATGATGAGACTCATCAGATGGCTTTTCCCGATGAGTCCAGTACTTCCGAGTTTGAAACTGAACCAGATCCGAAACTTGAACTTTTCTCTCAAGCTGAATTGAATGATTTAGTCCGGGATTTAGGACTCCCAAAAGATGCTGCCCAACTGCTAGGTTCTCGGCTTAAACAGAAAAATCTATTGTCACCAGGAACAACTTTTTATTGGTACCGCAACCGCGAGACACAATTTTTGAAGTATTTCAGCAAAGAGGAAGATTTGGTATTTTGCAACGATATACGGAGTGATGGAAAAGTTTAAACTCAAGTATGATCCTGCTGAATGGCGGCTGTTCATTGATTCGTCAAAAGACAGCATAAAAGGTGTTCTTCTTCATAATGGCAACACATTCGCTTCAGTTCCTATTGCTCACTCTGTTATTCTCCAAGAAAAATACGAGAATTTGGCCCTGATTCTTCAGAAGATTCGTTATGATGAGCATAAGTGGATGATTTGTGGAGACTTTAAAATTCTATCCATGCTATTAGGGCAGCAATCCGGTTTCACCAAATATCCCTGCTTCCTTTGCTTGTGGGATAGCCGGGCCCGCGACCTACACTGGGGGAAAAAAGACTGGCCAATTCGGGAGTATTTGAGACCCGGTGAGAAAAATGTTCTTCATGAGAGCTTGGTATCTCGTGATAAAATTCTATTACCACCTCTCCACATTAAGTTGGGTCTCATTAAGCAATTCATCAAGTCCCTTCCAAAAGATGGTGAGTGCTTTCGGTACCTTTGCTCAAAGTTCCCCCGACTTTCTGAAGCAAAGCTAAAGGAAGGAGTGTTTGTTGGCCCTGATATAAGGAAACTCATTTCAGATGGAGCATTCGCTGAAACGATGTCTGAGAAGGAAAAAGAAGCCTGGGATTCCTTCAAGGATGTTGTTCTCAAATTCTTGGGGAACAGGCGGGATGAGATCTATAAGGATATTGTTGCCAGGATGCTCAATGCCTTCAAAGAACAAGGCTGTAACATGAGCCTGAAAGTCCATTTCTTGCACTCCCATGTGAACTACTTTCCCGAAAACTTGGGGGCGTACAGTGAAGAACAAGGTGAAAGATTTCACCAGGACATCAAGGATGCAGAGAGAAGGTACCAAGGAAGATGGAACACCACTATGATGGCTGATTTCTGCTGGTTGTTGCTGCGGGAAACCCCAGATGAAAAATACGCCAAGCAGCGCACCAAGAGAAGCATTCAGGGGAAGAAGAAACGGGCCCACCAGGAGATTGATTGACCCAAGAATGACTTTAAAATCTAAACTGTGTTGACAAATATCGTGTTTTTACTAAACTTTGAAATAAAAATTTGCTAGTTATTACCACAGTGTCGGATCTCATTTATTAGAATTTTATTTTCACACCATCGGGTGTTTGTCTTCATGTATTGCAATGGTGCGGTTTGCGTTTTCTATTCTTACATACATACCTGTACAACATTTTTTGCACATTTCTTTGCTTTGCTTTGTGTCTAACCTCGCTCTTATATGCTCAATGTTTGTGCACATGTATGTGGCTGTTTTAAGTGCAGACAATTTTGCTACCATCACAGTGTGTTTTGTTGACATTACTCTATTCTTATGTGCTGCCTTGTTACAATTTTCTTTATTCTTATTTGAATAACTACTAAACAATTAGTATAAAGAATTCATCCAAGAAACTTTTATCTCGATCGCACTCAATCTGAAACGTTCACCTCAAACTGCTAACCCAATGTAGCAAAAAATCTGTACGTGATGGAGCAAATTGGTTACCAGATTTGGATTCAGTGCACCAAAAAACGTAAAAATCAATCGAAACATTAGAGGCAGTTTAAAAAAAAAATTTTTTAGTGTACCTGTGTTATTGGTGAAAACACTGGTTGGTCAGTTTTGAACGGCATGTATATGAGGATGTCATCTGCGTATGCCAGGCATTTCACGTTGAAGGATCGGATCAATTCACATATCGGCTGCATATATATATTGAACATTAGTGCCGATAGGGAAGATCCTTGTGGTACACCTTGAGACTGTAGGAATGGTTCAGAGGATTCCTGGCCTGTTTTAACTTGTTGCCACCTATTGGAAAGGTAGGATTTACACCATTCCAGTGCTGTGCTTTGAATCCCCTTCTCTATCAGACGTTGCAGAAGAATATCGTGGTTCACAGAGTCGAAGGCGGCGGAAATGTCTAGAAAGATGAGGACAAATCCTTGTTTGATGCTGTTTATTCCTGTGATCAGATCATTGAATGGGGTTGTAAGGATTGTGTCGACTCCATGTGCTTCTCTAAATCCATGTTGTGATTTGTCTAGTGGTGCTTCCGTGTCAATATGATGTTGGATCTGTTGTTGGGCAGCTTTCTCGATGATTTTTGCAAGCTGGGGGATGCTCGAGATTGGCCTAAATGATTCAACTTTGGATGGATCGAGTTTACTGTTTTTCAGTAGGGGCTTGATAGAGGTGTGTTTCAGACTCTGGGGGAATGAGCCTGTTAGAAAGGACTGGTTCAGTATCTTGCACAAGATTTGGCTTAGATCATGTCGCAAATCTTTGATCCAGCTGGCTGGGCATGGGTCATTAGGTGCCGTACTAGGATTGATGGAGGCGATAATGTTCTCAATTTCACTAGTTGATATTGTATTGAAATTGCAAAATGGAGTTATTTGAGATGCCTTAGGTGATACAGAGGGGTTGTTGGTATTTGTGCTCGTGCTGGCCTTAATCATTTTTGATTGCAGGTAGTTTGCGTAGTCCTGTGGCTGCGGCATTGCAGGTTGTGCTGAAACTGGCTCTCTTGTTATGGATTTTACTAACCTGAATAGTGTATGTGGTTTATTGATGGAGCGTTTCAATAGGTTTGTGTGGTAGAGCTTCTTACTCAGTGTTATCTTCTCACGGTGGGTAGTTAAGTGTGAGTTATATGTTTCAAGGGCCTCAGGAGAGTGGGTTCTTCGCCACTGTCTTTCAAGTTTGCGTAAGTGGATGAGAGATGTACGAAGGTCAGTAGAGAACCATGGCGCATGTTCTCGTTTTCTTGTTTTCTTATCATTGTGCAATGGACATGAAGCGGCTCTGAGGTTCTCGTCCCATTTGGATATAAGGTCATCTAAGTTGAGGGAGGTGTTCGTCATGAGTGGTTGAAGGTTATCTAGGACCTTGTCACGGTTAAGAGGTTGAAAGCGGGCCGTGTGGGTTCCAGGTGAGTTAGATGGTATTTGGCTCATGTGAGAAGTATAAGTGGGTATATTGAATTGGATAAGATTGTGATCAGACCATGGTACTGGTATAGTCGACATTGCAAGGGCTTGGTGTGTTAAGGTGTTGGAATGGGGTGCGAAAATGAGGTCTAGTTTACCTCCAGTAATGAGGCCCCTTATGCAAATGAGGCCCCGCACCGAGTCTCCGCACATGGCCCCGCACCCCCCTTGGGCCGCCCCTGACTGTGAGCTCTGGGATGTACAAAGCCATTTGCTGTGTACAGCCATGTCCCATACTCTATAGAGCTTTGTTCGTGCAGCGCCAAAAATATGTATGTCCCTATTCAGATACCGCGTATACGTCTGAGGAATCCCGTTTAAATTAGGTACATTTATCATTTGATCGTGTCCATGCCAAGACGTGCAAGCAATAAAATTGGAATCATAAGTTATAGAATATCATGACATAGGCACATTTTCTCCAAATCTAGGCACAGGCATTTACAACTGCTCTAGGGCAGGTATTACTACTACGCCTCCAATACACTCCTATTTTATAAAGTCATGTTTGTGTATATGTCACTTTATAAAATAGGTCCCACATATGCATGTGGTAATACATAATAATTGTCTGGAAAATTACAGGATTACCCTCATGTGTCCTGATATCAAAATACAAAGTTATCTACTTCAAGAGCACTCCATCAATCTTCTAGGTCTTTAACCTATCTTGAAGTGGATAACTTTATATTTTGATATAAATTGTTATGGGGTCTGTTTCTGCATTTATTTCCTCACTCATTTAATTCATTTTCAGATCACAAAAGCTCATTTGGCCCCATCAAAATCAAAAGGGGATGCAATGCACCTTACCTCTATGAACATTACTGGCAGGTATCCACAGAAAAGGCAACAGTACCCTAAGACACAAAGAGTGCATGAACACCCCACAGCACCAAAAGAGAGGCAAAGGGCAACAATAGTGGCATGAACAGCCCAAAGCAATGTGAAATGAGCAGAGTGGCATAAATAATGTCATGAATATCCCAACTGTTGAAAGAGGCAAAGGCAAAATCTTCAATAGAGTAGTCATCGGGGAAGGAGTAGATAACATGAGGAGGGATCTAGCTAAAGAAGAATGGTAGAGAATTTGGCAGCTGAGAATTAATGCTAAAAAATGCAGGTTCATCCATTTGGGCTTCAAAAATCCAAGGGAGAAGTACAGTGTAAGGGGCGAAGTACTTCTGTCCACGAAAGAAGAGCGAGACTTGGATGTGATTGTTTCTGATGATCTTAAAGTGGCTAAACAGGTAGAAAAGGCAACGAAAGCCAGAAGGATGCTTGGGTGCATAGGGAGAGTATTGGCCAGCAGAAAAAAGGAAATTATAGTGCCTCTGTATAAGTCTCTGGTGTGACCTCATTTGTAATGTTATGTGCAATTCTGGAGACCACACCTTCAAAGGGATATAAATAGGATGGAATCAGTGAAGAGGGTGGCTACTAAAATGGTTAGTGGCCTTCATTATAAAGCATATGAGAACAGACTTAAAGATCTTAATATGTATATGTTAGAGGAAGGCAGGATAGAGAAGATATGTTAGAGACATTTAAATACCTCTGTGGCATAAATGCACAAGAGGACAGCCTCTTTCGATTGAAAGCAAGCTCTATGAGGAGATATAGGATGTAGGTAAAAGGAAATAGAAATATTTCTGCATATTACTCCTGAGTCTTTATCGAAAGAGTGACAGATGCATGGAATAGTCTCCCAGCGGAGGTAGTAGAGACAGACTGTATTTGAATTCAAGAAAGCATGGGACAAGTATGGAACATCTCTAAAGGAAACAAGGGGACTATTGTAGTTGATACAGAAGGGTAGACTAGAAAGGCCTTTTTCTATGTTTCAGTTTGGGATGTGCTCAATTACCTCCATATTTCACAAAAGACACTGTTGAAAGCGGAGCCTTTTGTAAAATACAAAATCAGACATGCAGGGGTGTATGTGCATTTTCTTGCATGTGTAGCTGGAGCAGGCATTTTTTCAAAATTAGATGTGCACCAAAAGAGTAGCTTCAACTTGTGCAGCTTCTATCTAAAAGTGCTGGCTCGTTCATGAGGACACAGTGTTCATGGAACTCCAAGTGGAAGTGCTGACCTTTGTACATTTTGTGGAGCCATTTTGCAAACCTAGATGTATAGCTGCCTCTATTAACTAATGAAGCTGCAATTTTGGTTTAAAAACGACAAAGTTTTAAAACAAATCTGCATGTTCTGCCCATATGTGTTTGATTTATATGAAGAACAAATCTTTAAAGAAGCAGAACTGTATGAAGAAAATCAAGGTGGGAAGACTGGTGGAATATTCATTCAACAATCTTTGCTATGCTAAAACACCATGTTACTGACTAAAAGTGAAAACAAGGAGTGGAAGAATAGCTTAATGGTTAGTGCAATGGATTGAAGCCAGCAGGGTTTGAATCCCATCAAGCCCCTTGTGATCTTGGGCAAGTCACTTTTCCCCTTCTTCCCTTAAGGGTACCTCCTTAGATTGTAAGCCTACTGGGGGTATAAGAATACCCAGTGCATCTGAATGCATTTGTTTTGAATTCCTGAAATAATTCCAAGTTATATTCCTGTTGGAGAAGAAATGGCAATAATAGACAAGCAGCTTAGATCCATAATCAATAATAAAACAAAGTCAAGCAATCCATGGGTACTTGTCAGGATGGCTAAAATAGCCCTAGAAAAGATTCTCAAATATCTGCATACAAAGATTTTACTTGTCCAAGTCATGGCATTTTCAATAATGTTATGTGGATGTGTAAATTGGACAGTGAAGAAGCAAGACAGGAAGAAAACTGGTGTATTTGAATTATGGTGCGGGCAAAGAATACTGTGTATATCATATTCTGCCAAAAGAACAAATCAATGAGTACTGGAGAACAAACCTAAGCTTCTTTTGCATGCTCAAATGATAAGACTTTGACGTTCATATTTTGGACATTTCACACAGAGAAAGATCACTGGAGAAGATATCACGCTTGGCAGGGTTGAATGTCAACACAAATGAGGAAAACCGGCAGTGCAATAGATCAATACCAGAACAGCAGTTATGGATGCCACTCTTTCAAGAATTAGTCTCCTGATTGAAAATCAGAGTTTAGGACAGCTATCCACAGTCTCACCATGAATCAATATCATCTTGATGGCACCAAAAAAACAATTTCAAAGTAACAAAAAGGGGCCTATTTTTATGCTTATTTTCTAAGAACCAGTAATAGTAAAAATCTTCAAAATGAGTAAAAGTATAAATCAATTGCAGGCTATGCACAGAGTGAATCCAATTCTGTTTAACATATACAGTGGAAAAACCAATCTTGTGCAAATATAAATATGAATGAATGGGACCCTCAGAACAACAAGCTATATTACAGCACTCTCACCAACTGCTAAAAGTAGTTCTAAGCTTTGGCCCCAATATTTCTAAATTACAAATATACACAAATAAAACTAAGAGGCCCTTTTACCAAAGCTCACTGAACAGCTAATATGACTTAAGGCACTGTAACGGTCAGCGAGATCTCACAGTACCTTACCATACAGGCATGACAGCGACCATCATGTGGTATAGGGGAGGGGAGTGGGTGTGTCGAGCACATTGCATTGAGTGTTCACCAGTAATATGTCAATAAGTGCAAGTGCACTTAACACCTTAATGGGTGGTGTTACGTGTGCCGATGTTGCTGTATGCGTTAGGGTATATAGAGAAAGAAAATCAAGGCTACAATGGAAGCCTGGAAGAAGGGAGGGATGCGCAGGACAAGGCAGAGAGGAATAAGAAGGGCGGCAGCAGCAGGGGAAGAAAGAGAGCTGCAGTAGCCAGGAGGTCGTTTTTCAGGTTACTCTGTGGTTATAAATGATTCTAACCCAAACTTTAACAGATCGTCTCTATCCTAGCAACTACGTTGGTGCAGCCCGGCGCAATGTCCTGGCTGACAAACTGCAGGAGTTCCTCATTCATTTACTGTATGATAGCAGTTTTTAGGTTGCTCAAATCTTGTTTCTACAGCAAGGTTAATGGAAAAGGTGGCATGCAAATCCGCTTCAGGAATGTATAGATCATCATTTCACACTGGATAGTTATTAGCTAGGACTTCAAAAATTCCAGAGTATTGAAACATTGGATATTGAAAAGATTTGTCAAAATTCATTCCCGCGAGACACTTAAATTTCATTCCGTCAATGATTTGGCTGGACAAAATTCAACAGTTATAAAATTAGTACAATCTATGGGGTGGGGTTTTCAACATCTTATGTCTAGGGATTTTTAACTTCATACACCAAATTAGTGCAACAGTCAGTGAACTGTGAATGTTTATTGATTTAGTAATTGCATTAACATTTGTCTATAATGTTGGTATACCATGCTCCTGATGATCACTGATATTCCTTAGTGGAACTGATGGAAGTAGTTTTGATACTTTGCTACGTTTTCCCAGAAACCTGATTATGGGTGATTTTAAATGAGCATGCTGACTCTTTGGATTTTGGATGATGTTCCTGGATCACATTTCTTGGATACAGCGGCTGCTCTGGGACTGGCTCAGTTGATAGCAGATATGAGAGATGAGAACCCGTCAGTTCCCCTGTTCTAAATTCAGGCTAGATTACTTTTATTGTCATTTCTCTTTGCTTAATCATTAAACCCTAGCCTCAGCAGACATTGACTCTTGTTAATTCTAGGCTTAAACCCAAGGCCTTTTTGGAATCTCTTGGCAATTTCTGTTCCCTGTGATCCTTCTTTAGATATGTAATGAATATTTTAATGTGCATTGATCATTAATGTGGAAATAAAGTTTATGTGCCACATTAACAATGCATATTAACTGCAACGTTAAACATCTAACATGTCTCCTACAGATTACTATGGAGATTTTAAAGTTAGCATATTACATGAAAAAAAAAAAGAAACCCATATGCAGTTTAGTAAATAGGAGCTCAAATACGATCATGGATAACTGAAATGCTAATTTGGGAGAAGGGATAGTTACTATAGAGCCTCTAAGGAAATCTAGACCGGCTGATTTCTATCACCTTGATATTCTGATTGATTATGTGAATTGATTAAAATAGGGTCACACCAGCTGAGATCATATAATATTGCCGTGAAATCTGCAAAAACAATTTTTCTCTGAGGATAATTTTAAAGTGATCAAAAATGTATCACTTTCTCTGCCCTGCCAGTATCAATTTATTTGTACTATTATTACTGTAACTACTATTGTTCCTGCTATTACTACTGTTTATCATTTCTAGAACATTACCATGCATATACAGCACTTTACAGGCAAATATAAGAGATAAGAACTGATCAAAAATTGGTACACCACTCTAAACTCCTCTTCACAATTACCTTCCTCGAGTAGACCATCAGCATCCATCACAACACCAAAAGGTAGAAATTCAAAACCATGGTTCTCGGATGAATTAAGACTATCCCTCCAGAAGCTAAGAAAACAAGAGAGAAAATGGCGCAGATCACAAGCCCCCACCGACAAAATGAATTACGAAAATGCCCTAAAGCAACACCGGGAGAAAATAGCTGGAAAAATGAGAGAACACCATACAGAAACCCTTCTCAGATCGTTGAACAAACCACGAGACCTCTTTAACATTGCTAAATCCCTAACTAAGGCACCATCCTCCAACCAAACAATATTAATTCAGCCTCAGTCCTATGCAGACTACCTTCAATCTAAAACTATTAATACAAAATCGACACCAAGTTGTACACCCAATTCCTTTTCTACGATACAGCCACTAAGAAATTTTGTCGCTTCCACGGTGAAATTCATCACTGATCTTATTGCTACCTTGAATACTACTACAGCCCCAAACGATCCATGCCCTGCCTATTGGATTAGAACGATGCATGCCGAACTAAGCCCCACACTAGCCCTCATCATGCAACTTTCCTTCACAACTGGATCATTCCCAACATCTCTCAAGCAAACCTCCATACGCCCTTTCCTGAAAAACAATAAACTCGACCCAGCGAAAACAGATTCCTATCGTCCAATTTCAAGTATACCCCTTCTAGCCAAAATCATCAAGAAGGTGGTCCAAATCCAATTGCAGCAGCACATAGATATTTCAGCTCCACTTGATCCCTGCCAACACGGGTTCCGTGAGTCTCACTGTATAGAGACCTTACTCACATTACTTATCAACACCTTATCAAGAGGGATTGACAAAATTGAAAATGGGTTCATCCTTATCTTCCTTGATATCTCAGCAGCTTTTGACTTGATTAACCATGTGCAACTTCTCCACCGCCTCCAAGAAAAGGGAGTTCAGGGATCGGCTTGGGAATGGTGTAGATCCTACCTAACTAACCGTTGGCAACAGGTCCGGATAGGATCCTCAACATCTGATCCTTTCCATCAACAACAGGGTGTACCTCAAGGATCCTCTTTATCTGCTTTACTATTTAACAAATATATGCAACCGATCTGTGAAATCATCAGAGCATTCAACATCTCCAGTTTGATCTATGCAGATGATGTCCTGATATTCACCCCGATAAACATCAAGGCCCCCAACTTCTCCCCAATAATCGATTGCTTCAACGCGATTACGGACTGGCTCTTATCCCAGAATCTGCGAATAAACTTCAAGAAAACCGAAGTCCTATTCGTAACCAGGAATAAGAAATTCTCTCCCCCCACAACATTGAAGGTGAGAGATGCGGAACTACCATGTAAATCATCGATTCGCTACCTGGGAGTCACCATAGATCAAGAACTGACCTTCAAAGATCACATAAAGCAGACTGTCAAATCCATCTACAATAAAATAAGAACGCTGAAACACCTAAGACCTCTACTTGCCCCTAATGATTTCAGAACAATCTTCCAATTCCTTGTAACACCACATTTTGATTACGCCAATATCATCCTACACGGTCTGCCCAAAAGCAACCTCAACCCACTTCAATTGGCGATGAACTCAGCTGCCCGCATCCTCTGCTGTACTTCCCGAAGGGACCACATCACTCCTATACTAACAGAGCTTCACTGGCTACCACTTCAAGCCAGGATCACCTACAAAGCACTATTGCTTTCCTTTAAAGCAATCAACCAGATAGCCCCACCTTCCCTCTCCTCACTTCTTATCAACACTCCCACGAACAGGCTAAGAAGATCAGCAGCCGCTAATACCCTCGCTATACCAAATGAGTACACTAAATGTAACCAAGCAACCAGAGATAGGGCCTTCACCCTATTTGCTCCAACATGCTGGAACAATCTCCCTCCGCATATCCGATCAATAAAGGACCTCTCCCAATTTAGAAAGGTCCTTAAACACTACTTATTCTGTCTTCACCTTTTAGGCACTAACCCAACGCCCCCTCCCCCCATCTCTCAAATCACCCACACAGCCTCTGACACCCCAACAACATAGCCCTGATAGAACACGAATCAGACCCCTGCACACCCAAAAGTCCATAGACCTCAAATTTTCTACATCATGATTTCCATATGTTATGAACTGTAAATTGTCCACAGGTGAAATATCCATTTTGTATATAGTTTCCCCTGTTACTTCCAAGTTACTGACCCTGTTGTAATGTAAGCAAAAGATTGTTCTAATGCAAAAATTTGTTATCTGTAAACCGCGCTGATACCAAAGAGCGCGGTATATAAAAACTGTAAATAAATAAATAAGGGGGAGGGGGAGGTTGTTACTAAGCTGCAGTAAAATCATGGATTTTACAGCAGATTAATTTACCACAGGAGTTACTAATCTGTGTTAAAGCTGCACTGTAGGTTAGTGACTCTCATGGTACAGGAGTAATGCAGCTTGTAGTAAATCACAAAACTAGAGTTAGAAGATTGCGGGCATCGTTTTGAACCTAGGAGCCGTGATGAGCAAGGGTGACTGCGGATCGCTTCTTCCAAAGATCTATGTACCACCATGGGTGGGCTTATGAGGCAGGTGGATGTGGTCTTGCTGAGGTGGGGGGGCTTTGTCAAGATGGGAGGGTCTTGAAGGGGGGAGAAGGGGGTACTATGGATGATCGTTGCAGGATGGGGGATGTCAAGGGGGAATGTTTAGGGATTTGGGATGGTCTTCATTTGAAGAGGGAGTATAACTAAAAAACACCAACCCCTTTAAGAATGTATCCAGGAGCATTGGGCTGCATGTTCGAAGCCCAAGGCTCCCAATGGAAAAACAACACTAGCTTTGAGTAGGCATTTTTTCCCAAGAACAGCTTATGGTGATTTACCACAAGCTGTAGTATTCATTTGCATAGTAATGAAGTGCTTTTCATTTGCATGCTTTGTATCTCATTAATGCTTTTTTAATTGAAATTTTATTGCATGTTACAATAGCAATAATCAAAGAAAGCAATATCATTTGATTCACAAAGAAAAAAAGGAAAAAAAGAAAAAAACAGGAACATTTTTCAGCAATTGCTGTAGTCCATATTAGAGGAAGGCACAAAATGAGACAAAGGCAGACTAATATACCAAAAATTAGAACCCTTTTAACATCCTCATCTGCAGTATATACACAACATTTTTGCAAATTTAGTGTTCAGCATGTATTGAGGTGGCTAATTGGACAACAAGAATCTAGATTAGGCTTGATAAATATCTCTGATAGTATACTTAGACATGATTTCACAGAATTTCTGGCACAAGAACATGGCAAAAAAAAATATCTTTGGGGTAAACTCCATAGCAGGAGTCAGATTCACAAGACAAAAAAAATCGAATTAGCATTTCCATAGAGCTTCAGATCAGACAAAGTTTAGGCCAGTGAAGAAACAAGAATGATCAGCAGCACTACAAGAGGCAGTTGAGGCTGGCTACAGCCAACCCTGCCACCAACAGGATGTGATAGTTCTTCTGTAAAAGACTTGCCTTCTTACCTAAAGGTCATTGGCTTGAGCCCAGCCTCTAACTGTGAGGAAATAATAACCTTTTTTTTTTAAATTTGCCTTATACCTCTCGTAACCTTTTAGCTATGTTTTTTATTTGGGCAGCAGCCACAGCTACCTCTTAACTAACAAAACTGCCCTGAAATGAAAATTTATAAAAACAAAATGAAACAAATCTTCAAATGACACAAGGAAACTAAACTAAATGACAGTGCGTGTTGTGTCTGTAGTCAGGGTAGCTGGGGTGTTGGGGCATATTGGTCTTGCATAGTTTTGGGTGTAGGGTCAGATGTGGGGAGGTTGTTTTGAAGGGGGTAGTTTGTGGGGTGGTAGAAAAAGAGGCAAGGGTAGTTTGCAGGGTGTGAAGCAGTTTAACAGAGGTAATTATTGGGATGAGGCTCTTTGCATGGCAGTGGGAGAGTTTGTGGGATAGTTTTGCGGGTACTTTGTTGGGTGGGGGTATTATTTGGGGTGTGGGGCAGTGGCAGGGGTATATTTGGGGGTGGGTAGTTTGCGGGATTGTGAGACAGTTTTGGGTGGTAGTTTTTGAATGTAGAGGTAGTTTGCAAGGTGGTGAGCAGTTGCAGGGAGTAGGTTTTGTTGTGGTTGTTTGTAAGATAGTTGGGCAGATGTGGATGTAGTTTTTGGGATGGTGGTAGTTTGGGGACAGCAGGGAGTATGTGGGCTGATTGCACTCGATCTCCAGACTCTCCTGATTCTAGCCCCCCCTGGGCTAAGGTTCTGTGCAAGCCATGATCGGGGGGTGGGGGGATGAGTTGTGGAGCCCCCCACCCAAGATCTTGTATTGTGTTTCCTGCAGCCTAGGTAAACAGCTACCCTTGTTGCCTCAGAGTGAGGGGCCCATATCTTTGTCCCCCATGATGGACACTGTAGACATCCTGCCTTATCATCTACAGTTTGAGATAGCACATTTTCTGCATGTGTTTCCATTCCTGATTTGCATATCCCACTATCTTGTACTTAGCCTTTATATTCTGAGATGTGTTGACTGTTCAGCCCACTCTCAGTCATCACTCTTTTCTGGACTGGTCAGTTGCTACCTTTCTGTATGGGTTCTAGGGATACAGTTCTTACTGTCCACAATGAATCAAAGGCCCACAGGTGCCCCAATATCACACCAGTAGCATTCTATTTTCCGATGCACTTGGAGACCGCACCACTGTGCACATGTGCTGGGCCATGCATACAACACTATGGCAGTCATTATGGCAGGCAAATAGTGAGGCTGTACGTCCCGGAAGGACATGCAGCCCCACTATTCGCATGGACCGTATGCTGCAAACCAGGCTCCCTGAATGTACAGGACCTCTGTGCAGGGAGCGCTGGATGTGGTTAAGAGGGGGCGGGATAGAGGTGGGTCAAGGGAGGGGCTATGTGCTGAGACCCACAGGGCCTATTTCAGTATGGGCCCTGTACGTCCGGTGGGCTCCATTAGGCCGCCCACCATATTGCACCTCGAAGGTATAAAAAGTGCAGAGTGCCCTTGAGATCTAGCCAGGCAGCCCATCCCATGATATGGAGCTGTGAGAGGTGAGGCCCCGCTACCTGATCCTGGCCCTGGCAGACCCCTCTAAGGGTTAGATGGTGGGGAAAAGACCTGTGCTAGTGAGTAATGCTTTTGATGCTCCTGTTGTGCGTCCTAGTGCCATGATGGGACACCACAGCACTGGCATACCAGCAGGAGTATAGTGTGGGCTGGACAGGCTGTGGATGGACGTCTCCTGCAGTGGGATCAGGGGCACCTTCGGGCTGTCTATGTGCCCGATCCTGCATCTATGGGAACATCTAGCTCTCGCAGTGCAGAATCAGGTATGTTGTGGTCCTGTCCATATTGTGAATGTTCTGACAGCCCCTTTGTGAATCGGGCTCCACATACATGCACTGGGCCATGCTTTTGCATGACTAATGCAGTGCTAGTAGCATACTGTGGCCATGTCCCTTGTGTCTACCTCTGTCACTGGGCTCCGATGCGATAAGTAATGCGCAAATTCCATGCATTAACCCCATGCTCCCTATGGCACTTTAGTAAACATGCTCCTTAGGGTCCTAAATTTAGGATCAGCTTGTTTTTTGAATATTTGCCCCTAAATATTCCAATATTATTTCTGTGACACTGAGAAGACAGGTTGTTTTAGAAACATAGAAACACAGAAAAATGACGACAGAAAACAAGCGCATGGCCTGTCTAGTCTGTCCTTCCTATCAACTACAACAGTCCCCTTTCTTTTCTAGAAAATTCCTAATGAATCATCACCACACAAAAGTATTTTAGCACACCAAAGGGATTTAGAGTCACTATTCTAATCCTGGATTCCCTTTATTTAATATGTCCTCCCATCCCATACTCAAACATAAAGCTATTACCAAAGATGCATTAATAACATTCAGGGCTTCTTTACAAAAGCATGTGTTAGTGGGCAGTTATGGCCTGCAGTGACGGGTAATGCATAAGCAGTACAGCTACTGGCTGCCAAAATGCACATTGATTGCCCATTGCATGAGAGGGTGGGGGATGGGCAGGGGATGGGTGGAGTGTGGGCAAGGACAGCACATTGCAGTTAGCGTGGAAATACTTATCACTTGCTGTCAATGTGGCAATTAGCACAGGTGCAACTAGTGATACCTTTATGGGTGGCATTAGGTGCACCCGTGTTAACAGCATTCCTACTGTATGGTGCAATAAGCATTGGTGCATTTAATGAAATCCATCCAGGTGTCAGTAAGTACACCCATGTTAAATGCATCACCACCAGGGAGCATGTGCCAAAAATACCTGCGCTACCCGCTATAGGTATGCTCTGCCCCCAACTATCCAGTCTCCAACCCAGCCCGCATTATTCAGCACGGGATTTTTTAATGTGGATGCATTTTTAGCATGCAGTACATTTTACCATTCCACACTAGGTACACACCGAACCCCATGCTACCCAGTAATGCCTTTTAGAAAATTTGCCTCAAAGCTCTTCATACAGGCATTCATCCCTCATACTCCTGGGTGGATCCTAAGATCCATCCATTACAACAGACGTACTCTTCCAAGTCCCACCAGTTACGCCCACCCACTTAGAATCCACCAGATCCTCAGAATTCTTCCTTTCAGCCTCCTTTTTATAGAACAATCTCCTCTTAGCTCTTCATACTAAAATTTTGTACAAGAAATCTAGAGCTGCCCTAAAGACACACCTGTTTCAAATAACTTTAGGCAACTAGGACCGAGTCATTGGTGCAGCAGGCAAAATAGTTTATCTAATCCTCTCAGCTCTACCCTCCCCGTTTTGTATTTTCATCTTTCCTATACTGAATGGAGTTCATGTATTCTTTGTATTGATTATAATATACAATATTGTAAATGCCTTGCAAGTATTAAAGGCCGTATATTAAACATAATTAAACCATAAACCATAAAACAGTTGAAATATATGAAAGAGACCAGGACAACTTTATCAGAGTATTTTTACTGAATATCATTTGACTGGACATTGGTCTCCACATTATTAAGTATCCTTGTGTAAATTCAATTGTCTCAGTAGTGAGAAGAAGAAAAATTAGCAAAAGTCTCTGAAGAAATTTAGATGGATTTCAAGAATAAACAAAAAAGTTACAACTCTATGGTGCTTGTGCATTATTTTTTTTATCTAGCTGTCTGGCCAAAAGGTATCTGAATAAAGGAAGGAGAGCAGGAAGGTATTTTCAGGGAGCAGGACTAATAGTTTACCAGACTAATGCCACTATTTAGTGCTTTCTGCTGAACTTTATTCAGTTAAGCAAGACGCATAGATAGTGGGTTTAATCTAAATGGATACCTTATCTGTCTAAGTTTAGGCAGAATGTTCAGCAGTCCAACTTCAAAGTATAAATCCATCAAAATTCCATCACAATTGACTCCAGCTCTCCGGTCTTTCAGTGCATGTGTTTCATTTCCTAATCTACTGATAAGCTCCAAGATCTCAAATATATCAAAACCACAGGAAACTTGCTATATGAAGTCCACATATCATATCAAAAATAGAGATATTCTCAAGAAGGTAAAATCCAAATGAAATGCACCTCTACACGCAAAAGGCAATCTTCAAGTTTCCCAGGTTCCAGCCACTCCATGAGCATGCAAACTGAGTTTTTTCATAGTTTCGCTCTGAAAATATGGTGGTTGGCCAGTGTCATGGTACATCTTTGTATTGCATGTTTTACAGGTACAGTTTGTTCCTGGTGAGCTGGGATCTGGTACAGTTCGCATCTACCAGATGATCTTTTCCCATTATTTTAAATTCCCCTCACTAAACATGTCTAGTCTGGTCATTGCAGAGATTATCCAGGGCCAGGAAAGTCATACATTAGGGCTCTACTTGATCTGATCAATCCTGGGTCCAAAATCTGGCCACTGGCTATCATCCTTAAGCAATGACCCAATTCTATCTCCCTCCCTGGGGCTGTGAACACAATGCCTCCTCAATATCCCCAATCCCAGCCCCAGCCAAATCCTGCAATGGAAAGCTCATTGCAGCTCATTGCAGCGATCAAATCCCGGCCTGCACACACATGTCTAATCATGATTCTGATCCCATGGGGCTATACTGATTCTAATGTGATACCTGTACGTCCAGGCCAATGACATGTGCAGGGAAGTTATTCCACATCCAAGGTGGAACTTCTTCCCTGGACTTTTTTTTTGCTGTGCTCGGGATGTGGATGGGGCAGGGGGGCCAGGGGACATTCACCGCAGCCCAACCCTGGCCTTAGGAGGCCAGATTGGGGGGGTCGGGATGCAGGGAATAGGCAGTTTTTACCAGCAGCAGGCATCATGGCTTTTAAATGGAGCCATGGTGCCATGGTAACCGGATGCCATGGCTCCATTTAAAGGCTCTGACTGAGTTAGCCGGGCTTTTCATGTATGTGCAGGCCGGACTGAATCGTAGTCTCAGCCTGCGCATACATGACTGTTCGCGATTCTGATCCCATGGGACTAGACGTGCCCTGAGGGATCAGAATCGTGATCCCCTCTGTACATCCAGCTCAGACTAGACGTACAGAGGGGCTTGTCGTCAGAGATGGAATCGGGCCTTTTCTAAATGTAGTGAAAGAGTTTTGTACACTGCTTGGAACTTCAGAAATCGCCTTGATGAAGGCAAGGAGCTAAAACATGGTTAATTTTATTTTTTGGTGCATGTTTAATAAATGGTATAATTGTGTGATATTTAATTGGAGTTGCACACTTGCATTCCTTGTTCATCGATTCTGCTGTTTCCCTAGTTCCGCTGTTCCCATTAGTAAGCATGGGGAAATCAAGCAAACTGTAAGGAATTATTGATACCATTATTTAGTCAATATAATATTAAAATTGAATATATTTTGCTTAGGACATAATGTGGTGCATGATGGCAGTGTATTTAAACAATTGTGCAAAACAAAAAATATTAAAAAAATACTGCAGAACATTTTCCTAATCTTACAGTTTGTCCTATGGATTCCAATAATAGGATATAAAGATGGTTTGGGAACGTTAATAAGGAAAATCTACAAAGTAAGCAAACAGATTAACAAAAAAAAAAAAAAAAAGAAAGCACAAAAAAAGAAGAAGAAATAAAATCAAATGTGTTTCAGACTTGTCCTGAATGATGTCTAGATGGAGCCTGATCATAACTCAGTAAGGTTTGGGGGGTATGTTTATTACAGTGCATTAGTAGTCTTTGTGGTTCTAACACAGGATTGTTGAACTGCAAAGGCAGCTAATGCCGGAGAAAAAAACAGCTACCACAGGCTTTTTTCTGTGGTAACTGCATTTCACGGTGGCTGCTTCAATGGGTGGGATGTGGGCAAAGTGGGCGTTCCAGTTTCAAACAGTCACCATAGGTGTTCACATCGTGTGTTAGCAGCTCTTTCTACAGGCTTTGAGGTATCACTACCTCAATGGATGTTAGCTGCATCCACAAAACTGCCCCCTCCCTCCATGATCCCAGCAATGATCATATGCAAACAAACTGTTAAGCTGCATTAAAATTTAATCGTGATGGCTAGATGTGTCATGTGCATTTTCCTTTTTTCTTGCCCAAGGATAGTAAGAGAGACCAATGGGTATGTTTACAAAGCAGCGGTAGCAGCCTCCATGCGATATCTGAGCCATGGCCCATGCTCAGATATCGCACGGAGGCCGCTACCGCTGCTTTGTAAACATACCCATACATTTCAGTTACTACTTCTTCTGGCCCTAAGGACAATTTAGTGCTGTGTAGAATAGCAGGGCAAATGGTAGCATCTGAAGTACTGGCTTTTGAATTGAGCAAAGGACAGAGTGAGAAACCATCCAATACTGGTTCCTCACTGGAAAAGATAGTTCATTCTGTAGAGAAAGTTTCACTCCCCTTCTAAAGGCCTCTAATTTCTGCCCTGCAACTATTCTGAGAGTTCCAGACACCCATTGCTTGACTAGGAAAGAAGAGGGACCGATGAATGGAAATTTGCAGCGATGAGTTTCGGGGCACAGCATAAATGTTCTGAGAGTTATGAAAAGTCTTCATCATAATGTAGGAGGTGGTTTCTGGTCAGTATTTTCCTGATCCACAAAATTCACGTATTGGGGGTTATTTTAGAAGAATCTCCATATGTAAATAGTGACATTTACACATGGAGATGGGCATAGGAGCCGGTTTTTCAAAATTATTAGGGGTACTCACGCACCTATCGCTCCCACAGATCTTTACAAAGTGCTTATGTCGGCCAGGGTTTAAATGAGTGATTAAAGGAGTTATTTTCCTTCATCTTCTATTGTTTATTTCCTCTTCCAAAAAAAAAACCGTGCACAAATTGTGAGATCAGGACCTAGTTGGTGTCACCTGCACTTATAGGTTTACAAGATGGCCCAGCTATACACGACAGCACTTCCACCTAGAAGCTACCATGCTAACTATGCTCAGTTTCCCCCCATGTACATTTCTAAAGTGGTGCCTCCCTTTGTAAATGGTGCATATCCACATGAACTCCTGTATGTCCTTATACATGTTTTACAAGGGACTCCATGTTCAGCAGAGTCTTTTGTAAAATACTGCCACAATCGGGCATGTTTTAATTTCCTCGTCTTAATTCCAGTCTCAACGTGCTGTAAAAGTGACCTTATTTAAGATAATTTTATAAGGCGTGCCTATCTTAACGCATATTCTAACATGCATATTTCATGCCTATTTTATAGGGGCATATATGGTCAAGAAAGCACATCAAATTTAGGCACAAGAACTTACGCAACCCTAGGGGCTGGTGTAAATGTCCGTGCTTAGATTTTTAAAGAACACACACATCTTCTATTATTTTATATCTAACATACGATTTACGCTCTGCCCACACTCTGCTCCTGGCCACACCCACACCACATTGGTCTTACACATGTACTTACAGAATGGCAATCAGTTGAAGTATGTGCCTAAAGGTTCGTCCATGTATGTAAATCATTGAAAAAAGGTGACTTATGCACGCTGATGGAGCATATTTTTACATGACTCCTTACAAAATTACCTGCATCATGTCTGGCTCTGAATACAGTCTTCCTTATTGGTTTGTTAAGCCTAGCGCTTCTAAAGGAATCTTCCAGCAGAAGAGATTATCCTGCAGACTCTGTGGGTTGTTAAGTATGAAAGTACCAAACTTTGGAACTTTCTGATTTAAATTGGAGCAGGAAGCATAAGAGGCTTAGTCCCAGGACCTTGAAGTCAGAGTATATGGAAATGAGAAAGATTTGGAAGGAACGGGACTTTGATGTAAACATGAAACAGATATTGCATATTTACATCATTGCCATGAGAATATGGAAAATAAAGAAAGGAGCAAAAACCTGAAGCTAATAAACCTTCCCAACTTGTTACCACCCTCTGCACAGGATTTATGTTAATAGCGTTTAGTACAGGGGTGTCCAAGTTCATTTCTTGAGGACTGAAAGCAGGTGTTTAGGACATTCTTAATGAATATTCATGAGATACATTTGCACATTGAATTATATGTGGAGCCCGAATCACGAAGGGGCATGAGCAAGAGAGGCCCGTTAGGACCCGATTCTGGACCGCGAGAACAAAATGCTCCCGTAGTAACCAGAATAGGGCCAGAGGATGAACCGGCGTGCCCCTGCCTGCCTGTAGGGATGTCCTCTCCGCAGGTGCCCCCGATTCCCGCAGTGTAGGCCCCCTCATCCCCACTGCCCGACCCACGACTGGCCTGCCGGGGCATAGATCAGGTGCTGGGGACCCTCCCACACCCAGCCCCAGCCCCAGCCCCAGGGGGGGATCCCCAGGCCTGATCGCCGGGTTGGTGCTGCTTATTCCACCTTTGAAGTGGAATAGCAGTACGTCCCCTTTGACTCGGCAGGACGTACACAACTGTGACCTGAATCGGCCCTCTATGTCCTGCTGGGCTGGCCCGCCCCTGTCCCGCAACCCATGTCTCTGAATTAGGCCCTTAGTATATTTTAATTATCTTTGATGCTGTATGTTTGATGTGTATATGATGTAATATTTACTGTATTATTCTTATGTTTTAAAAACTAATTTGGGTTTGATTATGTCTTATCACAGTGGTACACAAATACAACCTAACAGTATGTATACAGCTATTCCATGCATATTGAGTAGGGATATCCTGAAAACCCAACCTGTTTATAGCCCTTGAGAACCTGATGTTTGACACCACTGTGATAAATAGCATCAAATCTCATGCAAAGGATAATGGCAAGTTGGATACCTGTGATTTTGTACAAGCTTTGAAATTTCCTGAAAGTTCTTGGTTTCTATGTTTCTAGGAATAAACTAATGTCTTAGGAGAAAGGCAGTAATAGCACATGTTTAAAACATAAATCAGTGGATATAGTTTTTGAAACCACAGTGTTTAAAATGACAGGGAGCATTTTGTCTGCAGGTAAGTCCATTTCAATAGTATAATTCATGTTTTCCTTAGATGAAGATTTGGTGGTAAGATTTTTTAAGCCATAAAGATAAAACCTCTTTTTGAAGATCCATATTTTTCTGGCAGTCATATAGGAAGAAATTTCTACAATTATCCCCTGAGATGTTGAACTTAGGAGCTAGGTTTGCTATTTAATTTCTAACTGAATGTAAACTGAGCTTTAGGAATACTGCTACTGTGTTTTATGGACATGAAGAGATAGAAGGCTTTATCAGGTCACAGGATATAGCAGTAGATAAGGAATTTATAAATGAGCTGAGTCCCTTTCTTCTTTCAACATTTTAGAATGGAGTGCTTAGAAATTCTATAGTTATCTGCAGGTTTTCCCACTGAGTCATATAATCGGAATATTAGAATTTATCTATTCTGGTCATGCTTTTTCTCAACTTGGATCTAATTTTTAATGTGGCGACTGAAAATATTTAATATCAAATGCATTTTTATTGTTTTGTTAATATTTCTTACATAGAAACATAGAAACATAGAAACATGATGACAGAAAAAGACCACACGGCCCATCTAGTCTGTCCTTCCATAACAACAACTACAACAGTCCACTTTTTACCTTTAGAGATCCTCTGTGTTGGTCCCATGCTTTTTTGAATTCAGTTACTGTCCTCATCTCTACCACCTCCACTGGGAGACTATTCCACGGATCCACTACTCTTTCCGTAAAGAAATATTTCCGCATATCACTCCTGAATCTATCTCCCTTCACCCTCATCCCATGTCCCCTCGTCGCAGAACTTGCTTTCAATTGAAAGAGGCTCTCTCCCTGAACATTTATGCCACGGAGGTATTACATTGTTGATTGCCACTTTCTGCAAGATCTTAAGGCCAATTTTGGATAGGTTGTATATGTGAGAAAATCCATACGAAGGGGTAAACACGGAATAAGGAACCACTATTTTAGAAAAGACTTATGTCTAGGACTAATATAACTTTTTCAAATGTATGCAATACTCCCCATTCAATCTTAGAAAGTATGCTGTGTTAATTTCTTAACTTAAGCAAATTACATGCTCCTCTCAAGAAAAAACAAGATTCTTTTGAACCAGTGGCAACAAGGTCTCAGAATCACGGGCCACCACCGGCTCTTGAAAACGCCAGATGGTATATTGCCTTATGTACATCAATGACCTTAGAACTAATGACCTTAGGACTATTCCCTGAAATCAATAGCGGGATTTTCAGCAGCAGTGGCCAGCACAGTTAAAGCAGCTGGCCATCACCGCTTTGATTTTGCCCTGCATATCCAATGCTAGGTCCATATCTGGGCTGCGGCATTGAATATCCAAGTTGCCCAGATTGCGATCATGCAATCCGGTCAACAGCGATATTCAGCCACTGGCAAGATTGAAAACTGGCGAAAGGACAGCCATTCCCCGGGTGCTGCCACTGCAGGCCCCGAGGGTAGCTGGCTAGCATCAGCATGTTCCGGGGATTGCACCACGGATTAACCAGGCAACGGTGATACCTGGTTACCGCATTAGTGCTGCTGAATATCACAGTGACCATGATCACGTCCACACGCGCAATACCAGTTGCTGAAAGGAGGATGACAATGTGCAAGTGGTGTATAAGTGGGGTCCCACTGCCACTTGAAAGTGCAAACAAATTCCAAAGGGTCGCCAAGAGTCAACAATTTGACAGAAACAACTGTCATGGTCATGTACACGTGAAGTGGTGCCACTTTAGATGCGGTGCATGTAGGATCCACAGGCAACTGATGTCTTGGCCTCTACTTACATGTGTCCACCTGTGCTCTAGATGGGCATGCCATGGTTTTACCTGCAGAACCAAGTCAAGATGTTTCCAATCCCCATATCTAACACAGACATTTGCGGCCCCTTAGAGAACACAAACATGGCGAACAGGAGGGAATGGAATCTTTCTGAAGTAGAGCATGACCTCCTGGTACACCCGATGCTCTCTAATGCCAGCATCCTTTTTTGACCCAGTGGGCAGAGACCTAACCATGCTGCCATACAGAGGGTATGGAGGTCCATCTGTATGACCATGGCAAGGTAAGCAGAAATGACTGCCCACGTGCCATCTCCAACAACTGGTAGACACACATATAGCAGAAGGATGATACCTATGAATTACACACTGAGGCATCTATTCATCGGAAAAACTCTGCTTCCTGCAAGAGATTCCCCATACACACAGACACAAAAACATGTCATGAAGACTCCAAGGCTTTAAAACATTAGAGTACCTATGCTACTAGTAACATAGTAAATGACGGTCCATCTAGTCTGCCCAGCAAGGCGGTAAGAGTAGATGTAAGAGAAGGTGCATCTGCCGCTCCGTGCAGGTCACCCTCCTCATGCCTTTCTTTAGGTGTGTACCCACCGCTCCGTGTAGGTCACTCCTATTTGTTGAGATATAAGAGAGTTATCTTTATTTCGATTTTATCCTGTTGCTGTAAAAGGATCCACTGTGTCTGTCCCATGCCATTTTGAATTCTGTCACTGTATTTGCCCCACCACTTCCATCGGGAGGGCATTCCAAGCATCCACTACCCTTTCAGTGAAAAAGTATTTCCTGATGTTTCCTTTCATTTTATCCCCTTGCAGCTTCATGTTATGCCCTCTAATTTTACAGCTTTCCTGTCTTTGGAAGAGGTTTGTTTGTTCATTAATACTCTAAGTACTTGAAGGTCTGAATCATATTTCCCCTGTTCCTCCTCTTCTCCAGAATATACATATTTAGGTCTTCAAGTTTCTTCTCATAAGTCTTCTGAGACAGGCTCCAAATCATTTTGGTCGCCTTCATCTGAACTATCCAAACCATATGTCCAAGAGGGAAAGGTATTCTAGACGCTGCCGACATTGATACAACAGCCACACTGTTTGTCATCTGGTATGGCTCCATAAGGAGGCAAGACAGGAAGTCCTCCCCCCTTCGCAACAAAAACATAGAAACGTCATCAGGACTCCATAATTAATACATGCACACTATGCTCATCAGAGACAATATATATAACATTCAGATGATAAAACAAGGCCCAGGAGTGCAGCTATCTATTTTCCTTTCAGGTTTTAGTGGCAGAATTATAAAACATACTCTACCTCTGAACATGCCACTGCTCTTATTCTACCTATTAAGCCAACAGCTGTCAATGTATTTTCTTGTTACTGCCACAAATTAGACCCACACTCACTTGAGGAATAGGAGCTGGCTGTGTAGCCGAACATGCTGAGCTGAATCTCCCTACACCCTGGGCAGGGCCAGTGCTACCCGGTAAGCGGGATAAGCAGGACAGGAGGGCACTGCACCATGCAGTGCAAATGGTATTCAGTGCCAAGAGGAACCAGAGCAGGCCCTAGACATATTCAGAGAGGTCACGCACAAAGACCCACTCCATGCTGTGCCTGCTTATGGAAAAATTCAGCTCCTGCTGCATCTGCTCAGCCGCAGCAGCAATACTGTTATTAGCACAGTGTAGGGCCTCTTAAGACACATGCACGCACCCTCCAAGGCCCTACTGGTCTTGACCCCTCTGATGCATGTCACATCAGAGGAGTCATGAGCAGCAGGATCTTGGAGGCACACGCATGTGTGCAAGCGTCTCAGGAAACTCTGCACCGTACTAATAACAGTATCGCCGCTGCTGCTGTGGTTGAGCAGATGCAGTATTGGCTGGATTTTTCCATAAGCAGGCATGGCACGGGGTCACTAATGGAGTGGCTCTGTGTGGGTGACGTGTGAACATGTCTAGGGCTGGTCCTGTCAAGGAAATGTGGCAGTGGTGCTCACCTTTAGTTGAGGAGGGAAGTGCAAGAGAGGGAGGTTGGATTAGAGGAAGCACGGAAACCAGGATTTTATGGCAGAAGAAGGGAAGAGACAGTTCTTGGACACAGGAAAGGAAGAAATATAAAGAAGGAAGGGAGATATTGCACAAGGAGGGAGGTCATAGGGAGATCGAGAAGACCTGCTGGATATGGTGGAGGTAGGAATCGGAAGGTGGAGATGAATGCTGGACATGGGGAGGGGTCATAGACAGAGGGGGAGAAGATACTGAACACAGGAGAGGTAGGAATAGGGATGTGGAGGGAAAATGCTGTACATGGGGAAAGCTGAGAGGGAGGGACGATGCTGGGCACAGGGAGCATTAAAGATGGAGGAGAGATGCTGGACATAGGGGAGGATCATAGAAATACAGGGGAGCAACTGGACAGAAAACAGAGAGATGGAGTGGAGAAGCTAGACATGAGAGTTAATAGGGAGAAACTTGGAAATGCTGGAATGGGGAGAGAAGAAGAGAAGAGAGATATTGGATACAGAAGGGAGAATATGAAATGAAAGAGGTGTAGAAGCTAGGAGTGGCAGATATTGGATAGGAAGATGGACAGTGGGGATAGAGGGAGGGGAATGATGCGGGCAAAGCATGGAAGAGAGTGTGGAATATGGCGGTTGAGCTGAAAAGTAGCAGACTGAGGACAAGCTGGTAAGAAAAAGATGAGATTAAAAATTGCATAGAAGAAAGATGAAAAGAAAAATATCAATGTCAGAGATGGATGTAGAGGTGAGAAGTAGCGGATGGACTTGAGACTGTGGAAAGAGTTAAGAGAAGATGCCAAAACTCAGAAATCAGAGACTGGAACCAACATGATTAGAAAAGTATCATGGCCAGACAGCATAGGAAAAAAAAAGAAAAAATTCAATTTACTGATTAGAATTTGTCAGTTTTTGTAATTTACATGTTCTCTCTTTACATGCATCTTTCTATTTCTCTGGTGTGGCTTCTTGGGGTTTTTATTTATTTAAACATATTTTTATACTGCCTTTCTCCTATTCAAAGCTGTTTACAATTAACATGACCATATGGTACAATGTTTTACATGAAATTGAAACAGATTAACAGTAGAACGTTAACTATGAACATTGGGTATACTATAGACTATTTACAGTGTAGTATTATTGTGAGGGTCTTGAGTCTTTGTTGATTGCTAATGTTTGCATAATTCTTCATGAGATTTATGGTGGATGGATTTCCGGGTAGTTTGTATTCTTCTCTAAAGATGTGTGTCTTAAGTTTCTTTCTGAACTCTGATAGGTCTGATAGTCCCCTTAGCTTTGGTAGGAAATGGACTTGTTCAGTTTTCCCAGTAGTCTGTTCTCACTAGCACCGAACACCATTGTTTTGCTCTCTGCGATTGAGGCCTTCTTCTCTTCTGAGCAAAACACCAATATTCTGCTCTCACTGATCGTGCCTTCTTCAGTGCTGTGTGAATAGCCTGTCCCACAAGCTGAAAGGCCGCATTTGTCCTTTCCCTGCCATTTTCTTGTTTGTTCATATAATGCTGATATTTCTCCTTATAATCAAATGTTCTGAGTTGACAAAGGAGTTTGGGGAAAGAAGGAGTGCATTCTACCATTAATAGCAATGAAAGAGGATGGTGCCGATCTATAGGTTGCAGGAGGGCACCAGAGACCATAGCACTGGTCCTGACCCTGGGTTAATGACAGCATTTATTCTGGGATTTGTAATCACCTCTTAATGGCAGGAGGTGCAAACATTACCAGCCTCACACACCAAATCCATGAAGCCGGCACTATAGAGTACCTACGCATGATACCAAACAAGCATGACCCGAAAATGACCAGCTGCAATGAATCCCATAGCCCCTCAGTTTGAACTCAAAGGGAGCTATAGAAAGTGCCTCTCGCTATAGCCATATCATATGGTGATAGATGGAAATATGGCAGTTTGACTTGCTTTGTGCCAACTGCCACCACACTATCAATTTCCTTACTCTAAGCTATTCCATATTGTGGGCATGCACCAACGGATCTGCTACATTACCAAAGCACTCTGTATATCTACCTCCCCCCTCCCACACATACACTTCATAGAATGAACCCATCAGTCTTTCACTGAACCTACATCTTCCCCTTTATATTGTGTCCATAACATTGTCAGACTGCACCATAAGACTGGCTGCTGGATCCCACCTGATTAAAGGCCAGTCCTGGGCAAAAACACAGCAAATTAGTTTTGTAATTCCCCTCTGTTGATGTCAGCCATATCTGTGCTAACACACTTCTAGATGCACCATCTCCTAACATATATGCTGGACACAATCAACACAATCAATTGAACATACAATCAACACACAATCAACAGAATCAACATACAATCAACACACAATCAACACAATCAACACAAAACACAATCAATTGAACATACACAGCCCTCTCTCAGACAGCTCTCACAAAGACACACCAAAAAATCCACGAAAAATGGAAATAAATTCCACCACACACACACACACACTTGAATGACGAATACTCTACACTATAACTCATTGTATCCTAACCTTTTTGTAAATAACCTCTGTAAATAGCAATGGCAGTTCGTTGCCTATATACCTGTAAAAAGTTAGAAACTTCTGATCAATATAACGATACAGAAGTATACAAAAGTATACACCTTGTAAATAGTTTAAACAGTATAATGCTTTGTTATATGTAAAAAGTAAAAAAAATTTCTGTTCAATGTAATGTTATACGAACGTATACAAAACTGTTAAATTGTTCCATGTAAACCGCCCCTGATCTCTGGAAGGGGCGGTATAGAAGAAATAGATAAATAAAAATAAAAATAAATAAATATGCTTTAATTCCAACAATTACTACTTCTGTCACCTTGACATCATGATAGGAGCAGGAAGAGAAAGAGGAGAAGAAGCAGCAGCAGCAACAAGAGCACCAAGAAGAGAGCAGCAGCAGAGGGGGGAGGAGGACCTGAGGGTCCGACAGTGGAGACCCTTTAGCTGCAGGCCATGCAGCTTGTTACAGTTGATGTGGTCCTAGACCAGATGGGTTTGTATAAGGCCTCTCCTAATTCTGATCTTTATCGTTATGATAATTTATATTTGATATACCTCACGTATCACCAGGTAGCAGGGTAGTGTACAATCTAATATCAAAAAATAAAAAAGTATGAAAAGAACACCAGTATCTGGATGGGAAAGTGACAGTCACATGGCAACTTAAACAGATAGAGGGAGACAGGAGAAAGGAGCTAGGATTCCGGGAGGGAAAGGTTAAAAGCCATTTAGAACTTAAGAACATAAGATATGCCATACCGGGTCAGACCAAGGTCCATCAAGCCCAGTATCCTGTTTCCAACAGTGGCCAATCTAGATCATACGTACCTAGCAGTTTCTCTGAAAGACACAGGTTCCACAATGCTTATATTGGGTCAAGCACTGATATCCTGGGTCCCTTCTTAATAATGGTTTATGGACCTTTCCTCCTGGAACTTGTCCAAACCTTTTTTAAACCCAGCTACACTAACAGCCTTTACTACATCCTCCGATAACAAATTCCAGAGTTTGATTACATGTTGAGTGAAAAAATATTTTCTCTTATTTGTCTTAAATAGTTTACCCTGTAGCTTCATTGCATGTCCCCTAGTCTTTCTATATTCTGATAACGTAAACAATCGATCTACGTTTACCCGTTCCACTCCGTTCATTAATTTATAGACTTCTATCATATCTCCCCTCAGCCGTCTCTTTTCCAGGTTAAAGCGCCCTAACCTTTTTAGCCTTTCTTCATAGGAGTATCCTTCCATCCCCTTTACCATTTTGGTGGCTCTTCTCTGAACCTTTTCTAATAGCGTTATATCCTTTTTAAGATACGGTGACCAGAATTGCACACAATATTCAAGGTGCGGTCTCACCATGGAATGATATAGAGGCATTATAATATCTTTTGTTTTATTTTCTATTCCTTTCCTTATGATACCTAGCATTCTATTTGCTCTCTTGGCTGCCGCTGCACGCTGGGTGGAGGGTTTTAACATGTTATCCATGATGACGCCTAAATCTTTTTCCTGGGTGGTGGTTCCCAATGTGGAACCTTGCATCGTGTAACCATAGTTTGGATTGTTCTTTCCTAGGTGCATAACTGCACTTGTCCACATTAAATTTCATCTGCCATTTGGATGCCCAGTATTCCCAATTTATCAAGATCCTCTTGCAAGTTTCCACAATCCTCTTGGGTTTTAACAGCTTTAAATAGTTTTGTCTCATCTGCAAATTTGATAACCTCACTCGTTATTCCCTTTTCCAGGACATTTATGAATATGTCAAAAAGCAGCGGACCCAGCACAAATCCCTAGGGTACTCTACTATTCACATTTTTCCATTGGGAAAATTGGCCATTTAGCCCTACCCTCTACTTTCTATCTTTTAACCAGTTCCTGATCCACAATAGTACACTGCCTCCTATCCCATGACTTTTTAGTTTTGCCAAAAGTCTCTGATGAGGGACCTTGTCAAAGGCTTTCTGAAAGTCCAGATACACTATATCAACCAACTCACCTTTGTCTACCTGTTTATTCACACCTTCAAAAAACATAACAGATTAGTAAGCAAGATCTTCCTTGTCTAAAGCCATGTTGGCTGTCTCCCATTAGGCCATGACTACCTACATGCTGAGTAATTTTGTTCTTTATAATGGTTTCTACCATTTTTCCCAGTACTGATGTCAGGCTCACTGGTCTGTAGTTTCTCGGATCACCCCTGGAACCCTTTTTAAAACTTGGCATTACATTGGCGATCCTCCAATCTTCAGGTATTACAGATGATTTTAATGAAAGTTCACAGATTACTAATAGCAGGTCTGCAATCTCATATTTCAGTTCTTTCAACACCCTTGGATGTATACCATCTGGTCCAGGTGATTTGCTACTCTTCAGTTTATCAAACAGTTGTAATACATCTTCCCGGTGTAGCGATATTTCTTTCAATTCCTCTGCAGTATCACCTTTAAATACCACTTCTGTCATGGGTAACATCCCTACATCTTCCTCAGTAAAGATCGAAGCAAAGAATTCATTCAGTCTCTCCGTTATAGCCTTGTCCCTTCTTACTGTCCCTTTTACCCCACTATCATCTAACAGTCCAATTGACTCTCTCACAGTTTTTTTGCTACGAATGTACTTGAAAAAGTCTTTATGATGTGTTTTTGCTTCCGTAGCAAGATTCTTCTCAAATTCTCGCTTTGCCTGCCTTATCAATGCTTTGCATTTAACTTGCCAGTGCTTTGGAAAAGGTGGGTCTTTAGAGGGGATTTCAATTTGACTTAGGAAGGCTCCAGATGCAAGATCACAGGTAGGGAGTTCCAGAGGGCAGGACCAAGAATGTAGAGGACTGAGGTGTGGGTCGATTCTAGACGAGCAGCAGAGGGAGGGGGAAGGTAGAGGCAATTTGCATGGATATTCTGAAGAACATGGGGGGTGCACTGAAATGTAGATCAGAGATTAACCTGGGGGTACTGATATAGAGAGCCCTGTGAGTAAGAGTAAGGAACTTGTACTGAGGTCAGAAACGTAGGGGAAGTCAGTGAAGTTGGATAAGAAGTGGAGTGATGTGGTCTAATTGTGTAGTGTGGGCAATAATACCTGTAGCTGTGCTTTGAACCCACCGTAACCACTGAATCTGGTACTGAGGAAAGCCAATAACTGTGTTGCAATAGTCAGGTCTAGACAGAACCAAGGCAAGGAGAAGGGAAGTGAGAGATGAAAGTGACAAAAAAGACCGAATGGTGTAGTCCCGCTAGCCATCCTGCAGAGGTGGAATAAGAAAAGATAGCACTGGATCAAGAAGGGGGTTGCCATGAGAATCGGGCCAGAGGGAAAAAGAGGGGGTCAGAGTAGGTGGGAAAGCTGAAGCAGGGAACCAAATGGCCATGGACTTGGAGAAATTTAAATGAAGAGAATTGTTGGACAGCCAAGAAGAAATATGAGCAAAGCCGGTATTACGGGAGGAAATATCCAGGGTGCTGGGACTAATATTGTGGAGTAAAATGATGTCAGCATAGTAATAGGCTGAAATTCCTGACTGCTGGATAAGGAATGTCAAGGGAATGAGAAAAATATTGAAAAGTAATAGTGCAAGAACGGAGCCTTGAGGGACACTACAAGTGAAGGGAATGAATGAAGAAGAAGTGGAAGAGGGACCCTCAACACAGAGAAGTAGCATTGGTGAAGAAAGGAACAGAACCAGCAACGAACAGAGCCACAAATAACTAGGGAGTGCAATCTATCAAGAAGAGTAAAGTGGTCCACCAGATCAAAGGCAGAAGAGAGATCCAAAGAAAGAGCAAGAGAGATCACCCTGATTTTGTGCCTGACAATTTCATTTAAAAAGGAGAGAATAGTTTCCATACTATTTCCTGTGCTAAAGCCTGACTGACAGGGATGGAGTGCATGGGTTGATTCCGGGTGGGAGGAGTGGCAAGCAAAGACCATCTTCTCGAAGATTTTGGACGGAAAAGGAAGAGTCAAGACTGGGCGGTAATGGGCAGGGATAGCAGGATACAAAGAGGGGCTTTATTACATCACTTAATATACCACACCTTCAGACATCAGGGCAGTTTACATAGGGCCCGATTCTGCAAGGTGACTATTGGGGTTGCACGTCCCAGTGGGATCTGCAGTCCCGCTAGCCATCCTGCCCCGATTCCGCATCCCTCCCTCCCCACACGGACAGAGTCGCAGAATGGGCAGAGCTGGTGGGGGGCAGGAAGGGGCAGAGAGTGAGCAGAGTAGGGGCGGGTCAGGTGGCAGGACGTACAGGGCTGATTCAGATCACAGCCCTGTATGCCCTGTGACTGGGGGTGAGATGTGTTGCTCATTCCATTGCGGACGTGGAATAAGCAGCTGAAGCGACCCTGCTTGGGCCTGGGAACCCCCCTGAAGGCTGGGATCAGTGCATGGTAGGTCTCTGGACCCCATCTGCCCAGCCTGGGGTTGAGCAGCGGGGTAACAGGGGGGTCGGCAATATGGCTGTGGGACCGGCATGTGGGGAGGACATCCCCGCAGGGATGCAGGGACACACGGGCTGTCTCAGGGCCTGATCCTGCACCTGCAGGAATGTTTGGCTCCTGCGGTACAGAATCAGGTCCTAACAGGCCCATCCTGTTTGGGGCCATCCAGACAGCTTGGACATGCCCCTAATGGAATCGAGCTCATATCAAATCTTTATCTTATCTTTATCTTTATTTACATTTAATATACCGCCCTTGTCGAAACGTGAGGGCGGTTTACAATAAAATAATATAAATAAAAGCATTAAAAAGAAAGGAAATCCATTAAAATAAAGAAAAGATGGACCAAAGAGGTCACAGAACAAGACAAACAATAGACAAACCAGACAAACCATGAGTAAACAAAACAGACAAAACGATTGGACAGGACTACTGGGAGGGGAGATCATATGCCTGTTGAAACAAATGAGTTTTGAGTAGGCTTTTGAAATGTTGGTAAGAAGATTCTAGACGAAGAGAGGATGGTAGAGAATTCCAGAGTGAGGGACCCAAGAAAAAGAAAGCAGCATGACGTGTCTGTTCAAGGTGGGCTCGAGAAGGAGGGGGAAGAAACAGACGGTTAGCATGCAATGACCGGAGCTGACGATAGGGAGTGTGAAGAGAGACCAAATTTTCTAAGTGCTGTGGATTTGAAGTGTGGATGACTCTATGTAGTAATATGAGAACCTTGTATTTAAACCGGAAGTGCAGCGGAAGCCAGTGGAGGCGAAACAGAAGAGGAGTTACATGGTCTGATTTCCGGGCAAAAGTGACAAGACGAGCGGCTGTATTCTGCAGGAGTTGAAGGCGTTTGAGTTGGTAGGCGGGGAGATTGGCATAAATGACATTACAATAGTCCAACCTGGACATGACTAGAGCTAGTATCAGAGTGGTAAGGGAATCCGGGGACAGAATTGAACGGACTGAGCGTATTTGGCGTAATGTAAAAAAGGAACGACGAGATAAGTTAGATACATGTTCGTGAAAGGACAATGACGAATCTAAGATCACCCCTAGATACCGGAGAGAGGAAGTGAGAGGAATAGGAGTGGAATTTATTTGGGGTGCAATGACCGGGCAAGAAGAGCTCAGAGACACCCACATGGCTGAAGATTTAGAAGGATTCAAGTATAGAAAATTAGATGAGAGCCAGGTGGCAATGTGAGAGAGGCAGTCATCGAGGGGAGTGATATCAATTGTGACCGGAGAAGTGTGAAAGAGAAAGACAATATCATCGGCGTAAATGTAGGTGGAAACTGGAAATTGTTGGGCCAGAAGGGGAAGCGGAGCAAGAAAAATATTGAAGAGCAGAGGGGATAAAACTGATCCCTGGGGGACTCCGCATACCAATGGAACAGATGATGAGGTTTGGTGAGCGGCATGGACAACATAGGAACGAGTAGTGAGAAAGGAACGGAACCAGCGTAACACCACACCCCATAAACCAATGTCAGATAGGCGTGACAGGAGGGTCCGATGATCAATCAAATCAAATGCAGCAGATAAATCTAGTGAAACCAAAAGGGTAATGTCACCATGTTCATGTGCTACGTGAATCTCATTTAGCAGAGCGAGAAGGATAGTTTCGGTGCTAAATGAGAAAGAAACAAAGGGAGAAATGGAACTACAACAATTTGATACGACAGAGCAGCAGTCGTATCAGCGAGGTGAGGAGAGTAAAGGAGGGGGGAGGGGTCAAGAGCCAGGAGAGGGAAGGTCAAAGAGAAAAGAAGGCAGTGTCGGGTTGATTTGAGGTGTGCACGTGAGGCTGATAGGAGGTGCAGTCAGTTTATATGAACTGGGCGTAGACTGCAGGAAGGGATATGGAAGTGAAGGTGGTCGGACAGATATTGTGGAATACACGTAAAAATGGACCTGTGAACAAGAGTAAGTATTTTATAATGAATGTGATATTCGATGGGTAACCAGTGAAGATTGATGAGCAATGGTGAGATATGGGCAGAACAAGTGGCATGGAAGAAGATCCTAGCGACAGTGTTCTGGACTAACTGACCTCATTGAAGGTGAAGTTGGGGGAGGCCTGCAAGGACCCTGAAGTCTTGCTGCAGATTCAGTCTTTATGACAGGATGCTTGGCAGGGCTTCAGGGACATCCTCAACATGATAAGCCTCATATTGACCCATCTAAGTGGTGTTAGGACAGGGCTATGAGCCCTTGTTGATGGCATTAAGATTCAGAAGCATGATATTTTTATATTTGTAATTACGTGTTTACCATTTAAATGTCTATGTATACAAATTATTTATTACTTTCATAAATATTAATTCTTGTAGAGTTACATCTGCATAGCAGTGATGGCTGTGATGGTGTAGCATTGAATGTGCTATATAAGTGTGATAACGTCAAGTTTCTCATCCCTTTGCCTTTATCCAAATTCCTAAATACAGGCTGCAATACATGGAGCCCATGTTTTACCTGCCCTATAACAACCAGTAGCCATCCAATCCTGTTGACCACCTGGGATTAAAGTCATTGCAGAGGCAAGCACTATCATTGTGCTGAAATCACTGCCTACAACCCTGAGATGTGTCTTGTCACATTTATTAGAAGACTGTCCTTGTACATGCAAGCCATCTGACCTGTATCCTGATCATTTCACTGCTTTGCCACAAACACCTATCCAGCACTGCTCAATTAACTCTGGCAAGATGGAGAGACCTGCTTTGGAACACATGGTACTGAATCAACCATAATATAGGGCCCTTCATGAAGCCACTTTGCCAATCTACACCTTGGCCAATCCACAGCCGCACTTCCAGGATGCCAATAGATATGTTCCCACCTTCACAGTGATCATTGGTGTTTTTCCACACCCATAAATGTTTCATGTAACCTTAACGGTCATGTTACCCATCTCTACCACCCCAACTGCCGATAAATATGTTTCATGATTGCCATAGCCTATCATTGGCCCTATAACCAATATTTGGATGAGTGTTTTCATATTACACTCTCTCTAGGGATATTTTGTGGGATGGGGGATAGAGATGCTGTGAAATGGACCAATCATAGGTCTGACTGCATGTGTATTGTAATGGGGAAGAGACGTCCTTTGCCATGCAAACAGAGGAATCTGAGAGAAGTAGGTCAGTTGCTGACAGGAAGGCAAAGCACATGACTTCCAGTTGCCAGGAGCAGCATAAACAAACCCAGCCACGAGTGCAGCAGCCCCGCCCAGCTAGCAAACAATCCCCATCTCCTGAGCCTAATAGTTTTCACCTGAGTGGGGGAAGGGCTAAGTTATCTCCAAACCGGACATATAAGAAACGCTCCTTAGAGTTTGAAAGAGGTCTGGAAGGTCTTGAAGGTCTTGGAAGTCTGGGAGAGCTTGGAGGCCGTGAGCTTGGGCAGACCCAGCTAGGAGAGCTTGGAGAATTTGGAGAGATGCAGAGTGAGAAACAGTGTCAGAATAAGCTGAAGTCTGAGAGGGAGAATCAGACTGAGAGAACAGCTGAAGCGTCAGTTTGGGAAGCAGACTGAGATTCAGAAGCAACGTGTGTTTCAGAGTGGAAGGAAGCACGAGAGAAAGCACGTGAGTGACTCAGAGGATTGTGAGTCTGAGAGTGAGTCTGATAGAGCACTAAAGAAGTTAACCAGTAGGAGTAACTGGAGAAGCAGAGCCCAAAAGCCCTGTAGACAGAGTCACAAGCCGGTGTCCTATTGGGAAGGCAGCCAGAGGGAAACGTTACCGGAGAAGCTATCTGGGAAGCACTTGCAAGTCCCAGGGAGTGAAAGGTATTCTGTGGAGGATATCTGCATGTCAGAAGAAGAGGGTGTAAAGCCAAAACCCAGAGGAAAACCTCTAAGGTTTAAACCCCTTGCTGACCAAGCTGTGCACATACTTTCTCCTGTCTCAAAGACAGAAGGTAGGCTGTCTAAATACTTTAAGGATAAAGGTACTTATAAGAAGTTCTCTTGTGAAAACCCTGAAGGGTGGGACTCTTCTCTCTGCTATTCTGATATATGTGGTAATACTGAACCCTATCTCACAGGGGGCTGGTTAGAGAAGCCCCGGGAACAGATAGAGGGTGGAAGTTTGAAAACGTTGCATAACAAACAGAAGCTTTACCTACCGGAGAATCAGCATGAGCCAATGCTGATTGACCCTCATGCGGAGGAAGTATCAGATGACCAAATGGACTGTACTTTAATGATTACAGATGATATAACTTCTCTGTGCTGAGCCAGGTGATTCATGAAAGCCGTTTGAACTGGCAGTTAAAGAGCACAGTATTTTTCCTTTGTTGTGCAAAGTGACTGTATGCTGTGAATACTGTGGAACTTTGGATTTCTGTTGAGAAGCTGTTTTATTCTTTACTTATTTTGTGCCATAGTGTATGGCCTTTTTGTCCTCAGTTCTTTTGTGTTTAAATACGCCCGGGAGGGGAAATAAAAATCCTGTCATTGCCTGTACCACTCGCACCACAACTGCTTCTTATTGAAAGGGAAAATATTACAACTCCCAGGAAGCAATGCATGCCTAAAGCATTGCTCAACTCATTCAATAAGGGTCCCCAGGCAGTCCAACCCGTACGCCCAGGCTGCGGGCCGACTACTGGTGACAGTATCTACATACACATCTTACTTACAAACAGCCAAAGTGCAACCATCCCCTCCCTCATGGCCAAAGATGGCAGCATATATCAGCTGACACTTAACAGCACCTTGCACTTAGGCCCCTACCATACCAAGTCTTAATTTGTCTATTTGTCACCAAGGAGGAATATATGGGCATAGTTAAGATTCTCTCTCATACAGTATTTTGGCTGTCTGTGACTATAAAAGCTGGTCAAGGCAGCAGAACCAGCTTTTCAGAAGTCCAAAGGCTTGCTCAATGATTGCCCTTGTTTGGTGGTGGACCCTGTTGTAGTGTTACTCTGCCTCTGTCTGAGAGTGGAAAAAAGAGAGTCATGCATAGAGAAACAGGTCGTAAGCTGCGGTGAGCAAAAACTGCAATGATGGATCAGGAAATGTGGCAAGAGCTGAGAAACAGCATATAGATTTTACAGCACGGTAATGTAGACGAATCAAGGGCATAGTGCTGGGCTTACTGATTTTGCGTGGTCTCTGACCAATCCCTTTACTTCAGTGGTGGAGTTTCATTTGCAATAATGCAACCACTCCAAAACTGGGGAAAAATGAAACAGGGCCCTTGAATTCTACAAAACAGGAGAGAATAAGTTCCTGTTCGGTATTCCAGTTTAGTCCTCCACAATCGGGTAGTGCTCCTCCTCCTGCAGCCTGGAGACTGGATCAATCAAATCTTCTGTAGTATATATGCAGACAGAGCTCCCAGAAGCCCCCAGTGTGTCCAGTCTCCTTGCAGCTTGAGGACGTGCGTGCCCTTTCTGGGCACACTTAGTGACACTTGAAGGAGCAACACTAGTTAGTTAGTTCTTTTGGGTTTTGTTTTGGATTGTTCATTACCATTTATTTGCTAGATAGCTGTCTCTTTAAAAAAAAAAAAAAAAAAAAAAGAAAGCATTGCCACAGGGGACCTCCCGGGGGAAGCCAGTCCTGCATTAGGCTCCTGCCTTCCTTCCTGGGGATTTCTATAGCCTGGGTTGAGCTCTCCCCTAGGCTGTACGGGGAAGAGCCATACCTGATCCAGCATTGTCTGTCACTCTGAGAAGTTGGCTGAGATCCCTTGCTGTTTCCTGAGCTGGTAGGATTTTTCATTTCTTTACCTTTCTCGGGTACTGCAGCTCCCTCCCGTTTGGATTTTCAGCGGGTCTGTCAGCTCCCCTGCCTCCCGATTTACTGTTTTTCTTGTTTTTTTCACTTTGTCCTTCATTTGGGGCCGTTTTCTTTATTTTCATTTTTCTTTGGTTGCCTTTGTATTTTCGCGCCGTTTTCTATCGCGGGTGAACAAGTGCGGCGGCCATTTTGGATTTCTAAAGGGAACTTTTCAGTGGCACTTTTTAACACTTGTGCACGGGTTCCCCTGGCATTTTTGGGGTTTCTTATGCTGGCGATTTTGCTCAGGGCACCCCTGAGATTCTGGGGAGTGTTTTATTTTGTGTAAAAAAAACAAAAAAAACAAAAAACCCCCGTTTTAAATAAAAGACAGTGCTGATTTGCATAGGGTTGGTCCCTTTGGTGTGGGCTTCCCTGTTTCTGATCCCTTTTCTCCCGCTTGGCGGAGGTTGCTCTTACATGGCTGCCAAGCCACAATGCGTGATTTGCGGGTCCCGCAGAGGTGCAGTGACTGACTCTGGCATCTGCAGGGGCTGCGCCTCAGTTTCTTCAGACCTGGAACATCCTATTGAACTTAAGGATCTGCCTATCCCCGGTGACACCTCTCTATCGGGGGACAGTGTCCCTTCGGCGGGCATCCACCCGTCTGGGTCGGTACCGCCGTCCAATGGATCTGCCCCTGAGCTGCAACATGCGGCTCTAGTAGCGCCGCCTGTGGATTTTTCCCCAGATTTTGTTCTCCTCATGCATCAGGCTTTCCGCTTGAGCCGGTCCGGTCAGTTGCCGGAGGCTTGGCCCGCCTCCCTCCCCTCTTGCTCCTCAGGGGAGGTTCAGCGGTCTTCTCAGCCCGCCGTCAAGAGGCTCAGGTTGGTGGACCAGGATCAGGACACCCTTTGTTTTCCAGATGCTGAAGCGGAGGGTGATCCTGAAACAGAGGCTGATGAGTTGGAGGACGGGGAGATCCCTGAGCCGGAAGATCAGGCTCGGATTATTCGCGTGTTTCGTAGGGACGAGCTGGTCCCTTTGATCACTGAGTCTCTTCAAACTCTTAACCTAGCTGTGGTGCGGCCTCTGGAGGAGGAGGGTCTCGAAGATCCTCTCATTCAGGCGGTCAGGGATGCCCAGGTAGTTTTCCCCGTGCACCGGGTGGTTGAGCAAATGATCCATGCGGAGTGGGATCAACCAGAATCCGGTTTGAAAGGGATTCGGACCATGAATCGTCTTTACCCCCTGGCCGACAAGGACAGGGACTTGTTTAAGTCTCCGCGAGTGGATGCTGCAGTATCGGCGGTGACCAAGAAAACCACCATCCCGGTTGAGGGTGATGCGGCCTTAAAGGATGCCCAGGATAAGAAGGTTGATAATTTGTTGAAGCAAGCCTTCGATACAAACGCCTTGTCTCTGCAAGCCTCTATTTGTGGGGCGTGGGTTGCTCGGGCTTGTTTACGTTGGTCACAGCGTCTGCGCTCGGGTTCCGGTCTGGACCAGCAGGGGTTGCTGGAAGTTACCCGCATGGAGTCCGGATCGGCTTACTTGGCGGATCTGCTTTATGATTTAATTCGCTCCTTAGCTAACAGTATGGCCTCCGTGGTGGCAGCGCGCCAGTCCATCTGGTTACGCAACTGGGCGGCCGACGGTTCTTCCAAGTCTCGCCTCAGTAAGCTGCCCTTTAAGGGCAGATTGTTATTTGGTGAGGCTTTCGATAAGTTGGTGAAGGATCTCGGTGAGTCTAAGGGTGGAAGACTGCCGGAAGATAAGCCTAAGCTCAACAGATTGTCGACCTCGGCGCGCAGTCAGTTTCAGGATTTTGGCAGGTTTCGTTCCTCCCGACTGTGGACATCGCAGCGCGGTTGCTTTGGGACCCGTCATCAAGGATTTCGTGGTTTCAGAGGAGCAGGAAGAGGCTTCTCCGGAGCCGCCTCTTCCTCGGCCTCTTCCTTTAATCGGAAGCCACAATGAAGCGAGGCGGGCTCTAGAGGGAGGCCCGGTTATCGGGGGTCGTTTGCGCGACTTTCTTCCTTCTTGGGCCCAAATTACGTCAGATCAGTGGGTGCTGCAGATTATCAAAGAGGGTTATGCGCTGGAGTTTGCCTACCCACTTCGCGATTCTTTTGTTATGTCACCCAGCAAGGGAGATCAAAAGACGCGGGACATCCGCGTGACCCTCGATCGACTTCTCTCCCTGGGTGCAGTGGTTCCGGTACCTCCTTTGGAAAGAGGCGCCGGTCGCTACTCCACCTATTTTGTGGTTCCCAAAAAGGGCGGTTCTCTTCGTCCGATCTTAGACCTCAAAGGCGTGAATCGCGCTCTCAGGGTGCCGCACCTCCGTATGGAGACCCTGCGGTCAGTCTTTGTCGCGGTACGTCAAGGGGAGTTTTTAACATCCCTCGATCTCTCCGAGGCCTATCTACACATTCCCATCCGGCCGTCTCATCAACGGTTTCTCCGCTTCGCTCTTCCGTGGGGCCACTTCCAATTTCGGGCCATGCCGTTCGGTCTCGCCACGGCTCCCCGCACCTTCACAAAGGTGATGGTAGTGGTCGCGGCGGCCTTGTGCAAGGAAGGCATCCTGGTCCATCCGTATCTCGACGACTGGTTGATTCGGGCAAAGTCCAGTCGGGAGTGTGTGCACGTCACGAGCAGGGTGGTGACTCTGCTGCGGTCCCTCGGCTGGGTGGTGAATGAATGCAAGAGTTGTCTGTGCCCGACGCAGGATCTCGAGTATCTGGGAGTGCGCTTCGACACAGCACGGGGCTTGGTGTGCCTGCCGGAGAGCCGCATTCTGGCGTTGCGGTCTCTTGTCCGCCTCTTCAGGGGGATGCCCGCTCCGTCCGCGTGGTGGTACCTGCGGCTCCTACAGGAGATTGCCTTGCTCAAAGGCGGTTCGCCGATCGCTCCGGTGGTGGCTCTCCTCCGAGAACCTGACACGGGGGATTCCCTTGGAGCCTCCACTTTGGGTTCCGTTCACAACGGATGCCAGCTTAACCGGCTGGGGTGCTCACTGCGAGACCCGCTTCGCTCAGGGGGAATGGTCTCCCCTGGAGGCTTCTTGGTCGATCAACCGTCTCGAATTACGGGCGGTGCGGCTAGCCCTCTTGGCCCTCGAAGCCCTAGTTCTCGGCCGGCCGGTGCGAGTCCTCTTGGACAATGCGACCACCGTAGCTTACATCAATCGCCAAGGGGGCACCGGCAGCGTGGCCCTGGAATCAGAAGCGACGGCCTTGTTCAATTGGGTGCAGACTCGTCTTCCGGCCATCTCGGCAGCGCATATTGCAGGCGCAGACAATGTTCAGGCCGATTTTCTCAGCAGAGTGCGGGTGGACCCCGGAGAGTGGGAGCTAAACCCGCAAGTTTACGCGCAAATAGTTCATCGGTGGGGTCCGCCCATCATGGATCTCATGGCGACATTTCAGTCGGCCAAGACAGGACGTTTCTTCAGCAGGCGAAGGGAGCGCATGTCCGAGGGGCTCGACGCTCTCATTCAGCCGTGGCCAACGTCCGGTCTTCTTTATGTCTTTCCTCCGTGGGCTCTGATCGGCCGGGTCGTTCAGCGCATCGAGAGCCATCGGGGTCGAGTGTTACTGGTAGCCCCAGATTGGCCCCGGAGGCCCTGGTATGCCGACCTGGTCCGGCTGCGCGACGGCGTTCCTTGGCTCTTGCCCGCGCTGCCGGATCTTCTTCTTCAGGGGCCCTTGCGGATGCCCCAAGTGGGTCGATTCTCGCTTACGGTTTGGCCATTGAGAGGGCTCGGCTGAAAAAGAAGGGTTACTCCCCCGCGGTGATTTCTACCCTACTGCGGGCGAGGGAAACATCCACCTCTCTTACTTACGTTCGGATTTGGAGAATCTTTGAAGACTGGTGCTCCCGGCGTGGAGTCCGTGCAGCGACGGTTTCCATGCCCGTCGTTTTAAGTTTTCTTCAGGATGGTTTTGATAAGGGCCTTGCGGCTAGTTCCCTGAAAGTCCAGTTGGCGGCTATCTCTTGTTATCGAGGCAAGGTTTTAGGCCGTCTCCTCGGTTCTCATCCGGACGTACGTCGTTTTCTTACAGCTGTTTTTCATTTGCGGCCCTCCCGCAGGATTTTCGTTCCTCCGTGGGACTTGAATCTAGTGCTGCGGGCCCTGGTTCGTGAACCTTTTGAACCTCTGAGTAGGGCGTCTCTGAAAGATCTCACGCTGAAGACGGTTTTTCCTTGTAGCCATCTGTTCGGCACGGCGTATTTCTGATCTACATGCGTTGTCCTGCCGAGAACCTTTTTTGTCTTTTTCCCCGGATCGGGTGATTCTCCGTCTGGTTCCTTCCTTTTTGCCAAAGGTGGTTTCTCCTTTTCACCTGAATCAGGCAGTGTTTCTTCCAGTTCTTCCTTCGCACTCTGTCGGGACGGCAGACAAAAGTCTTCCCCGTCTCGATGTGGGTCGTGCGCTTCATCGTTATTTGAAGGCTACCGAATCTTTTCGGAAGACTGACCGCCTATTCGTTCTCTTTGGTGGTGCACGTAAAGGGGAAGCGGCGGCTAAGGCCTCCATTGCAAGATGGCTCAAAGAAGCTATCGCGTCCGCGTATCTGTTGCAGCAGCGGCCTATTCCGGAAGGGATACGAGCACATTCCACTAGGGCTCAGGCGACCTCTTGGGCGGAGTATAGCCTAGTTCCGCCAGCAGACATCTGTAAGGCGGCCACTTGGTCGTCTTTGCATGCTTTCAGTAAACACTATCGGTTGGATGTGTCAGCAGCTCGGGATTCCTGTTTTGGTTCAGCGGTTCTGCGCGCCGGATGGCAAGGTCCCGCCCGGTCTTAACTGCTCTGTTACATCCTGATTGTGGAGGACTAAACTGGAATACCGAACAGGAAATGGAAATTACACTAACCTGGTAATTGTAGTTCCTGGAGGGTCCAGTTTAGTCCTCCTTCCCTCCCGACTATCTGCTATTGTAGTGCGGCGCGCTTTTCCGAACGGTTGATCATAAGACGGTTCCTCCTTTCCGTTCGACCCTTTTTTGCGGCCGCGCTCTTTGCCATGGCTCTTCCTTTTCTTCGATTTTCAGTCAGCTCTTCTGCGATTTCTCACTGTGGGCTGTGTTTTTGCTGCCGGAGCGTCGGTGGCGGCGCGATGCAGTGTTCTGACTTCCTCGTTTGGGGAGGGGGTTGGATATTTTCTTGGGGGGAGCGACTTTGTTCATTAACTATGCATTTTTTATATTAATCTAATGTGTTGCTTCGTTAAGTATGCTTTGTTACTAGTACACTGGGGGCTTCTGGGAGCTCCGTCTGCATATATACTACAGAAGATTTGATTGATCCAGTCTCCAGGCTGCAGGAGGAGGAGCACTACCCGATTGTGGAGGACTAAACTGGACCCTCCAGGAACTACAATTACCAGGTTAGTGTAATTTCCATTTGTTCAATAGCAAGGAGCTCCCAAATGGGTGTAAGAGGGGATCTCCTGTCATAGGGTAGTCCATACTACAAGAGCCTGTAAACATTTTTCCATGGTCCTCTCTCCCTCATTCAGTCAGCCAACATCTACTCTTAGACAAGGGAGACAGCTTTTCTGTGGGAGCAAGAGATTTTCCTTCAAGGCCCAGGCATACAAGTACACAAAAACTCTCAAATTTTAGCTGAGGTGCTCCAACTGACTTTATTGATCAAAATTCCAACTCAATTAGTGTCCAATTAACAGTCCTTCTGTCTATCTCTGATGTTTGTGTCTGCAATCCCACTTATCTACTTTTCTGTCTGGCCATGGGCAGTGGTGTTTCTAGTATAGGGCACCTAATCCCTCATATAACAAATAAATGGCATAGTCTCTTTCCTCCTACAGTATATATAGGATCCTTCTGCACTTGCACTTCTCACTGACCACATGAGCTGTCCCATCGATTACCTTCTCATGCAGCCAAGCTCCATCCCGGGTCTCTGTCCCTGCTCTAGTCTCATGTCGTGAACCTTCTTCCTGCTCACTCTCCAACACCAATGCAGAGGTGGTAAAAACCTCAGGCTAGTACGTGCACTTCACACGCAGACAAATATAACATTGTGAGAATCTTTACATCGGACACAAAATAAACTTAGACCCCAAGGCCAACCACTAAAATACACATTGTACACAGTTATCACTAACCAACCAAGGAAACACCACCACCACAATTCTAGGATGGGCAGGCAGGACCAAATCAGCCAATCTCCAAAAGGGATGTTCTAATTGGATGGCATGCACCTAATGGATAAACTAAAATGATAAGTACAGGACACAGGAGCACGCTGGACTAGTGAGGGTCCAGAAAAGACCCTTGCTGTAGAGTGGGAACTTAATATAAAGATACTGATTTCCCAAGTAGAATGGCTCAGGAAATGAGGCCCTGGACCTGTTGTCAGACAAGTGCCCCAGCAACTGCCGACACTGACAGAGTTTAGCGTACCTCAAATCGCCTTGCAGCTCTTTGTAAGTGGGCATAGAACTTTTTCAATAATAATTCACTACAGAATGCATATGCATTCTATTTTTCTGTTTTTTAGTATGCTTCTCTATTTTTGTTTGCTTTGCTAGAAGACCAATTTTTAGAGAATCTAAGCGAGTGTAACAGATTCTTCCTGACAACTGCATTAGTGCTAAATGACCAGAAATCAGAAATTCCTAATGGAACTGACAAACTCATAGCTAATGTTGATGGCAAATGTGGGGAGTTCAAAGAATGATTGTGGAGCTTTTTCATCTCACATAAACTAACCAGCAAATGGAGCCAAGAATTTATGCAGCAAAATATTTTATTACCACTTTGCAGAGGTGCCGATTCTGAAGCCACATATTTTTTAAATCTGTGAAAACCTTTGGTTGCTGATTCAAGCTATTTTTATGTCAATGAGACCTATGCAGAAAACTTAAAAAAAAGTTTAGTCTACACTTGCAAAAAAAAGTCTATGTACACATTAAAATGCTATCTAAGGAACGATGCATGACAGATTTATCGTGTGTTTCCTACTCATGTTAATTATCATGCAGAAACACAGCAAAATGCACTCCCTAAATATTCTACTTGAGTAGCGGATGCTAAATAATGTGAACACACCGATCAGACCATGCTCAGTTCTCCTCCTCTTGGTTACTTCCGAAGAAGATTCAAATAAGCCTTAAATAATGGGGCTTTATTTCAGTGCTGAGAGAAGAAATAGAGACTTACTATACACCAGAATAAGAGGTGAATGGAGAACAAAATTTCAGATCAGAAAACTGAAATAAGTAGGTGTGTAGAACTATGTCTTCCATGTCAATAATGTTCTTCAGAGAGGGATATGAGAGGATGTGGTGAGGGACAGCGTGGAGTATGGAAGGGATAACCTAAGGAGGTATTTGGGTGCCTGACATAGAAGGCACTGGCTTCTGACAGTTCTCCCCTTTACAGCCTACATTGTAGACATGAGAGACCCTTGCTGAAATTAAAAAAGTCATGGGATAGAAAGCAGTGTACTATTGTGGATCAAGATCTGGTTAAAAGATAGAAAGCAGACAGTTGGACTAAATGGCCAATTTTCTTAATGGAGAAAGGTGAATAGTGGAGTACTCCAGAGAGATCTGTACTGAGACAGCTGCTTTCTAACATTTATAAATGACCTGGAAATGGGAACGAGTGAAGTGATCAAATCTGCAAATGACAAAATTATTCAAAGTTATTAAAATACTAGAGGATTGTGAAAAATTGCAAGAGGACCTTGATAAATTGGAAGATTGGACATCCAAATGGCAGATGAAATTTAATGTGGACAAATGCAAAGTTATGCACCTAGGAAAGAACACCACAAACTATGGCTACACAATTCAAGGTTCCACATTTGGAACCACCACCCAGGAAAAGGAATTAGGCGTCTTCATGGATAATACGTTGAAACCCTCTGTGTGGTGTGTAGCTACAGCCAAGAAAGAAAATAGAATTCAAGGAATCCTTTAAGAAAGGAATAGATGAAAAACCCCCAAGGATATTATAATGTCTCTGTATCATTCCATGGTGTGACTGCACCTTGAATATTGTGTGCAATTCTGGTCCCATAACTTAAAGATATAGCAGAATTAGAAAAGGTACAGAGAAGAGCCATCAAAATGTTAAAGGAGATGGAAGAATCAGAGCTGGCCCGTTCACTAGGTGGGTTAGGCGGCCTCCTAGGGCAGCAGACCTCAGTGGGCAGCATGGCAGGCCATGTGCTTTGACATATGTGCCTCTTGCCCCCCTGTGGTGAGCTGTGCCACTGCACCCTTCCACTGATGCCGATTCCAGCTTCAGTGGTGGCTAGACTCAGCGGCAGACCATGTGCTTCGGCACACATGGCCTGCCGCTTCTGACCTTCCCAAAGTTGTGTCAGAGTGGGGGGTCAGAAGCAGCAAATCATGTGAGCCAAAGCATATGGCTGCTGCCAAACTGACCCCATCACTGGAATCAGTAGCGATGCAGCTAAACACGGGGGGGGGGGGGGAGACAGGGGGCAGGGCGGTGTGGCATAGTGCATCAAGGGCACGGCATGGCTGGGGCTTCTGTGTGGGATGGCAGAAACCCTTGGGCTGGCCCTGGGAAGGATACCTCTATGAGGAAAGGCTTAAAAGGTTAGGGCTCTTCAACTTGGAAAGAGACAGCTTAGGGGAGATATGATAGAGGTCTATAACATTAATGAATGGAGTAGAGCGGATAAACGTGGATAGGTTGTTTACTCAATCAAAAAGTAGAAAGACTAGGGAACATGCAGTGAAGCTACAATGTAACTCATTTAAGACTAATAAGAGAAAATATTTTTTCACTCCATGTGTAATCAAACTCTGGAATTCATTACCGAAGGATGTAGTAAAAACTGTTAGTGTAGCTGGGTTTAAAAAAGGTTTGGACAAGTTCCTGGAGGATAGGTCCAAAAACCATTATTAAAGAGGACCCGGGAAATCCACTGCTTACCCAGGACGAGCATTGTGGAACCTGTGTGCCTTTTTGGGAACCTGCCAGGTACTTGTGACTTGTGCTGGCCACTGTTGGAAACAGGATACTGAGCTTGATGGACCTTTGTCTGACCCAGTATGGTATTTCTTATGTTATGATTTCCTACACACTCAATACCTCGAAGTTCACAGATATGAGATATATATTCAAACCAAAGCAATTAGTCAAATCATTAGTATGCTATTACCTGTTCTTAGGCAAACATTAAACATTGTGCCATTAGTGTGTGCTTGATAAATAGAGTGAAGGTAAAGCATGCTATGCTATTTAACTTAAACGTACCAGTGTTTTATTCTGCATAAGACACTCCTTCAATTACATGTACAGATACACTGAGGCCAAAAGTCAAAGGAATATAGCTCGCTAAATAAGGATGGAATTGGCTACATCAGAATTTTTTGAAAACTGACTGAGCTAACTATTTAAATTTAGGACCCTAAGGAGGTCATTTTAAAAAGCCTTCGTTGTGATTCGGTCATCGGAAAACTTGCCAGTGGACATCTAAATCAGAGACATCCTCCAGAGCCATTTTCCAAATGGCTTTTAACACTAGAAGCCCCAAAATGCGTCAATTGATGCAAATGCATCTTTGAAGTTGTATACCAGCGCCACTGCTAGAACCATGTCAGTCATGTTCCATGACTTTGTTAGCAAGGTCAAGATGTTCAAATATGTGCATCGAAAATTAATGACAGATGCACCACCTAGCGGGAACATGAATTTATACCTAGAAGCCCCAAAGTACGTCAATTGACGTACTCAATTGTCTTGGATGCGTCAATTGACATACCTTGGGGCTTCTAGGTATAAATTCATGTTCCCACTAGGTGGTGCATCTCAATCACTGTTTACAGTTTTACTCTGACATTACAAACAATAAACACATGATGACATCATGTAATGACATCACATACTGCACGTATTTAACAAATAAGTAACTTCACATTAATTCACATCTGCATTTCATGCTAAACGCAGTCGTCATGATAAAGAGTCAATTGACGCACTTTGGGGTTTCTAGGTAAAATTCCTTTTGGGGCTTCTAGTGTTAAAGATGTCTCCAAGTGCAAGAATATCCAAATAGGCAGGGGGTGTGGGGGAGATGCAATGGACTTAGATGTCCCTGCCTGATTTCAGAAATGTCAGGGACATCTCCAACCTTGTCCAAGTCTAGACCTGCTTCAGCACAGTAGGCATCAAGTGAGTGATTGTTTTGGCCATAAAGCATTCAGAGGGTATAGAAAAGATAAAGAGTTAAGTGACTTTCCCAAGATCATAAGGAGCAGCAGTGGTATTTGAAACCTGGCCCTAGCCCACTACTCTAACCATTAGGCTATTGGATGTCTCCATTCTGGAATACACTTCCAGGGATGTCTATGTAGATGTCCCTATAGACGTCCATATTGGGCATGTCTACATTTGTGAAACCATGCCTGCTTTGTTTCAGATGTTCTGCCGTGGACATCCCAGATTGCACTGGGATGTCCATTGTAAAATGTGTCTTCATATTTCAAGAGAAGGATAAATTTAACTGAGACTTGGGAGTGCAATTGGGAAAGGGAGAACAGGTTAGGAAGCTAGTGCTAATGTTCAGCATTAGCCATCTAACTTGGCTAAGCAAATATAGCCCTGGAAGAATAATCCTAAATCTAATCAACCAACCCCCCCTCTCCAACACCTCTTCAGAATAAAAACAAATTAAAAAAAACCCTTGTTCCTGTCCCTCTGTATACCCTTTCTTCCCCATCCTGTTTTTTCTTTTTCTCTGACACTCCCAAAAAAATTTAGTAATGGGTGAGGGTTTCTGTTTCCCTCTAATTTTTTTTTCAGCAGAGGAAATTAACAAGACAAGTTGTCACATATTCTACTTTCCTGCCCTCTGAAAAAAATTAGTAGTAGGCTAGATCTAGATCCATCCATCCCATACTTCAAAAAATTCAAATGTTTTTCACCAAGCCCCAAAATGGTTCCCAAAACTAATCAGGAGGATGAAAGAGTTGTAGCTCCTCCTGCTTGTTTAAATATTGAATACCGGTACATCTAGTATTAACTTAATATTCACTTATTCATTGAACTCTGGGGGTATAAGGACCAGTCTCCATTCATAACTTCATGAAAGGGCCGGCATATAGGGCCCTTTTACTCAATCCCGATAAATCTGTGCACTTAACGTGCAAAGCCTCCGTGTTAACGATAAGGGGTGTGATCAGCATGGGCATATCTAATGATACAGATAGAGATATCGTTAAGTGCGCCCACGCTAACTGGCACATTAATGGTGATCGCATGCTAATGTGCATTTTGGTGGTTGGTAGCTGGAATGCCCGTACATTAGCATTCACTAGTTACCGATTGCTATAATGCATGTTAACTAATTAGCAGTGCTTAGTAAAAGGGTCCCACCATCTCAAAGTGCATTTCTATGCATGCATATCCATATATTCTTGCAGACAATGCATTTTGCAAGTTTTGTTCCTTTTTTGGGGGACTACGTTTCACACGATCAGTGTTATTTATTGTTTTCCAAATTGAACTATTATTTGACAGCTATCTGGGGGAACATTGTCAGAAATATTATTAGAAAGAAATGGAAGTACGATGACACTTTTCTGTTAAGACTGGCATCTCTTGTATGAATTAGGCTATTTGTAATCCCGAGGCCAACCCTGGAGAAAATGGAAATGTGGCAAGCCTCATTACTACCCCAGGTTTCTGTCAAAGATAATTGCCAAGTGAAATATCTTTCCTTATTACAAAAAAGTATTATCTTGAGCAATGCCTACAGACAACTAAGCTTTATGCTAGTTCAATAAATTAGTCTGAATAAGAGGTTAGGAAGAGAAAGCCAAACAGTAAGGTTGTTATCACTGTATCCAACTGTCTTGTGAACAAAGCTGGATATCACATATGAGCCTCAAAAGCATTCACAAAATTATTGAAGTTTATAACATAAATGATCACCTTTTTTGCTCATAATTTTTCTTTAAATAATTTCAGAGATTGTCAATTTTTATATATCTGAAATGTATATGTGATATAAAAAGTCAAATATTTTTCAATGGAAATGACCTTCTAAGACAAGAGGCAATGGTGTGAGGCTGAAAGGATAGACTTGAGAAGCATCACAAATATGCTTCTCATAATATAATCATATTAGAGCTCATTCCATCCCGGATGTCCAGCCCCTCTGTACGTCTGGTTTGAACCAGACATAGAGGGGCTCGTGATTCTGATCCCACAAGGCATGTCTAGCCCTGCGGGATCAGAATCACGACCAGTCATGTACGTGCAGGCCGGGACTGTGATTCAGTCTGGCCTGCACGTACATGACAAGCCCGACTAACTCAGTCAGGACTTTTAAATGGAGCCGCAATGCCATGGCGTCTAGTTGCCATGGCAACGTGGCTCAATTTAAAAGCCATGATGCCGCCCGCCGGATAAAAGTGCTTATTCCCCACAGCCTGACTTGCAATCTGGCCTCCTAAGGCCAGGGTCAGGCTGCGGGGAATGTCCTCTGGCCCCTTCTGCCCCATCTGCACCCTGGCATCAAAACAAAAATATATCCAGGGAAGTTATTCCACCTCCAAGGTGGAATAACTCTCTCGCACATGTCGCTGGCCCTGAACGTACAGGGCCGGCATTAGAATTGGCCCTGTACTTCCAGGGCCGGTAACCACCCACGGCCCACCCAGACTCCGCCCCCAGGCCGCCCCTTCCCACCCCCATCTAACTTCCCCGCACAACTGGCGGGGAGGTTAGACGCCAGTGGGGGAAGGCACAAATAGCGTTGGGACGTCCATTCCCCCTATTCATGGCACAGAATCGAGCCCTTTGTAACTATGTTATCTGTAAATAGGTTAGTTGTAAACATGTTATGAACAATTATATTGTAAATTCAATGGTCAAAGTCTCCTTCCTGCCATTTGACACTGCCTCTGATTATTATGTTATCTTTATGTTCAATATAATAAGTTCTGTTTCACTGTAAACCACCTTTGATCACTGGAAAGGGTGGTATAGAAAAGCCAAATAAAATAAATAAAATTATTTCTTAATAAAAAAGGAGGTGAATGTATAAAATAACTCTGCCGTTGAACTGTGATAAACATAGAAACATGATGGCAGAAAACGACCACATGGCAGTCTAGTCTGCCCTTCCATATCAACCACCACAACAGTCCCCTTTTTTCCTTGAGAGATCCTCTGTGTTTGTCCCATGCTTTTTTAAATTCAGAAACTGCAGAGACACCATTTGGACTTCCAGAGCCGAAGTGTACCCACAGCTTTCTGTTTCATTTTAAGGCCAAAGACTTATCAGCACCCCCCCCCCTTGTATCAGATTTTAAACATGTATACAATAGGTAGGATGAGCTTTGATAGTACGAAGTAAAGAAAAACCCAGATTTCAAGTATAACCTGTGGTTGTAGACCAGGTAGAAAACATGGGAAAACTTGCAATATTGTCTTCATATCTATGTTAATAATAATAATAATAATAACAGTAATTTGTGGGGAAAGCATGCAGAGTATGGCTCATAGAATTCTTTACAACCCGTTTGCAGGCGTCGATGTGTGTGTCTATGTGTATGCGTGCGCACAAGTGTGTGGTACATTCCCATACCCATCTGTATCTGCATAGTGTGTGTGCGTGCATATGTGTGTGTGTGTGTCTGTGCGTGTGTGCATGTGTATGTCGTCTTTGTGTTTTGTCTTGGGGCAATTTCTCCAAAAGCATTTCTTTTGGGCATAGCATGACAGTAATGAACCTTACTCCTAAGTCAGAGTATGTGGACTATGATCCCAGTCTCAAGTTTACTGCTAAAGCTCACTGTAATGCTTGCATTGTTCCACAGAGAGTTTCCTTGGACGTTCATAAGATGTAACAGGTATAGGCAACTTGTCAAGGTGTGATTGAAAATCCCTCTTAACCAGGCCGATGGCTGCCAATACAATGGGAAATATTTCCTTTTCTTTCTGCCACATTTTCTTGGCCTCTGATTTCATTTCAATTCAGTTAGTAGGCATCACAGTAAAAATAACAAGGAAATATATATATGGATAACTGAAAATGGAGTATGGTTATGGTTATGATTATCTTTATTTCATATGCCGCTATATCTGTATATCGCGTCTAGGGAATTATTTGTAATCCCTGTATGTGTGTGTTCTGTGTATGGTGTGTGAGCATTGTGCTTTTGTATGTGTTTGCTGTACATCAGAATGTGTGTGTATGTGAGTTTGTGTGTGTGTGGTTTGGTGGGATGTGGGGTATGTTTTGGTGATGGGGCAGTTAGTAGGGTTCTGGGGGGTTGTAAGGAGGGTATGTTTTGGGGCTAGCCCATTTGCAGGGTGGTGGGGCAGTTGCAGTTTGGGTAGTTGTTGAGGCTAGGGCAATTTGGGGGGGTGGGGCATTTGTGGGTGGCATATTTTGGGATGGGGCAGTTGCAGGGGGGTAGCCTTTGGTGGTGGGATAATATGCAGGGTGGTTGGGCAATTGTGGAGGGTAGATTTTGAGGTGGAGCAGTTTGTGTGGTGATGGGTCAGTTGTGGGAGATAGATTTTGGGAGGTCAAGCCAATTTACATTGTGGTGGCACACTTGTGGGGAGTAGCTTTTGGTCGTAGGGGCAGTTTAAAGGGTTATCGTGGAGTTGTGTTTTTGGGTGGTTGGCATTTTGGGGGTCAAGGCAATTTCAGGGGGTAGTTTCTAGGGGTGGGTCAATTTGGAGTTTGAGGAGATGTGAGGAGAGAGGCAGTATCAAAAGACCAATTTCCTAAGTGCTATTTTTGATCCATTCAAAGCTCAGCTGCCTGCCTAATCTTCAGCCAGGGTCACAATGCTCAGATTGTCCCTCTTCTCAAGTCCCTTCACTGGCTTCCCTTCAGACTTCTCCTTCTGAGCTACCAGTGCATTCACTCTGTGGCCCCTCGTTACCTCTTGTCTCTTATCTCTCCCTACACCCCTCTTCACAAAATCCGCTCAACAAGCAAATCACTTACCTGTGCACTTCTCTTCCACTGCCAACTGCAGACTCTCTTCATGTTAACTTACTGCACTGTATACCTGCAACAGACTTCCTGAGTCTTTACGTCAGAGTCCACTCCTGGTCCTTTTCCAATTCAGGCTAAAATCCCACTTCTTCGAGGCTGCTTTTTGATCCTGAACTCCTTTTTTCCTGCTTAACACTCGTGTGCGTTTTAACCTTTCCCTTAATGATCTGCCCCAGTCTCTTCCTTGTCCTTTTTGTCATGCATAGATGGTAAGCTCTGTAGAGAAGGGACTGTCTCTTATATGTACAACATGTGCACAGTACTTTGTATGCCTATAGCACTATACCAATGACAACTAGTAACGGTAGTAGAGCTCCTTCTCCCATAGAAATGCATTGGGCCATTTTTTTTTAGGGTGATTTATTTACCTGGCACCCCTAGTCTAATCTGGCCCACTTTCAAGCATGTCTCTTTTCACTGTTTTTCTCCAATACTAGATTTCATCCCATTCTGTTTAATTTTCGGAGAATTATTTGCCCCCAGATAGACAGAAAGATGTAGAAACATTTCTTGACCCCTTTTGTGTAATTCTTTCTATTTCCATTAGGTTAGAAAGAATATTAATGAAATAGCTACTTTTAATCACAGTATAGACTGGGTATACATATATGTTTACTGTGTTAGTCATAATACTTCAAATGTAACTTCGATTCCAATTGCCTAATCTACCACCAGATTTCACTACGTCTGATTATGAATTTAAATGTGTGTCCAGCTGGTGTATTTGGACTGTACGGACTGAGCAATTACATAGATTACCCATTTGTGTGTCTATCTCTATGAACTAAGCAATCACACAGATTACTCATTTGTGTGCCTAATTCTTTTGACAATAAGCTTTTTGTGTGTTTTGTCATTTTGATAGCTTACACATATCAACTTCTGATGTAAATGTTGCTTGCTATTGAACTGTGCATCCTATTTAAGATAAATTCAGATTTACGTGCAAGAAATCATCCCCCAAAAGGCATGCAGAAAGAAAAAAAAGATTTAAAATGGTGATAGTATATGTCATTCTTTGGTTCAATACCCAAACAGAAATGAAAACACTCTATACAGAACAACACACAATGCATATTTCTAAAAGTTGCTTTTCATTTCTTTCTTATGACTTAATTAAAAATTGTTTTGCTTCATTTACTTTGAAAATCCTTACAAAGCCTCAAAAAAAATTAAAATGTTATTTCAAAGACCTATGTTTTTTCTTACTATAGAAAATATTCATGCTTTAACAGGTTTTACAGCAGTTTACTGATCCACAGCCATTTTAAAGCTTTCAAGCTAAATGTCTGTAGACTTTAAGACTCCTTTGCCAAGGTTAATATACCAGTAATATGATTGCGGAAAATATAATAAGGGCTATTCAAGAGGTCTCTAATGTCCATCACGCTTAGTCATAATCATTTTACGTGTGGTACCATGCCATTTCAAATATAAGTTTTGTCCTGCTGTAAAGTCCAAAATAAATCTGTAAATATGACATTTTCATTCTCATTCTGCTAATTGTAGTCATGCTAAATTAATCATACAGTCTGCAAAAGGACAGACCATTTACCGACCAAATCCTGTCTGACTCACGCTGCTGATAGTTTCTGATCATTACTTTTTTATTCAGCTCAGCAAAGTCCACAAACGGTCAATACCAGTCTTTTAGGAAAGCTATATAAGAAGAATTTAATTACAAAAAAGGTTGTTTTTTTTTTTAAATCTAAAACCAGATTTACTAGACTTTATGCCATAACCAATTTAATATTACATCTGCCTAGGTATCCAACTTCCCATCCACTATACTTCTTTTGAAAGTTATCAGGTAAAAGTAATGCTGAATTGTTTTTACTGGATGCATATTTACAGAGGCGCATACTAATGATAACCAAATATATAAGCATGCAGAGTGAACACTAGGGCCAATGAACACCTTTTTGATTAGAATGGGGTGGCTTTAGATGACAAGAAGAGGATGAACCAAGCAAACAAACCACTTCTTAATTTCTTGGTACATCAAGTCTAACAACACTGGTCAACATTGAAATTGTTACTGACTTTAAAAGGCCCTAATCTGTAGTATCTTGGTGAGCTGAACATGAATATAACATTAAAAAAAATGATTGGCTCTCGTTTTGAAGATATTGCATGTAGTTAATCTTTGACGTTTCACCGTGTAAATCTATCCAGTAGGACATCAACAACATCCCAAATAAGCCTTGAATGATGTAATATTGCATCACATTGCATAATACCAGCATGCACACATCATCCAGAGTTGATTGCATCATTTTCTGATGCAATGCAATACTACTGCCAGGTGGCTGCTGAAGCCATCTGATGTCAGCAGTGTACGCAGTCGGAAAGGAAAGTAATCTGGTATTCTGTTCCGATATTGAAAGCCTCATGAATGCCTTAAAAATCACTCATGACCCACAAGACTGGAGACTATTTATAGACTCTTCGAAACTGAGTCTGAAGGCTGTGCTTTTGAACAATGGAAACCGCCTTCCATCTATTCCAGTAGCGCATGCCGTCCACATGAAAGAGACATATGATAACTTAAAGCATCTACTAACTTCCATTAACTATAAAAAGTACAGCTGGCACCTCTGTGGTGACTTGAAGGTAGTTGCCCTTTTAATGGGACTGCAGCAGGGATATATAAAATACACGTGTTTCTTATGTGAGTGGGATAGCCGAGCAAGGGATTGGCACTACTTGCAGAAGGAATGGAATCGCAGACAAAATGTAACAGTTGGAGAGAAGAATATCCAGCACCCAGCTCTGGTTGAGGCTCACAAAATCCTGCTGCCACCCCTTCACATCAAACTAGGTTTGATGAAAAACTTTGTGAACGCCATGGACCACACTTCGCCAGCTTTCCGATACCTGCATGAAAAATTCCCTCGACTGAGCGAAGCAAAAATTAAAGAGGGAATTTTTGTGGGTCCTCGGATTCGAGAGCTCTTCAAAGATGACCGGTTCAACAACTTGCTGCAGGGTGATGCAGAACAAGCATGGAATGCTTTTTGCCTAGTGTCAACAAACTTTCTCGGGAATGTTAGGGCAGAAAACTACAAGGAACTAGTAGAAGACATGCTGATGCAGTATCAGAAACTTGGCTGCAATATGTCTCTAAAGATCCATTTCCTTGCTTCCCATCTCAATTCCTTTCCTGACAACCGTGGTATGGTTAGTGATGAACAGGGCGAACGTTTTCACCAGGATATCGCAACGATGGAGCAAAGATACCAGGGAAAATGGTCCACTACAATGCTGGCTGACTACTGCTGGACACTCCCCAGAGAAGTTCCCGAACAGCTGTACAAGAGACAGGCGAAAAAATTTAAGAAGTAGTCTATGACTTGATTTTTTACAGGTATTAACCAAAGGCCTATTATATTTACTATTGACATGCATTTCATGATGTAAACATTAATTCTTGTAGATTACAAAAAAAAACCAGACCCAACTTTGCAATTTCACTGTCATATTCGTGTTCAGCATATAAAAATTGATAAGAAATGACTATTTTTATTTCTGCAACATGACTTTGTAAAAATGTGTTGACCAGTGTAACATTAGTGATAAATACGGTTTGCTAAATATTTTTTCTGCCTCACATGATTGACTATTTTGCAAGTATACAATTTTGTTCCTTTAGTTATACAACTTAGGGGAGGAAAGGTTGAAATAATGCAAAATGCAATGTGTGCCTTTGAGTCAAGGCTGACTAATACAGACATATATAATAGATACAGATAGACTCAGCTGAATAAGGGGCACAGGTCACTATCAGCAAAACTTTACATAGAAATAGGTGTTCTTTACTCATGGTGAAGATTGATAACAAAAGCTTTCTTCTCCAATATATATAGGTGATACAGGATTGCTTTTAGGCTAACCCTGTGATTCAGACTGCAGTGCTGTGTGCTGTAGTGCAGGAGAATCAGGTTCAAATCTCTTATACAATACACAGAACTTCATGCAGTTGAAGTTCATCTGGGTATATAGAAGGAAGGTGGCTTCCACTATTGCAATGAAACCTGCTAATGATAGAATGGTAATGAAGTATGAAGGCAGATTTTTATATAGGACTTGGAGATGGGAATTAAAACGTCCAGGCTGGGATAAGGAAAATTCCCATAGTATTTCACAAGAGGCTCTGCCAAAGGTTGAGCTTCTTGTAAAATAGGTGCAGGACTGCAAATTGATAGCACCCCAGGTCTAGTAGGAACTGTGATTTTAAGAAACTGAATATGGGGGGAAGAAACATGTTATAAAGTGGGGGGCAGCTTTTTAAAATCGCTGCTCCTTAATCTAAATGTACCTCTGATCCTTAAGTACTCATCCCTCCAGTGATCACCTCCCTTACCAATCCCTCTGACCCCGCCCAATCCCTCCCCAGACCTCAATCACCCCGACCCATTTAAGGCATCAAAACCTGCTGATACCTCCCACAGCTTCCTATCCCCCCTAAATCCCTCCAAAATCAACAGATTCCCTCCAGCCACCCCATCTCCTACACCCAACCTTCCCCCTGGCATAAAGATCCCTTGTGGCAAGACCACCACCATGCCAGGACCTTCTACGAGACTCCCTCACCCCCAACTCCCGATCCTTTCCCCACATATTACCCTGGTTCCTGCTGTCTAGTTGAAGCAGGAACAATCCTTCACTCTCCTGTTCAACTCTGGGATCCAATATGCTTTTATGTGGCAACCTGACCCATAATGGCAATACCATACCATTATCATTAAGCATCATGGTGGCCATTAGGAACCCAGAGCTGAAGAAGCAGAAGTGAGTAGGGATCACTCCTAATTCATTTAAAAAGCAGGGACCTCAATAAGACCTGGGGAGGGGATCAGGTGGGGGGTCTTGAAAGTGTTCTTGACATACAAGGAGGGTTTTGGGTGGGGCTCTTCATATTGGGGGGAAGGTTGAGTGAGTAATGGATGATTGAGTGTGGGGAGTATCTGTTGACTTGAGGATATTTACGAGGGGTGGGATGCCTTAGGATGGGATCATCAGGTTCTAATGCCTTGGAAGGGTCATGGAGAGTCAATGTTGGGTGGGAAGGGGAATTGGGAGGAACAGACCTTGTTCTTTATATCTATCCATTCAGGCAGGTGCTTATTAGTGTCTGGAGGCTGGTTAAATACTGTCACATAGATTTTTAAATATCAACATGGATTCCCCTAGTAAAGATGGGGATTCCACGCTGATGTGTTAGGTCTGCCCAAACCACTCCTTCTCCCTACTCCTAACATACCATCTACCAAAATAAATGTGTAAATAGTCCCTTTATAAAATGTCATTTACATATGTTTCTAAAATAACCTAAGCCACACTTCTCTCCAGTTTTCAAGACTGACTTGCATAATTTTATTATCCAGGTATGCCCTCTGCATTTAGGGTATGATAAAAAGGGAAAGGTTTTACTGAAAGGCGAAGAAAAGAACATTTGACATATACTGATGAGATCACATTTGTTGTTCTGGAAGTCATCGTAGTGGTCCCTTTTTTGTGACGAGACATCTGCCTTATCTTTTTGAGTTCCCAGGTAGCATGTGATTTGGACATCAAAAGGAGTAAAGAAAACTGCTTACCATTTTTGTTGAGGTCTTTGGTCTTAACTCCATCTCCTCCATTGTCTCTTTCATCTCTCATATTCTCAGCCTATCACTCTACGCTGCAACTGTCCCAGCAGCCTTCAAGCATGCTGTGGTCATACCTCTCCTCAAGAAACCTTCACTTGATCCTACTTGTCCCTCTAATTATCGACTCATCTCCCTCCTCCCCTTCATTTTTAAACTGCTTGCCTTGACTTTCTCTCCTCTCAAGCCCTTCTGGATCCACTGCAATCTGGTTTTCAGCCTTTATATTCTACTGAAACAACTCTTGTCAAAAGTCTCCAACGATCTGTTTTGGGCTAAATCCAAGGGTTTTTACTCAGTCCTCATCCTTCTTGACCTTTCTGCTGTTTTTGACACTGTTGACCACCATCTTCTCAACACCTTGTTCTCGCTTGGTTTTCTGTGCTATCCTGGTTCCCTTCTTATTTCTCTCATCTCTCTTTCAGTGTTTGTTCTGGTGGATCCTCCTCTACTGCAGTCCCATTCTCAGTTGGAGCACCCCAGGGGTTGTTCTGGGCCCACTCCTCATCTCTCTGTATAGTCAGATCCTTGGTGCACTCATCTCAACCCATGGTTTTCAGTATCATTTTTGCACCAATGACTCAGATCTATTTCTCGACACTGGATATTTCTGCCTGCCTATCTGACATCTCTGCCTGGATATCTCATTGCTTTTTGAAATTGAACATGGCCAAAACAGAGCTTCTTATTTTTCCCCCTAAACCCACCTCCCCCTTCAGCCTCTCTCAATCTCTGTGGATAACACTCATCTTCTCCCCGTTCCCTCAGCCCACAACCTCGGGGTCGTCTGACTCCTCCGTCTCCTTCTCTACACACATCCAACTGATAGCTAAATCCTGTCATTTCTTTCTCTTTAACATCAGCAAAATGTGCCCCTTCCTTTTTGAACACACTGCTAAGACACTTTTACATTCTTTAATCACCTCCTATCTTGACTATTGCAACCTCATCCTTGCTGGTGTCCCTCTGAATCATCTCTCTCCCTTTCAATCTGTTCAAAACTCAGTTGTGCAGCAAATCTTTCGTCAGTCCCAATATGCTCATATAATCCCTCTTCTCAAATCACTTCGACTTCACTTTCATTTCCATATCCAGTTCAAACTTCTCCTTCTGACTTATAAATGCATTCATTCTGTTGCTCCTCACTACCTTTCCTCTCATCTCTCCCTACACCCCTCCTAGTGAACTCCGCTCTTCCACTGCCAACTACAGACTTCAGTCCTTTCACCTTGCTGCTCCTTATGCCTGGAACAAATGATCAATAGTAGTACTAGTAGTCCAGGTTTTGCACCAACTTGAATGGCTCTTTTTAGATAGGTAATGTCTTAGTTCCCCAGATCAACCTTTATCTTCGGAATTTCCCTATCTGATCTGCCATAGTAATACTTTGGCGGATAACAGCTTGCATTACAGAAAAGCACTGGGGTGGGCATCATGACAAGGACCTTGCTATTATTAAGGACTTCTCCTAAATCCCCACCACATTTGTTTCTACCATAAAGGGAAGTGTGGGGTCAGGGTGAACCAGCAAAAGATCAGACGTAACTGTTCACAAAACTATTGCACATTTGAAAACCAGTGCAACTTGGCTAGTTTCTCAAGAAAGGATATTGGTGGCAACATGATCTTAGAGAAATTCGGTATTAATGTATTGTATATGTAAATCTTATAAAACACTGGGTGGCTTACAGGTGGTGTGGAACCTCCCGATGGTGTACTGCTTTGGGCTTCCTGGAGATCTATCTCCACCCTTTGGAAGATGGTGCGCGGCGTAGGAATTCTAGAGGCTTCTGATCAAAGAGATCTTTGTTTTGATAGAGCCTGTGCTCTTGGAGGCATTGTAACACTTGCATCACATGTTGTTCATAGATCATAGACGTTTTTGAATAGATAAAGATGCCATTGAGGCACACTAACATGAAAAGGTCTAACATGTCTTTCTAGAAATTGATGATTAGCATTTGGAACACCGCCAATACATTTTATTTATTCCTTTAAAAGCATTTAGAAGACCGCTCATCCAGGATACATTTTCTCTCAGTGGTTCCAAAAGCCTTGACAAGGTTCTCAAACTGGCCATAGCAGATCTGGAATGCTTTCTTCCACGCACCTTATTCATTGATGCAGATGAGGTTATAGACCTTTCAGGAATCCACTTTTGAAAAAGATATAGGCAGTATGAATGAATATGGTCTAAACGTTCTGGGATTAAGGAAGGGCATCCTAGTTCCAAACCATGATCCTTAATCCTGTTCAAAGCTTGATAATCCATAATGTTGTACAGTTTAATCTTTTTGTTGTTGTTGCTTACAAAAAGGACTATGATTCCTGCCAGAGAGGCTGGAGCACTTAATGAAACCTCTTTATAGTTATCCTAGAGAAGAGGTTCTCAACTCAGTTCTTGAGACACACCTAGTAATGAATATGCATGAGAGAGATTTGCATTCAATGGAAGCAGTTAATGTAAATCTTTTGCATACATACATACTCATTGTGGTGATCCTGAAAATCTGACTGGCTAGGTGTGAGAACCTCTGTCCTAGCGATATCAACATGATGCTGTGATTTCTGGCTCTGATAATATGTAGATTCATACATAGCACACAGACCAGTGGTGAAGGGGCAGGTGATAAGCATTGGTTGTGAGACTGCATGAAAAGGTTATATGCTATGGGTGAAGCAGGCTTGGTTTGCAGCTTTGAGAGAAGAGTCAGACACAAAGAGCATTTGTGAGAATGAAGTTCCCTTGAAACAGTTTTTCAAAATGCAACTCATGCACTGGACACATTGGGATATGAACTGAGGAGATATTTTAGTTATTTAACAGTTTTTTATACTGCTTTAGCATTCAGTCAAAGTGATTTACATTGTAACTTAAACATGGTAATGTACATTAAACAGAGACATTGATAACATGGATTTTCTGAGGCAATGGAGGGTTGTAACTTGCTAAAGGCCACAAGAAGTGCTGGTGGGAATCAAACCCCATTCTCTTGGTTCCCAAGCCCATTAGGCTACTCCTTCACTCCAGTTCACTGATGCAGATGAGGTTATAGGCCGTCCAGGGATCCAGTGAACTGAGTGGTATGGATTGAATACTCGGCGTAACCGTAATGTACTATGGAATGGATTTTATGAACTAAAAGAGGAGTTTTTATTTTTAAAGAAAGTCTTTTTGGGTTAAATTAAACGAAATTAAAGTAAAAACAACTCTGCTAGAGACAGGTGCTAGCTTTACTGGCTGTGCACCATCAATTGTGGGGTCCAAACAAAAACATTTAGAATAAAAAATAGAAACAGATAAAGAACTAAGAGAGTTTGGGGTTTATAATAGTACATGTTATGATGCTATCCTAATGTTTTGGCTAAGCTGACTGAGCTCCAAGAGGTATGACGTTGAATGGCAGATTAAAGACAACGTCTCCGATAAGTACTGTCTGCCCTGATGTAGAATTGTCACTGAGGAAGTTCAAAATGTGTTGGTTATATTTGTCAGTGGTTTTAGATTTAAAAAGACATATTTGGAGCACACTCATTTATAGTACCCTCAGTTATTTGTCTGACAAAAATAAATGTGGTTATTATGGCTGACAACTTTCAGTAGATTTTTGGATGGAGCATTTTTTGAAATATAGGTTAGGATTCCATATAATAAAATTGGCATAAAAGAAGTGATATTTTTGAAAATGCTTATGTGTCCTGTTGTGAAATTTCCTTCCATTTGGCAAAAGGGGACTGTTGTAGTTGTTGATATGGAAGGACAGACTAGATAGGACATGTGGTCTTTTTCTGTTGTCATATTTCTATGTTTCTATGTTTCTAATTTCCTTCACATATCTGATAATGATATGACAGCCATTCTTAATCCAGTCCTTGAGACCTATCCAGCAGTTGGGTTTTCAGCTTAATCAAAGTGAATATGAATGAGTTAGATTTGAACGAAGTAGAGGCAGTGATTACAATCTAATTTTGGATATGCTGAAAATTGAACTGACTGCTTGTGCCCTGAACCTAGTCTGATTGGCAGGTGAGACACTGGATGAGTACAGATGTTAGAAGTTGTCAGCAAGCCTCAGGGGACAGCTTTCAGGACTACCAGTTCAGATTAATGGAAGTTGCTGTTAATGGTTTCCACTTGGTTCAAGACTTGGGGGTAGGTATACTAAGCAGCGGTAGCAGCTTCCGTACGATATCGGAGCCGCGACTTCAATGGGGCCGCGGCTCCGATATCGTATGAAAGCTGCTACTGCTGCTTAGTAAACATACCCCTTAGTCTAGTAGTGAAGCTGCAGTGCATCCGCCATGATAATGTCAATAAAGTTAGCACTCATACCCAAGTACAGTGGAATAAAAAGACAAAGAGACGTGGGATTGCAAAGTTTCAATTCCATATCTGAGTGCAAGGCAATCTTAGAATTCAGGGTTGCATCTGAGGCCACTGAGAACATTTAGGCCACTTGTAGCTTGACATGCTTGGTGATCTTTCCTTTGGGACCAGAATCTATTTGTTTTCTGTCGAGTGCTTCTATGGACACTTATGAGAATAGCACCCCTGTTCACTACAGTAGAAGCATTGATTCAGGCATTGTTAATATTCCTTATCCTCAGCAAGCCACCTGTGGTTAACCTGTATATTTCTAGTGATGGGATTTTTAATTATAATGTGGAGTTCAATAAATATCTAGTTTATTTATTTACATTCTCTTATATACTGTGCTATTCTGCATCAGTGTGGTTTACATTGAACAAACTGAAATTACATTGAACAGTGCATTATAACTTGGAGATAACTATTTTACAGGGAACATGGGCTATGGAGGGTTAAGTGGCTTGCCCAAGACCACAAGGAGCACCTGTGGGACTAGAAACCCCAGTCCTTCTGGCCCAAGGTTGCTGTTCTCTAGTGGGATTTGAACCCCTGACCTTCTGGCCTAAAGTACCTTGCCCCAACCACTAGGCCACTCCTCCACTCCACTAGTCCCTTGGAAGTATACTGTCTGGCTAGTTTATCCTTTATATTTTCTCCCATTCACCTCCAGAACTAGTACAACTAGGTGGATTCATTCCTCACCATATCCAATATTAACTGACAAAACCAGGAAGCATAGTAGACAACAGATTGGGGGCCATACTTCAACTGTTAGAGCTCCAGTTTGACAGTGTGGGCATGATGGGTACCATCAAAGGCCCAGGACAAGGACTAATGGATAACCTCCCATTACCCGTTTCTAGTAATAAGAAGGATTAGTTTGATGTTTATCCTATTGCTAGGCATAGCACTCATCTACTGTGGTGCTGTTTTTTTCAAGAATTCTAACCCGATTCCTGTCAATTTCCCATGACCGAATTACATAGACCATATTATGCTTTGCACCGAATTGACTATCGCTTTGCATTGTTGTATTAGATTGTAAACTCGGATGAGTATTAGATTGTAAGCTCGGATGAGCAGGACTCTGACGAGCAGGGACTGTCTCTTGTATGTATATCTCTTATATGCATGTCATGCCTGTACAGCGCTGCGTGCTCGGCGCTATATAAGTGCTAAATAGTAGTAGTAATAGTAGGATGCATCATAAAGCACTAACAGAACTGGTTAAACCACCCCAGAAATGCCCTAGTTTGCCATCAAAGTGATTTAACAATGGCAGGATAGTCAGACATACCGGCGGTGACTAAGGCAGTGAGGGCTATCTCTGGGGAAATGACGTAGAATGATCACCCTAGTTACCATGCTTTTTGAGCTCTGTGCCCTTGGCTTACTGGTATCAAGTTGCACCCAGTTCCATACAGTTCAGGAATGTCACTCAACTGCTCCTATTCCACTCAGATGTAGCCTGTGCTAGTAAAAAACAAAACAAAACAGCGAAACTGGATGAGATGAGAGACCTTACCTGCTGTTGGTCAGACGGAGGGGAGAAGCATGTTCGGTATCTCTATCCTACTCCTGGCTGCTGCAGCTGGTTCCTCCAAATAATCAAACGTCACATCTGACTGGCATGGGAGATGAGATCATGAAAACAGGAACAATTAGAGACTGCTGAGTGGATCTCAAGAAGGGGAGGCAGGTGAGAGGGAGGAAAAGCGCTCAGCTGGGCTATTTATTGATGCAAGACATGATTCTCCACTGCCAACACCGTAACCTTTCTTGGCAGGATGTCTTTTTATTTCTAGCATGGGAGTGGGTCTTACCATTCGGCATAGCTGGTGAGTAATGTGCACGTGGGAGCGGAGCAAAGTTCTCAGCAAGACTGTCAAGTTACTGCTCATATAGCACTTAATATGGTTTGGAGCAGGACTGAGCCCTGGATATGAGTGACAAGACTACAATAGACCCAGACTGGCAAACACTCAGGAGCTGCACTTGGGTAGACAGAACCTCCAATCGGAAACTTGCAGACAGGTAAGAGCTGAAGCAGAACTGGAGCTAGAGCTCGAACTCAGGTAGAAAGAAGCATGGAGCTGGGACTTGTAGATAGCAAGAGCGGCAGGAGTTGAAATCAGGCTGCTGGAAAGGAACTGAATTTAGCAGGCAGGGTTCGGTTGTGAAACAGGGCTTGGAAGTGAAATGTAGCGCCGGCTCCAGAGGCAGAAGTAGCCAGACCATTAGGCAGACTAAGCAGCTGTATAGGGGGGTGATAAAGTGCAGGGCATTCAAACCCAAACAACAGATTTGACAGCCAGTGGTTGCGTAAGGCTTCAGGTGTGCCTAGGGTGCCAACATCTGGGGTCGACCCCGAGCCAGAATGTTACAAGGCCGGGGAAGGGACTGGAAGTACACAGATTTCATGCCAGGAACTAGAGTCAGAAAAGAGGTAACAAAGAGGTCTGAAGCAGAAAGATTTGATAACAATGACTCCACATGCAGGAGGCTTGGGAACAGCTCGTTAAATACTACTATTACTACTACTAATCATGTGTATAGTACTACAAGATGTACGCAGTGCTGTACATATAGATGTGACATGGTTCCTGCTCATCAGAGCTTACAATATAATCAAGATGAAAAAACATAAAAAAACTGGGGACTAGAGTATGGCAAGATACACGTAAGTAGTAAACATGAGAATGAGGAGCATCAGGATCGAAAAGCAGCCTCAAAGAGGTGGATCTTCAGCCTGGACTTAAATAGGGCTAGAGAAGGAGCCCCATGCACCGACTCAGGTAGTCTGTTCCAACCATAGGGAACAGCAAGGTGGAATGGGCAAAGTCTGGAGTTGTCAGTGGCAAAGAAGGGCACAGATAAAAGGGATCTGCCAGAGGAGCAGAGCTCCCGAGGAGAGGTGTAGAGTGAGAAAAGAGAGGAAAGGTGGTGAGGAGCCACAGAATGAATGCACTTGTAGGTAAGTAGGAGAGGTTTGAACTGGATGTGGAAATGGATAGGGAGCCAGTGAAATTTTTATTTTATTTTTATTGATCTGGTAGGTTTTCTATACCGCCTGCTCTTAGAATCAAAGTGGTTTACAGTTTAACATGCGATTTTTACATAACACAATGGGAGAGGGGGCATGCATGAGATTGGTTCAACTATTTACAGAATGAGCTATTTACATTATAGTGCAAAAGAATATTAGTTGCATGGGCGGGAGGGGGAGAGCTAGGGTAAGTTGGGAGTTAGGAGTGGAGGAGGAAATCACTATCTGAGGGTAAGGGCTTATGGTCATTTGTTATGCAATGTCTCCAAAATGTTCCACATAGAGAGTTGTTTTCAGCTTCTTCTGGAAGTCCTTGGAGACCGAGGTGGCTCTTAGAGAGTCTGGGAAGGCGTTCCCTAGTGCAAGGGCAGCCAGGGAGAAAACTCTCCCGGATGTGGATTGTATGGATTTGATGTATATGCTGGGGGTTGTGATGGTGTCGGTAGTGAATCACCTTCTGGGTTTTGAGCAGTTGTCCATATTAATGAGGTTCTTCAATATGTCGGCCGAGATGGACTGCTTGATTTTAAAAATGTTCAGTGCAGATTTATATTTGATATGTGAGGAAATGGGGAGACAATGAAGGTGATTCAAGAGGGGGGTGATGTGGTCGTATTTAGATGAGCCAGTAATAATACGGGCAGCGGTGTTCTGTACCATCTGTAGGGAGCGAAGTGCATGTTTGGGTAGGCTTAGGTATATGGGATTGCAGTAGTCCAAGATGGACGTGATTATAGACTGGAGCACGGTGTGGAACTGATCCAGGCTGAGTAGTGGTTTGAGCTGCCTGACAGGCACTCTTGGTTGTCTTGTTTATGTGGGATTGCAGGTTTAATTTGTGGTCCAGGGTGACTCCAAGGTATTTCATGTCTGTTTTGATGGGTATGGTGTGTTTTTTGAGCTGGATTGAGCATGGAGAAATGAATCCTGGGTTTTGTGTGAATCCTGGGTTTCGTGGGGCTTCAGTCTTGGTGTAGTTGATGTTTAGATTGTTTTGGGTTAGCCAAGGGATCATTTCTTCTAGGCAGTCTGTCAATTTGGAGTAATCTGGGTTGTCATGGTTGATTGGAGCGTTGTCATCTGCGTATAGGGGTTATGTGAGCATAGCGATATTGGCGTAAGATGAGCTGTGCAGCTGAGTTTTGAACAGACTGAAGGGGAGAGAGATGATTCAGAGAGAGACCAGTGAGGAACAGGTTACAATAGTCAAGATGGGAGTGACTAGTGAGTGGATGAGGGTCTTAGTAGTGTGTGTAGAAAGGAAGGGGTAAACTTTTCAGTGCTATAGAGAGAGAAGTGGCAGGTTTTAGCTGACTGTTGAATGTGTGCAGAGAAGGAGAGGGTAGAGAAATATCTGTTTTCAGCAATCTCTAAAATGAGTCTCATCCAGTCTCTGAGACCTAGGTGTGATGGCCTTGGGGGCTGACAGTCTTTTTTTCTATGGCCTAGGCTTGCACCAGGGAACTAGCTGGACTGAGATTTAGGGTTACTATGGGGATGACCTTGGATTGAGCACCCATTGGCATCTTGCCCTGGCATCTTGCCCAGGAGTGGAGGAGTGGCCTAGTGGTTGGGGCAAGGTACTTCAGGCCAGAAGTTGGGGGTTCAAATCCCACTAGAGGACAGCAACCTTGGGCCAGAAGGACTGGGGTTTCTAGTCCCACAGGTGCTCCTTGTGGTCTTGGGCAAGACACTTAACCCTCCATAGCCCATGTTCCCTGTAAAATAGTTATCTCCAAGTTATAATGCCCTGTTCAATGTAATTTCAGTTTGTTCAATGTAAACCACACTGATGCAGAATAGCACAGTATGTAAGTAAAGTAAATCTAGACAATACTTTTAATTTTGATGCTTGAATTTAGATTAAAAGGCACATTTTAGATAGTTTGCGGAGAATGGAATTGAGATGTCGAGGTCAAGTCTTTCTCAGGTCTGACAATATTTTAGAAAAGGATTTGCTAAATGTGGAACTGTTTCTAAAATGCACAGAAGGGCAGGAATACATATGGACTGACACCAAGTGCCCCAGGAGGCACCATTATACTAATTTAAATGTGGGCAAAATCAACAAAGAAAACCTGCCAACTTACAAGTGTACATGACAGCATTTTACAACTTGCACTTATAGGTGTACACGAGCCATTTTGAAAATTTAGACATTTACAGTAGCTGCTGCTAGTTAACTACAGAACATTTTATCTTGAACTCATTTCAGTTTGGAGAGAAATATAAACTATGGAGGATTATAAAATCCCTCCTCTAAAGAGCTGCTGAAACGCACAGTTTTTAAAAAATCTACAAATGCCAGGTAGTAGGTATAAATCAGGGCATGGAGAATTTTGGGCTTGCAGGTGCATCCCTTATATGAAATGGGGAATACACTATAGACGTTTGTCCTATTCAGTTCACACCCTGACCATGCCCTTATGTACCCCCTTCAAAATGTCCATGTACTAAAGGCATCCACATAAAGGCATCCTATTTGCTGCATCATCAAATCATACAATATACTTTACCACATCTATGCAGACAATATGTTGCTCTACACGCCTTTCTCAACGATCAATCCCAATTACTCCAGAATCATAGACTGCTTCAATGCAGTAGCTGACTGGCTGAAACTACATAACCTGAGATTAAATTACAGGAAAATAGAGGTTCTCTTCATTTCTAAGGACTCTTCATTCATACCCCCTCCCACTTTTACCAGTGAGGGATGTGGAGCTAAACACTAAGCAAGAGGTCCAATACTTGGGGATCACCCTAGACTAACACTTAATGGAGCCGCACATAAACATCACTGAAATTACAGACCCTTCGTCAACTTCGCCCCCTGCTTGAAGCTGCTGACTTCACCACAGTATTCCAAGCGCTGATCACGCCACATTTCAATTATACAAATATCATTCTTCATAGTCTCCCAGACTACGCAATTCACCCTCTACAAATGGCTATAAATACTGTAGCGCGAACCCTGGTCGAAGCCCCAAGATATGAACATGTTACTCCTATCCTGAGACAGCTCCATTGGCTCCCCATTGTGAACCATCTTAAATAAAAGGCTCTTATGACATTCAAAATACTGCATAACCTCTCTGCTATTGCTCTTAACGAGCTCATACAATGGAACCTGACAACAGAATAAGGTCTACCGTGAAAATACCCTCTGTCCCACCCATAAGAAGAAAAGGTTCCCAGTTTGTGAATAGCCGAGCATTCAAATTTTATGCACCATCTCTCTGGAACTCACTCCCCCCCCCCCCCCCAAAACCATGCCATCTCTGACCTAGCTACTTTCCGGAAACTTCTAAAGACACATCTTTTTCAATAATACTACAAAGAAGTAAACATAGCTCACCATACTAGTTCCTCTCTAGACTCTGAGAGGCCTTTAATCTAACCCCTCTGCCAGACCCTCAAACCATCATATTACGCTCAATGTATATAATTCACCCAACACTCATAATGTATATACTTGTACCAATTGCGATCCAAGTTGAATCCCCCACCTGACTTATGAATTGTTATATTATTAACCTCTAATGTTATTCTCCAAACTTGTTCTATGCACCACTGTTCCCATTCCTTGTAAACTGCTCTGAATGTTAAATAGTGCAGTATATAAAACCAAATAAATAAACAAATAAAAATAAATACATATAAATTGGACCCTTTCTAAAATGGCCATTTAGATGTGGATGCAATTTACATATGTGCATGCCTGAACAATGAAAATTAGAATAGTGATGTGCATTCATGAGGAACATGGGAAATCTAAACAATATTTTCCATGTTTTATATTGCTGTTAGACTTAAACAGGAAACAAAATCCATTTTTTAATCCAGTATCATTAAAAGTGTGTATTATTTCTCAATAGTCATGTATTGAAATGCTCAATTGGTGCCTATTGTACCTACTGACAAATAGTGCGTATTATTTATGAAAACATCCTGAAATGAAAACATAACATGAAAACACCTGCAAAATGGTGTTGCGTGCACACCCCTAAATTGCATGACTTTTGAATTATTCGTATGATCGGTATTAATAACCATTGCTTTTTCTCTCTTTTCATTGCCTTCTATTCTTTTTTTTTTAAGCCTTGTCTTTCTCTCCAGATGACTTTCGGAGAATAATTTGATGCCACCCAGGTAACAATAACCAATCTTACAATAATAGTTGTACAAGAAACAAACTTTCTGATTCTATAAGCATGCATTAAATTATAGTTTAGAAATAGCCGGCACCATTGCACTACACTATTATAATCTATATCTTAAAACCATTCAACAGTGAAGTAAAAATGAGAGGATTATGTAGTCATTAGCAAACTTTAATTGAATGCCGTGAAAATGATTCATATCTGAGTTCAAACATCTGCTGATTGAAAATCAAGCATATATACTTTTAAGACTGCTAGAGCTCATAAACAATGCATCAAATTCAAATTCCCTCTGCTAACAAAGTAAACCTTACAAAGCATAATGACAGTATATTATGATTAGACTTAAAAGGGGCAATTTTATGACAGGTATCTAGGTGCATGTTTACTAAAGGTTAACGCTCATTAATGAAAGTTAACGCACACTAAGTGCTGCAACGGCCCTTAGAAATGAATGGGCAGGGGAATGGGCAGTGAAATGGGAAATATATTGTAGACTAATTAATGCATGTTAATCTTTAGTAAACATACCCCTAGGTTCAGCTCCTATATGTCTTTTGTGCTTTAGAATGTAATAAAATAAAATCCCCAAGATTCTCTATCTCACATTCAACTTTCTTTTGTTCCAGAAACATTTGAAAACCTGGCTTTTTATAGAAAGTTGATGAGGGTTTAAAATGTTCACGCTTGGTGATGACAATACTGGTAAGATGTAACATTCAAAAGTTTTGTAATTCTGTTTATTGCCATGCTGTAATCTGCCGCAAAAACTGTTTAAGTTTAAATTCAATTTAAAGCGCCACTTATGTGTATAAAAAGCTAGCTGAAATCCAGATGTCATGCCTAAAAACGTAGGTGTTACACCTGCTTGCAAGCAGGCTTTAAGATTACCATGTACTTGCACACGTCCATGCATTTTTTAAAAAATATGTGGGAAAACTGACTCCGCCTATGTTCTGCCCAAACTCCACCCTATACGTCTACTGCATAAGTATGCACTGGCTTGCACAGCACACAGTTTTATATCTGACCTAATTTGAGAAATACAGGCCAGTTAGTCTGAACTCTGTAGTGAGTAAATTAATGGAAATGCTGCTAAAACAGAGGATAGTGAGGTTTCTAGGGTCCAACGGATGGCAGGATTCAAGGCAGATTTACTAAAGGCAGGTCTTGTCAAACAATTTCTTTGACTGGGCGACGAGAGAGTTGGACTAAGGGAGCGCTCTAGATGTGGTATACTTAGCTTTCAGTAAAGCCTTTGACACGGTTCCACACATGTGACTTATAAATTGAGCACTCTAGGAATAGACCCTAAAGTGACTGACTGGGTTGGAAACTGGTTGAGTTGGAGGCAACGAAGGGTACAGGTAAATGGAGTATACTCTGAGGAGAAAGATGTTACCAGTGGTGTGCCACAGGGATCTATCCTTGGTCAGATTCTTTTTAACATTTGTGTTAGTGATATTGTGGAAGGGCTGTTGGGTAACACTAAAAAATGCAGGGTCATGCATTTGGGCTGAAAAACACAAGGGAGGGTGAAATACGTCTGTCCACAAAAGAAGAGCAGGACCTGGACATGATTGTTTCTGATAATTGGTTGAACAGATTGAAAAGACAATGGTAAAAGCCAGAAGGATGCTTGGGTGCATAGGAAGAGGAATGGACAGCAGGAAGTCGTAAGTGACAGTGCCTCTATGTAACTCTTTGGTAGCCGTCTGCCTCTGTGGATTGGACTGCTTTTTTAGAAACATCAGTGGATGTGATCTTGTGCTTGTGCTACCTTAGTGGTTTCTTTCACCACAGAGGAAGATAAGCTGTCTATTCTGCATCTGTACTTTCTGAAGAAAAGTTCCTTATTTTGTGGTCAAAAAGTAATGGCTTATTTTTTTTTGGGGGGGGGGGGGGGTCGGGTCCCAATTATTGGGTGATTGTTCTTGTTTATGATATATTTTTCTTGGCTTTTTGTTTGTATAAATAGCATTAAATTTAATTTAAAAAAAAGTCTTTGGTGAGATCTCATTTGGAATACTGTGTGCATTTCTGGAGACCTTAGTTTCAAAAGTATATATTTGAACAAGATGAGCTGGTTCAGCCGGTGGCTACCAAAATGGTCAGGGGGCTTCATCATAAGGCATATGAGGAAAGACTTAAATATCTCAATATGTTGAGCAAAGGCAGGAGAGAGGAGATATGATAGAAGCCATTTAAATATCTCCATTTAATAAATACACAGGAGGAGAGCCTTTTTCAATTGAAGGAAAGCTCTGTAACAAGGGGGCATAGGATGAAGGTGAAAGGGGATAGACTCAGAGTAATATGTGTGAATATTTCTTTTACAGAAAGAGTGGTAAACACATGGAATAGTCTCCCAGTGGTAGAGGCCAGGGCATTATCTGAATTCAAGAAAGCATGGGACAAACAGTAGATTTGTAAAGGAAAAAAGGACTATGGTTGTTATGGAAGGGCAGACTAGATAGGCAATATGGTCATTTTCTGATGTCTGCTGTTTTACACACAAAAATGGTTTATAAAATTACCCTTAAAAGGACAATATTTTAATGGCTGTCCACAGGTGAAAGCAAAGTAGGCCCTTGTTTTGAGCCTATCTTATGAAGATACATAGATGCCTATGTGCCTTTATAAAATAATAGGGAGTAAATTGAAAGAAATTGTGGATAGATTCAAGCTGTGGATATTTACATCAGCTTGGGAGCTGGTGTAAATGTGTGCATGTACAATCTGCATGACCTCATGTATTTAACACATATATTTGGAACTCCATCTGTGCTTCATTGCAGAGTATGTTTATACAATCTCCTTGAAAAGTGCACACTATTCTATCACGCAATGCAATTTTACATGCATAACCTCTAAAGTAATTTTATAAAAGTCCTTTTACATGAAAACAAGTTTATGAATTTATCCCAAATAGTACATGTTTTGCAGAGCAATAAGGTCAACTACTGAAGATTTCAATTTATGAATATTTTTAGTATAAATCAAAAGATCAACCATTTTGTTAGTCAAAGTGATGCCTTTAGCTTGCAAAAGTACAGTGGAACCTCGGTTTTCATGATTAATCCGTTCGAAAAAGTCTGACTAAAACCGAATGTATGAAAACTGAAGCAATATTTCCCATAAGAAATAATGTAAATCCAATTAATCTGTTCCAGACACCCAAAAATATTAACAAAAAATATATTTTATAGATAGCAACTATATTTTTATATACAGAAAACAATGAGAAATAAATATAAATGACTAATGAAATGGATAAATGAACATTTAACATCACTTTTACCTTTACTGAAGACTCTTGTTGGCATATGGAAGACAGTCAATCAGCAAGAGAATCAAAATAAAGAAAATCCCACTTCTGGCCACAAGATGGTGCTCCATTTTCAACTGTACGAAAACTGAGACAATGTACGAAAACAGGGACAAAATCTTGATGAAAAAAGTCAACGAAAACTGAATCGTACGAAAACTAGGGCATGCGAAAACCGAGGTTTGACTGTATATGTTTTTCTGTTTTAGAAATGCACATTAGTTTTAAATGTGATTACATTAGTGGTAAAATATGATGAATGGGGCTATGTTTGGTTTGTGTACCTCTAAAAAACCCAAACTGTGAAACCGGAATGAGACAAATTCTTATTTATGTCATTCATTTACTACAACAGCATGGTCTCTAGGCCCAAACAGAACAGGTCAATTTGGAAGAAGAAGAAAAGAGGAGAAAGCACTTAATCATGTTGTAACTTTTTGGCAAGTAGCCAAACAAGCCTATCCCTGCCTCACTTCAGCAGGAAATTCTGAAAAAAATATCAGCAATCCAGCACCATTTTCTCTCATGCATTCAGAGAGAAAGAAGGTGGCAAAAGATTTGTGGCCAGGTGAATGAGCAGTAGTCTGAAGGTTGATTCAATGTCTATTTGGGCCAACAAAGTCCCTTTGCCATATGTCTACACCATGTAGATTGCCTTATTTACTGAATAGTATATTACATAACAGAACTCTTGATTGAAAAAATCATTCATGGAGTCTTTCAGATTAGGAAAAGTGCTGTATCCATCTCAATTCCCCTAGGTCTTTCTTAGGTACTAAACCCGGTGGTGAAAGTTTTAAGTTGTAAATCTGGGCTCTCTTGAAAGAACCTGCTATCTACTTAACTTTACTTCATCTTCATAGTCACTGCTGTGGGCCTCAATAATGTTGTTTTTAAGTTACAAACAGATCTGGGCCATGGATTCACTCATGCCGGATACGTCTAGACTGCTCTCCATTCACCCCCCCTCCCCCCCTCACATACATACATACACACTACTCTTGCATATGACCTAATCATTTCTGGTACACAGATTTCTCCTTCCCTTTCATTATGCACATTGATCTAGCTCCATGATATCAGGGAGGGTCCCTGCTTATACATGCCTGCTAGTCAGATGGCCCAACAGTGTTCATTTGCCAAATGAGTGTCCGCTCTGTACACTGACCCTTCCTGGACTGTTTCCCCGGTTCTTTTTCTGTTTTAACCTCCCTTGCAATCCTGCTATGGTTCTCTCTATATCAGCCGCCTACTACCTCATTCCCTTTCTTCCCCTTCTCTACCTCCCTTTACCTACTCCCTTCTCCTCATACCTAGCTGTTTCCTGCTATCTTGCCTTCAGTTTTGGGAGGTAGCCACCTTATGCAGCCCCTGCTTGCTTATTTGATAGGCTGCCTAATTTAATTGAGAGATAAGATGGTGATTAAGGGTAGAGGAAAGGAAGCATCAAAGGCAAAGGGGCAGTGAGGATACAGCAGGGGAGAATGTATTCTCAACATGGGCAATGCTTTACAGCTTTAGAGGATCTGCATTTGATACCCCAAAAGAGGCAGGCAGAATTGTTCATTTATCTATACAAGCCATTAAATGTGTAGTTACTGATATTCCTGTTAATATTGCAGGAAAAAGTTAAAAATGGTTCGAAAGGGTTGTCATGGACAATCCTTTAAAAGCAATGGCGTTATCTATGCTTCTGCTTATACTTTGAGAAAACATTTTTACGCTGCCTCATGCTGATATTACTTGACAAGTTCCTGCAAAAAGCTTCTGCTGTGCCTTTCTCCATGATCTGGCACCATTGCTTCTTTTTAACATTATTTACACATGGGACAAACACAGAGGATCTCTAAAGGCAAAAAGGGGACTGTTGTAGTTGTTGATATGGAAGGACAGACTAGATAGGCCATGTGGTCTTTTTCTGTCATCATATTTCTATGTTTCTATATTACACATGACCCAAGTGCTCCTCCTTTCTGATCCTATCAGCTTATATCCTCTGAGATCAGTGTATTTGCAATCTTACAGCTCTGCCCGATTTATATCTTTCTTTGAGTCTTGGGTCTTCATTCTCACTGTTGCCGATGATGCTTAGGGGTATGTTTACTAAACCCTATTAACGTGCGCGCCGCATTAGTCTGCAGGATGCCATAAAAGGAGTGGGCGGTCCGGTCAAAAGTAGCAAAACGGGATCAGCGCATGCTGCGCTGCGCGCTCTTGTGCGCCGCACACATTAGCGCACGAGAAACGCGTGTGGGAAGCATAAGCAGGCGCGCTGATGTGCAAACAGAGGAACAGGGCTGCAGTACAATGGTGAAGACACTGACAGATGGTGCAGGGGTAACAGGTTCAATCCCCCACTGTGTCCAATGAATAAGACTGGCTGAAGCACTACCATTTATGTGTAATATTGCATTATGAGGCTTTTTAATTTTATTTTAATTACTGCTGCTAGCAAACACACTCTCAAAGTGCTGTAACATAAGGTGCTGCATAAGGCACCTCATAAGGTACCACAGAGGGCACATTTTAAAGTGCACTGTCTGCCACGGCACCCTACAATGTTGCTTAAAGAGTGGCCTATAGGGCGCCATATAGGGTGCCCTATGAGGCACAGCAAGGTCATAGCTCTGTTTTTGATGGCAGCACTGTGCATTTAAACGCATGAAAATCTTAAGTAGGTGCGCTGACATGCAAGGAAGAACAGCAGTGTAGCACAATGGTTAAGGCACTGACTGAAGATACAGGGGTCATGAGTTTGATCTCCAGTGTGCCTAATACTTAAGGCTGGCTGAGGCATCAGCTTTGACATGTAAGTATTGTTTCCTGTGGCACTTTATTTGTATTTTATTAATTGCTGCCAGCAAACACACCCTCATGTGCCGTAACCTAAGGTGCCGCATAAGGCACCCTATAAGGCACTCCATAGGGCACATTATAAAGTGCACTGTCCGCCATGGCACCCTATAATGTCCCCTATAGGGCACCATATAAGTCGCTCCATAGGTTACCATATAGTGCACCTTATATGGACGGTAACCATAAGGTGCCCTATTCGGCGCCCTCTGAGGCACCTTATGGGTACAGTACCTTGAGGGTGTTTTTGCTGGCAGCACTAATGTACATTAAAAATAGATAATGCTTTGGACAGCCCTATCAAATAACCCCACTGTGGGTTTGAACCCATGACCTCTGGCTCCACAGGCAGTGAAGTAACCAGTGGGCTACAGCTCTATAGCTGCTAGCAAGCCCCTGGCTGGCTGCAGAAGGACTGCACGTCCCCACGCAAACAGTCTGCTCTGATCACCAGGATAGGATTAACTCACCCGTACCCATGATGCACTGCACATGCAAATCAGCCATCTACAGATGAACACAAGATGGGGTATGCACCCCCACAGCACCTCGGCCTGGTAGGGGGAACTGACCATGTGTTTTACTGGCACAGAGTAGCTACACACCATCACATTGTGCGGGTACTGTGCTCACCCTGAGGGTGCGGTGGGGTGCCGAGCAGCAGGTCCACAGCACCTTCCATGGTAGAAATAGGCCATGCTGTAGATCCCCAGCAGTGCTAGTGTGTGAGATAGGTAGTTCCTGCAGACACACTTTGGATACATCTGTATTTCTCAGTCAGGTTTAACCCTTATGGACCCATAGGCAGATGATGTACCACCACCCAGCCCACCCTCTGGGGCTGTAGGGTGGGAAATAGGGTCTCCCACTGACAGATCCACATTTTACGTCCCTGCAATGGCAGCAGTAGAGGGGACCACCAACCGCAGTCCTGCTGGGGAACAGACACCCTACAGGGCAGTCAATGCAGCTCTGTACACATCTATAAAGCAATAGCAGACAGACATTAGGCCCGGAAATACTCAGCTGCACCCCACCACAATCTGATATTCTCCTGCAGCAAGTTCCAGCAAGACACATACTAGCTGCAGACAGTCTGATAGCTAGCCCATAGGGCATGTTCCTGGAGGAGATGCATACACACCAAGCAGATAAGTCACTGATTAGGCCCCAAAAGGGAACCCATAAATATCACATGAGAGAAATACTACATAGCACTATGGGGGAGCCTAGCCATGCCATGGTCACTGCTCAGTCAGGGTGAGAGTGATCTCCCAGCAGAACATGCTGTGGCCACCCTGTCTGTGCAGGTGGTGGCCGGGCACTGCAGTATCCCAGCCAGTGCCCTATGCCCTGTGCAGATGCATCCTGGCCAGGCCACCCTGTCCGGGCTATACCCATGGTACCTTGCTCCTCATTATGCACATTGGCAGGCCAATACTGGCAACAGTGCTGGCAGTGTGGGTTGTGGAGGATGTTTGCAGCCACCACACACTGGATAGACAGACACACACTCCCACACCTATGCCAGCATTGTGCTACAATAGAGGTGTTTAGCAGCCCTGGCCACCACACCAGTCCTGGGCACAGTGCAGGCATGGATATGGTACGCAATACTGGTGGGGGTCACTCCCCAGGGTGGTAAACACTGTCAGAGACCAGACCTGAAGCACACTCCACAGACATCAGAAAGGTTGCTATGATGGAGCTCAATCAGCAAACTGTGCTTAACGTAGGAATTGCTATCTGCCAGTAATCATAGCAAACTTTTGATAGCTGTGTACCGTATTCCCAGGTGTAGGGTGGCATTGCTAAGGTATGCAAGTGCTATTATTGGGAGATGCACGCAGGGCCCAATGTCCTGCCTCTCCAGGAGGCATTGGCTAATGGAGCCTGTGGGTGTGGGTGTGTCTGCCCCTGTTGGCTGCTACTTTACGGCAGAGGTTCCCAACTCCAGTCCTGGTGTGCCAAACACTGTTCGGGTTTTCATGCTGTCCCTCATGAATATGCATGAGATACATCTGCATACCATGGGGGTGGTGCATAGATATGCAGCACAGGCATCTTTATTAGAGGCAGCATGGAACCTGAATGGTGTTTGGCCCTCCAGGACTGCATTAGGGAGACTCTGCTCTAGGTAATGCACCTGTTTATGGTGTCTTTGCTTTGTAGGGTAAAATGTAGGTGTTTTGGGCATGTTTACGTCATCTGCAATAAAGGCTCTGTCTGTATTAGCACGTTGTAGTAGTGGGTAAAACATGGGGACTGGGTTGGCAGGCACCATAGCTGGGACTTGAACCTGTGACCTTCTGACTCCAAACACACTGGTTGTGTGCACTGCATCACCATGTTGCCACAGAGACAGTGCATTCCCTGGTGATACCATGACTGTTTGTCCGGCAGGGCCTGTCTGTTGCAGTGCATGGCACCCACCTACACAGGGCTAGGCCATGGTCTGCTCTGGGCAGCTGCCACTGCCCCCCTCCACCACCAGTACCCCTCTGCCACCATGCTGACATGCCCTTCTGCTGGTGGTGCTGGTGGTGTGCAGTCTCAAGCCATCCAGTGTTCAGGTAGGCGGCTGCCTATGGTGCGTGCTCTGGAGTAGGGGTGCCTGCATAGACGTCCACGCTTCCCCCCCAACACCGCCTACCAATGTTCTGTGCCCTTGGAAGTACCTGCTGGGTACTATCCCCTGTGACACTGTGATAAACACTCTCATGCCCATGTTGGGCCCTCATCAGTTGCTATCTGGCTGCTGTACAGTTTCAGCATTCCTAAGTGCCACCTAGGCATCTGCCTAGTCCGCACTGTGCCCCAGCTGCACCACAGCATGTGCCGCCTGCAGCCCTCTGTATCCCCTTTCCCAGCATCTGTCTAGTTGCCCATTCCGACATGCCCGCCCTGCTGTTGTGGGACATGTGCATGCCATAGGAAACCTGTCCAATGGAGAGGGAAACCCTGATCAGTGCTATTTCACTTTGGGATCATTCATCTTGTAAGGAGATGGAGCGTAGACCCTTCCAAAATTCATATCTTTTTTTGTGGGGCTTTCTTGGGAGTGTTTTTTGATGTTTCCCATTACTATCACTATTGCCCAGCTTGATTATGATTTTTTTTTTATTTTGTTGGGATCATTTTCAATGTTTATTTGCACTTTTGTTCCGTGCACATGTATCACACTTATCACTTTTTTGTAGGTTTCCCTGGTTTTGCTGTACATTGCTGACAGAAATGGTTTCTTTTCCCTTTAAATCAGCTCTAATGCGAGGTTTTCACTTGCGTTAGTTTTGGCCTCCGATTTCACATCGTTAGTGTGCGGGGAGCCTCTCCCCTCCCACTCTCCACCCATTGACACCTTCTCTCCGCCCCTGGGGAGCCTTCCTCCGCCCTCCGGGAGCCTTTCCCCGCCTTCAGCGCTCGTTTGTACCGCTGCGCGCGTGAGCGCACACTACGGCACATTTGTGCCCCGTAAAGTGTCATTATCGCGCGCTAAGGTACCTTAGCACGCGATAATTGCACAGCGCGCACGTTAAGAAGGTTTAGTAAACATACCCGTTAGTCTTTCCTTTGGTGCCAGTTATACTTAGATGATATCATTGGGGGTTTTGTTCTACTTTTTGTGCTGTTTTTCCCCCTCTCATAGAGGCTTGCATTTTTTCATCCCAGAGTTAATGACCTTTGCTTCTCTTACAAGAAAAATGGCACTAGTCTTAGGTCTAGCTAATACCATCTTGACATAGGGACCAGTGGGGCAGGAATAATAGAGATGAACATATTCTACCCTGTTTGAACTTCTGGAGGTGGAAGATGGCCTATGACACCCTTGTCAGCTGATAGTCAGATTTTTAATATGAACAAAAACAAACTTTTCAATGCGTGTATGGAAATACTAGAAGTCCAAAAAATGAGATGAGAGAGATAGAATATATAGAACTGAATGAAAGGTTAGATATAATTGACATCTCATAGACCTGGTGAAAGAAGGACAACTAATGGGACACTGATACCTGGGTACAAATTATATTGCAATGATAGGGTAGATGAAATTGGTGGAGATGTGATGCTATATGTTAAAGAGGGCACTGAGTAAAGCAGAAGAGCAGATTTGCAGGAAACAAAATACACTGTAGAATCTCTATGGTTTGAAACTTCCTGTAAAAGGGGGCATGCAATGGAAATGGGGTTATAGTACCAACCGCATGACCAGAATGAACAAGCAGATGATGAAATGCTAACAGAAATTTGGAAAGCTAACAAAAATTACAACATAGTAATAATGGGTGATTTCAATTACCCTGGTATTGAATGGGTCAGTGAGACATAAGGACATACTAGAGAGAAAATTTCTAGAAAAAATGAATGCTCCATGGAAAATGCTACATGAACTAACACAAGGGAATACTATTTCATAGTTTTTAGTGGGATAATAGATGTTTAGTATGTAAGAATCAATTATCGCACCCAGTTCTCCTATCTGGATCTGGGTCATTTTGGATAGAGAAATACAAAATTATCTATACTTAAACCGATATTGGCTATTCCTCTCCTCTCCACATATTCTTTATCTAACCTCTCAATCATTTTCCTATCAGTGTTCACTAGATGTGATCCAAGTATGTTTAACTGACCTTGCTAACTTGATTGGTAGATCATTCAGCACATTGCTATCTTTTTATGGTTCTTACTAGAGATGTACCAGGGAAGAAACTTTTGCTTTATTTTCATGTTTTCATGATTTTTCTCGATTTTCAGGTATTGTTTTGGTTGCTTTCATACATTTGCTTCAATAGGGAATTGTTTATGTGACTTACATTGATATAACACTCACTAAAAGGAACATTTTACAAAGGATGTCCAAGTGCAATCTGGGACATCAAAGCCAGAATGTCTGGAAAAAAAAAAGCAGGCACGTGCAAGTTAAAGCACAATTTCAGAAATGTGGATGTGTCCAATGTGAATGACTATGGAGATGTCTAAATTAATATCTCCAAAATAACTTTCCATTACAGGGATGTCTAATAGCCTAATGGTTAAAGTAGTAGGTTAGGAGTAGGATAGCCAGGATTAAAATCCCAGAGAGGGCCTTTGTAATCTTAGGCTAGCCACTTAGAGGCACATTTTATAACAGGGCATCAAAGCCAGGTTGTCTGAAGAAAATGCAGGGACGTTCAAGTTCGGCACAATTTCAGAAATGTGGACATGCCCAATAGGGACATCTATAGAGAATTCAAATCCTAGTGTGGATCTTTGTGATCTTAGACCAGTCACTTATCTCTCCGACTTCCCTACACGCTCCCGATATTTTAAGGCCAAAACCAGCACTTTCCTGATGCCTATTCGTGCCTGCAGCAGGTATAAACGTGGACGTGCCTGCAGATGTCCCCATCATTCCTCAAATCAAACAGAAACGTATAAGTCTATAGCACCTCCCCAAACATGCCTCCACCATGCCCCCTCACCTCCCTGGACGTCCCTGCATCGGAGACATCGGTAAACATCGCATGTGGAATGACTGCGGAGACGTCTCCATGATTTCACCATCCATGTGCACATCTTCAGATGTCCTACATCACGACTAAGGGGTATGTTTACTAAAGTGCGGTAAACGTGACTAACGCACGTTATACGATGTTAACGACCGTAAGTGCTGTATAACGCACGTACCGACGCGCTAACGACCGTTAACGTGATACTACGCGCGTTAAGCATAGATAACACAGGTACACTAAAAAAATTTTTTTTTTAACTGCCTCTAATGTTTCGATTGATTTTTACATTTTTTGGTGCGCTGAATCCAAATCTGGTAACCAATTTGCTCCATCACGTACAGACTTTTTGCTACATTGGGTTAGCAGTTTGAGGTGAACGTTTCAGATTGAGTGCGATCGAGATAAAAGTTTCTTGGATGAATTCTTTATACTAATTGTTTAGTAGTTATTCAAATAAGAATAAAGAAAATTGTAACAAGGCAGCACACAAGAATAGAGTAATGTCAACAAAACACACTGTGATGGTAGCAAAATTGTCTGCACTTAAAACAGCCACATACATGTGCACAAACATTAAGCATATAAGAGCGAGGTTAGACACAAAGCAAAGCAAAGAAATGTGCAAAAAATGTTGTACAGGTATGTATGTAAGAATAGAAAATGCAAACCGCACCATTGCAATACATGAAGACAAACACCCGATGGTATGAAAATAAAATTCTAATAAATGAGATCCGACACTGTGGTAATAACTAGCAAATTTTTATTTCAAAGTTTAGTAAAAACACGATATTTGTCAACACAGTTTAGATTTTAAAGTCATTCTTGGGTCAATCAATCTCCTGGTGGGCCCATTTCTTCTTCCCCCGAATGCTTCTCTTGGTGCGCTGCTTGGCGTATTTTTCATCTGGGGTTTCCCGCAGCAGCAACCAGCAGAAATCAGCCATCATAGTGGTGTTCCATCTTCCTTGGTACCTTCTCTCTGCGTCCTTGATGTCCTGGTGAAACCTTTCACCTTGTTCTTCACTGTACGCCCCCAGGTTTTCGGGAAAGTAGTTCACATGGGAGTGCAAGAAATGGACTTTCAGGCTCATGTTACAGCCTTGTTCTTTGAAGGCATTGAGCATCCTGGCAACAATATCCTTATAGTTCTCATCCCGCCTGTTCCCCAAGAATTTGAGAACAACATCCTTGAAGGAATCCCAGGCTTCTTTTTCCTTCTCAGACATTGTTTCAGCGAATGCTCCATCTGAAATGAGTTTCCTTATATCAGGGCCAACAAACACTCCTTCCTTTAGCTTTGCTTCAGAAAGTCGGGGGAACTTTGAGCAAAGGTACCGAAAGCACTCACCATCTTTTGGAAGGGACTTGATGAATTGCTTAATGAGACCCAACTTAATGTGGAGAGGTGGTAATAGAATTTTATCACGAGGTACCAAGCTCTCATGAAGAACATTTTTCTCACCGGGTCTCAAATACTCCCGAATTGGCCAGTCTTTTTTCCCCCAGTGTAGGTCGTGGGCCCGGCTATCCCACAAGCAAAGGAAGCAGGGATATTTGGTGAAACCGGATTGCTGCCCTAATAGCATAGATAGAATTTTAAAGTCTCCACAAATCATCCACTTATGCTCATCATAACGAATCTTCTGAAGAATCAGGGCCAAATTCTCGTATTTTTCTTGGAGAATAACAGAGTGAGCAATAGGAACTGAAGCGAATGTGTTGCCATTATGAAGAAGAACACCTTTTATGCTGTCTTTTGACGAATCAATGAACAGCCGCCATTCAGCAGGATCATACTTGAGTTTAAACTTTTCCATCACTCCGTATATATCGTTGCAAAATACTAAATCTTCCTCTTTGCTGAAATACTTCAAAAATTGTGTCTCGCGGTTGCGGTACCAATAAAAAGTTGTTCCTGGTGACAATAGATTTTTCTGTTTAAGCCGAGAACCTAGCAGTTAGGCAGCATCTTTTGGGAGTCCTAAATCCCGGACTAAATCATTCAATTCAGCTTGAGAGAAAAGTTCAGGTTTCGGATCTGGTTCAGTTTCAAACTCGGAAGTACTGGACTCATCGGGAAAAGCCATCTGATGAGTCTCATCATGATCAGAACCGTTCACACAAATATGATCCAAAGATTTTGGTGGTTCAGGCACAGGTACTTCGTTGCTATGAGGCATAGGCCTAATTGCTGAGGGAAGGTTGGGGTAACTTATTACGTTCTTATTTTTTAAGTTGTATCCCTTCACAATGCAAGAGCAAAAATAGCAGTCACTGCTGTGGTCTCTTTGTTCACGCCACATCATAGGTATTCCGAAACGAAATGCTTGTTTTTTACCTTTCATCCCTAAGCGTAGATCTTCCTCACATGTCTTGCACACTTTGTGAGGAGCCCACGGTTTGTCTTGATCGCCTAACTTCAAACCGAAATAGGCGAAATATACTTTTTTAATAAATGCAGAAATGTTCCTCTGCCACTTTTTCACGGTATATTCCCCACAAATAAAACAAAAACTGTCCGGAGAGTTGACGCAACCTCTGGCTCTGTGAGCCATCACAAATACACAGCACTGCAAACTACAACTGTAGTGAACCACTTCGGAATAAAGCTGGATTACGACTGAGCAAACAAAAGGTAATAATGAACTTGCAAGAAACTGAAATTTGACAGGAACGTTCATGTCGCAACCACCGTGTTTGAGCAAGCGAACGAGGCGAGGCGAACAGGAAAGAACATGCGCCAGCGCGAGTACTGGATTTAGCCCCCCGCCTCCCAATTGTCCTGTTAATGTATTAAATGAAGACAAACCACTCTAAAATTTCATGAGGGAGTGTTTCTAGTTAGTTAACCATTACAACCTCTATTTTGGGCCAAGAAAATAAACTGCAGTCGGCTAAAAAGAAATTATGTGAACATTCCTTATATGGGTAAGAAATCTAATTTTGCAAGAAAACGTGACGTGATGGAACATTTTGGCTATTTTTCCTGGATTCAGCACCCCAAAATCTATAGGAATCAGTTGCAAAACTGGAGGCAGTTTTTTGGTAGTGTACCTGTGTAACGATCGTAAAGTCCCGCGGCGCGTTAAAAACAGCGCAGAAGGTGGAGAGTGGGCGGAGAGAAGGGGTCAATGGGCGGAGAGTGGGTGGGGAGAGGGTCCCCTCACACTAACGCGCTGAATTCCTGAGCTCAATTCCAACGCGAATGAAAACCTGTCGTTAAAGGCATTTAAAGGGAAGAGAAACCATTTACGTCAGCAATGTACAGAAAAACCGGGGAAACCCACAAAACGTGAGCAGTGTGATACATGTGCACAGAACAAAATTTCACATAAAACGGTAAAAATGACCACAAGAAACATTTTAAAAAGCATAATTCAGCTGGGCAACAGTGATAGCAATGGGCAACAAGGAACAACACTCCCTGGAAAGCACCAAATAAAAAAGAAATGATGTGTGGAAGTGTCTACGCCCCGCAGACCCGTTCAAAGATCATCTCATTGTAATGGAGCTGTCCTGGGAGTGTTGTGTAATGTTTCCCAAAGATATCATTGTTGCCCAGCTTGGTTATGGGTGTGTGCCCCTTTTATGAGGTCTTTTCTGAGGTTTAGGTGCACCTTTGTCTGCAGACAAGGTAAATGAGGCCACAGTAAACCTGCTGCAGAGCAGGGTTTCTGACCCGTCAGGCCGGTTTAACTAACACCAAGGACTGCACTGTCTCTGTGGCCACAGTGTGGTGCAACAGACACAGCCAGTGCCTGTAAGACCAGAGGGTCACAGATTCAAATCCCAGCTGGGGCTCCTGCCAACCCAGTCCCCATAGCTTTACCCACCACCAAACAGTGATAGTAGAGATACTCCTTTATTGCAGAGAACATACGCATGGCCTATATTTTACCACACCAAACACAGACACCAGAAACAGGCACATTACCTAAAGCAGAGTCCCGCAAATGCAGTCCTGGAGGGCCCCACACCATTCCGGTTTCTAATAAAGATGCCTGTGCTGCATAGCTATGCACCACCCCCATGGTATGCAGATGTAGCTCATGCATATTTATGAGGGACAGCATGAAAACCCGAACAGTGTTTGGCACACCAGGACTGGAGTTGGGGAACTCTGCCGTAAAGCAGCAGCCAACAGGGCCACCCACCCACCCACAGGCCCAATTGGCCAATGCCTCCTGGAGAGGCAAGACATTGGGCCCTGCCTGTATCTCCCAATACTAGCAGTTGCAAACCTTAGCAATGCCACCCTACACCTGGGTATATGGTACAGAGCTATCAAACGTTACCTATGATAACTGGCAGATATCAATTCCTACGTTAAGCACATTTTGCTCATTGAGCTCCACCATAACAATCATTCTGATGTCTGCGGTATGTGCTGCAGGTCTGGTCTCTGACAGTGTTCACCACCCTGGGGAGTGACCCCCCCCAACAGCCTTGTGTACCATATCCATGCCTGTACTATGCCCATGACTGGTGTGGTGGGTATGGCTGCTGACCACCTCTATAGTAGCACAATGCTGGCATAGGTGTGGGGGTGGCTGTCTGTCTATCCAGTGTGTGGTGGCTGCAAACACCTTCCACAGTCCACACTGCCAGCAATGTTGCCAGTATTGGGCCGCCAATGTGCATAATGAGGAGCAAGGTACCATGGGTATAGGCCGAACAGGGTGGCCTGGCCAGGGTGCATCTGCACAGGGCATAGGGCAGTGACAGGCACATTGTAGTTCCTGGCCACCACCTACACAGACAGGGTGACCTCAGTATATCCTGCTGAGAGATCACTCTCACCCTGACTGTGCAGTGACCACAGCATGGCTAGGCACTCCCATGGTCCTAACCAGTATTTCTCTCATGTGATAAATATGGGTTTCCTTTTGGGGCCCAGTCACTGATGTATCTGCTTGCTGTGTATGCTGACATCCCAGTTCTGGGTGTAGGCATCTCCACTGGGCATTAGCAGACTGTTTGCAGCTGGTAGGTGTTGTGATGGAGTGGCTTGCAGGGTGTGGTGGCTGATGGCTTGCACCAGGGGAATATCAGATAGTGGTGGGGTGCAGCTATACCATATCCAGGCCTAATGTCTGTTTGCTATTGTGTTATGGCTGTGTACAGAGCTGCATTGCCTTCCCTGTGGGGTGTCTGTTCCTCAGCAGGACTAGGGTTAATGTTCCCCTCTACTGCCACCTTTGCAGGGAGGTAGAATGTGGATCTTTTGATAGGTGGTGCAGGGGGGCTACACCTGACTGAAACAGACAGAGATGTCCAAGGTGTTTCTGCAGAAGCTACCTTTCTCACACAGTAACACTGCTTTGGACTTGCGCCATGGTCTCTTTCAGCCATGGACGGTGCTGTGGACCTAGTGCTGGGCGCCTCACTGCACCCTCAGGGTGAGCACAGTACCCGCACAATGTGACGGTATGTAGCTACTCTGTGCCAGTACAACACACGGTCAGTACCCCCTATCAGGCCGAGGTGCTGTGGGGGTGCACATGGTCAGTTCCCCCTACCAGGCCGAGGTGCTGTGGGGGTGCATTCCCCATGGTGTGTATCTGTGGACAGCTGATTTGCATGTGCAGTGCATCATGGGTGTGACTGGCACAATCCAACCCTGTGAAACTCCAGCACCTGCTCACAGGCTCTGATAAACCATAGGCCATCACACGTACATCTGTTAGCATAATGCATAGGTGCAAGACACCCTACAGAGTCTGTAATATAAGATGCCCACACTGGTAAGAACACACGTACCCACGCACGTACCCATGCACGATTGTACGAGCGCAGCTACGCACGGGGCTACGCATGTACCAACGCACGCAGCCTCGCACGCACCAACATACGTGGCTACGCACACTCCGAGGGTGTGTTTCTGACACCAATACTCAACGTAACGTAAAGCAAGCCTCCTCATTCCCTCTGTAATGTACAGGGTGATGCCTGGGACAGCCTTCTGCGTTAGGCACACTGGGGACGCGAACCCATGTTTATTTATTTATTTTATTTTATTTATTTAACAGTATTTCTAAACCGCCTTATCTTAATAATCAAGGTGGTATCACAGCAAGCAATCAGGTAAAGTGTGTGTGTTGTACATGCAGTGAGGATGAAACTTAGTTGTGTGAGGGCTGTGTTGGGTGCTTGATTTGTTTGAGCTATGTACAAGGTGGGCTATTTACAGTGGTGCTAAAAACACATTTTATATACATACAGTTGTTTAGGAGGATTGGAGTGCTGTAACCATTGTGCTACAGCTCTGTTTCAGGGCTTTGTGTCTGTATGTCTTCTTACGATTAATGCGCAGTAATGCACCACCACGCCCGGTAACGCTCGTTAATTTTGTGAACGCGCGTTAGTGGTGACAATGTACCGCCCATGTCCTTATTTGGGGTTTCTGTCACTACCGCGGCTCCTAACGCGAATTGCACTAACGCAGTTTAGTAAACATACCCCTAAGCCTCTTAAAACGACCTCCTTAATTTTCCATATTCTTTACATCCTGTGGATGTTTTAAGGCCATAACAAGCACTTTCCTGATGCCCGTTCGTGCCTGCAGCAGGTCTAAGCATGAAGATGCCTGCAGTCATCCCTGATGTTTTTGAAATTGAACGGGACATTTACGTTCATTGCACCTCCCCAGACATATCTCCATCATGACCCTTGCTTACTTGGACGTGTCCGCACTGGAGACATCTCTAAATGACATTTGTAAAATGGTTCCAGAGACGTCCACATCACGACTTTTAAAATGACCTCCTAACTGACAAATTAGGACATGCTAAGTTAATAATATGCTTTAAACCAGTTAACTGAATTTTTTAAGGCCCCTTAATGAATCAAATGCACATTAACGAATGCACACCCTTTGTTCTTACACGTTCCATATATAATCCCACATTTTACCACATTTTCTAGTAATGCAAAAGTTACTAATTTTAGTGATGCTGTTATCCAAGTTTCAGGTCACCCCATGCTGGTCAGTGTTAAGATTGTAATCATAACTGCTCAGTGCAGGTTGTCCCAGACCTTTTGCAAAACTGGTGCATATAAGGATTATAATTTTTTGGGGTAGAACATAAGGGGAAGAAAGTTATGCTTGCGAAAGAATGTGCATGGACAAACATCTTCAGTGTATTTGGTGTCTTCAAAGGTTTCCTTAATTTTGATAGTATGTCTGAGATGAAAAGTCAAAATTGAAAATACCTATAGGCCTTACCAAGAGTGAAATAGCAGCCTAGTGGTTAGAGCAACTACATAGTACCCAGACAATCAAGGGTTTGACTCCCACTGGCACTCCTTGTGACCTTGAGCAAGTCACTTTACCCTCCATTGTCTTGGAAGACAAGGCCTGGCAATCTGCTTCTGGTGATACATTGCCAAGAAAATCCAGAGGCAGCTGGGTTGCTAGGAGTCAGCACAGACTCAATGGCACAAAAAAACAAAAAATAGGCCTTACCAAACCAGAATGCCTTCTGGTACAGATAAAATTCCCATAGATCTCTTGTGAATCTTTCCAAAGTCTATTTGTCCAGCCTAACTCAGTTAGAAATAGATTAGGTTGGTTCTGAAACCTATTACTCCATATATTCAAATAAGAACAGTTACACTTATTGATTGCTTTTAATTCATGATTTCCCTGTATTTCACAATATGCTCATGTGCAAATATTCATAGCACTGTGAATACACATACTGTCCTATTATTTGTTGTGAAGATAGAAGTATTTTCAGAAAGCAAAATGACAACTTGAGTGTCAAGTCTTCCCCAAAATAAATGCCTGTGTGCTGGGCACGTACAGTATACATATGGTGCATTTTGAACGCAACCCTCAAGAACAGCAGCACTCATAAGCTGACGAGCAAATCCCACTGATCCACCTAAATACCACCCAACCCAGATGGACATCAACAGCATACCCATACAAAGAACACCAGCACCCTAAACATACAACTCACAAATCATACAATGCCACACGTAATACACCCACTCATCATACAAATAATAAACACACTAACCAAATCATAACCACAAACATAAGGTGTGCACTACTAAACGCCAGATCTATCAGGAACAATACCAAATACTATCCTTGACCTCATCCATGACAAGAAGCTGGATATAATATGCATCACAGAGACCTGGCTAGATGATTCAGACCAGGTAATATTAAACCAAGTAACTCCAACAGGATACTCTGCATCAGAGCACAAAAGAGAGGAGGAGGAGTACTAATACTTACCAGAAAGAAATACAGATTCAAAACAATCGCCACCACGAACACAATTGAATCCAACACACTCACTATAGCCAACAAGTACCTAAGCATCTCCCTCACCTACAGGCCACCTGGAGCTACAACCAAACACCTCTCCACAGTAATTGAAACAATATGTGCACACAGCAGAAGACACAAACCCCTCGTTGCCCTAGGAGACTATAACCTAACATCCGCACCCACTAGAGACTGCAACATTCTTAAAAGCCATGGAGTCACTAAAATATTGCCAAATAATCACAGCCCCAACACATCAGCATGGTACAACTCCAGACATGGTCTTTATACCAATGCAATTGGTGGAACAAAACAAGACCACAAAACCAACAATCACGCCAGTACCATGGTCAGACCACCATGTGATTGAATTCACCATGACCCCGAACAACCCCAACCAACGCAAAGAAGAACGAGCAACTAGACGGTTTAAAGTTTTCAACAAAGACTCATTCATAAATGAAATCACTCCTCAACTCCAACAGCAACACGACACCCTTGACCTAAACACAGAAAAATGGAACAATATAATATCCAACGCAGCATCTACCCCAGTGAGCACAGAACGACAAACATGCAAGAGATCCAACGCCCCATGGTACTCAAATGAAATCAGAGATGCAAAGCGCACACTCAGAAGACTGGAAAGAAAATGGAGACGGAACAAATCACATAACTCCCTAACCCTATACAGAGCCAAGCAACTGGAATATAACAATCTAATAAATGAGCATAGACAGCAACACCATGCCAACCTAATCATCAAATCTGCTAACAGACCAAGAGAACTCTTTAGCATTGTCAAAAAGCTCACCAAGGATGACATGCAACAAAGTACCCACCACCTTGACCCACAAAAATATGCAGATTGCATGAAGTCAAAAAACACCATCCAAACATGCTCTATTACGCCACAGACAGACGATCACAAGATAAAAAGCAGCACCAAACTTGGGAGGACTTCAGCATACCAACAAAGCAGTAAGTAGAAGACGTTAGAGCTGGACTCAACACAACAACCTCACCATCAAACCCATGCCCAGTGGCATGGATCAAAGCTACAAAAAGCCAGCTCTCTCATCACATTCGAAAAATTGTAAAAAATTCACTCCAACAAGGATACATGCTGCAACCCCTAAAGCACGCAATGATATGACCGATACTAAAAAGTAGCAATCTGAGCCCCTCCAAACTAAAATCATACCGTCCCATCTCCAGCCTACCCTTCCTTGCTAAAATAGTGGAAAAGGAAGTGCAAAGACAACTTCAGGACCATATTGATATAAATGCCCCACTAGACATCCATCAGAATGGATTTAAGCCCCAACACGGCGTGGATACACTACTCACCTCCTTCTTTGACAGTCTCATAAAAGGCATGGATAACATAAAAAACGGCTTCCTACTAGTGTTCATGGTTATATCGATGGCCTTCGACGCTGTGTCCCACACTAAGCTACTGCAACGCTTGCAGCAGATAGGATTATGCAAGAATACCCTGAAATGGTTTACATCATACTTGGAAGGGAGAACGCAACAAGTCAAATGCAACCAAAAGAAATCACTGCAGTTCCCCGTCATGCAAGGAATACCACAAGGCTCAGCCCTATCATCAATGCTCTTTAATATCTACATCCAGCCTATATGCATCATCAAGCACCAATAACTCCACTACCACATTTATGCTGATGACATTATGGTGTACACTCCAATCAACCCTAAAAGCACTAAACACCTCAACAATAACCAAATGCCTTGAAGAAATGAATGACTGGCTCACAGCCAACAACCTAACAGTCAACTACGATAAAACTGAGGTAATGTTCATCACCAGGAATCCCACATTCACACCTCCACAAACTATCAGCATCCTAGACAAACATATAGTAGGCAAAGAAGAAGTTAAGTACCTGGACAGAGCTCTGAACATGAAATCCCACATCACCAAAACCACAAACAAGGCCTATCAACGGTTGAGGAGCATCAGACAAATCAAACCAATACTCCGTCAGGACCACTCCCTCAGCAGACACTACACCCAATACAGATGGTGCAAAACACCACAGCACGCATCATTACAGACACTCCAAGGACCGAGCACATCACCCCTGTCCTACAACAATTACACTGGCTCCCAATGGTGGCAAAAGCAAAATATAAAACAATTATGATCATCTTCAAAATCATTCACCATCTCTCAGCAGAAGTACTCCAAGACGTTATAACACAGGATATCAGCAACAGACCAAGAAGAGCTAATAATGACAGTATGATAGGCACACCTGCAGGCTATCACAAAACCAAACAAACAGCTTCAAAAAGAGCTCCATCACTACTGGCGTCCACACTATGGAACTCCCTCCCAATGAGCCTGAGGGAACTGGATGACATCACAGACTTCCGCAAAGACCTCAAAACGCTGTTATTTATAGAGACATATGAGCATTCAAACAACAGCCCCTAGCCAAACAGAAATACAACTACCTCCGCCAACTAGGCATGCACACGACCCGTCTACACATACAAGTTCATTGTACTACATTATTAATCATCATCATGTTAAATGTTACCCTTGTTAATTACCATCATGTTAAATATTACCCTTCAATTGTACTGTCTAAATGTCGTTAAGCAACTGTAATGTCTAAATGTTTATAAGTACCCTGAAGTGAAATGTAACCCTCCAATTGTGATGTGACGTGACCACCTTGATTGAAGGATAAGGTGGTATACAAATCTGTCTAAATAAATAAATAAATATTGTAGATGGAATTAGTGGTATGCTTGAGGTGCAAAGCATGCAGGCCAATTGTGATAAGAGCCAGGCAAAATTTTGCAATGAGCATTGTACTGCATTTCAGCATGTCCTCAAATCCCTCGAGACTTCCTTCCCCCATATTACTTTTTAAGCAGGAAATATGTGAAAGAAAGGGATTGGGTTGCCGTGCAGGCTAGGAGCACATCCCAGTTCATAGTCCTGCACTCAATAAAAAGTCTTGACAGCACTGTATCTGGTACACGTTTGCTGGAGGGAGTAGCAAGAGATGGCAATGAGTAAAACTACTGTATTGGCCAAGTTGTTGGGTCGTGATGGTGGTAGCAGCCAGGGAAGAAAAGGAGTGATGGTGGATGCTGATGGGGGAAGGGGAAGGGGAAGGGGAGTACAGGTTGTTTGCATTTAAAAATATTAATAAAGATCTGCACAGGAAATGGTTTATTTTCAGGCAATTTTCAGATTTTCCACCTGATTTTCAGACTACTTCATTTCACATATTTGGTTTAATAAAAATAAAATTAATGCTGATTAGTACTTTTTCACGCATACAAATGAAGTATACACCCATGGATTCTTAGATTAATCAACATTAAATCAGTTCACATCAACAAAGCAAATGCACACTAGTGAAAACACATCCATAATTCTCAAGGGTTACCTGAATGCACACATTTTTAGGTGCATTTCACACAAAAGCATAAGTACCTATTATGGAGGACCAGATTATCTTTTTCTATGTATCTGTATGCATCAGGTTTTTTGTGTGTATGTGGAAAGAAACAGATAGATAGGGAGTTGGAGAAAAATAAGCAAAGGCAAGAGTGCAGGAGCCAACCCGAGAAATGCAGCATTGTGCCAGAGTCTGAGTCCTGCCACAGCAAGACAGAGAGGAGTCAGCCTAAAGATTCAACATGGCAGGGAAGGTTGGGCTCAGGTGGCAGAAAAACAGCCCTCTGTAGTGGGGATGCTCCCCATAGGAAGATGGAGAGAAATCAGCCTAGATTCTAAAAATTCAGCAAGGTGATAGGAAGGCTGGGCCCACCAGAGGAAGCTTGGAGATCCAACACAGGTGCAGAGTGGTGGCAGAGGGGAAGATACATACACACAATCTGTGTCCTCCTTCTCCCCTCCCCCAACCCCCACTTCTCACCATCAAACCCTTCAATACATCCTCATACAGATACCCCCCCCCCCGCAACTGCTCCCACTACACAAGCATATATACGCACCAATAGAAAAATCCCTCCTACATCCCCAATAATTCCACATACAACTGCACAACCCACTCACAGACAGTCTCCCACGCCACACAGTCCATAGACACATGTACACTCACTCACTGTCACTCACACTCTCTCTCTATACACACACACACACTTATACATTTTTGTCACACACACATGCATTTTATGCTTCGTTCCCCAATTACACAGTTGCTGCCTACATACTGAGACACATTCTACCATGTGTCTGCTTGGTTGGCCCAAACACAGATATGTGAGTATGAAACATGATGTTAGGTCACACTATGGGGCTGATTTTATAAGGCCCACATGGAACGTTACACACTATTACGCATAAAGGTCCCTGTTTTCATGAACTTATGTACTTGAATGTGCACTTATGTGAACACTTGCAAAATAGTGATCCTGTAAGCTTGTGCATATGTGTCACCACACATAAGTACCATAGGAGCATATATGGGGGGGGGGGGGGGTGTGCTTGGACAGAGCATAGCCATGGACACCTCTGACAAAGTTATAAACTACAATGACTTATGCATGCCACGTTGCTGATCTAGGAATGGTAAGTTACACTTCTCTTGGGCAGGTGTAAATGCCATGCTCAAGTTCCAGTATATCTGTATGCACCTATTTTACATAGCTTTACTTTATAGAATAGGCCTCAATTGCATGAGGGGTACTACACTGACTGCACATGAGTATTAGGGGTGTGCAGTCAAAAAATGGGCAGAGAGTGGGCGGTGAGAGGCTCCAGGCACACTAACGCTGTGAAATGTAGGGCAGAACATTACCGTGATTGAAAACGTCGCGTTAGAGGCACAATTGCAGGAGAGAGAAGCCATTTCAGTCAGCAATGTACAGCAAAGGCAGGGAGACCCAGAAAAGTGATAGTAGTGCTACATGCGCAGCAACAGCATAGTGCCCAAGTATGAAAGGGCACTGTGGTGAGGCTGCAAATGTGGTACAGGGGACTTCAGGCGGGACATGCAGTGGGGCAGCTGAGGCACAGGGTGGACTAGGCAGATACCTAGGTTGTACACAGGAACACAGAAATGGAAAATAAGCAAGACAGCAATTGACCAACGTCAAACATGCCCATGAGTGTGTGTGCCACATTGTCCCATCCAGGGGACAGTATGCAGTAGGTACCCCAAAGGGCAGATAACATTGGCAGGCGGTGCCAGGGGGAAGCGTGGATGTTTATGTAGGCACCCCTACCCCAGACCCCACACCATAGGCAGCCACCTACCGGCACACTGGATGGACTGCGCACCACTAGCACCACCGGCATAAGGGCATGTCAGCATGGTGGGGGAGTGCTGCTGGTGGTGGAGGAGGCAGTCCCAGGCCATCCAGGCCAAGGTCAAGCCCTGTTTAGGTGGGTGGTGTGCAGTGCAACAGACAAGGTCTGTCTGAAGAACAGTCATGGTATCCCCAGGGAATGACCTGCCTCTGTGGCAACAGTTTGATGAAGTACACACAGCCAGTGTGTTCAGGGGCAGTAGGTCACAGGTTCAAGTCCCAGCTGTGGCTCCTGCAGACCATGTCCCTATATTTTACCCTACAGAGCACATATACCATAAACATGTGCACTCCCTAGAGCAGAGGTTCCCAACTGCAGTCCTGGAGGGCCAAGCACCATTCAGGTTTTCATGCTGTCCCTAATACATATGCATGAGATGCATTTGTATGCACTGCCCTCCAGGACCGGAGTTGGGAACCTCTGCTCTAGAGCATCAGCCAACAGGGGCACAAACACCCACACCCACAGACTCCACTATCCAAAGCCTCATGGAGAGTCAGGCTGTTGGGCCCTGCGCGGAGCAGCAGCTGCCACGACTAGCACCTGCATACCTTAGCAACGCCTTCAAACATGGAAACACGCTCCATATATATCAAAAGGTTGCTATGATCAATTTCAGATAACAAATCCTAAATTAAGCACAATTTGTGAACAGAGATTCATCATAGCAATCTTTCTGATATATGTGGAGTGTGTTTCCTCTTTTCTGTTCTCTGACAGTGTTTACCACACCGGAGAGTGACCCTAACAGTATTGAGTACTTTAGCAATGCCTGCACTGTGCCTAGGACTGGTGTGGCAATGCTGAAATAGGTGTGGGAGTGTGTGTATGTCTATCCAGTGTTTTGTGGCTGCCTACACCTTACAGAGCTCACAATGCTTGCACAGTTTCCAGTGTTAGCCTGCCAATGTGCATAATGAGGAGCAAGGTATTGTGGGTATGGGCCGGACAGGGCAGTCTGAGCAGGCTGCATCTGCACAGGGCATAGGACAATGGCTGGGATATTGTAGTGACCGACCACCACATGCACGGACAGGGTGGCCACAGCATGTCATGCTGGGAGGTCACTCTCACTCAAACTGAGCAGTGACCATAGCATGTCTAGATTCCCTCATAGTGCTATACAGTCTTTCTCTCCAGTGATATCTGTGAGTTCCCTTTTCTGGGGCCCAATCACTGACATACCTGCTTGGTATTTGTTCTTACATCCCACATCTTGGTGTGCACTTAGTTCCTCTGGGAACATGTACTGGCTAGCAGACTGTCTGCAGTTAGCATGTGTATGGCTGGAACACCTTGCAGGGTGCAGTGAGTGCAGACTGACTGTGCCCTCTGCTGGTGAATGGCAGATTGGGGGGGGGGGGCAGCTGAGCTTTGCCAGGCCTACTGCCAGTGCCCTATGTGATAAGTACAATTCTGCATCACCTGCCATGGACGGTGTCCATTCACCAACTGGACTGTGGTTGCTGGTCCCACAGCCTTTCATCATGTCCCTCTATTGCCTCCATTGCAAAGATGTAGAGAGTGGGTCTGTTGGGGGCAGATCCTGTCCACCACCTTGAACCAGGTGCTATATAATCCACATGTGAGTCCAGACACTCCTGCTCTTACAACACGTGACCATGGCAACCACACTGGATATGCACTATTCCGGGTACATCATGGTCCACAAGGGCTAGACGTGACTGGGGAATGCAGATAGATACAGGATTATCCTAGGTGTGTCTGCAAGGAATACCTGCCACACACTGGCACTGATGGGGATCTGCAGCAAAGGCTATCTCAACCAACCCGGGTACTGCGGACCTGATGCTGGGTGACCCACCTCACCCTCAGGGTGAGCATAGGTCCCACACAATTTCATGTTCTGTAGCTGCTCTGTGCCAGTAACACACACGATCAGTTCCCCCTACCAGGCCGAGGTGCTGTGGAGATGCATACTCCATCCTGTGATCAGATGTAGACTGCTGTTCTGCATGTGCAGTGCATCATGGGTACTGGTGGGTTTACCCTATCCCAGTAACCACAGCAGAAGTTGTGCAGTGACCTGCAGTCTTTATGTAGCCAGCCAGCATGGAGATAAAAGCTATAGAGTTGTAGCCCACTGGTTAATACAATGACTGCTGAGGCAGAGGTCATGAGTTTGATCCTGGAGTGGTTTATTTAATAAGGTTGTCTGAGGCATTTCCTTTTAATCCCTGTAACAGTCAGACACAGCTCTACAATCTGTGTTGCCTGCCAAAAACACCCTCACCTCAGTGCTGTAACCTATAGGGCACATTATAAAGTGCCTTGTCAGCCAGGGCGCTGTATAAGACGCCTACAGGGCACCCTATAAAGGTGCGTTGACAGACAAGGCACTTTATATTGTGCCCTATGGGGTGCCTTATAGGGTGTTTTTGCTGGCAGCACAGATTGTAGAGATGTGTCTGAGCGTTACAGGCAGGAAAAGGGATTGCCTTGAACAGCCTTATTAGATGAGACCTCTGAGGGATCAAACCCATGATCTCTGGCTTGGCAATCATTGTATTAACCAGTGGGCTACACCTCTATAGCTTCTAACACAGCGCTGGCATCAAATTAAGGTTACCGCACATTAAGGAGCCAAGGCGCCCTCTAGCGCACATTAATCGGACATTGCTACTTCAACGCCAGTATGCCCACTTCCTCATATGGCATTGCTCACGTTAACGCTGCACCTAGCGCTGGTAACATTAGCACGGTTTAGTAAACATACCCTTTAGACATGGTTTCATAGACTTTCTGGCATAGGAACATGGGAAAAGAAAAATCTTTGAAGTAACTTTCTACAGCAGGAGTCAATAGAGTGACAAGGCAAAAAATCCAGTTAGCATTTTACATACACCTTCAGAGCAGACAAATTTTGGGCCAATCAGAAAACAGGAAGGAAGATCAGCAGAGTTAAGAGCAGGCTGGCTAGAATGATCCCCCATCTGAAACATGATGGCTCGTCTGCAAAAACCCTGACTTTCAACACTTCAGTTAACAGTTTGAAGCCAGTCTGTGAAGAAACTTGAGGGGGAAAAGACTGCCTAATCTCCTAGAAGTATTCTAGTGCTAATACTACCAGGGCTAAGACCTGGTTATGGCAGCATGTAAGCAGGGCCAGCCCAAGGGTTTCTACTGTCCTAGGCAGAAGCCCCGGTCATGCCTATCCCCCATCACTGCCACTGATTCTGGTGATGGACGACTCGCCAGCACATGGCCTGCCACGGGCTGCTGCCACCGAGCCTAGCCACCCGCTGTTTTCTTTTTCTTTGTAATTCTTTTTCTTCTCTTGTTTTATATTGCATGGTTTCCTTAATCTTTTGTTTGTACAGATGAAGCTCTCTATGCGGAGTTATTTTTAGATTTGTTAAGCCAGTTTCACTTGTAATGGTTGAAAAGTTAATTTAAAAAAAGAATGTAAACATTTGGAGACCGGGTAGTGTTGGGGGAGGGGGAAGTACTCCTCATCTCTACTCATCACCAGGTGGGGGTCATGTTTGAGGTCTAGACAGAATCCTTGGAAAGACCACAGGCTTGAATGAGGGCCTGCTATTATGCTTTGTTGTGGTTGAAAATGCCTAATGTTCCTAGCCACAGCAAGGTACATGCAGTTGTCATGGGATTTGCTAACCGTAGCATGCAAATTAATCAATCCCTCTGTAATTTTCCTGTGGTTGAATGGTACACAAATGCATTATTTTATTGCAGATTAGTAAACAGTCCTCACAATAAAGAACAAAGAGAATGTAAAGCTTTGCAAATTCACACAGTGTATTTTTTCATATAGTTGCAGATGTACATGTGAAAAAACTATACAGTTTAATATATCGTTGTGTGACTGGTGCTGAATATCGAGATTAGTGCTGCCTATTGACTGCACTAGCCAGATAGAAGCAATATGTGGCCATTATCCAGATCGCTTATTCGGATAACATAGGAAAGCATTCTTGCTGTCGTAAGTTATCCAGGTAGTCTGCCGGGACATGCCTGTACATTGCAGACAGTGCCGAGGCAGTCTGTAAAGATACTCAGGGGTACTGCTACCCAGATAAATTGCTTTAAATATCGGGCCCATAATGTCTTGATAAGTATTATCTTTTCTCACATAGAAACGTCCTTCACTTACCACACTGACTGTGGTCATTTGCTTAAAAGGAAAATTAGTCTGTGCTCAGTAAAGAATTATTATCTAATGTTAAAAATAATCCGGTGGGAAGAGATGATGACATGCGACATTTAGATATGCTGATGTTTAATTAGGGAGGCACATTCTTGGCATGTAAATCTATCGCATCATTTACCATCTGTATAAACAGCTAATCCTTATACAAAGGCTAGGAATAATGCTAAGAACAAATAATATTCAAAGTAATTATTAGGGGTTACATAATGTGATGATGATTTTTTTTTCTCTGCTTTAAACATATGGGCCCGAGAAATAATTGTTATTTTTTCTTTTTTCAGGAAAGGAAAGCAAAAGAATTATAAAATAGAAGTTTAGAACACCAGGAACTAAAAATTGCACATGCAAAATGCCAAGAGTCTCTGAAGAAATATATTAATATTTGGATTTTTGGATCAGTGTTACATGCACAAATTTATATGTATGTATTTCATAAATAGAAGCAGCATATAGCACAGAAGAAATAATGGATAGATTATTTTAGTCAAGCACTCCCAAAACAGTTACACATTTTGTTAGTTTTCAACCTTCCATGAAAGAATATTTTAAGGAAGTATGGGCCCAATATTCCAGGTAGGCCATAGCCCTGGCTGCCGACCCCTAACCCCGGATATTCAAATGCCGAGGTCATGTGCAGCCTTGGCATAGAATATCCAGGGATCGCCACTCACGCCGGAAGCCGCATTAGTTAAGTGAGCAGCAGCAACATTGCATGCTGCCTGGTTACTCCTGCACTGAAAGATAGGCGAGAGTTTGTCTTGCCTATCGTTTTGGCGCAGATCGCTAACTGGGCAGCATGCGATATCGTTGCTGCCAGGTTTTGCTTGTTGCCACCTCTGGCATGCCCCCAACATGCCCTGGTGCTAACCGGACAGCATCGCGGCACGTAAGGGAGTTAGAAGGGGATATTCAACGGCACTAACCATGCAAATGCCATTGAATATCCTGATTTAAGCCAGTCACATGGTTTACTGGGCTGTAAAAGAGATATAAGAGCAAAGAATGTCCAATTAACTTTGGGAGTTAGTTATTCTATTTTTATGTATTTATTTCAAATATCTGTATTCCACACGACAACCTACAGTAGGTGGGGTATAAAGAACATACATTAAATATAGTAAATAAAAAATAAAACAAAAACTCCACAGTTAGCAGATAGCTAGAGAAATCTTCAGGGTTTTAAACTCCCTCTTCACCGAATGGGCATATTTTGCTCATGCAAGAAGAGCGGGTGACCCTGGAGCACGAAGCACTCGAACAAGCCAGCTTAATGGCAAGTTTGCCGCACAGCCTCCATGGGTATGGCCGAGGATGTGCGGGTACATCATGGTGGGCACCTACAGCGTGGGGGGAGTCTGCCCCAGGTGTCAAGGGGGCTGGGAATGCCACTCTTTGTCAATTGCCACAAGTTTCATTTTATGCAATCGGACCTGTTTATTAATAAATGTGTATTAACGAGTTCAAGCACGCTAATGTAGTCCTGCATTCTAGTAGATTTATACTAAAATTCTACAAAGTTCCCATTATCTGTTCATTCTGCAACTTACTTGAAAGTAGCCATATAAAGGGGTATTTGGCAGTTCCCATTTCTCACTCAGCTCATGAAAATCCTTGCAGACAAATTGCCAAATGTTATTTAATCTTTTATGTTCTCAGCCTGGGCATAAAGCTTGCATCATTCCTTGGCAGAAGTTCAAATGTGGATAGTTGAGCATTTATTAATATTTAGGCCCTAGGGGGTTATATAATGCCATAAGACTTTGTAAGAAAAAGCCTTCACTACCAAATCTGGGTAAAAGCCACAACTGAAAGGCCCAGCTTACCTTGCCAAAGGCATTCTCTGCATCAAAGCTCAACAACATTTTCTCTTGTGATGTTTTCTTACCGCCTATGGCCATCAGGACCTTGATTAGATTGTACTGTAGATGGGATATCCATTCCTTTATAAAGCCTCTTTGATATTCACAAATCAAATATGGGATAATGATTTACAATTATTCAGCTAATATTAAAGAAAATACTTTTAAATAAGAATGTATTAGGCATGTTAGCCAAAGAGGAACCTTCCAGAGTGGGCGTGCATGACACTTACCTTCAAAGCCACAAAGTCAGTCCTGAGGGGAGACTTAAGTATTTTCTTTAACAGTGTCTGGGTTAATCCTTCCTCACTTTACCAAGATAATAAAATCAAACATATTGACTTCACAAAATAGTTCTAAGAGGGCAAAAAATTAAATCTAACCATTGTTGTCCATGCAGGCTACTCTAGCCGAATCGTTAGCCCTCTATTAGCTGTAATGCTTGTGTTGAGGCTATAAATGTGGCTGCTTTATGCAAGTTAGCCAGGTCCCTTGGAAGTCCAATGCAATTGTATTATCACTGTGTACATGAATTTGTACTTTTCCCCCCTTTAGCCATTTAAAATTCCACAAGAACGAGTGGCATGAGCTAGCAGCACAAAATTAGACTACTTGTACACTTAATTTTATGCAAACTTGCAATTGCACTATCGATCTAAGTAGGATTGCTAAATATTCAGTGCTGCGGCTAGCACGATTACAGCAGCAAGCCATCGACACTGAAGAGATAATCCCGATATTCAATGCCAGGGCTGTAGCAGCAAAGCGCAGACAAACCAATGATACCAGGAGTCTGTTCAGAAGGTCCAAATCATTTATTTGTGCACAAGTCTCGAACCAGTCAATTTCAAAATGGCTGAGCAAAGTTTTCAAGCATTACAACAACTTTTATAGACTTCTGTTCCATTCTAGGTATAGAAAAACATTTCGTTGGTCCCGGTAACCTCCCGTACCTCCCGTACCTCTTCCATTGGTCCCGGTACTGATAAGTTTATCCAATTATGTCCCTTCTGTGGGCATGACACCTGCATGCCCCCCTTCTAGTCCTAATTACAATGGCCAGTTCATCAACTTGTTACTTTCACACTCTCAAGGCCATAGAACCAATTTGTGCGTGTAGAAGAGCAAGGTTCTGTAACTCATCTGTCAGCACTCCTCATTATTTCTTTGCAGATGTACTTTTTCTTATCAGTAACTTTTAAACATGTCTTTTCTGTATTTTTCCATTTCTCAGTTCTACAGTTCTGCCTACCTAAGCTAATTCAATACTTCTACTGAGTTCTATCTTACAATAGCAGCATGTTGGGGGATGTGCAATCCTATATGCCTCTCCACAGGCCTCATTTACAGGTCAAGCTAGCCATGCTGGCCTGCTTATGTCAGACACCGTGGGTCACATGCCTGCACCTGCCACAGGGCCATATATGGCTATGGCATTGAATATCCGGGTTTGCCGCACAGCCTGTGATGCCACAGAAACGAACTGGGCAGTGGCAATATTGAGCCTCTGCCCGGTTAGCTCCAACAGGCAGCTTTTGCCTTGCCTATCTTTACTCACAGGTTGCTAACTGGGCAGTGGTTCAATATGGGCGCTGCCCAGTCAGCAACGGGTACCGCCTCTGCTCTGCCCCAGAACACCCACGATATGCCCTGATGTTACACAGTTAGCATTGGAGGGTGTAGCGACATTACTTGGGGATATTCAGTGGCGTTAACCATGTTAGTGCCACTGAATATCCCTCTAAGCGACATTTACATGGTTTGCAGGTCTATAAACCATGCAAATGCTTTTGAATATTGGGTCCACAGTCCTTAACTTAAGTAGATATTCAGTGCGAGCCACAAAACCTATCAGCAATATCTGGCCAACATTTGCCCCTGCCCCCAGAATGCCTCCTGGCCCTTATCTTGAACAGAACCTCTGGACACACATCCAAAACGTATAGGGTGACTTAAGGCAGTTAACTCCTAAGTAACCGCATAAATCATGCTGAATAGTAATCTCACTGGGATTGAAATTCAATGGCAGCAGCCAATGATTTTATGACACTTGACCACCATCACCGGTGTCTGGTGCTGATTATCCGGTTTCACCAGTGACCGAAGCAGCATCTGGTCAGTGGCAATACTGAACTGCTAACCAGATAGCTAAACCACATAGTCAGGACATCCCTTGACCTGACCTAACCTCATGCAATGTAGCAATGCAGTTAGCGGCTCAATAGAAGGGGGAGTGGCCTATTGGTTGAGGCAAGTTACCTCAGGCCAGGGGTTCAAATCCTGCTAGAGGACAGCAACTTGGGCTGGAGGGACTGGGGTTTCTAGTCCCAGAGGTGCTCCTTGTGGCCTTGGGCAAGCCACTTAACCCTCCCTTGCCTTTGATACAAAAACAGATTGTGAGCCCTTTGGGGACAAGGGAAAAATATATATACAGTACCTGACTATACACTGCTTTGACTGATAGAAAAGCAGTATATAAGCCTAGTTAAATAAATATTGCTACTGACTGGATCACGGCTATCACGTGTTTAGGGTTGCCAACTGGCCGGTTTTCAGCCGGCCTGGCCGGTTTTTCCACGGCCAGGCCGGCTGTCGGCGCAGAGGCAAAACCGGCCCTTTAAAAGCCGGTTTTTTTGCTCTGGCCGCAAGATCGGGAGCGGCCAGAGCAAAAAAAACGGCTTTTCTCCGCTTCAGAGGGAGCCGGGGAAGCCCGCGCGAGGCCCCGGCTCCCTCTGAACAGCCACCAGCGTGAAGAGCCTTTACCTTCATGCTGGCGACTGTTCCTGTGAAGCCGCGAATGCTCGGAAAGGTTAAAGCCTCAGACAGCCGCGATGCTGGTCAGGGGGGGGGGGGCAAGGACTGCATTGGCTGTGATGAGGGGGACCTGGACTGGAAAAGGGCTAAGGGGGGGGGGACTTGGACTGGAAAAGGGCTAAGGGGGGGGACTTGGACTGGAAATAGGCTGTGATGGAGGGGGGGGACCTGGACTGTAAAAGGGTTATGGGGGGGGGGACATGGACTGGAAATGGGTTGTGATGGGGGTGGAGGGGACCTGGACTGGAAAAGGGCTATGGGGGGGGGAAACTTGGACTGGAAATGGGCTATGGTGGAGGAAGGGGGATCTTGGACTGGAAATAGGCTGTGATTAGGGGGGCTAGGACTGCAAATGGGCTGTGATGGTGCGGGGGGACTCGGACTGCAAATGGGCTGTGATGGTGCGGGGGGACTTGGACTGGAAATGGGCTGTGATGGGGGGGGCCTAGGACTGGAAATGGCCTGTGATGTGAGGGCTAGCACTGGAAATGGGCTGATGAAGAGCTGGAATAGGACTGGAAATGGGCTGATGTGGGGCATGGGAGAATGGGACTAGAAGGGAGTGGATGCTGGGTGGGCCTAGAACTATAAGGGAATTGATTTGGGGGAGGACTAGAATGGATGGGGAATGAGAATGGAGAGGGGAAAAAAATATTTTGTGTGGAAGAAAAGTCTATGATGGGCCGGTATTGGGAGAGTAAGAGGGGCTTGAGAATGGAAGGGTGAAATTTAAACGGATGATAAAGGAATAAGGAAAGAATTGGGAGAAAGAGCAAAAGGGAAACAATCAGTATGTTAAAAAAGAAATAGAGAGAGAATGGAAAACATCTAAAAGAGAAGAAAGGACAAATGGATAGCTCGCAGAAGACACGAAGAAACCAGAAGAAAGTGACTGGAGCAATTGCAACTGAAAAATAAAACGCCCAAACAGAAGGTAGAAAAATACTTTTTATTTTGAATTTATTAACTGGAATATGTCTGGTCTGGGAAGTGTGTATTGCTAACATCTTTGCGTTTTTGTTTAGTGCAAGAGGAAATTACTTTATAGTTTTATTTCTCCAGTGTTGTACATTTCATGTTTGGATTTTGGGGTTCCCAGTTTAATTATTATCTGACCAAGGAAGTTAGCCTACACATATCCTCGGTAATTTTTGTGGGTGGGGCTGGGGGCGGGGCAGGGGTGGGACTAGGGGCGGAGAATGGGTGGAGCATGGCGAGCCACAGGTGTCGGGTTTTTCTCAGTGAAAAAGTTGGCAACCCTACACGTGTTCCACCCAGCGACTGTCCCATATTTAAATGGGTATCTTTCCTGCAGTCAGTGAGGATATTCAGCAGTACTATCTGAATACCAGGATCACCAGGGTTTCATTTTTAGCTGGTTAGCAAGTCCTGCTAATTGGCTAAACTCTTGAATATCACTCCCATTGTTTTTTTTTTTTTTTTTTTTAAGTTTATTTTTATTCCAGTTTTGTATAAAACAACAATTACAGCAGGTAACAGTAACAATGCAATCAAAGTACATACAAATCCAAGAACTCATTCAACAGGAAAGTAATGTAAAACCTTGTGAGCAACAAAAAAGAAGAGTACAGAAGAAGATGAAGAACCCAAACCCACCCCAACACCTCACAGGCCTTCAGAATCCTTCACATCAGCCTAACAAACATCTGAGATAGAAGTAAAGCGATCCAGGGCAGCCCACCTATCCATGGGTTTCCCCCGCCCCCCCAAAAGCAGAGGAGTGATCACAGGCTTTGTCATATCGACTGTACAGACAGACTTTGCTCCACCAACTGCCCCAATGCAGGTTCGAGGGGTCTTTCCAACAGCACAAGATTTCCTTCAAGGCTATGGATAACATAAAATTCAATGCAAAAAAGTTTTCTTTTCCCAGCTCAGGAATGTCGGACAGAGATCGTAACACTACTATGCGCCAGGACAGGGGGAAGGAGAAACCCAACACTCTCTGAATTCTCTGCCAGACATGAGACCAGAAACCCTGAACGCAGGGGCATTCCAGGAACATATGACTCATGGTACCTAACGCACACTGACAGGACCAACATTGAGATGTCTGTCCAGAGTCCCATTTGGCAAGCTTTACCGGAGTGATGAATGCACGATGAGCAAAACAAAACATAGCTTGCGTAAGGGATGCTGATCTCGAGGTACGAACAATAGGACCCCACATGAGGTTCCAAGCAGAGGGAGTTAGTGACCCATGCGTTTCATCCTCCCAGATCCTCCGGAGGCCCAACGTCTGATCAGGATGGGAGTCCCGCAAGAGAGCATAAAAACGAGATGTGCCACCACGTTGCAGACAGAAATCGGTTACAAGCTTGCATAAGCCTCAGGACACATCAAGATCGAGGGGTTTAATCTTCAGCTGGGCTAAGCAGTGTCGGAGCTGAAGATATTGATAGAAGCAGGACGCGGGGAGTTTAAATTCTTCTTGAAGCAGGCTAAAAGACTTCCACACGCCATCCAAAATCAAGTGGCCCAGGGTCCAGACGCCGCAGCGCTGCCAAGATGGCCACGAAAAGGGGACTTTGTTGATCCGGAAGACAGGATTGCGCCAAATAGGAGTATGCAGGGAGAGTGGATTCTCCTGGACTATCAAAGGGAGCAGTTTTTGAAACGCTCGCTGAGTGCCAACAATTACCCTGCCCACTCCAGAGTTCGCAGGGTGCCGCATGGACATGCAGAGTTGAGACGGGCAGGGAAGGAGCAGATGCTCTTCCAGAGAAAGCCAAATGGGTTTCATAGCGGGAGTAAGTCCAGCTCCCCACTTCCCACCCTGGTTCAATATCGCGGCAAGATGGTACCAATAGAAGTCTGGGAATTTTACCCCGCCGCACTGTTTGCGCGCCTTCAGCTTCGCGAGGGCAATTCGGGGCGTCTTCTCTTTCCACAGAAAGGTGCTCAGGATCCGTTCCACCTTCTTATAGACAGCATTCTCAAACAGAACCGGGACCATCCCGAGGATGTAGTTTATTTTAGGTACAAGGACCATCTTGATCGACTCTAACCGGCCCCACCAGGTAAGATGTAAGGGGGACCATCTCGTGGTAAAGGAGCGGGCAATATCTACGATCTTCGCAGCGTTCAGCTGAATAGTCTGTTCCAAAGGAGAGGAGAATTGGACCCCAAGATATTGTATGGCTGACCCAGCCCACTGGAACGAGAATTCCTGAATCAGATTGCTGTGAGCCCTCTGATTCAAAGGGAAGGCCACGGACTTAGACCAGTTAACCTTGTATCCCGAGAACCGAGCATATTGATCGATCACTTGAAGAAGAGAAGAAACCGAAGCAGGGTGCAGAAAAAAAAGCAGATCATCAGCATACGCTGAAAGCTTGATGTGCAGATCGGCCATCTCGAAGCCCCTGATGGCCTGCGATTGACGGATGCACAAGGCTAGAGGCTCCAGCGCCAGATTAAATAGTAAGGGGGACAGGGGGCAACCTTGCCGAGTGCCTCTGTGCAGATGAAAAGGACTGGACAACTCCTGGTTAGCGAAGATCCTAGCCACAGGCCGGGCATACATAGGGCGGATCATGTCAACGAATTTGGCTGGGATGCCAAACCATTCAAGGACGAGGAATAAAAAGGGCCATTCCAACCTGTCAAAGGCCTTCTCTGCGTCCAAAGATAACCCAATGAGAGGCTCTTCAGAGTGGTCAGCCAGGTCAAGGAGGTTGCATAATAAACGGGCATTGTCTGCCGTTAATCTCCCAGTCACGAAGCCACATTGATCCGGATGGATGAGAAGGTGGAGTACCTTATTAAGACGGTGAGACAGAATCGCAGCATAAAGCTTATAATCTGCGTTCAAAAGGGAGATCGGCCGATAGCTGCCCACCAGCTTTGGGTCCTTTCCAGGTTTTTCCAGGACTACCACCGTGGCCTCAGCGAAGGCGCCGGGGTCTTTGTCCAGCTCTTGAAGGAGCTGAAAGTACCGCAACAGGAATGGAGAGAGGTCCTTTATGAACAATTGATAAAATTCAGTCGGGATTCCATCCGGCCCTGCCGCTTTACCCCCCTGTAGACTCACTAAGACCTCTTTAAGCTCCCCTAACTCCAGGGGGTTTTCCAGGTCCGCAGCGTGCTCAGTGTCCAACGTCGGATGTGCTATCGTTCCCAACCAGTCCCGCATAGAAGTCGCGTCACTCTCCACCTCAGAAGTGTACAAGGAGCTGTAGAATCTTCTAAAGATGTCAAGGATCTCTGCATTTCCAGACTTCTGACCGTTCTTCCCATCAGACAGGGCTACCACATGTGAATTTTCACGCTTAGGCTTCAGGGAGGCTGCCAGAAGTTTACCTGACTTGTTTATCTCCGTGTGGTATCGCGCCGCCTGGTCAAACGAATATTTCTCCACTTCTTTACTTAGCACGGCATTGTATTGGAATCTAAGATTTTGCAGTCTAGAAAGAACCAGGGGGTTGGGATGCCGAAGTAGTAGGCGTTCTCCAGCCCTAATCTGAGAATCAAGGGCCCGCAACTCTGCCTTCGCTTTCCGTTTAAAAGCAATGTTAAAGCTGGTAACCTTCGCTCTAATGGAGGCTTTGAAGGCACCCCACCATGCCCATACAGATGTATCCTCTGGCCGATTAAGTTCAAAAAAGACCTGTATTTCTTGCCTGATAAATTGTTTAAAGGGTTCATCTGCCAGAAGGTAGCGTGGAAAAAACCATCCTCCAGAGGGTGGCGGTGATTTTGAGATGTCCAGTATGAGCTTTATGGCGGCGTGGTCAGAGACGTGAGAACTAAGAATCTCCGCACTAGGGATACCAGAGACCAGGGAGCGAGACACGAGAAAAAAATCAATCCGAGAATGAGACGAATGTGGAAAGGAATAAAAAGTAAAATCCCTCTCTGAGGGGTGCAAGATTCTCCATATGTCAACGAGGCCTTTGTCTTCCATAAGAGACTCCAAGACTTCTAGCGCTCTGTTCCTCCTGGGTCTCCTACAGGGCTGACAATCAATCAATGGGTCAAGAACCAGGTTGAAGTCGCCCCCCATCACAATGGAGGAAGAGGGGTATTCCGCGAGCACCGCTGCTAGTCCATGGAAAAAAGCAGGATTGTCACAGTTGGGTGCATAAACATTCAGGAACGTAAGTTGTTGCTGGTCTACAGTAATTCGGGCACTGGCCCACCTCCCCTCAGTGTCAGCACGAAGCGTCTGGACTTGAGCTTTTATAGCTTTATGAAGTAAAATCGCCACCCCATTCTTTTTCCCGTTGGCAGGGGACTGAGCCACCAGGTGGTATTTGCCGGAGCCCAGTTTCAGCGTTTCAGCAGCAGATAAATGCGTTTCCTGCAGCATCACTAACTCAGCTCCTTGTTTGTGACAATAAGCAAGGATCTTTTTGCGCTTAGCCGGGAGTTTAATGCCCTTCACATTCAGGGACAGGACTTTAAGAGAGGACATGCGGTTTGACATACTGGAGGGCCCTAGAGCCCTGGATCGCTTCGAATAGGCAGGCCGATATTTTACAAAGTAATATCTGAGGACTGTGAGGTGTTACCCAAGGCATTACAATATAAAGACCACCAACAGGGTGAGCCAGCATAGGGGCACAAGAGGCAATCCTGCATCCCTCCTACTAGATCCTTCTTTAGTATAAACAAAGTGCACAGCCAAAACAAACCAACAGAAAGAAAAAAGATTACCATGACAGAAAAACGTGAAATATTACTATAACATCCCCAGCATTACTATACAAACATAAAGCCTTCCCAAGCACCCTTCTCCTCCCTCCCTCCAACCCCCGGTATAGCAGGAGGCGAAAATGGAGTAAACCAGGGGGCAAAACAGGCAAAAACAACAGCCATTGCACATACCTTTTGCTCTTTCTCTGCGTTTAATGCGCAGAGAAAGCCATAGAAGAAAGCTAGTGCTTAACAATTCTACAGAAGGGAGGGGGAGACTGTTAGAGACATAGATCCATCAGACAAGAAAGTCCACCAAGTCACTGCATTTGCAGGGCTTCCAACTCTTCGAGAAATTGGAGTGCAGCAGCCGGATCCTCGAACGCTCTGGTGCTGTTATTGTAGGTAACCTTCAGACGGGCGGGGTAGAAAAGGCCGAACCGAGCCTGAAGGTGCTGGAGCCGGGGTCTAAGGGCCAGGAACTGTCGGCGCTTATCTGCCGTGACCTTACACACATCCGGAAAGAAGGAGATCTTGCTACCTTCATATTCCCAGACTGCTTGTCTCCTGGCCGCAGAAAGTAGTAGCAGGACGTGATGGTGGCGAAGCAGGCAGAAAATAATCGGGCGCGGGTACTTCCCATTCACCGGCCTCTGCGACGGCACTCTATGAGCGCGTTCGATTTCTAGCTGACCGGGGATTTGCACTTTGAGCAGTGGGGGAAGGAGTTTCACCAGAAACGCTGAGATATCCGGGCCCTCTGCCCCCTCAGGAAGGCCTACCATTCGGATGTTGTTTCGTCGATTACGATTACTTAGATCTTCAACTTGCAGCTCGAGGCGGTCCATGCGCTTGCAGAGGTTAGGCAAGGGCCTCAACATCTCCTTATGTACCTCGATTGCAGATTCTGCTTTGTCAAGGCGGTCTGATAGAGCATGTAAGCGCTGATTCATATCTCCAAGTTCTGACTGCACGCGGCCCAGAGCATCTCCGTTCGCTAGCACTAAGTCCTTGACCGCACGAATTTCGGCAAGCAATTCTTTCATATTATCACCGGCATCCCGAGGAGCCGCCATCTTTTGGGGTGATAAAGGGTCGGACTTTGCTCTCTTCGTCCCTGAATTTACTGCCACTGCAAAGTCCAACTTGGTGGGCTTCCCCCCTGCCATTACGCCGGAGCTTCCCACCACCAGGCCAGGCAGGTTAGGTATTTTAGCTGGGGAAGTAAGCACTTTATTTCAGGATTCAAGCCAGTGGATGCAGGAGCTTAAGGACTAAGCAGCCATCTCGCTTCCTCGCAGGCTCCGCCCCCCACTCCCATTGTTTTTGACAGGTGATAAGATTTACACTCCAGTATATCACAGGGCAATTGAGCCTTAAGGCCCCTTTTACTAAAGCCTAAAGCCATGTGTTAAAACACCCATTAATCAGCTAATGGGCTTTGGAAAAAGAAGCTCTTATTATTTCTCTGAATAATACTCATTTGTAAAAGACCCTCCACCCTAAAGTATGTGCGATGAATTTTGTTTGCACCAAATTTTAAGATTTCACTTTCCACTACTTGGCAATAACATGCACTAAAAATCTGCAAAATTAATGTAAATAGTATTTCCTAATTTGGAAATAGTGTAAGTTTACTCAAGGTAGATACTGTACATGGAGGTAGGGCCTTACTCTTAAATCTTACCTTGGAGATTGCAGTCAGCATTGATATAGAGCCGATAAAGACCTGGACGCCCCAGCCCTCTGTGCACCCGGTTGGAACCAGACACACAGAGTTAGCCGGAATCCTGATCCCATGGGGTATGTCTAGCCCCGTGGGATCAGAATTGTGTCCAGGCCTCTATGTGCAGGCCAGGACCCCGATTCAGGTCGGCCTGCACGTACAGGCCTTGCCCGGCTAGCTCAGTCAGGGCTTTTCAATGGAGCAGCAGCACTGTGGCTTCATTCAAAAGCCGTGATCCCCGGTCACCGGCTCAAAAAGAGCTCTCTCTGCAGCTTGACTCCCGATCTGGCCTCCCAAGGCCAGGGTCGGGCCACAGAGAATGTCCTGTGCCCCCTCATGCCTGCCATCCCCTGCTGACTAGGGAATCTTATTCCACCTCCAAGGTGAAATAAGTTCCCCATTCAAGCCGCCAACCCTGGACATACAGGGCCAACATTGGAATCGGCCCTGTACATCTGGGGCCAAAGACAGCCCACTGCCCGCCCTAACTCTGTCCCCAATACACCCCTTTTCCGCCCCCATCTAACTTCCCTGTACAACACACAGGGAGATTAGATAAGACCAGGAGAGGGCATGAATAGCAGGGATGGACGTCCTGTTGGGACGTCTATCTCCGCTATTTGTGCCTTAGAATGACCCTGATACTATTTGGAAAATCTCACCACTCTTAGTATAGACTCTTTTCCTGCAAAGGTGGTGAAATTATAGTTACAAAACATAAGAGATGCGATACTTGGCCAGACCAAAGGGCCATCAAGCCCAGTGTTTCCAACAGTGACCGATCTAGGTCACAAATCCTGCCAGATTCCCAAACGTTAGACATATTACATGCTACTTTTCCTAGGGGTAAACAGTGGATTTCCCCAGTTCACTTTAATAATATCAGCAGATAAGGACTGTTCATTTGTGCCTATCTAATGTGCTGTCATATTTAGCATTTGATCTGTGGTGGTCTTCCTCTCCATCTTTTTCCATCTCATGTGAGTTTGGTTAGTAATATTTTCGAATGAGAATACTTTGTTTATACTGAATCTCATTGTAATCATTGAATCATTTTTTTTTTAAAGTTTAGCATACCACAAACATGGTATGCTGCTCTAACACACCATGCATGTGCAGTGAGTAGCACTTAAATATTCAGGCACACCAATCAGGAGACACCCGCATCACAGAAACCTTAAAAGAACCTGAACCACTCAACCTCAACATTGAGTCCACAATGGTGCAGAGACCCACCTAATGGACTCAACGTTGAGGCAGAGTGGTTCAGGTTTTTTTTAAGATTTCTCCGATGCGGGCACCTCATGATTGGTGCACCTAAATATTTAAGTTCTACTCATTGGATGTGTGCAGCATGTTAGCACGTCAGTACACCTTGTTTATGGTATGCTCTTGTGCCTTCAGTGAAGATTGTTTCAAAAAGAAGGATTAATGGAAACCTGGAGCTTTGGCATTTTGTTTTCATAAATTCTCTCTATGAAATCTGAAATGGAGTATTGTCTGAGTAAATGAACACCGGGAATGGGGCTTGAGTACACTAACACCATGACTGTACTACAAAGACAAGGAATCAATGCAATGTGCAGAAGATTCATTCATTTTGGACAATGGTTGACATATATAGCAACATTGTTTTTATGATGATTGGCAGTGAAATAACAGATATTGAAGCAGTGAAATAACAGATATAGAAGCCTATGCATATTGAACTGAAACTCAGACAATGGACTATTTTTGAAAATGAACAAAAAAGAAAAGGACGAAGGAGCAGTGACGAGACTATTGAGTGACTGATATTAAAGTAATGTTATAGATTCCAACCACAAACCTCATCATATTCGAGTCTTCCTAGTTGAGCTCTCTTAGTCCATTATAAAAAATGTTTCTTGTGTGCTCTGTGGTGGAGATATAGATAAATATGGATTGGAAATATGGCAGGTAAAAGTTCCCTGAAGCAAAGCTCCAGTATATAGAGCTTGAAAGATGAACTTATATTGGGACAATGTGACTTCACTTAATGGGATAGCACAACTACAATTAAGCATAAAGATAAGTGATTTAAATTGCAATTAATATAATGTAAACATTGATAAAAAGTACAAAAAGAATGAGTACATGGTTAGAAACCAATGATGGCAGTAAGGGGTATGTCTACTAAACTGCATTAGTTTTTGCAGCCAAAAAATGTGGTAAGGGACAAACCTCTGTGGTTTCTGCAGAGGACATTCTCAGAGGGAGGATCCTGCAGAGGTTTGGATTTCCCATGGGTCCCCACATTATCTGCCTTGCCACATACCCTGGGAAAAGTCCCACAGCATCCGTTTTTGTTGTCTAAGCTCTGCCGTTGTCCAATATCAATGCATCCCCCCTCAGCAGCAATATTGATCACAGCTAATTGCCCCGTACTTAGAGGCAATAGAAACATAGAAATATGATGACAGAAAAAGACCACATGGCCTATCTAGACTGTCCTTCCATATCAACAACTACAACAGTCCCCTTTTTACCTTTAGAGATCCTCTGTGTTTGTCCCATGCTTTTTTGAATTCAGTTACTGTCCTCACCTCTACCACCTCCACTGGGAGACTATTCCACGGATCCACTACTCTTTCCATAAAGAAATATTTCCACATATCACTCCTGAATCTATCTCCCTTCACCCTCATCCCATGTCCCCTCGTAGCAATGACGCAGGACCTTGAGACTGTGCCTGTGCAAAGGTTCAGCTTTGTCCCACTCCCTATTTAGTTTTTCTGACTGTTTGGGGGCAGGACACAGATGACCCTTGATGAGCATTTCCATAGGCATGGCCTCACAGTATGGGGCATTTAGCTGTGATTGGTGTTGTTGCTGAGAAGGGGGTTGTTGCTATCAGGACAGCAGCAGAGCCCATACAACACAAATGGATGCTGCTGCTTTTTCTGGAAACCGGCCAGTTGTTGTTACCCGCTGCGTTTTATTGCCATTGCCGCAAAGTCTGGGTAACTAGTTATGATCCACTGCTATAAGAGCTGCAATCAAATGTATTCTGGGATGGGAACGAAGGTTGATGCTGGACTAGTGGGGTGAGATACTGCTGTGGGGGGAGCATGCAGGAGATGGGAAAGAATTCTGAATAGACATGCTTAGCACCAGGGGAGAGGGAATAGTGAAAAGAGGACTAACAGGAAAGGGGGGGGGGGGATAGGGAGATGGAGGTGCTAGACATGGAGGGGGAGGGGCTAGGGAGACAGAGGAAATTCTAGACATGGAGGGGTCTAAGGAGACAGAGAGAAGATGCTATACATGGGAAGGTGGGCTAGAAAAACAGAGAGGAGATATTAGGCTTAGGGGTGGTGAGAATAAAGGTCTCCTGCTCATTTGCTGCTCAAACAGAGCTAAGAAAAGACAGAAGAAAGCAGAAACCAGAGGCTGATACCAAAATAGGACAAAAAGGTCAGATAACAAAGGTAGCAAACTCATTTAATTTTCTATTTAGTGATTGGAATATGTTGTGAAAAGCACATTTGCCAGGACTGGTAGTACCTATGACTGGGACTCAGCCCAAGACAAAACCAGCAGGCTGGGCCTTCCTCAGATTCAGGTCCTCTCTGGTCAGTTCTGATTGCTCCCCAACCCACCAGCTCTGACATCTGCTGCTTTTATATTTTATACAGTACAGAGGAAAATTCCTCTTTTCCTATCTCTCTGGTGTTCCACTGCATGCAGTGTTTGGCTTCTTGAGGTTTCAGTTTAATTTTTATCTGCATATTTCTATTTTCAGTTTATCACTTCTTCTGTACTTGGTGAGGGTCTGTGTTCTGTGTGTGTGACCAAGGACAAGTAGTCTGTTGGCATGAATTTTCAATGTTGTGATCTGGCAGGAGGGAGGGAGGAGGATGGGGACTGGCTGGGAACTGGTGGGCGGTGGGCATGAGGGAAGGGAAGGAGAGCTGGGGTTGGTTTATCTTCCAATCATTGTAATTTATTCTAACCATACTATAAGCAGCACAACATAATGCCATTTTTTTCTCTTACAGTATGGAACTTTAAATTATAGCAATAAATATTGATTATTTTAAAAAGTATTTTAATGCTAGTGCAAATTTGATACTGCATGGGTCACTATGATGAAAACTTCCACAGTCCACTATGTTCCTGCAATCCACCTCTGTCCAGTGACTATGGCTAATCCCTGTGCGGAGTGGATCCCGGTTGCTGCATACCACCTTGCGGGTATTGGACCCCGCCACTCTTGGGCTTTACATCCTGTTTATAGCTGGGAAGGAACAGCACATTGGCTCTGTCTAACTCTGCCCCTGCTTCTCTCCCCAGCCTGGAGAGCAGCCTAAACGCATTTCCTCCACCCCAACTCCTCCAGCACCACAGCTGCAGGCAGAGCAAGACTGGATTCCAGTCACCCCGTCCCCAACATGCACATACAACCTAAGGGCCCTGCTGCACATCTGGGGTTTAGGGAAGGGAAGGTGAGATGACAGACACCTGTGGGGGGATAACAGATTAGGGAAAGGAAGGGGAGATGGACAGAGGGAGGCAGAGTAAGGAACCAGAGATGGGAGATGATGGGGACTAAGACAATTAGGAATTTGGAGAGAACAGCACCTCCTACTTGATAGAAATTAAGGAGAGTGTGGAGTGGGAGTAAGTGAAGAGAGAAAGAAGGTTCAGGGAAGGTTGAAACCTGATGCAAATGGTCTAGAGGACTAGAGAGCAGGTGAGAGATGTGAAAAGGAAGGGGTCTCTGAAAGGGAAGAGAGACCAGGAAGAAATGTGGCTGGGGAGATGGTGAAAGAGTAATAGGAAGTCAGGTGGGGATGAAAGACTAGAATGAGCTCGTGCTAGGGAGGGAATGAATGACAGGGAAGGGGCTAGGACTGGGGACGGGATAAGAGGAAGAGGACGGTAGATGAAGGTTGAAGAGGTGAATATAGAGGGTAGAAATAGGGAACTAGGGAATTGATGAATGGTAGAAAGAGTATAGGAACAGGGAAAAGAGAGAGATAGCAAGGGCAATGGGAGCCAGCCCTGATACACTCATATAACCCCTCTTCTAAAATCACTTCACTGGCTCCCCTTCCATTTCTATATCAAATTCAAACGTCTCCTTCTAACATAAATGTATTCACTCTACTGCTCCTCATTACCTATCCTCTCTTCTCTCTCCCTACCGCCTCCTTGTGAACTCCGCTCCTTCTCTGGCTTTCATCTCTCTGTCCTCTTTTCTTCTTCTGCAAACTCCAGACTTCAGTCTTTGCACCATGCTGCTAGTTTTCATGGAACAAACTTCCTCTATCCTTACATCAAGTCTCTTCTCTCCCCCTCTTCAACTCCATGCTAAAGACTTACCTCTTAGAGGCCGCATTTGGGTCCTAATCCCTCGTTCTCCTTGTGTCTCCTTCCCTATTTGAACTCTCCTTGTTTCTCTTGTTTAGTTCTGACTGTTTTGATTAGATTGTAAGCTCTACAAGCAGGGACTGTCTTCTTTATATGTTTATACAGCACTGTAGCGCTAGATAAATGATTAATGGCAGTTGTAGTAGTAGTAGCTGGTAAGGGTGGGAGATTAAAAGTTGCTAGATAGGTGACAGGTAAAAATTGGAAGGTGAGAGGAAAGGAGAGTGAGGGGTAACATTTAGATGACTGGATAGAGAAGCAGACAGAAAAAAAGAGATGAAAAGATTAGTGTTAAAAAAATCTAAAGGAGGAAGTGAAGAATCCAGGAGGAGAGAGAAGAAATGTAAAGGAGTCACTGAGAAGACAGACACAAGGAAAATGGAAATGAGAGAATGGAACCAGCTCAGTTACAAAAAAAAATTGGCCAGACAGCAAAGGTAGAAAAAATCATTTTATTTTTAATTTAGCGATTGGAATATGGCAGTTTTTGTAGTTAACTTGCTGTCTTTATATGCCATTCTTTCTGTTTCTTTGGTGTTGCGCTACATGCAGTGCCTGGCTTCTTGGGGTTTCAGATTAATTGTTGCCTACATATTTCTATATTTACTTTGTGATTTCTTATTCTCTACTTGGTGAGAGTTTATCTACTTGGTGGGGCCATGTTAGCGGTGGGTTTCGATGTAGTAATCTGGCTTCTTCAGCTTGCCTGGTAGATGTATGGATATTCTAGGGCTCACGGCAGTACTTACAGTGCTGGCCCTTTTCTGGGTAAGCTTATTGTATGAGTTTTGGAAGTTAGTACTGTTATAGAATGATAGATTTGTGGGCAATTTCTTCAAATGTGTTAGTTTTGCGCATACCATGACAGTCATGAACCTCATTCCTAAGCCAGAATATGTGGAGTCTCTTAACTTTACTGCTAACACTTGCATTGTGTCAAAGAGAGCTTCCTTCTGGAGTACATTTGGGTCCTGTGCTGTGGTTCTCACTTTTTCTTTTGTGTGTGGAGTCAACAGTAGGGTATTGGGAGTAAGGGGGGGGGGTCTATCAGAATATCAATAGTCTTTAAGGTTTGCAGTATTGTGTTCTTGATTCATGTTTGCCTATCTCACTCCATTTAGAATTTTATAGACCTCTATCATATCATAAAACCCAATGGATAGTTACAACAAAACAAATTGTGCTATGGTGCTGGAAGATGAGACTCCCAGGTCGGAAGGCACTCAACTAGCTACTGGGGAAGAGCTGAAGACTTTTCAGAGTAAAGCCAGCATTTATGATGTGGTTGGATCAAAGCCCTCGGGAAGTCTGACTGCTGATGTAGCTGCGCATGAAATGAGAGTCAGAAGCTGTAAAGATGTCTTACACATTGGAACATGGAACGTACGAAGCATGAACCAAGGGAAGTTGGAGGTGGTCAAGAATGAAATGGAACGTGTACAACTTGATCTGTTGGGTGTCAGCGAACTGAAATGGACTGGCATCGGGCACTTTGCATCAGATGATCACATGGTCTACTATGCTGGAAATGAAAGACAAAGAAGAAATGGTGTTGCGTTTATAATAAAGAAGAAACTTGCAAGAACTGTAATGAAATACAATGCAGTCAGCGAACGCTTAATCTCTATTCGTCTACGAGGATTGCCTATCAACACAACTATAATTCAAGTATATGCCCCAACAACAGCTGCAGAAGAGAATGAAATTGAAGAGTTCTATGAACAAGTACAAGCTGAAATTGACAGAACATGCAAACAGGATATCCTGATAGTCATGGGTGACTGGAACGCAAAAGTTGGCAACAAAGAAGAAGGCAAAGTAGTTGGAAAATATGGACTTGGCAACAGAAATGAAGCTGGAGAAAGATTGATAGAATTCTGCAAGACCAATGATCTATTCATCTCAAACACCTTCTTCCAGCAACACAAGCGGCGACTGTACACATGGACTTCACCCAATGGATTGTATAAAAATCAAATTGACTACATCTGTGGAAGTCAACGATGGAAAAGCTCTGTAACATCAACCAAGACAAAACCTGGAGCTGACTGTGGTACAGATCATCAACTACTAGTATGCAAACTCAAGCTAAAGTTGAAAAAGAGCAAACCACTCATGAATGCAGCAAAATATGACCTTGAGAATATACCACTGGAATTTAAAGACTGCCTGCAAAATCGATTTGCTGCTTTAGATACAAATGACAGAGCTCCGGAAGAGTTATGGAATGACATCAAGAAGGTTGTGCTAGAAGAAAGGGAGAAGTCTCTACAAAAGGTGAAAAAGCAAAAACGGCCAAAATGGATGACGGAAGAAACTCTGAAAATTGCCCAGAAACGCAGAGAAGCTAAAGCCAAAGGAGAAAGAAAGACAATCGTAGAACTCAACAGAGATTTCCAACGTGCAGCAAGACAGGACAAGGAAAAGTACTACAATGACACTTGCAAGGAAATAGAAGCAGAAACTATTAGAGGAAGAACAAGATCGGCTTTCCTAAAGCTGCGAGAGTTAAAGAAAAAGTTCCAGCCTCGAATTGGAATGTTACAAGATGCTCAAGGTTCTATGTTGAATGATGCTGAGAAGATCAAGAAAAGGTGGAAGGAGTATACAGAGTTTTTATATGATAAAGATCAAGTGGACCAACAGCCGTTTCAACCTATACCTTATGATCAGGAACCATTGGTGATGAAAGAAGAAGTTGAAGCAGCATTGAAAGCCTTATCAAAGAACAAAGCACCAGGCATTGATAGCATTCCCATAGAAGTATTGCAGCAATCTGATGCAGCTGTTACCGTACTTACACGGCTCTGCCAAGAAATATGGAAGACAACATCATGGCCAACTGACTGGAAAAGATCTGTGTTTATACCAATACTAAAGAAAGGTGATCCAACTGACTGTGGAAATTATCGCACAATCGCTCTGATCCCACATGCCAGCAAGATTCTACTGAAGATTATTCAAAAGAGACTACAGCCATACCTAGAACAAGAACTACCTGAAGTGCAAGCAGGGTTCAGGAAAGGGCGAGGAACGAGAGACATCATTGCGGATGTGAGATGGATCCTTGAAAAGACTAAAGAATACCAAAAGGATATCTATTTGTGCTTTATCGACTATAGCAAGGCTTTTGACTGTGTAAACCATGAGAAACTCTGGACCACATTAAGAAGAATGGGTATACCAGAACACCTGATCGTTCTCTTGCGCAATCTGTACATTGATCAAGAAGCAATAGTTCGAACGGAACAAGGAGAAACAGAATGGTTTAAAATAAGCAAGGGTGTAAGACAAGGCTGCATACTTTCCCCCTGCCTGTTTAATTTATATGCAGAACAAATCATCAGAGAAGCAGGACTGTATGAAGACAACAGAGGTGTGAAGATTGGTGGAAGACTCATCAACAACCTTCGCTATGCTGATGATACCACATTACTGGCTGAAAGTGAAGATGATCTGAAACATTTGCTTCTCACAATCAAAGAACATAGTCTCAAAATGGGCCTGCACCTTAATGTAAAGAAGACAAAGATCATGACAACTGGCAAAATCAACAGGTTCATCGTTGAAGGAGAAGAAATTGAAATCGTGAACAACTTTAACCTACTTGGATCAACTATCAATAAAGAAGCAACAAGCAGTCAAGAAATCAGACGACGCATTGCTCTTGGCAGAATGGCTATGAAAGACCTAGATAAGATTCTCAAGAGCAGAGATGTCTCTCTCCATACAAAGATTCGACTTGTTCAAGCCATGGTATTTTCAATAACATCATATGGATGTGAAAGCTGGACAGTGAAAAAGACAGACAGGAAGAAAATTGATGCCTTTGAATTATGGTGCTGGCGGCGAATACTGTGTATACCATGGACTGCCCGAAGAACAAACCAGTCGGTACTAGAGGAGATCAAACCTAAGCTTTCTTTAGAAGCTCAGATGACAAGACTTCGACTTTCATACTTCGGACACATCATGCGAAGAGAGAGATCATTAGAGAAAGACATCATGCTTGGCAAGATAGAAGGTCAACGCAAAAGAGGAAGGCCAGCAATGAGATGGATCGCTACAATAACAGCAGCTACGGGTACCAGCCTGTCAACAATGAGCCGCCTGACTGAAGACCGAACACAATTTAGGATAGCTATCCAGAGGGTCGCCATGAGTCGACTCCGACTCGACGGCACTTAACAACAACATCATATCTCCCCTCTGCCATCTTTTCTCCAAGCTGACAACCCCTAACCTCTTTATCCTTTTCTTGTACAAGAGGCATTGCGTCCCCTTTTCTAATTCCGCTATCTCTTTCTGAAAGACAATGACTGAAATTGCACAGAATTCTCAGTGTGTAGTTGCACAATGGAGTGCTACAGAGGCATTATGATATTCTTTGTTTTATTCTCTACTGTATTCCTTTCCTTATAATACCTAATATTCTGCTTGCTTTTTTGACCACTGCCGCATACCAGTCCACAAGAAAACATTTCCTCCTATCCTATGGCTTTTAAATTTCCTCAGGAGGGACTCTGTCAAACCCTATCTGAAAATCCAGGCAGACTACATCAATTGGCTCCTCTTTATCCACTTGTCTATTCATGCCTTCAAAGAAAAGTTACGGAGAAGTTGGTGAAGCACGACGTCCCTTAGCTAAATCCATGTTGACTTAGCTCCATGAAACTGTATCTGTGTGTTCAGTAATTTTTTTCTTTATAATAGCTTTTACCATTTTGCCCGGCTCACCGGTTTGTAGTTTTCTGTATCACTCCTGGAACGTTTTTTAAAAATTGGTGTTACACTGGCTGTCCTCCAATCTTCAGGGTGATTGAATTATGTAACCCATAATGAAATGCATATACCCTTTGCATTGCATTGCTTTAAATAGAGTGATGCGCATTCTAAGTGCATGTAGTACACAGTTTTCTCCAGGAGACATGATGCGGTGCTTGAGCTTACTGCCGTCTGTGCTGTTCATATAGTTTCTGGAATGATCTCATTTAAAAGCTTATTTATGAAAATGCACCAACACCTGTAAATACATATTGGCTTCTATTAACTAAGATGCATTCATTTTCTTTTTATCATGAATTGCCACATGCTAACTCAGTGGGGCCAAGCCAAGAGCATAGAATAAGAATAGGACAATTTTATAAGGAGGCAACTATTTTAGATATGAAAGTACTGTAGGTAAATATTTAGGTGCTATTTATACAGAAAAGCAGGTATCTATGTTTCTTTATAACGTGCAAATGTCTGCATCTATATTATTCAAATATGCAACTGAACTATAGCATTTTATAATCTATATCCCTGATTCTATGAGGTGAATAGCAGGGCTGCATGTCTCACTGGGACGCACAGCCGCTCTATCACTATTGCTGTATGCTGCCTCCCATCCCCCCGCAGGCACAAGCTGCTGTGCATACAGGGGGTATGGGGCAGCACGGGGCAGAGAGTGGGTGGAGCTGACACCCGAATGTATAGTGCCAATTCCAGTAATGGGCCTGTATGTCCAGGGATCGCCTCTGAGGTGGAATAATAGCAGGGCACTCCCCCAAACGTGGCCAGCAGCCCCCCTCCAGAACCCAGGAACTCCCCCCCCCCCCCCACAGGAGCACTGGTGAGCCCCCACCGCCTAATCCAGGCCCCATCAGCCCACATCGGGGTCGGTGGCGGGGATTCAGGGGTCTGGGACTGCGGGCAGATGGAGCTGGGGGGCATCCTCGCTGCTGTGGGAGGGGCACACCGGACCATCCTCAGGCACAAATTTATTTACATTCTCTTATATACTGCACTATTCTGCATCAGTGCAGTTTACATTGAACAAACTGAAATTACAGTGAACAGGGCATTATAACTTGGAGATAACTATTTTACAGGGAACATGGGCTGTGGAGGGTTAAGTGGCTTGCCCAAGACCACAAGGAGCACCTGTGGGACTAGAAACCCCAGACCTTCCGGCCCAAGGTTGCTGTTCTCTAGTGGGATTTGAACCCCCAACCTTCCGGCCTGAAGTACCTTGCCCCAACCACTAGGCCACTCCTCCACTCCAAACAAATCTGACAGCCACAGAAACATTTTGCTCCTGCATTTCAGGATTGGGTCCAAACGGGCCCGTCCTGCACAGGGCCATCCAAACGGCCCGTATGTGTCCCTTCCAGAATCGAGATCCATGTGCATTCTTTTGCACTTTGCCCATGCTTTGCCTCTGGGCACACTCACTGCAAAGTTCACACCATCATGCAATGCATACACTTTTACAGTAGACTGAAGTTTTATAAGAGGTCATTAACACATAGTATATCTCCATAGACGTATGTTAATGACTAAAATAACTCTAAAGTAGATATTACATTATAAGACCAATTCTACATGGGTCCCGTCTGGCCCATCTGGACATCCAAAATCTGGATGTTCAGGATTTGGCCCTGATTCTGCACCCACGGGAGGTAGACGTTCCTGCTGGAGCAGAATCACGGGAAAGGGCTGGATGGGCTCTAATTTTGGCCTGCTGCACATATGGCTCCCTCCCTGTCTAATCCTCCCAATGATCCTGCATGGAGCCCAGTGCTGTGATGTCCCATTGTCTTGGCACTGGGACACCATGCAGGAGCCACGATACCCCACAGAACTTAGAAGACGCTGTTCCCCACTGCCTGACCCCTGAAGGGGCCTGTCAGGACCGGGATCAGGCTGCAGGGAACCTCCTGCTGCTCCTCACCTCTTTGGGGGGGGGGGGCTCTGGTGCCAATCCCCTTCCTTGGGAAAGGCATTCCAACTATGAGAGGGAATACGTTCCTCGGCCAACTCTGCCTTTCCGGATGTACAGGACCATGACCGGAATCAGTCCTGTATGTCTGTGATCATGGGTCCAGTTCCGCCCCACCCATGCAACACATCCAGCCCTCCCCCTCCCCCCCCCCCCCCGGCCAGACCTCCCCGCACATCTCCTCTGTATGTGCGGGGAGCTCATGGGGCAGAATCATCCCCAAGCGATTAGTGAAGGATGTACGTCCAAACCAGACATACATCCCTGCTAAACACTGTGCAGAATGATCTATATCTACAAGTTTGCATCCACTAGTAGCCTAAGTTCCAGTGAGGGGCCCCAAGAAAACTTTTACTGAGGGCTCACTATTGTCATGGTAGCATCTTCTTCGTGGGTCCCCCTCGTGCTGCAGCCCACTCCCTGTGCAGCAGTGGCAGCGGCAGTGGCACCGGAGAACTTACTTGATGATCTTTGCTGATCTGCCTCCCATAAGCCTGGCAGCTGTTCCCCGCCAGACCAAAGTCTTGCAGTGCAGGGAGCAGCAGCCGGGCATGAGGCAAACTTACAAGAGTGGAGGCAAACAATCAAATAGGTTTGCTGTGCTCCCTTATTGACTCTATGCAGGCCCCCTTTCTGCCTGGAATCCCCTGCCCCTGCATTGTGGTGGCTACTGGGGCAGAATTTATGCCCCTGGCACCCACTTATAAAATTAGCATCTGTTAGCAAATGCTAAGTTCTGCATTAGATAACTAACATGGAAATACCACTACAGGGTTGGGAAAGGAGTGATATGCACCTACTTTTCTTTACAAAATAGTCTTGAAATAGGCAAATTTGGCCGCCTTAAGCTAGGTGCCCAATTATAAAATTACCCTCAATAAGTGGAATTTATCATTTATTTAATTCCCTGGGCAAATTCTTTTGAAAACTGTCCTAATACTCCCTTCACTCATTTATCTGCTTTCAGAGGCACTAAAGTAAGCTAAATATTTTCTTCTGCTGCTTTCATAGTAACATAGTATATGATGGTAGATAAAGACCAGTATGGTCCATCTAGTCTGCCCAGAAAGGTGGCAAGAGCGGGTGCACCTGCTGCTCTGTGCAGGTCACCCCTCTCCATGCCTTTGTTAAGCAGTGTACCCACTATTCCGTGTAGGTCACCCCTATTTGTTGAGATATAAGAGATTGCTATGTTTATTTAAATTTTATCCTGTTGCTATAAAGAGATCCACTGTGTCTGTCCCATGCCATTTTGAATTCTGTCACTGTATTTGCCCCCACCACTTCCATTGGGAGGGCATTCCAAGCATCTACCACCCATTCAGTGAAAAAGTATTTCCTGACGTTGCCTTTCAGTTTACCCCCTTTCAGCTTCATGTTATGCCCTTTAGTTTTACAGCTTCCCTGTCTTTGGAAGAGGTTTGTTTGTTCATTAATATTCTAAGTATTTAAAGGTCTGAATCATATCTCCCCTGTTCCTCCTCTCCTCCAGAGTGTACATATTTAGGTCTTCAAGTCTCTTCTCATGTCTCCTGATGCAGACTCCAAATCATTTTGGTCTCCTTCCTCTGAACCATTTCTAGTCTTTTTATATCCTTTGTGAGATACGATCTCACAATATTCCAAGTGAGGCCTCACCAGCAATTTGTACAGTGGCATTAGTATCTCCTCATTTCTGCTGGTAATTCCTCTCTGTATGCAACCCAGCATCCTTCTGTTTTTTTCCACCACTTTGTCACACTGTTTTGCCACCTTGAGATCCTCAGAATCACTCACTCCAAGGTCCTTCTCCTGGTCCATGCACACCAACGTCTCACCCTCTATCATATACAATTCCCTTAGATTTCTGCTTCCCAAGTGCATGACACTGCACTTCACATTTGTAAATCTTTTTGACACTTAGAACATTCTAAATTTGCTCCTCAGACACATTGAGGAGAATCTTAGAAAGGATGTCCAAGTGCAATCAGAGACGTCTAAGCCGAGACATCTGAAAAAAAAGCAAGCACAACCAACAAAAAAGCACTGTGCCACGAAAAACCAGAAGAACAAGTCCAAAATGTAGCACAAGGAAGGCTTTAGCTTAAAAACTTTTCATTTTGCACTCAATTAAGACTGCGTGCCAAAAACCCCACACAGGCCGTGTTTCGTCACTTCTTCATCAGGGGTATTGGCATTCTCTCTTAGCAATATGTTCAATATTCATAATTATCGTTTAGGTAATTTGCCGCTTATGCACACTTCTTATGTGTGTCGCTGTAGCTGAACGTCTTAAACTTTAAACAAAGTTTCAATCACGAGCACTTGCTTCTACTGAAAATCACATGAAGTGTGCATAAGCGGCAAATTACCTAAATGATAATTATGAATATTGAACATACTGCTAAGAGAGTATGCCAATACCCCTGATGAAGAAGTGACGAAACACAGCCTGTGTTGGGTTTTTGACACGCAGTCTTAATTTAGCGCAAAATAAAAAGTTTTTAAGCTAAAGCCTTCCTTGTGCTACGTTTTGGACTTGTTCAAAAAAGCAAGCACATACAGGTGCGGACATGATTTCACAAACGTGGATGTGCTTAATATCTCTGGGGGTATCTTCATAGATGTCTCCAGAAAAGTATTTCAGAACCTGGATGTCTAGGAATAGGTTAGAGTAGTGGGCTAGGAAGGGGGAAGCCAGCATTCAAATCCTACTGCTGTGATCATTGAAATTGTGCTTAGTACTGGGAATGATGGTGTGTTTTCTCCTCTTCAGCCTCTAGATGGTTTTCAGCTAAAAGGTACACTTTTCAGATGTCTTTTCATACCTGGAACAGGTCTAAACTTAGATGTGATGCCAGGTGCCAAGGATGTTTCTGAGATCAGACAGGGGCGTCCAGGTTCCTGGTAGCACCCCAGCCACCCCTCTACCATACCTCCATTCAAACTAGACTGTCCTATATCAATGTCCAAGAATTAGAAGACCAATCTATATAATACTCAGCAGCAACACTGATCCCAGCTAATTGCCCCATACTTAGAGGCAATGACACAGGACCATGAGACTGTGCCTGTGCCAAGGCTCAGCTTTTTCCCACTCTCTATTTAGTTTTTCTGATTGTTTGGGGGCAGGACACAGCTGAGCCTTTCCATAGGCACGGGCTCATGGTTTTGTGTCTATGGTTGACAGTGTTCCATGATACGACCAGATAAGCAATTTTACATCTTTTTGGGCCAAAAAAGAATTTAATTAAAAAATATAAAGTAACACAAAATTGAACAAGTAAGCATGAAATAAATTAAAATAAATTAAAAGGGAGCATCTATGTCGAGGAGGCAAGTTATTTTACCACCCTCTCTTGATTGAAGCTTCAACAAACACACATTAACACAGTCTTTTTTTGGTGGCTGTTATATTGGAATAGAGGCCCATTAAGACTTGGACATCCACAGACTCATCTTGTAAAATGGCCCTGTGCTTTGGATGTCTCTATACCCATTTTCAGGTATCCAAAGAGTGAATAGGGCTTCCAAAATGGCCCTCATAACCCATAAATCTCACCTTGCGATAGTCTATCCTTTGCATGTTTTGTATGAGAGGCAATGAAGGGTTAAAATGACTTGCTCATCTTCCCTGATTCTCAGTCCACTCCTCTAACGACTTGCCCATACCATTCGAACCATGTGTTTGCACATTCCCCATACTCACCTACAATCTGCTGCAGCTGCTGCATCCGGAACTAGATCCTGCATGGCTCCAGATGTTACGTCTGGAGATGTGAAGTGTGGCACACTGGGAGAAGGCCATGAACAAAGATCCTAGAGGGTAGGACAGGGAAACAGTAAATGCGTCTACAGGTGTATGCACGTGTGTGGGTGGGAGGGGTTGATAAAAGAAATAAATGGGGGCTCACAATTTTATATTTGCCTAGGGTCCAATATTAGGGCCCATTTTTCAAAGGGTACTAAACAGCATGGGTTACAGCATGTGCTAACCCGTTGCTGTGACCCGAGGTAAGTGTTAGCATGGGGCCAGCACTGTTAACGCATCCTGATTTCCATGGTAACTGCTGTGCACATTGGGGTGGTAGAAGGGTGGGTTAGGGGTAGAGAGTGGGCGGGGTGAGTGCCTTGCAGTCAGCGAGCTCCGTGCTAATATCAAGGCATGCCATTAGTGCAGGTGCACTGACCGCCACCTCCATAGGCAGAGGTACACACCCGCGCTAGGTTTAGGCTGCACTAGGGCTGGGTACACCACATTAAATGCGAACAAACACCCCCTGATAATTAACGTGCCATGGTTTTGAGCATTTTGGGCCCGTTAGTATGATATTAGTGTCCTTTAGCAACAGACCCCTATAGTGTTAATCTAGCTGAGCATAACATTCAGCTTTGGAAAGTCTGTTTTTGAAATATTTTCTTGCCAGTTCTACAATGATAAATCTGTTAATAAGGAATATCCCTATTGTATCCTGGCAAGGAAGTACAAATGATGATTGCAGAGATCTTAATCAGAAAATTAAAAACATAATTAAACTTCTTTATGTTCTCCTTCTTCTGTCCATGAACTTGCTCCAGTCATTTTCTCATTTTTTTTCTAGTTTATTCAACTGGTGAATAAAAAAAATAGCATTGTTCTTTTTTCTTCCTTTTGTTCCATTAGAACTTATCGTGCAGATCAAGCATATTACAACCGACAGGCTGAGGACATTATAGCTATGTTTTAGAATAAGGGCAAATTAGCACCAGTATGGTTTCGGCCTTGGGCTTCTACCCATTTGCACATCTTTCAAAAATATTTAAATTTTGTAAAGTACTCGATGATCCTCTTTGAATAAACAGTGTTGTGTAAATTTAAATATGCATAATTACTTTATTATTATTATTATTCTGCTGGTATGTTAAAGCAATAGGAGCTGATGCCTCGTTAGCACAGTGCAACCTATTACTTTGTAGTGCTGTGCTGTGTTATACAAGGCACACAGGGGGAAAGGAGTGTGTGTGTGTGTGTGGGGGGGGGGGGGGTTAAACATGAAATATGCCTCTTATCTGATGCTAGACTAATGAGGTTATGTACATTCAAGCACATTTCCAAACTGAGCCATTCATGGGTTGGTGCCATTAACATTGCTGGCAATGTGCTGATCCATCAGACAAACAGAAGGAAACAAATGTTCCCACTAAAGAAAACCAGCAGTTGAGATGCATCTAAAGCTTGCTCTTCGTGAACAGTCCTGCCCGGAAAGTACAGAGTGATCCAGTTTTTCCCATTGTGATAAATTAGGAATGCTGTAGAAGAATCTCTGTGATCCAGCAAATTTAATTTATTGAAAAAGGCAAGTCGTGTGCTTGTTCTATCCAAATGTTTTACTTGTATGCATGAAAGGACGCTAAGGTTTTGAACCTAATGCACACTAGCCGCTAACGTAAAAGTGTATTAGGCACAAACCACTATAGAAACTGTTAAAAAACATTTCCAACATTTTTGGGAAGGCTGAGTTAAGAAGAGCAAAGTTAAGAAGAGCAAAGTTTGTTAAGTGCAACACAGATAACACAGAATGTCGCTAACTGCACGGCACTAATAGTTAATGCATTCGAATGATGTCTGAGTTAACGACTAGACCCAGTGCCCATTCCAAATAGGCATTTTCCATGTTAGCATTGTCAAAAGTGCCACACATATAGCACATGAATTTGCACGTTAAATGGCTAACACAGTTTTATAAATAGGGGATAAAGGCCTTATGTTTAATTTTCTCAATGTTGCTATCTTTGCGAGTGTATGTTACTGATGGATTTTGCATCAATTAATGCTATGTGAAAGTACACTCCGACTTTTATATTGGAAATTGCACCCGTTTTTTTCTGCACATAGGTTTTACAAATAAAATACAGTGCGAAGTTACGGAAAGACAAGACATTCCCCTCTAACTGGCCCCAGCCTTGTCCTCCGGAACGCCTCCACTTAATGCTGGTAGAACTGGGTGTATTATGGAACATGCTTTCTTTATTTTCAGAGAGGGCACATCGCTTTTGGAAATTGATTCTTTTGATATCCAGGCACAGCAAGCATTTGCATATTGCAAGAAATTCTGATGAAGGAAAAGACAGTGAAGCATCTGGAATCCAGCAGAACGTGTGAGAGAGAATGAGTGAGGAGAAAATGACAACGGGAAGGGCGTTGGATGTGCTCTTCCTGGATTTCAGCAAAGCTTTGCATACATTTATATACAGGGGATTCATTAATTAATTGAGTAATTTAGTAACAGGGCCTATTGTGATGGACTAGAATCAAAACTGATTGAGTGATAGATAAAACACAGTGATGGTAAATGGTGTCCATCCAAAAGAAAGATAAAGAATGGGGGGCTGCGGTATTTGGCCTTCAGTCTGGTTCTTGGCCAAGGCTCAGGTGAGTGAGAGGGCAATGCCCCAAAAAGCACAATTCCAGGGCTAGGCAAGGTCGGATATGTTCACAACTGCTATGGCAATTATGACAAAGCATAAAAATGCAGCCAGTGGGGAGGAGGGCAATGCACTAATAGGTTTTGCTGCAGCCTATAAATTGAATGCATTTCCTAGGTAATAGGAAGCCAAAGCAAGAGGAAGGAGAAGGGCCCTGATAGTATTTGGAAGTGTATTCTAGGCTCAGAGGTCTCATGCTGATTTTTTGTCCTTTTCTGTTGGGATCCAATGATCAAGACATTGGCCTCAAATTAGTGTATAGATGAGGTACTACTACTACTATTACATCCATAGCTGTTGAAAGAACTGAAATATGAGATTGCAGACCTGCTATTAGTAATCTGTGAACTTTCATTAAAATCATCTGCAATACCTGAAGATTGGAGGATGGCCAATGTAACACCAATTTTTAAAAAGGGTTCCAGAGGTGATCCGGGAAACTAGAGACCGGTGAGCCTGACGTCAGTACCGGGAAAAATGGTAGAAACCATCATAAAGAACAAAATTATTCAGCATATAGATAGCCATGGACTAATGGGAGACAGCCAACATGGCTTTAGACAAGGAAGATCTTGTCTTACTAATCTGTTATGTTTTTTTGAAGGTGTGAATAAACAGGTGGACAAAGGTGAGTCAGTTGATATAGTGTATCTGGACTTTCAGAAAGCCTTTGACAAGGTCCCTCATCAGAGACTTTTGGCAAAACTAAAGAGTCATGGGATAGGAGGCAGTGTAGTATTGTGGACCAGGAACTGGTTAAAAGACAGAAAGCAGAGGGTAGGGCTAAATGGCCAATTTTCCCAATGGAGAAAGGTGAATAGTAGTGTACCCCAGGGATCTGTGCTGGGTCCACTGCTTTTTGACATATTCATAAATGACCTGGAAAAGGGAATAACGAGTGAGGTTATCAAATTTGCAGATGACACAAAACTATTTAAAGTTGTTAAAACCCAAGAGGATTGTGGAAAATTGCAAAAGGATCTTGATAAACTGGAAGACTGGGCATCAAAATGGCAGATGAAATTTAATGTGGACAAGTGCAAAGTTATGCACCTAGGGAAGAACAACCCAAACTATGGTTACACGATGCAAGGTTCCACATTAGGAACCACCACCCAGGAAAAAGATTTAGGCGTCATTGTGGATACCTTGTTAAAACCCTCGGCCCAGTGTGCAGCGGCGGCCAAGAGAGCAAATAGAATGCTAGGTATCATAAGGAAAGGAATGGAAAATAAAACAAAAGATATTATAATGCCTCTATATCGTTCCATGGTGAGACCGCACCTTGCATATTGTATGCTATTCTGGTCGCTGTATCTTAAAAAAGATATAGCAATATTAGAAAAGGTTCAGAGAAGAGCCACCAAAATGGTAAAGGGGATGGAAGGATACTCCTATGAAGAAAGGCTAAAAAGGTTAGGGCTCTTTAACCTGGAAAAGAGACGGCTGAGGGGAGATATGATAGAAGTCTATAAATTAATGAACGGAGTGGAACGGGTAAACGTAGATCAATTGTTTACATTATCAGAATATAGAAAGACTAGGGGACATGCAATGAAGCTACAGGGTAGACTATTTAAGACTAATAAAAGAAAATATTTCTTCACTCAACGTGTAATCAAACTCTGGAATTTGTTACCGGAGGATGTAGTAAAGGCTGTTAGTGTAGCTGGGTTTAAAAAAGGTTTGGACAAGTTCCTGGAGGAAAGGTCCATAAACCATTATTAAGAAGGGACCCAGGATATCAATGCTTGACTGAGTTCAAGCATTGTGGAACCTGTGTCTTTTGGGGAAACTGCTAGGTACGTATGACCTAGATTGGCCACTGTTGGAAACAGGATACTGGGCTTGATGGACCTTGGTCTGACCCAGTATGGCATATCTTATGTTCTTATGAGTGTCTTAGTAGTGTGTTCAGAAAGGAAGGGGCAAATTTTGCTGGTGTTATAGAGGAAGATTCTCAAGGTTCTCAACCCAGTCAGGTTTTCAACATATCCACAATGAATATGTTTGAAGAGATTTGCCTTCCTTTATATGCAGACTTCTCTCATGCATATTCATTGTGGTTATCCTGAAAACCTGGCTGGCTAGGTGCATCCCAAGGACTGGGTTGATAATCACTGATTTATAGGGAAAGAGGAAGAGAAGTGACACAGAAATTGGGATAGATATTATAGATATTTGGTATCAAGTGAAAATATAACAGAATCAGCCAGTGGTGTTTAATGTGCTTTAAGTAACCTATTCAAACGATTCAATAACTTGTTGGGGCTGCCAGAATGATTGGCAGACTGAGTAATATGAAATGTTAGAAATCTTTGCAGTAATGCAGGCAACCCTAAATTGTGTCAGTATGTCAGTCTGTGACATTAGAATCAAAACTACAGAAATAAACAGAACTCCCGGCAGAGACAGGCTGAGATGAGAGAATAAATTGCTATAGGGGATGTGTACAGAGCAAAAATATTTGGCCCCTTTTCATGTCATTTGGGCTTTTATCTCAATTTCATGACCTTTTTTGTGGTCCGTGTAACATTTGTTTTTATAACATTTTTAAAATACATGTTAGAATTTCTTAAGATGCTCTAATCTATTTAGTGTACACTAATTCTTAAGTAAACTGCACCAAATTGATTTAGGGACCCTTTTATTAAAGTGTGCTAAGCACTTAACAGACGTCGTCGCATACGGTAACAGTGAATAAGGGCTCATGGTAACTATTGCCATGGAGGCATGAACTTAAATACTATGGAACTCCACAGGGCTGGTGCTGGAGCTTGATAATGAAAGGCACAAAAGAAAGGACCTCCCCCCCCCCCCCAACAAAGCGGTTTACAATATAAATAAAAACAATTTCCCATCAAAATACAAAAAGTAAACAAGTACTAGATTTCTTAAAAATCACAAATAAAATACAATGAAACTGAAACAAGCCACACGTCCAACACCTCCCCCTCCCATCCCCTCTTCTCATTTTAGTGATTGGAAAGTGAGAGAGGAACCCAGAGGATTCTAAATCTGTTTTCATTGATTTAGATTGTTGAACCTATGATTAAAAGCACTGTCCAATGAGGAAGTGTAACTGTATTGCATTGTTTTACTTCTGTTACAAAACAAATCAACTAAAGTGATAATGGATAGTATTAGGGCTCCATTTTGTCTTGTATTCATATGAACAGTCACACTTACTACTTAAATATAACCTGATTTAACAGAAGCTATAATGGAGACATTAAACTGAAAGGTTACTGTTGTTTTGATATTTGACTCTGCAAATAAAGATCAACAAACAAGTTGCAGGTGATATCTTTTCATCGGACTAAGGAGCTTTTGTACTAAAGGGTGCTATGGTGTTGCACTAACAAACCAATAGCACCAAACTATGATGCGTTAGGTGCAACACTACCACATGAACTGTTGGGGTGTGGAAAACATGTTCCTGGGATTAATGCAGACCTTATGCCCTAACTCGGCATACAAATAGTGTGGGTGCACTTAACTCTACCTATTGAGGTGGTGTTAGGTGAACTAGCACTAATTATGTCACAGTTAGCATGCATTGTTTATGTCCATGCTAACTGTGCATTGCTTACCGTGCCCACTCTCCACACCTAACCCAACTCCTTACCATCCCAAAGCTCGATTCACAGCACACAAATCAGCCTGAGCTGTCATGACCCCACGCTAACTGTCAACACATGTCCAAGTGCACCTTCAACGTGCACCAGAGCATGCTCTGACAGATAGCACCCTTTAGTTAAAGACTTCCTTAGCATATCTTTGGCATGCTTTTGAGAGCTATACTCTTCATCAGGTCAGTGAAAAAGCAATATGGGTGTGCAGGCCAAAGATTTTCATTTCGTTCAGTTTCCCATGCCTTTTACAGAAATTTTTGGTTTTGTTTCATTTTGTTCTGCTTCAGTTTTATCATTTCCTGTCTATAGTCAATAATGCACATTATTGTTTAATAGTGTGCACTATTGAGCAATAGTGCGTACTTGGGCAAATTAATTTGAAATGAAATAGGACATATCAATGTATAGTTTTTGAATGAAAATGAAAGAAAACTCCCAAACTAGTAAACACTAGGGCTTAATGGTACACACTATTGGGTAAATAGTGTGCACTACTGAGTTAGTGTGTGTACTAATAAGCCATATTATGCCCTATCATGCAATTGTGTGCACTATTCACACATGCAAAAAGGCACACAGTATTGCATAATAGGGTAGGATAGGCTATATGGACAGTCATTTCAGAAGCCCTATTCATGCATTGGATGTCCAAAAACAGGTGCTAGAGCCCGATCCTGGAAGGGGCACGTCTGGGCTCTCAGACGTCCCAGTTTAGGATGGGCTCCATTGTACCCAATTCTGCACCACAGGAGCAAGAGGCTCCCGCGGTCAGGATTGGGATGGCCTGGCATGCCCCTTCATCAGCCATGGGGAATGTACAGCCAGCAGGATGGCCAGGCTTCCCCCGCACCCACTGCTGTGCTAGTGCCGGACAAACCCTCCTGTCCAGCTCTCCCATTGCCCAGCGGGGACTGCCAGGGCTGGGGCCAGGTGGCGGGACTCACCTCCCTCACTCTGATGCCTCTGAGGGGGCTGCCAGGCTGGGACGCATGAGTGCCCCATGCTTATTCCACCTCTGAGGTGTACCCCAGACATACAGGGCCATGATTTGAATCAGCCTTGAATGTCCGGGTGCCTGGCTCACCCATGGCCCGCCCCTGTGCCCAGTGCTGCTCTCCCTGCACAGCAGCTCTGTGAGTGCAGGGAGAGAGGATTAGGGAATTAGGGCAGGATGGCTAGTGGGGCTGCATGTCCCACCGGGATATACAGCCATGCTAGTTGCCTTATAGAATCGGGTCCATAGAGACATCCAAAGCACAGAGACCATCTCCAGGGCCATTTTAGATGCTGCCTGTGGGGACGTCCCCAGTGGGAAGACATCCAAATCTGAAAAGGGGTGTGGAGGAGGCATGACCAGGACATTCCCAGGGACCAGAACATCCCCGAATAATCACAGAAATGTCATAGACATCTGCTGTTACATTTAACTTTAGACCTGTTCTAGACAGACCGTGACAAACAAGCATCTGAAAATCATCCAGATGGTGTAGAGAAGAAAGTACTGTATCGTCCCCTGTACTTAGCGCAATTTCAACTATAGCAGCAGTGGGATCTGAATCCTGTCTGCCCTGTTCCTAACCCACAGGTCCAACCACAAAGCACTGTACCACGTGAAACAAGCAAAGCCCAGTCTGTGCGTGGTAACTGAAATACTCTTTATTAATAGATTCTTCACCAGGGGTGCAATAGGTCAGCCACTACTCTAACCATGTCGCTGTCCTACAGTACATGTCTGAGTGCTGAAATTACAGTTCTGGGGATATCTAAGTAGACGCCCCTGCAGACATCCCTATCAGGCAGGTCCAGATTTGTGAAATCACATCTGCGCCTGGATGTGCCTGCATTTTGTTTCAGATGTTCTGGCTTTAAGCTCTATGTAACTAGGATACTAGCTCGCCTGAGCCAGTCAGTCTCCATTCTCTGTAAACTTGAAAAAGCATTCCTCTTGTAGCTTTTATCTGCAGTCATGAAGTGATACAATATTTGGAGGGTTTTCTTCTGGTTTCATATGAAAACTATATGGAACAAATAGGAAATATCATTGATATATTCTGTTTCATTTCAAACGAATGCACATCCCTAAGAAGCAATGGTGTTACATTGGGTTTAAATAGTACAAACTCATTTAGCTATTAGGCTGTCTCCATACATCATTACAGCTACAGTAAATGACAAGCGGTGGGGACATAGGCAGGAAATGTGGGACAGTGGCATTTTATATTTCTAAGTCTTTATATCTGATAATGAATGAGAAAGCCGCTGCCTCTTGAGTCCTTTAGTGCCCACATGGAAGTGCTTTGATCACTTTAATTTCAAATGTTTCCATTCATGTGCATTCCTAAAGTTTCTTTTCAATACCTTAATTGTATGGTAAGGGAGTAATCTCAAAAGACCTACTGAGCTGTTTTTCTGGTTTTGTTTTTGTTTTTTGGAGGGTGGGGGTTGTATAATAGTTTATGGTATATCCCTGGAGGTTGATTCTTGTCCTTAGTTTTTACTTGTTTCTCCGATGTAGCACCCCTCTTCACATTTTGTGAAGCATGAATGTGAGCCTTTTATTTTGAATGTCTTTCCCGTGTGGGCAGGGCCGGATTTACCTTGAGTGAGGCCCTATGCCAACAAAAATTGTGGGCCCCCAGCAGGGGCGGCCCAAGGGGGGTGTGGGCCTCATTTGCATAAGGGGCCTCATTTGCATAAATATTTGCATAATGTTACCATATACTAACTTTTAGTAAACGTGCCTCTTAATGAGTGTATGGATAAAGAAAGACTAAAAGATTTCTACATTACTATAATCCAGTGCCAACTGCCAGACACATTAGGAACTACTACAAACACTGCCCATTTAGAACCCATAGCAAACCCGCCGTATCCTAACAGCACTACCAGGACTCACAAAGCACCATACTCTACCAATCAAAAGGCAACACTGCAAATATTAAACCAATACATTTCAGAGAACAACAATACATGACCTACTGGGGAAAGAGAACAAGTGGCAATGTCAAATAGGAATTATATAAACAGAACACCTCAGCTCAGTTACACATGCAGAACATAGACCATCACCAAACAAGTAATCACATTTTAGAAACAGGAAGACAATAATTAAACTGGGAATCCCAAAAGCCAAACTTGGAATGTACAACACTGTAGAAATAAAACTATACATTAATTTGCTCTTGTACTAAACAAAGCGCAGATGTTAATGATGCACATTTACCAGAGCTGACATATTCCAATTAATAAATTCAAAATAAAGAGATATTTTTCTACCTTTTGTGCATTTTTTTCAGCTGCAATTGCTCCAGCCACTTTCTTCTGGTTTCTTCATGTCTTCTGCTAACTCTCCATCGTCTGCTGTCCATTTGTCCTTTCTTCTCTCTTCTAGTTTTTTTCCATTCTCTCTCTACATCTGCTTTAACATACTAATCTTTCTCCTTTTGCTCTTTCCTCATTCCTATTTCATCCACTCAAATTTTACCCCTCCATCCTCAATCCCCACTTACTCTCCCAATACCCAGCCAATTGTAGATTTTTTATCCCTCCCACACAAAATATTTTTCCCTTCTCCATTTTACTCTTCCAGCCCCATCCCATTCTAATCCTCCCACAACATCAGCTCCCTTCTAGTTCCAGCCTCACCCAGCATCCATTCCCTTCTAGTCCCTGCATCAGCCCATTTCCAGTCCTAGCCACCCATCAGCCCATTTCCAGTCCTAGCAACCCCCCAACCCAATACCAGTCCTAGCCCCCCATCACCCATTTTCAGTTTAAGCCCCCCCTATAACCCATTACCAGTCCTAACCCCCCATCAGCCCACTTCCAGTCCTAACCCCATCAACCCATTTCCAGTCAGCCCCCCATAGCCCATTGCCAGTCCTAACCCCCCCCCCATCAGCCCATCAGCCCACAGCCCATTACCAGTCCTAACCCCATCAGCCCACCTCCAGTCTTAACCCCCCCCAGCCCATTTCCAGTCCTAACCCCCCCCCATAGCCCATTACCAGACAGCCCCCATCAGCCCACAGCCCATTACCAGTCTTAACCCCCCCAAAGCCCATTACCAGTTCTAAACCCCCCCAACAGCCCATTATCAGTCCTAACCCAATCAGCCCACCTCCAGTCTTAACCCCCAGCCCATTTCCAGTCCTAGCCCCCCCATAGCCCATTACCAGACAGCCCCCATCAGCCCACAGCCCATTACCAGTCTAAACCCCCCAAAACCAATTACCAGTTCTAACCCCCCCCAACAGCCCATTACCAGTCCTAACCCCATCAGCCCACCTCCAGTCTTAACCCCCCCAGCCCATTTCCAGTCCTAGCCCCCCCCATTGCCCATTACCAGACAGCCCCCATCAGCCCACAGCCCATTACCAGTCTTAACCCCCCCAAAGCCCATTACCAGTTCTACCCCCCCCAACAGCCCACAGCCCATTACCAGTCCTAACCTCATCAGCCCACCTCCAGCCTTAATCCCCCAACCCATTTCCAGTCCCAGTCCCAGCCCATTTCCAGTCCCAGTCCCAACCCATTTCCAGCCCCAGTCCCAGCCCCCCCAATTACCAGTCCTACCCCCTCCCCCTCCCCCGGCCTAAAGTAAAATTTAATTTTTAAAAAAAAACCTGCTGGCTGCCGCCGCGGGGCCCCCTCTGCTGCCGCGGCAGCATGGACTGACCCACGGGGCCCCCTCTGTAAGCTCGGTCCCTCCCTCCGTGCCTCCGTGTCTCCCTCCGTGCAGGCTGTGCGAGACGCGACGGCAGACTGTCTCCTTCGCGTCTCTGTTAAGCCCGCAGGGGCTGATGGGAAATTTCCCATCAGCCCCTGCGGGCTTAACAGAGACGGGAAGGCAGAAGGAGACAGTCTGCCTTCGCGTCTCTAACAGCCTGCACGGAGGGAGACACGGAGGCACGGAGGGAGGGACCGAGCTTACAGAGGGGGCCCCCGCGGGTCAGTCCATGCTGCCACGGCAGCAGAGGGGGCCCCGCGGCGGCAGCCAGCAGGTTTTTTTTTATTTTATTAAAAAAAAAAAGCCTAACTAGTTCAATTTTTGTGGGCCCTTTGCAGCTGTGGGCCCTACGCCATGGCGTACATGGCGTATAGCTAAATCCGGCCCTGCGTGTGGGTACTTTGCCCCTTACACATTTCTGTTTCAGAATTGGTGTTTAGCAGAAAGTTAGAATTGAGGTGTTGGGAAAATGTTTTTTTTTAGTAATCTATCCTCCAGAAATAGAGGTTGATCTTTGATCATTTTCCTGAAATTTTCCAGTTCTGGGTTATAAATTACCCCAAGTAATACACATTTCATGATATCTGACTGGAAAGCAAATCAGAAGTTGGAGAGAGATGTGTGATAAACTTGAGGTCAAACTCAAACCTGGTGAATTTTAGCCTGGTTCAAGTTTGGTGGAACTTTTTCCTCCAGGACCCACTAGAAATATATGATGACATTTTCACAGCTAATCTAAAGTAAATCTGAAGCAAATTTATCTCCCTCAAGCCCCACCTCCTTGTATTCATCCACAGTGAAGTTGACAGGACCCCTCTCTTCCAACACCATGATTCCATTAAGCATCCTTCTATCCCCCTTTGCTAATTTTGCTGACAATTAATAAACACTCAGTTTCCCTCCTACCCTTCTTTTGCCTCTTGTCCACCACTGCTAAATTTATCTAGTCAAATCTTCCATGTTCCTGAGCACACCTCATTTTCCCTACTGAAGCCCCTAAGCTCCTACTCTTTTAACCCCTGATGATGTCATTAAGTCACATCCAGGGCCATACCAAGGGCTGTGTGAGAGGTGTGGCCACACAAAGCACAAGTACAGAAGGGATGCTAACATCATCTCTGAGTTTCCAGGAAGTCTGATAAGAGCAAGTTCCTACATATATTTGAGGCGGCAGGGGGTGCCAGGTTCACAAGTTGCACACGGTGATTTCTAGCTTGGTAAGGTCCTGACCTCATCCCAATGGTCCAGTCAATTAACACATCTTCTATTCTACTTTTCACTAAGATTGTCCATTGCACTTATTTTTCACATCATCAAATCCCAATGTACCCTATTCCCTCCTCTACTGGTAAAAGTAGATGTTGAAAGGGAGACATCAGGGCAAGAAGAGAGAACAAGGCCCAGTGATATTACGGGAATTAAAAGGAAAGGCAAAATTTAATTGGGAAGGAGCAGGGGTGGCTCTAAAATGAGGCCGAGTGAGGTGGTCTCCTCAGGCAGCAACTTTTTGGGGGCGGCAAAAATTGCCCCCCAAAAGACCGCCTCACTCGGCCTTCAAAATAAAAACAAACAAACAAAAAAAACAGTCGCAGAAGCTGCTGCCGCTGCAGTGGCAGAATGAAGTGCCCCACGGCCCCCCGCCATACCGGAAGAGCCTGACCATCTGATTTCCCCCGCGCTGGCTCAGCTTTGCAGAGCTGCGAAGGGAAAGTGTTTCCCTTTTCCGTGGCTCTGTTAAAGTTGAGCCTGCTGGCGCTGATGGGAAACAGGCATATGTAAATCATGACTATGCCCAAATCCGGCCCCGAAATCCACCCCAGAACATGCTTACACATGGGCCATGTAAAAGTATGCACCTTCTTGTGCCACACATACTATTTTGTGCATAACCCCTGAGGTAATTTAATAAAAGTCCTTTTAAGCATGTAAAAAGATCTTTACATGTAGAAAATAGTTTAAAAAATCACCTCCATAAAGTCCCATTTTATATGATGAAATACCTTGGAAAAAAACTCTCATAAATAACAGGTGCAAATCTGTGCGCATGCTTTTCTAAGATTAATTTTCGAAGGAATTGTTTCCCTTTCTAAGTTGAAGTAAAGTCTGCAGGTAAAATCTACCCATAGACTTTGCATATGCATCCTTTGTTTGAAAGTTCCCATGATAATTATAATTAATCTACTAATTATATAAGGCAGCAGCAGGCAGATGAATTCAACCACTTGAAGCCTTATTAGATAGCAATTTATCACTATAGTGCAGTTTGGAACACAGCTTTTATGAGGTGCCAATGTAACTTAAATTTACTGCAGAAAGATCTTCATAACATGTTGATAGTGAATTGTTAAAATTAGTCTTCAGAATGATTACATCCTAATTTTACTGCCCAACCTTCCCTCTATTCATTGTTCCTCATTCCATCTTGTAGGGTTAACCAGCAAATAAAGCTAAAGACAAAATCCAATCAAACAGTTGAGGAAAACTGGTAGGCAAGTTAATTTCTTTAAGCCAAATGACTTACAATTCAAATCAAACTGAACTTTGATGGTGGATACCAAAAGAAAAACAATATAAATGAAGTTAACCATGAAGCATCACATTTCAATGCTATAAAACTGTGTTAGGGAAGAGTTAATTGCAGATGTGCATAAAAGCATCGGGATGAGGGATAATCTGACATATTTTCCCTCTGGACTATCTGACCTGTGACCCAGTGTGTGCCATGATGTCAAGGCTGTGGAGGAAAACTCTATATTTAGAACAGTTTGCCAGTCACTTTGGCAAGAGTTATATGAAGGTGTGCATATGAATTTTGGAAGGAGAGATAGTCTAACATCTTTGCTCTCTGGACTATCGGAGCTGTGACTCAGTCTGGGATAATGCCGCTAGACACCATGGAAAAGGCTTTCCATTAAGAACTGGTTACCATTGTCCCTTTGGAGAAAGTTACCTTGAAGGTATACATAGGAGTGTTGGAAGGAAGAACTGTTTAATACCTTTGCTCTCCAGACCAACTCACCTGTGACCCGATTGCAACATTAAGGGGCTTGTTTACAAAGCCGCGGTAGCGGTTCGCGGTCGTTATCGGAGCCGCGGCCCCACTGAAATCAATGGGATCGCGGCTCCGATAACGATCGCGAACCGCTACCGCAGCTTTGTAAACAAGCCCCTAAGTCATTACATGCTGTGAAGGAAGTCTTTATATTAAGAACTGTTTGCCATGGTAAACGACTCGCAGTCATGTGCCTGAATGGGCATGACCAAAGGGGAACGCTTCCTTTGGTGCCCCTTCAGAGCCAACTGAGGAGTCATCTGAGACTCTTGTTGATCTTGGTAAGGAGACTATTATATCTGAACATAAGAACATAAGATAAGAACATAAGATATGCCATACTGGGTCAGACCAAGGTCCATCAAGCCCAGTATTCTGTTTCCAACAGTGGCCAATCTAGGTCATATGTACCTAGCAGTTTCCCCAAGGGACACAGGTTCCACAATGCTTGTATTGGTTCAAGCATTGATATCCTGGGTCCCTTCTTAATAATGGTTTATGGACCTTTCCTCCAGGAACTTGTCCAAACCTTTTTTAAACCCAGCTACATTAACAGCCTTTACTACATCCTCTGGTAACAAATTCCAGAGTTTGATTACACGTTGAGTGAAAAAATATTTTCTTTTATTAGTCTTAAATAGTTTACCCTGTAGCTTCATTGCATGTCCCCTAGTCTTTCTATATTCTGATAAGGTAAACAATGGATCTACGTTTACCCGTTCCACTCCGTTCATTAATTTATAGACTTCTATCATATCTCCCCTCAGCCGTCTCTTTTCCAGGTTAAAGAGCCCTAACCTTTTTAGCCTTTCTTCATAGGAGTATCCTTCCATCCCCTTTACCATTTTGGTGGCTCTTCTCTGAACCTGTTCTAAAATCACTATATCCTTTTTAAGATACGGCGACCAGAATTGCACACAATATTCAAGGTGCGGTCTCACCATGGAACGATATAGAGGCCTCACTCAGATAACTCCTACACATAACAACAATCCAGAACAAAGGGTCAAAATGTGAAAACACTGTATTCTTGTCAAATATCAAATCTTGATGTAACCTATTCAATGTATATATAATTTGTATAATTATGTAGATAGTTAACCGCAGTTCACACCCAGTTTATCTTCCCTGTTATCTGTAAACCTAGATCAGTCATGTATTGACAGGTATATTGTTGTTCAATGTAAACCGCACTGATGATGAATAGTGCGGTATATAAAAAATGTTAAATAAAATAAATAAATAAATACAATTATAATATCTTTTGTTTTATTTTCCATTCCTTTCCTTATCATACCTAGCATTCTATTTGCTCTCTTGGCCGCCGCTGCATACTGGGCCGAGGGTTTTAACATGGTATCCACAATGACGCCTAAATCTTTTTCCTGGATGGTGGTTCCTAATGTGGAACCTTGCATCGTGTAACCATAGTTTGGGTTGTTCTTCCCTAGGTACATAACCTTGCACTTGTCCACATTAAATTTCATCTGCCATTTTGATGCCCAGTCTTCCAATTTATCAAGATCCTCTTGCAATTTTCCACAATCCTCTGGGGTTTTAACAACTTTAAATAGTTTTGTGTCATCTGCAAATTTGATAACCTCACTCGTTATTCCACTTTCCAGGTCATTTATGAATATGTCAAAAAGCAGCGGACCCAGTACAGATCCCTGGGGTACACCACTATTCACCTTTCTCCATTGGGAAAATTGGCCATTTAGCCCTACCCTCTGCTTTCTATCTTTTAACCAGTACCTGATCCACAATAGTACACTGCCTCCTATCCCATGACTCTTTAGTTTTGCCAAAAGTCTCTCATGAGGGACCTTGTCAAAGGCTTTCTGAAAGTCCAGATACACAATATCAACTGACTCACCTTTATCCACCTGATTATTCACTCCTTCAAAAAAACATAACAGATTAGTAAGACAAGATCTTCCTTGTCTAAAGCCATGTTGGCTGTCTCCCATTAGGTCATGTTTATCTACATGCTGAGTAATTTTATTCTTTATGATGGTTTCTACCATTTTTCCCGGTACTGATGTCAGGCTCACCGGTCTGTAGTTTCCCGGATCACCCCTGGAACCTTTTTTAAAAATTGGTGTTACATTGGCGATCCTCCAATCTTCAGGTATTAGAGATGATTTTAATGATAGTTCACAGATTACTAATAGCAGGTCTGCAATCTCGTATTTCAGTTCTTTCAACACCCTTGGATGTATACCATCCGGCCCAGGTGATTTGCTACTCTTCAGTTTATCTAATAGTTGTAATACATCTTCCCGATGTATCGATATTTCCTTCAATTCTTCCGCACCTTTGAATACCACTTCAGGTATTTTCTGTCTTGTGATTATAGAAGGATTAAATCAAAGAAGAAGAAGGGAAAGAATAAAGATTAAAGGCCCAATATTGAGTTGGGCAGGCTATGCGCCCCTATGGCATATAGCTCTGCCTGCAGACCCTTAACCCCGGATATTTAATGCCAGGGTCATATGCGGCCCTGTCATTGAATATGCAGGGATCACTGCATACACCAGAAGCCACAATAGCTAACCGGGCAGCATGCAATATCGCTGCTGCCCAGTTAGCGCTTGTCACCATCTCTGCTCTTCCTTGGAATGCCCCTGACATATCCCGATGCTTACCGATAGCATAAGGGTGCGTAGGGGAGTTAGGAGGGGATATTCAATGGCACTACCCGTGTAAGTGTCTTTGAATATCCCTATTTGAAGCATTTACACAGTTTACTGGGCAGTAAACCATGTAAATGCCATTTGAATATCAGGCCCAAAGAGTCCAATGGATCTTCCGTAGCTTCTGGAAGAAATTTATACAAGAGCCCTAGGTGAAAATGGAAGGTCGTTCATGTAAGGAAGTATCTTTAAGTCCCATCCTTAACTCGGTGTCTGCCTATCCAGTTGCTGCTTCACCCTTGAATCCCCTGGGCATATCCCAAGTAGAATCAATTGTTTCCAGGATGATCATGTGGATGCTCCTGTGGTTGTTAAATCTATAAGTCAAGACTCAGAAACAGCGGAAGTATTAGATGTTCCTTCTGCACCTAGAAATGTGGGTCCTACTACAGGTCTGGTATTTTTATCAGAATCTGGTTGTCAGCTGAGACCCCCTTTGAAGCCTGTGGCTTTTCTGATGGGATTGGCTTATGGAGATTCAACCTTGCTGAATCCACCTGAGGTTGCAGATTTGGAAATCTGGCAAATTATGGCCAAAATGGAGATCACACTATGTGTTTGCTTGTCACAGCTGTGTAAATTCTCTGGAGAAACAATACTGAAGCTGTCAGACTTGTAGAAGGAGCTAGGACAGCAAACCTGGGTAGCTGAAAATCATTCTGAAAAGATTTTCGCGTTGGAAACTTCTGGTGGTGCCGTATTTAAGGGTAATTTGTTCTTAGAAGATAAAATATAGCGGGTACAAATTTTTCAGAAGGCCCATAATCTGCGTTCTTTGAATTTTCCTTATTGCTCATTCATTTAGTTCTTTGAAATGATAAAACAATACTTTGTAGATGTTCTACATCTTGATCCCCAGTCATTGCCTGGTGTTAAAGGGGTGTTTTATGTTGCTGGTTCTAGTAAGAATTCCTTTGAACTCTCTCACCATGATAAATTGTGTTATTTAACTGAAACACTTGAGACCTAATCAGGAGTCAACGCTTGAGGAACCATAGTTGTCACCTCTCGAAGTCTCTGATTCTATTTTGTCTTTATTTTTAAAAGAAAGTTTGATTGCTTCTCATTCTCCAAAAATATGTGTGGTTTACAAATTAGAAACAAATATATGCAGAGAAAGACCAAGGGTGGGGGGGGGGGAGTTGAGAAGAGTCAAAGGCTGCAGACAGATCCCTTGTGGGGGGGGGGAATGTAGGAAAGGGGAACCTGAGGGAAGACACACTGGAAAAGTGGCATTTTAAGGTTGTCTTTTCAAGAACTGAGGAATAAGAAGGGCATTTATTTTATTGCATGCAAGAGCCCTGGCTATAGGTATCACATGCCTTTTAGGACATCAGAGAAAGAGTGTGATTAAATTTCAGAGTAAAGATTATTTTTGTAGAATCCTCATCATTTGTGATAAGGATAAAGATTGTTTCAATATTTAATTTGATCCTAGTCCAACTATCTGCATGATTAAGGCTTCATGGTACGAGGCTGCCTTATACCCTAGGATTTTCCTACTGACAGTTTTCCTATGTGTATTTATTTATTTATTTAACAAACATTTCTATACCGCACTTTCCCATGGATCAAGTGCGGTTAAACAAAGAACAATGGTTTACAAGGTATGGTAAAGTACATCCCTAGTTATTTTACATAAAACAAATGTAAACTTTTTACAGGTAACAATATAACTATATCCTTACAATACAGATTATATTCCAGAGGGTATACTTGGGATGTAAACTAACTTTTTACATTTTTACATTATTAGAATGTGGAGAGACAACAATGTGCAAGGTGTAATATTTGTTTGTGACGGTATTAGTCTAGATTTGTAGGATAAACCTATGTAGCATAAAGTGTTATCCTGTGTCTCTTTGCATATCTAGGTTAGATTGTGTAGTACAGTGTGTGGTGAATAGGTGTGTTTTTAATTTTTTACGAAATTCCTTAATGTCAGACAGTTGCCGTATGTCATCTGGTAGTTCATTCCAGAGGATAGGGGCTGAGTGAGAGAATGCCCTATTATTGGTAAGTTTTTAGCTTTTGTATAATCTCTTGGTATTGCTATTTTATTTGTGTTTCTACTCCTTTGTGTGCGTTTAGGTATTTCCATGTTGATTAAGGTATTAAGGGCAGATAGAGCAAGATTATTTACTAATTTGAAGGTAGTCACTAGTATTTCGTATTTTATTCTGCAGTAAATTGGTAGCCAATGTAGCTTAGCTAAGATAGGTGCAATATGTTCTATAGATCTTACCTTCAGTATAATCCTGGCTGCTACATTTTGAGCTAATTGAATTTTTTTAATGAACTGAATCTTTTTTAATAATTGAATCTTTTTAATCTTTTTAATGTTGCATTTTCCCTCTCCCTCCTTTTGTTTGTGTTGCAAATATTGGATTTTAGTGGATTGTGGCACATATTTTCCTGATTCACTGGCTCTCTTGAACTTATGAAATTGTAAACAGTTTAATTTTTCATAAAGATAAGATTATAAAACTGCTGTATTTTTCTTCATAAGCAGCGCATGCAGCACACTGTAAGTGTTTTCTTTCAAAGCTGGCTGGAGAGCTCTGAACCTGGGTGACTTGGATAATGTAGGTAGTATGACTTGGTTTTCAAGTATCTTCTAAGTAAATATGAACAATTTAACTATTGATCTGAGGTCCATTTGACAATGCCAAATGATTACTAGGGTGAATTTTAGCTTTGTTGATTATGAAAATAGAAGGCAATTTTCAAAAATTTGTGGTCACGTTCAAAGTTCATGGCTAATTTTACCCATGCATGTTACGCTAATTTTCAAAATGTAGCACAGGTTCTGTGCGTGCCACAGTAAAAAGTATCACATGCTAAAAATATAACCACACTAAGAATCCCATGCTGCCCAAGTAGCGCGGGTTGAGATGGAGACTGGATGGATCTGGAGTGGAGCGTGCACATTGGCAGCGGTGCAGGCATTTTTGGTGCATTCTCCCCAGCGATGTTGCACTTTGCATGGGTGCATTTAACGCCACCTCAATGGGTGGCATTAGTGCATCCACACTGATCGCCCAAAGCAGTGTGAGCATGGGGACATACTGGATATGCCTCATTTACAGCGCTCATCATGCACTGCTGGCACGATTCTTAGTAAACATTGATCCTTAACGCATGCACTTTAACCTATATACAAGTTAAGCAATTTTACCCATATAAACAGTTATTTCCAATCATAAAATATCCCTCCATAGTATCAATGTGTTACACGATTATTTAGTTATTGGTATAAATTAAAATTCCGCTCATCTGAACATTCTCAGTCGTTTACAACTTCATATGAGAAATATTATAGCAGACAACAAACAGTGTAACACACATCAAGGGATACAGAAGTAGAACAGACTCCATAACTATCTCAGTATAGAAACAGTATTTCTAATTATGCTTAAGGCTGAATAAAAAGGAAACTGTCCGTTTCTTGTTAAAATCTAGCTGATCAGTCACCAAGCGCCAAGTCATAGGCAAATGTTTCCATAAGACTGGCACAACCAAGGAAAAAATGGATTTGTGTATTACAACTAAAATGGTGCAATACAACTTCTACAATTAGAAGTCATGAATCTTTATGGAAACATTTTGTTCTAGCAAAACTAAATCTTGCATTATCTTGCATACTGTTGATGTTTCATTATCATCCTAAAATGAAACTTTGTTTATATGGCTTGGTAGCATTAAATGATAGAACACAGCTGATTTCTAATATAAAGTGTTTAGAGAGTCATAGGAGCTATATTGGCCCTGGAGAAAACTAGTTTCTTTGTAGCTTGTAATCCCTTTCATTAATCCAACATTAAGGATAATAAACTACTATAGGCCCCTTTATTCCTTTAGAGATCTTCCGTGTTTGTCCCACGTTTTCTTGAATTCAGATACAGTCTTTGTCTCTATTACCTTCTGTGTCTATCCGCAAATTACTCCTATATCTATCCCTTTCACCCTCATCTTATGCCACCTTGTTGCAGAGCTTGCGTTCAAACAAAAGAGGCTCTCCTCTTGTGCATTTATGCCACAGTGGTATTTAAATGTCATATCGCCTCTATCCTGCCTTTTCTGTAACTTATACATATTAAGATCTTTAAATATGTCCCTATACAGTCAAACCTCGGTTTTCATGATTAATCCGTTCGAAAAAGTCTGACTAAAACCGAAACGTATGAAAACTGAAGCAATATTTCCCATAAGAAATAATGTAAATCCAATTAATCCGTTCCAGACACCCAAAAATATTCACAAAAAATACATTTTATAGAGAATAACTATATTTTTACATACAGAAAACAATGAGAAATAAATATAAATGACTAATGAAATGGATAAATGAACATTTAACATCACTGAAAGCAAGCTAAGTACAGTACTGTACAGTACAGTATGTTAACATCTGGCCTTAGCCACCCCTGACAAGCTGCTGTGCCCAGCTCTCTTCGGAATCACATTGAATTCAGTCCATTAAAATACCTTTACATTATCTGCTCAATGCTTCAGAATGGCAGAAAATCTTAATGATATAGCTTCAGACGTACCCTGCAAGAGAAAGAACTGCCTCCCACATTCATGCAACATCTCCTGCTTACGTTGACAGCTTTTCTTCCCTGCTACCGGGACAAAATCTCAGTCAAAAGACGTTGAAAACCGAAGCAATGCATGAAAACCGGGACAAAATCTCAGTCAGAAAAGACGTTGAAAACCGAAGCGTATGAAAACCGGGGCAAATGAAAACCGAGGTTTGACTGTATACTTTATAACGAAGACCACTAACCATTTTAGTAGCCACCATCTGCATTGACTCCATCCTGTTGATATCCTTTTGAAGGTGTGCCCTCCAGAAATGCACACAATACTCCTAATAAGATAGTGCTTCTTTAGAAGTCTCCGGTGCAATCACCTCCTTTTTTCTGCTGGTCATTCCTCTCCCTATGCATCCAAGCATCCTTCTAGCTTTCACGATCACCTTTTCTACCTGTTTAGCCACTTTCAGATCATCAGAAATAACCACATCCTGGTATCGCCCTGGTATCACCCTGGCTTTCTGTTTCATGGACAGAAGTATTTTACCCCCTATACTTTACTGCTCCCTTGGACTTTTGCAGCCCATATGCATGACCTTGCATTTTTTAGCATGAAGTCTCTGATACCAAATTCTTGACCATTCTTCAAGCTTAGTTAGATCCCTCCTCATGTTATCTACTCCTTTCTGGGTATCTACTCTATTGCAGATTTTGGTATCATCCACAAAGAGGCAAATCTTACCCGACAGCCCTTCAGCAATATCATTAACAAAGATGTTAAAATGAATCAGACCAAGGACAGATCTCTGCGGCATACCACTGGTAACATCCTTTTCTTCAGAGTGAGCTCCATTTATCTTTATACTTTGTGGTTTCCTACTCAACCAATTTCTAACCCAGTCAGTCACTTTAGGGTCCATCCCTAGAGTTCTCAATGTATTTATAAGTTGCCTGCGTGGAACGTTGTCAAAGGATTTACTGAAATCTAAGTATACCACATCTAAGGCTCTCCCTCAGTTCAACTCTCTGGTCACCCAGTCAAAGCAATCAGATTTGCCTGACAAGACCTGCCTCTGGTAAACCCATGCTGCCTCAGATCCTTCAATCCATTGGACTCCAGAATGTTGGCATATGTCCAACAAACACAAAATACACAGAGGTGCAACACACTACAAAGTAAAAACAAACAAAGAATGGTGATAAAAGCAGATAAAGGGTACAGATCAAATAAATAAAATTTAATTTATGCTGTACATACATGCAAGGAGCAGCCTAGAGGTTAGAGCAACAGCCTAGTAAATACCTTTATGGAAATGGGTAACAGGGGTAGCATATGGAAAGCAGTGTGTATAAATGCCCGTAGCATGGGAAATAAGATCCCTGATGTTGAAGCTTTGGTGAGAGTGGCTGACTTGGATTTAGTGGCAGTTACAGAAACATGGTTCACAGAAAAAACATGACTGGGATGTAACTATACCTGGCTATACTTTATTCAGAAAGGACAGGGTAGGAAGAAGGGAAGGAGGAGTGGCACTATATGTAAAAACTACTATTAAAGCTTTGGAATTACAGAGCTTAAAAGGGAGAGAGGAGGCATTGTGGGTTAAACTAGAAAGAGGGAAAGAGAAATCTATTTGCATTGGGGTGATATACAGACCTCCCTCACAAGAGGAAGAGGTGGACAGAGAGTTAATTGAAGACATACGCAGCATTGATAGGAAAGGGGAAGTGCTACTGATAGGAGATTTCAATATGCCAGATGTTGATTGGCACATTCCTGCTGCAGTATCATCTAGAAGTAACGAGATCCTGGATTCTCTACAGGGAGAACTATTCAGGCAATTGGTAACAGACCCCACACGTGAAGGGGCCATACTGGACTTGGTGCTTACCAATGGTGAAAGTGTTTCTGATGTTGTAGTGGGAGATCATTTTGCATCCAGTGATCACCAGATGGTGTGGTTCAGTATTAGGACTAGGGCTGTTAGAATCCATTCCAAGGTGAGGATCTTAGACTTTAGGAAGACTAACTTTGCGAAGATGGGCCAATACCTCAGGGAGTCATTAGTGGGATGGGAACAGCTGGGGGATGTAGAAAAACAGTGGGCAAAACTGAAAGGGGGTATTTTAAGGGCAACCAACCTTTTTGTTAAAATGGTAAATAAAGGCAAAAGGAAAATGAGACCGCTATGGTTTTCGAAGGAAGTAGCTGAAAAAGTGAAGAAAAAGAGGGAGGCCTTCATGAAATACAAGAGATCACAGAGAGAGGAAGACAGGCATCTGTATTTGGAAAAACTTAGAGAAGCTAGCAAAGTAGTCAAGAAGGCAAAGATTCAAAAGGAGGAGGAAATAGCCAATGCAATAAAATGGGGGGATAAGATATTTTTCAGATATATTAGTGAGAAGAGGAAGGGCAAAAGTGGTATTGTCAGACTCAAGGGTGCAGGGGGGGAATATGTAGAAGCTGATAAGGATAAAGTGGAATTGCTTAACAAATATTTTTGTTCTGTGTTCACAGATGAAGAACCAGGAGCAGGACCTCAGAAAACACCCACAAATAGGAAAAGAAGCAAGGGACGTCTTGAACAATTTTCAGAAGACTGTGTTTGTGAGAAACTAGCTCAACTTAAAGTAGACAAAGCGATGGGACTGGATGGGATACACCCTGGAATACTGAGGGAACTTGGAGACGTTCTAGCAACTCCACTGACTGAACTTTTCAATGCCTCGTTGGAGTCGGGAGTGGTGCCAAAGGACTGGAGAGAGGTTCATGTGGTGCCTTTACACAAAAGCGGAAGTAAGGATGTGGTTGAAAACTACAGGCCGGTTAGTTTAACTTCGGTGGTGAGTAAATTATTGGAAACGCTGCTGAAAGAGAAAATAGTGAGGTTTCTGGAGTCCAGCGGATTACAGGATCCGAGGCAGCATGGAGTCACCAGAGGCAGGTCTTGTCAGACAAATCTGATTGATTTCTTTGACTGGGTGACCAGGGAGTTGGACCGAGGGAGAGCTCTAGATGTGGTGTATTTAGATTTCAGTAAAGCCTTTGACACTGTTCCTCACAGGTGACTTATAAACAAACTGAGCACCCTAGGGATGGACCCTAAAGTTACTGCCTGGGTTAGAAATTGGTTGGGTGGGAGGCGACAAAGAGTACAAGTAAATGGAGCTCACTCTGAGGAGAAGGATGTTACCAGTGGTGTGCCCCAGGGATCTGTCCTTGATCCGATTCTTTTTAACATCTTTGTTAGTGATATAGCAGAAGGGCTGTCGGGTAAGGTTTGCCTCTTTGCAGATGATACCAAAATCTGCAATAGAGTAGACACCCAGGAAGGTGTAGATAACATGAGGAGGGATCTAGCTAAGCTTGAAGAATGGTCTAGAATTTGGCAGCTGGGATTTAATGTTAAAAAATGTAAGGTCATGCATTTGGGCTGCAGCAATCCAAGGGAGCAATACAGTATAGGAGGTGAAGTACTTTTGTCCACTAAAGAAGAGCGGGACCAGGCGTGGTTGTGTCTGATGATCTTAAAGTAGCTAAACAGGTAGAAAAGGCGACGGCAAAAGCTAGAAGGATGCTTGGGTGCATACGGAGAGGAATGGCTAGCAGAAAAAAGGAGGTGATAATGCCTCTGTATAAGTCTTTGGTGCGACCTCATTTGGAGTATAGTGTGCAATTCTGGAGACCGCACCTTCAAAAGGATGTGAACAGGATGGAATCGGTGCAGAGGGTGGCTACTAAAATGATTAGTGGGCTTCATTATAAAGCATATGAGGACAGACTTAAGGATCTTAATATGTACACCTTAGAGGAAAGGCGGGATAGAGGTGATATGATTGAGATGTTTAAATACCTCCGTGGCATAAATGTTCAGGGAGAGAGCCTCTTTCAATTGAAAGCAAGTTCTACTACGAGGGGACATGGGATGAGGGTGAAGGGAGATAGATTCAGGAATGATATGCGGAAATATTTCTTTATGGAAAGAGTAGTGGATCCATGGAATAGTCTCCCAGTGGAGGTGGTAGAGATGAGGACAGTAACTGAATTCAAAAAAGCATGGGACCAACACAGAGGATCTCTAAAGGTAAAAAGTGGACTGTTGTAGTTGTTGATATGGAAGGACAGACTAGATAGGCCATGTGGTCTTTTTCTTTCATCATGTTTCTATGTTTCTAGTACTGAAGAAATCTGGGTTTGGTATGCATGCCTTGTGATCTTGGGTAAATCACTTTTGCCTCAGAAGAAAAGGCCTGGCAATCTATTTCTGGTCATACCTTACCAAGAAAAAGCCAAGGGCTGCTGGGTTCCCAGGAGTCAGCATTGACTTGATGGCACATACACACTGAAACCATAAAATAAAATTTAAATACATAAAATTGCCAAAATACAACAGTTAAGAGGATCCCAACATATTTTAGCTCAAAAGCCTGCATCAAGGTCAAATTTCAAAAAGTGCAACCTACAACATAAATAAAGATAAAAATTAAAAATATTATCATAATTAGAACGAACTACAAAGCAGGCATTAAGACACAAAGAAAAACTTGAATTAATAGAGTACAACTACACCCACCTCCTAAAGGTAACACACCACTCCTCTAAGGGCAGAACCTAAACTGCTGTCACACACCTACAAAGAAAAAGGGGAAAGGGAACCTTTCCCACCACTGGTAGCAGGGCCAGTTTTACCTTGAGTGAGGCCCTACGCCAACAAAAATTGTGGGCCCCCAGCAGGGGCGGCCCAAGGGGGGTGCGGGGCCTCATTTGCATAAGGGGCCTCATTTGCATAAATATTTGCATAATGTTACCATATACTTTTAGTAAACGTGCCTCTTAATGAGTGTATGGATAAAGAAAGACTAAAAGATTTCTACATTACTATAATCCAGTGCCAACTGCCAGACACATTAGGAACTACTACAAACACTGCCCATTTAGAACCCATAGCAAACCCGCCGTATCCTAACAGCACTACCAGGACTCACAAAGCACCATACTCTACCAATCAAAAGGCAACACTGCAAATATTAAACCAATACATATCAGAGAACAACAATACATGACCTACTGGGGAAAGAGAACAAGTGGCAATGTCAAATAGGAATTATATAAACAGAACACCTCAGCTCAGTTACACATGCATAACATAGACCATCACCAAACAAGTAATCACAATTTAGAAACAGGAAGACAATAATTAAACTGGGAATCCCAAAAGCCAAACTTGGAATGTACTACACTGTAGAAATAAAACTATACATTAATTTGCTCTTGTACTAAACAAAGCGCAGACGTTAATGATGCACATTTACCAGAGCTGACATATTCCAATTAATAAATTCAAAATAAAGAGATATTTTTCTACCTTTTGTGCATTTTTTTCAGCTGCAATTGCTCCAGCCACTTTCTTCTGGTTTCTTCATGTCTTCTGCTAACTCTCCATCGTCTGCTGTCCATTTGTCCTTTCTTCTCTCTTCTAGTTTTTTTCCATTCTCTCTCTACATCTGCTTTAACATACTAATCTTTCTCCTTTTGCTCTTTCCTCATTCCTATTTCATCCACTCAAATTTTACCCCTCCATCCTCAATCCCCACTTACTCTCCAAATACCCGGCTAATTGTAGATTTTTTATCCCTCCCACACAAAATATTTTTTCCCTTCTCCATTTTACTCTTCCAGCCCCATCCCATTCTAATCCTCCCCCAACATCAGCTCCCTTCTAGTTCCAGCATCACCTAGCATCCATTCCCTTCTAGTCCCTGCATCAGCCCATTTCCAGTCCTAGCCACCCATCAGCCCATTTCCAGTCCTAGCAACACCCCAACCCAATACCAGTCCTAGTCCCCCCATCAGCCCACTTACAGTCCTAACCCCCATCACCCCATTTTCAGTTTAAGCCCCCCCTATAACCCATTACCAGTCCTAACCCCCCATCAGCCCACTTCCAGTCCTAACTCCATCAACCCATTTCCAGTCAGCCCCCCATAGCCCATTGCCAGTCCTAACCCCCCCCATCAGCCCACAGCCCACTTCCAGTCCTAACCCCATCAACCCATTTCCAGTCAGCCCCCCATAGCCCATTGCCAATCCTAACTCCCCCATCAGCCCACAGCCCATTACCAGTCCTAACCCCATCAGCCCACCTCAAGTCCTAACCCCATCAACCCATTTCCAGTCAGCCCCCTATAGCCCATTGCCAGTCCTAACCCCCCCCCCATCAGCCCACAGCCCACTTCCAGTCCTAACCCCATCAACACATTTCCAGTCAGCCCCCCATAGCCCATTACCAGTTCTAACCCCCCCCATCAGCCCACAGCCCATTACCAGTCTTAACCCCCCCCATAGCTCATTACCAGTTCTAACCCCCCCTCAACAGCCCACAGCCCATTACCAGTCTTAACCCCCCCATAGCCCATTACCAGTTCTAAACCCCCCCAACAGCCCACAGCCCATTACCAGTCCTAACCCCATCAGCCCACCTCCAGTCTTAACCCCCCCAGCCCATTTCCTGTCCCCCCCCCCATCGGCCTAAAGTAAAATTTAATAAAAAAAATAAAACGCTGGCTGCTACTGCTGCCGCCGCGGCAGCGGCAGCATGGACTGACCCGCGGGGCCCCCTCTGCCTGGCTGAATCCCTCCATCCCTCCGCGACGGCTGAGCCCCTCCGTGCAGGCTTTGAGAGGCGCGAAGGGAGAGTGTCTCCCTCGCGTCTCTGTTAAGCCCGCAGGGGCTGATGGGAAACCCATCAGCCCCTGCGGGCTTAACAGAGACGCGAGGGAGACACTCTCCCTTCGCACCTCTCAAAGCCGGCATGGAGGGAGGGACGGACGGACGGATTCAGCCGGGCAGAGGGGGCCCCGCGGGACAGTCCATGCTGCCGCGGCAGCAGAGGGGGCCCCGCGGGACAGTTCATGCTGCCGCGGCGGCAGCCAGCGTTTTTTTTTTTTAATTTAATTTTAAGAAGGCTAACAATTTTTTCAATTTTTGTGGGCCCTTGTCAGCTGTGGGCCCTATGCCACGGCGTAGTTGGCATATAGGTAAATCCGGCCCTGACTGGTAGTAGTCTTCTCAGAGTAAGGTACATTTAACTGTACCCTTTGTCACCTCCCTCTCAACCAATTTCTAAACCAGTCACTTTACGGTGGATCCCTAAGGTGCTCAATTTGGGGGTTATTCCGAGCCACTAATAGCGGGGATAGATGTCCCAACAGGCTGTGCGGGGAAGTTAGTCGGGAGCGGGAAAGAGCCGGCCCGGGGGCAGAGAGTGGGTGATCAGTGGGCGGTTGCTGGCCCTGGACATACAGGGCCAATTCTAATGTCGGCCCTCTACGTCCTGGGCCGGTGAAATGTCCAGGGAAGTTATTCCACCCTGGGGGTGGAATAACCTCCCTGAACATTTCTTTTTAGCGATGTCAGGGCGTGGATGGGGCTAGGGGTCCAGGGATTATTCCCTGCAGTCTGACCCTGGCCATAGGAGGCCGGATCAGGGGTCAGGCTGCAGAGAATAATCACTATATCGCGGCTTTTAAATGGAGCATGATGCCATGGCGTCGCAGCTCCATTTAACAGCCCTGACTGAGCCCTGAATTGCAGTCCTTGCCTGCACGTATATGCTTAGTCACGATTCTGATCCCGCGAGGTGAGACATGCCCCACGGGATCAGAAACACGATCCCCTCTGTATGTTTGCCTCAGACTGGGCATACAAAGGAGATGTACATGCGGGACGGAATCAGGCCCTTTATTTATAAGTCGCCTGTGTGGAATACTTTTGGCCTGGCATTTTCCAAGTTTGGAATGCATTAGTTGCTTTATTTTCCTATACTTAGTCTTCATTAACAATTATGAGGCATGCAAAATGTCAACTTCACTCCCCTCCTTAAAATGAGGAAGCACCAAGCCTGCTTTGAATTTGATAGAATAAAAGGAAATTCTAGAGACACGTATTCATTAGTGATCACTAAGTTTATTAGCATACCTTAAGACACTTACTATATGTACAATTGATTTAACAACCTGACCTATGAATTAATGTAAAGTTAAGAACATAAGATATGCCATACTGGGTCAGATCAAGGGTCCATCCAGTCCTGTATCCTGTTTCCAACAGCGACCAATCCAGGTCATAAGTACCAGTCAGGTTCCCAAAAAGGTACATGAATTGTATGCTGTTTATCCTGGGTAAAGCAGTGGATTTCCCTATTCCTCTTTAATAATGGACTTTATCTCCTGGAACTTGTCCAAACCTCTTTTAAACCCAGTTACACAAACAGCTTTTACTACACCCTCCGGTAATGAATTCCCGACTTTAAGTACGTGTTGAGTGAAAAAAATGTGTTCTCCTATTAGTCTTAAATGGGCTATATTGTAGCTTCATTGCATGTCCCCTAGTCTTTATACTGTTGAAGCGGTAAACAACCGAGCTACGTTTACACGTTCCACTCCATTCAATATTTTATAGACCACTATCATATCTCTCCTCAGCCATCTTTTTGTCAAGTTGAAGAGCCCTAACCTTTCAAGCTTTTCCTCATAGGGGTACCTTTACCATTTTGGTGGCTCTTCTGTATACCTTTTTTTAAATTCTGCTATATCCTTTTTAAGATATGGTAACCATAAGTTGATTTGCATGTATCAAAAAATTATGAGTAATTTTTTTTTATCAATGCAAATGTGTAAAATGAACACAATTAAATACAAAAATCTGGAAAAGGTGTGTGGGGGGGGGGGAAACAAAGACAGCTAAACTTTTTTTCTGTCCACATCTCTAGTTACTTGTGTGACACAGGTTACTCCCATGATTTTCCACGGCAAGAAACACCACATTTTTCTGCCCACAGAAAATGAGATATGAGCAGAGTCTGGCTGCTCAGCACCTCTCATCTCCCTCCCTACACTCTTCCTCATGAAATCTGTGCATCAGGCAAGTTATTCTTATCTATGTCTTTCTGCGTATCAGCTCCTAACTCTGTATTTTCTAACTTGCTATGCCAAATGTCTGGAATAGACTTTCTAAGTCTGTGTGTCATGTTCCTTCTTTAATCAGATTCAAATCCAACCTTAAACAGCCTCAGGGATTGGAGCTGTCTTTAAATGCTATCTGGGTGCTGGTGTTGGATATCTGGATTTAGTAGTGGCCAATGCCATTATCCAGAAAGTGGTGATATTGAGATTTCTATCTGGATAGCAAACCGGATGAAGCTAGGACAGTTTTTTTTTGTTCTGTCCTATCATAACACTGGCATTCACACTTCCACCACCCATTTGCAACATTCCAATATCATTAAATAAAACACCCATTGAATCAAAGTGTATGGCAAAACATGGCCGCAGCTTCATTCCAACAATCAGAACATTCATCAATAGAAACATTCCAATAGTACTTGTATCACAAACCATGACTAACTGGTCAGGCTAGACAGTGGTATCCTAGCCCTACTCAGTCAGCCATGTATGCTCATCACCCCTCCCCCAGCCTGCAATGGCGCCAGGTTGAGGCCTACTTCCAAACTGTGGGAGCCTTCCTTGTGACTTATGGTGGTGACACCGATGCTGCAGGATGCCACAGCCCACTATTCCCATCTCCTTCCCTGCATTTTAGGGGATAAATTAACAGTAGGGAGGTCTCCAACCTTCCAAAACCACCATGGATGGGGACTGAAACTTGCATGTCTGCCACCCCTAACCAGAACTATGGCAAAGAACACACTACTACACCCTTCTATATCATCCTGAATGGAACTAAAATATATCCTGACCAATATCCCACAAATGCACTCTGCCCTAGCTGTAAAAGCCAGGACTGTCCATAGAAATCATATCACGAGCCAATATGAGCCCTTTTACTAAAATAATACATTTCAATATCTCAGCATTTACTCACTTCTGCAGGCGCTTAACTGCCTTCAGTTTTATGGCATCACACGAAACTCACTGAGGAAGGATCTGTGACCAAATAATAGGAACGGAATAGGAAAATCTCACACTTCATTTGTTGGATAAGGTCAACTCCTTTTACCTTGCAATGATAACTCCTACCCAAATGGATAAAAATACATTGCAGCTGAGAATACTGACAAGCCTCCAACACAGGAAACAAGCTGGGACCAACAAATGCCCCTCAGGTCCATCTATTGCAAAAGCATTCCGTTCTCAGCCATACCAACATCAGATCCCATCTGGACTCTAATGAAAGAATGATCACATATCCAAACCAGTAATTCAGTCCTCATTGAGACCGTGGAACAAACCGAAAAACAAAAACAATGAAGGGAATGCACAAATCCCCAATTTAGCCAAGATACAGTTTGAAATCATTAGAACGTCAGCGACACATGCTGAATCACCTGCGCAGAATGCTGAATCACCTGCCCTTGCAAGGTGGCAAAAGAGGCTGCCCCGATCCAAAACAAATGCATTCTGAAACACTGTGGATGAAAGCCCACCACCGCTAAGCCCCACTTCAATATGGTAGCAAACTGAATCCTGGTCAATGGATCTTTGCTCTCATTGCACAACCAAAACAGGCCACCCCATGGCCTTAATCCTAATAAGATATGTGCCCAATGGACCGGGCAAGTAATGAGTTTAGGAGCCAGCCGAAGGTGAACCCAATCACCTTTGCCCAAGTGATCCATCTTACTGCATCAATAAACCCTGTCACCACAGGAGGCACCTGGATATTGCCACCAACTCACGAACTCCAAGTGCAGCAAAGAAGGCAAAGGAAAATGCACTAAACAGCTGCACTTCAAACACACTCTAGGTAGGGCCTGCAGGAGTGCACAAAGAATATCACGCCAGATGGGTTGTCATAGCGACTCTCGCAAAATCACTAACCAGCTTCCGCACCAAGAATGATGCTGTGGGATCATCCTGCCCCTGAACCTTGGCTACAAAGACAACACTAGCCAGGTCTCCTAACAGGACATCGAGCGATAGTCAAATGCTCCCTCAATAAAAATCAAAACATCCCTCTGTCCAATCATCCAATCCAGAACAATAGACCCAACAAGTACCAGACCTACAAATCAGTGCCAGCCCTCCAGATAGCCTTCCACGTGTTCACGGCTAATGCAGACCTCAGCAATCTTGCAAATGACCTGGAAGGCCATCCCAAAAATGCTCCAGCATCTGTTTAGAGGAGTCGTCCGCTCCTGACGCCAGTGCCCAAAACCAAGCCCACTGCAAATTAGATAAAGAATCTGCTATTGCATTATCCACACCTGGAACATGCTTTGCCACCAGCATCATGTTCAAATGCAAACAGCACAGCACTAGCAAACACAGAAGTTACACCACCAACGATGAATTGGCGGACTGTCTGTTGACTCTGTGCATGACTGCTTTATTGTCGGAATGCAAGACCAAGCTCCAATGCCGCATATGCTATTCCCATATTGATAATGCCATCCACATTGGAAAGAGTTCCAAAAAGGCAATATTCTGACACCAAACTCTGTTATGCCAAATGCCAGACCAAGATTCCGCACACCATGTAACCCCAAAATAAATCCCAAACCCAGTCCCTCCAGAAGCATCCATGTACAGCTCAAGGTCATGGTTTGAAACTTGACAATTGCCAGACATGAACCCTTTTAAAATCCTACAAACACCCAACCAAAGGGCCAAATCAACTCTCACCCCACTGCTCAATTGGATAAAATGATGCTTCCTCATTCTCTTATACCCATAACAATCTTTCCGATCTCACCTTTAAGCCATGCTGGCTGTCCATTGGCTTTCTTTCCACCTTTAAAGCGTGAAATACATCTGGTCTGGGCTTCTAAGATAGTATTTTTAAATAATGCCCAGGCCTAATATAAACCCTTAACCTTTGCAATTGCTTCTTTTAGTTTTTTCTTAACCATTTTCCTCATTTTAGCTGTCTCCTTTTTGAAAGTTAAATGCTAGCAAGGTGAATTTCCTTAGTATCCTCCCTCCATTTATTAAATCAAATGTGATCATGTTATGATAGCTATTGCTAAGCAGCCCCCAAAATAGTTAGCACTAAGGACTAGGTCTAAAATAGCTTCACCTTGTGTCAGTTCCTGAACCAGCTGCTCCATGAAGTAGTCATTTTCTTCATCTAAAAACTTTATCTCCTTAGCATGTCCTGATGTGACATTGATCCAGTCAATTCTGTTCATTCTGTTAAGGGAGATGGTAGTACACCCTACTGTCAATTCCTTCTTTTTTACATGGAATTTCTATCCATAGGGGTTCTACAGTATATTTTCTTTCCTGTAAAACCTTTATTCTGTTTGATTCAATGCCCTCTAATATATAGAGCCACCCCTCCACCAATGTGATCTACCCTATCATTGTAATATTGTTTTTAGCTTTGTAACATAGTGTCCCATTGGTTATCCTCCTTTCATTAGGTCTCTGAAATGCTAATTATATATAACTTTTCATTTATTGCTATATATTCTAACTCTCCCATCTTATTTTTTAGACTTCTAAAATTTGCAAACAGGCATTTCAAAGTTTGTTTTTTTTCTAATATTAACAGTCTGGATATTTGATGACAGGGTTAACCTGATAACCTTTCAACTTTGATTTTTACTTAAAGGCAGCTGGGTTACTTTTACCTTTATTGGAACTTCTGCACTGGGATGTCCTGACTTCCCTGTTTTACTAGTATCCTGTAAAGATACATCATTCTGAAAAATGCAAGATTGGGCAACTGTCTGCTTTCTCCTGTTACCTAGTTTAAAAGCAGCTCTATCCTCTTTTTAAATGTTAATATCAGCAACCTGGTTCCATCCTGGTTAAGGTGGAGCCCATCCTTTTGGAAAAACCCCCTCCCCCGTTTTCCACAGAATATTGACCAGTTTCTAATAAATCCAAAACCCTTTTCCTTCCACCATCATCTCATTCACACATTGAGTCTCCGGAACTCTGTCTGTCTTTGGGATCCTGCGGTGAAATGGGAAGCATTTCTGAGAACACTAACCTGGAGATTCTAGATTTCAACTTTCTACCTAAAAACCCAAATTTGGGCTTCCATAACCTCCCTTGCACATTTTCCTATGTCATTACATAAGAACATAAGATATGCCATACTGGGTCAGACCAAGGTCCATCAAGCCCAGTATCCTGTTTCCAACAGTGGCCAATCTAGGTCACAAATACCTAGCAGTTTCCCCAAAAGACACAGGTTCCACAATGCTTGTATTGGAGCAATCAGTGGATATTCTGGGTCCACTTTAATAATAGCTTATGGACCTTCCCTCCAGAAACTTGTCCAAACCTTTTTTAAACCCGGGGCTTTTACTACATCCTCCGGTAGCAAATTCCAGAGTTTGATTACATGTTGAGTGAAAAAATATTTTCTCTTATTAGTCTTAAATAGGTTACCCTGTACCTTCATTGCATGCCCCCTAGTTTTTCTATATTTTGATGGCATAAACAATCGATCTATATTTACCTGTTCCACTCCATTAATTTATAGACCTTTATCATTGGTACTGACATGTACAAAGACAGCAGGCTCCTCCCCAGTACTATTTAAAACCTTGTCTAGGAGGCACGTGAGGTCGTCAACCTTCGTACCAGGCAGGCATATTACCAGGCAATCCTCACATCCAACAGCCAACCAGCTATCTACATTTCTACTATCGAATCGCCAACTATAACAGCCATCCTAATTCTTCTCTCATAGTCCTGGAGACACATCCTTGGTGCGAGAGGGTATTACATCACCTAGAGCAGGGATGGGCAATTCCGGTCCTGAAGGGCCGCAGACTAGTCAGGTTTTCATGATGTCCCTAATGAATATTCATGGACCTATTTCCATACAATGGAAGGTAGTGGATGCAAATAGATCTCATGAATATTTATTAGGGACATTATGAAAACCTGACTGGTCTGCGGCCCTCCAGGACTGGAATTGCCCACCCCTGACCTAGAAGACAGATTCTAGCTACAGGATCATTTCCTGCCACACCAAGATGATGTTTTCCTTTCACATAACCTCTCTCCTCCATGGCAGCAGAGATGCTGCCAGACTGGAGGTGGGACTTATCTACTATATCCCTGAAGAGCTTGTCTATATAACTCTTTCTGCCTCTGCTCCTTCAAGTCTGCTAGCTCAAGACTAGATCAGACTAGCTTATTTTCCACAAACACCACAGGTGTGTTATTTACTTTGGGGGTCATTCTGTCCTGCAAATAGTGGGGATGAACGTCCTGTTGGGATGTCCATCCCCACTATTCATCCCCCTGCCGGCCCTTGCAAAAGCCTCCCTGTATGAACAGCGAGTTTGAATGGGGAGGTCTAGATGGGGGTAGGAGGGAGCATTCTAGAGGCAGATCAAGGGTGGGGCATGGCGGGCCATGACCCCGGACATACAGGGCCAATTCAGAGGTCAACCCTCTACGTACAGGGCATTGGATCTAGATGGGGAACTTATTCCACCTTGAAGGTGAACTAAGTCCCTCTGGATATTGTAGGATCCCTGAGCTGGGCCACTGGAAGCAGGTGCAGAGGCGCAGGGGGTTCCTCGCAGCCCGACCCTGGCAATGGATTGCCGGATCGGGGGTCGGGCTGTGGGGAAATAGGTTTCTTTTGCACGGCAGGGGATCACAGCTCCTGAATGGAGCCACAGTGCCTGAGGTAGGTTGGCATGTGGTTGGGGGTGCAACCCGATCAAAATCAGGGCCCGGCCTGCACATCCAGGCCGTAGACGCGATTCTGATCCCGTGGGCACATCTAGCCCCTGTGGGATCAGAATCTGGTCTACCTCTGTATGTCCCGATTCTGATCAGCTGCCCAGGGGCTGCACAGCCTGAATGGAATGGGCCTCTTTGCATACAGTAATAATGAAGAGCCTTTCATTCTTTGTATCTCATTAGTTACTAATGTGCACTGTGTGTTATGGTAAAGTAATGGGTGATTTGCCATTTAAGGCATATTAAGTGTCAAATATTGTATCTTCTCTTAATCCAATGTAGAAAAATGAGATGAAAAAGAAAGATAAATATCAAGAGATGAAGAAAGGAGAAAAAGTAAAATGGAAAGAGCAGCATTGAAAAGGAATTGGAAGACTATAGTCGAGGAAAAAAAGAAAGACAACAATGTAAAAAATACAAACCAAAAGCATCCAGATGACAATGGTAGAAAATTTATTTATATTCTCTTATATACTGTGCTATTCTGCTTCAGTGTGGTTTACATTGAACAGGACATTCTAACTTGGAGATAACTATTTTATAGGGAACATGGGCTATGGAGGGTTAAGTGGCTTGCCCAAGACCACAAGGAGCACCTGTGGGACTAGAAACCCCAGTTCTTCCAGCCCAAGGTTGCTGTCCTCTAGTGGAATTTGAACCCCTGACCTTCTGGCCTGAAGTACCTTGCCCCAACCACTAGGCCACTCCTCCACTCCAAAAAATAAGCATAGGAAAAGTTTTTTTCTTCTAGTTAATGTAATGTATAACATAGTGATCTGTTGGCTGTATAGCTCCAGGAATAAAATAGATTTTCTGCAGGCTGTGCGAACTTTATTGGATCAATGTATGTATTATACAAAAATACCAAGACAAGTTGAGACCACAGAGATCTCTTGAGCAAATACAAATAAAGTCTCTCTTGTAACATCTGAAGAAGAGACCTCTGCATTTCAAAAAGCTTATATCCAATATTTTTAAATAACTCATGTATTGATCAAGGAAAAGCTATCACAGACTGTGGAGAGTGCAAGTTACTCCAGGAGCCATGCAACTACTACATCACTGTGTTAGAATTCCAGTCACTAACCTGAAAATATATATATATATATTTTTACCCTTGTAATACAGAACAGGAGTTTAGGTCTAGACCTGACTTCAACATTGGTGTAGCCACTGAAGGGGTAATATCGAGCCTTCAGCGGTCAGCAATTTATTTTTTTAATGCCAGCCACCACAGGTTAAAAAAAATCCAGATATTCAGTGACACTATCAGGATAGTGGCTGTCGCTGAATATCTGATAGAGCAAGTGCTGGTACTATCAGATAGTGGTGATATTCAGACGCTATCCGGATAGCTTATCTGGATAGCACTTAGGTAGCTTTTTCCCACCCTAAGTTATGCAGATAGTTATTCAAAGAATGGAACTAAAAATTGCAGTTATGCAGAGAGCTAAAGTCTTTCTAGGCACTATCCAGATAGTGTCAAGACTGTTGTAGATATCTGGATAGAGCCAGTAAATATCTCTGTCAGTGGCACTTATTTGGTTAGTAGGTGATGCTAATCGGATACGTCTTATTAAATATCGGCCTCTCAGTGGGATAAATCAAGTATGTCTCTTAACTGATATGACAGAGCGCCTCCTCACCCACTGGGAAAAATGAGACAGTCATCCAAGTAGTTCAATGCAGACAGATCTTATTGAGAATGGCCTTAAGCTCAGTGGGGGAAAACCAAATGAAATCTTATATATTTTCTAAATTGATCTCACTATGTGTTATTACTTCCTGGTTCCCTTTCTTGACATTTGTTAATGAAGGTACTTTACATTTTTCTAGATTAATTTCCTCTCTACCTCTAAGGTCCTTTGAGCAATAGCAAATTTTAGATAGCACATGGAGATCGGAATTAAGACGTCAAGGTCAGGACGTACACTGATCTGGCAGTATTCTAGAAAAGGCTCTGTCAAAGGTGGGGCCTTTTCTAAAGGAGTGGCCTAGTGGTTGGGGCAAGGTACTACAGGCCGGAAGGTTGGTGGTTCAAATCCCACTAGAGGACAGCAACCTTGGGCCGGAAGGACTGGGGTTTCTAGTCCCACAGGTGCTCCTTGTGGTCTTGGGCAAGCCACTTAACCCTCCATTGCACATGTTCCCTGTAAGTATTAGTGTATGTCTCATATATCCCCTCGTGTTAAATGTATCCCCCAACCGCTTTGACCCAGTGAAAAGCGGGATATAAATGCAGATAAATAAATAAATAAAATAAATAAAATACGTATAAGCACTTAGTGTATGCCTATTTGCTGACATACAGAGGTTGAGGAGCAATTCTGCATATCTACAAATGGGAAAAATCAACCAAGGGAACTTGGCAACTTATAAGTTTATGTGGCCCTTTTGCAAACATATATATATATATATATATATATATATGCTGTGAATTCACTACAGAGATGACTATCTTTATTAATTTCAAGTTAGAAGCAGAAATAAAAATAAAGGGATGACCAGAAATAAAGGGATGACCAGGAATAAAGGGATGACTAAAAAGAAGAGTTTTAAAAATCTATATGTGCCAGGGAGCAGCTGTAAATCCCAACATGGACAATTTTGGTCATATGCATACATTTTCTATATGAAATAGGCAATGCATGTGTAGATCTTTTACCTTCTCAGGCCATGCGTTAACCCACCCTGACATGCCCCCTTGCACTTTATGGGGGTTATTTTAGAAGCTCTATTTGTGCTTTGGACATCTGAAATGGGCATAGAAACATCCAAAGCACAGACATATCCATCTGCATTTTAGAGAATGTGTGACTATGGACATTGTTAGTGTAAGGACATCCAAGTCTGAATGAGGGCATTGCCGAGGCATTCCTATGAAACTGGATGCCACTGTAATCTCAGAAACATCTATTGTCGCTTCTAAGGTTATACCTGCTCCAGGCACAACGAGGCATCAGGAAAGCACTTGTTTTAGCCATAAAACATCCATAGGGTGCAGAGAAAATGGCACTCCACCATCCCCAGTTCTCTGTGCAAATCACAAAGATAGCAGTGGTGGGATGTGAACCCCAACTTCGCTTTCCTAGCCCACTACGATATCCATTAAGTTATTCCTAGATGTCCACACTCTGGAATACTAATCTGGGTATGCCTACATAGACACCCCTGCAGACATCCCTATCAGGCTCGTCGATGTTTGTGAAATAGTGTCTGAGCTTGGATGTGCCTGCTTTTTTTCAGATGTTCTGGCTTGGACATCCCAGATTACAGGTGGATGTCATTTGTAAAATGTAATTTACAGACATTTCTTATCTGCATGATCCAATCCTCTAGGTAGATTACAATTTTACACACATAATAAAACACGCAATACTATACACAATAAAACAACACTACATCGTCCTTCCCCATGCTTCCTGGTTCATAAGACCATTACCACTCACTGCTGTCCAATCACATCACTAAATACTTGCTGAAACAAATGAGATTTCAAATGCTCATGAAAAAGGGAAAGATCTAACAAAGCCCTGAAATTAGCTGGTAAAACCTGTCTCAATTTAGGAGCTACCATATCAAACATGCACTCTCTCAGCACACTGAAATGTACCTGCCTGTGTGAAGGGAGGTCCATTAATGTCATGCTCACAGATCTCAAAAAACGAGGAGGATGATAAACTTCTAAGATGGATGATAAATTCCAAGGTGCTTCATGATGTAATGCCTTAAAGGCTAACATTATGATCTCAAACATAATGCACCGCCGGAGTATGTTCCGACCTGCCAATACCAGTAATCGAGCTGCGTTTTGAATTAGTTATAAAGCATGAAGAACATACAGCATGTCGGTAACCTAATTATTGCTTGAGATCACTAATGCTTGAATCATTGTCTTAAATTTTCAGGACACAGTAAAGGCCTCAATCTTCAAATGATACATGGTCTATGAAAAACCTTTTTTTGTAACTAACTGCACTTGCGGACGCATGGATAATTGTGTGTCATATATTACTTCTAGACTTATAACTTGTTGAGCTATTTTGAAAGTTTGATCATCAATCTCTAAATAAGCCTGTAAATCAGATGGAGTATCCCAAGACAAATATACAAATTCTGTCTTAGCTCCATTTAGCACCAATTTGTTACGGGTCATCCACATAAAAAGAGATAAGCTTTAAAATGTCATCGCTTGAGATAGTAACTGACATATAAAATTGAATATCATCAGCATACGAGTTATATGCAGTAATTCAACCCCAGTGTGGCAAGTAACTTACATAAAGATGTAATATAGATGTTGAACAAGATCTAGGACAAAGCCGATCCCTGTAGTGACACGACTGGCAAACATCTAACTTAGCCATTGCTCTGTCAAAAAAGAATGAAATCAATACCGAAGTCATCCATAAACTCATAAATCTTATAACCTTTCAATCAGTAATGATGAACCATGTCAAATGTGGCACTTACATCACGCTTCACCAAGAAAAATGCTAGACCATGATCAAAGCTTCACAGGATCTGATCAGATATCGAGAAGCAATGTTTCCATGCCATGATGAGGGTGAAAACCAAATTGTTTACAAACTCCTGCAGCTGGCTTAATACTAACCTTTCCATAACTTTGGCCATAAAATGTAAAAAAGACACACTGGTCTATAATTTAAAGGATCCATTTCATCCAGCAAAGATTTTGTTTTAATTGGATACACTGAAGCTTCCTTCAACAGTCACGGTACAATATTATTCTCACAGGATCTGTTGATCAAGAAGTAACTCAATCAGAAATATATTTTCCTAAAACCTTGAAGGACTGAATTGAACAACCATCCAAAGGACTGCTTCAATGGGGAGATAGTGTCTCAATGATGCCATGACGTTTTGTGGATCCAAAGTTCCTTTGAGCCCATACTATTACTGGTCCCACCTCCCCTGCCCCCCTCCCCTCAGTAAGGTCATGTTGGCTCCAAGCTCAAGAAGCCAGGAACAGCACCAGAGGCATGATGCACCAGAGTATGAGCACCAACTTAGTCACGGTCTTTCGTCGGCGTGACAAAGGAGCTCCTTAGAAGTTAAATTTTGCACAACTGAAAAAAGTTGATTAGGTTGTCCCTAACGTGTATAAATCACCCTATTATAATATTGTTTTTTTTGTCTCATTCACTGCTTAGCAATATTCTTCCAGAGAGCTATAATATTCTCTCTCTGCAAAATGGTCAAACAGTACCCTTCACTTCCACTTTACTGTCTAATGGTTAAGCCAGATTTGTGGGGCAGATTTAAAAAAAGGTTTATTGAAATGATATTGAGGTTTTATCTTAAAAAGATAAAAGGTATCACAAAGTTCAATGTATTAAATCAATATACAAATAATCCAAACATATAATGTCTGAGCTTGCATAACCCTTAGTTCCTTTGTGTCTCAAACAGATTTGAAACCCCCTTGTTTGTTTGTTTAGCAAGAGGGGTAGCCAGTAATGAAGCTGAGGTGGATGGATGAGAAGTAAATATGGACATTTCTTTACTTTTTGTCCCTTTTTGTTTTATTCCAGTGAAATATTACAGTATTTCCATAACTGCCTCTGTTTCTAGGGATGGGTAAAGGACCTTTGGTCTAAATTACAACATACTGGCACAGGTGCTGGTGCTACCAGGCAATATTCAGAAAGGAGAGTTGCTGCTTTAAGTACTAAAAATAGCTCTGAATTGTCGAGTAACAAAAAATTGCACTGTTTTACTGACCTTTGTGAGTGAAAATTGGGATGGAGCCCTTCATGACGTCAGTGTTTCCTTTTCCTTGTCTCACTGCAGGTAATATCCATACACCAACAGTACAGTTCTCATTTTAATGTTTACAGTGTGGCACACCAACTATTTAACATAGCCTAATTATATTAGGCAGCTCTTTTTCAGCTAACAAATATAGAAATCCTTACTCCTTTCTTTGGATTAAAACTAAACCAGACAACATTGACATTTCTTTTCAGCAGATTTTTCAGCAAAGGAACACATTTACTTTGTCAACTATGTTATTAACTAAACATTTTCCCTTGACCTCCTGCAGAAACCTCTATTCTCCTGGTTTCTCACTTGGACAAGCTTCTAGAGGGAAAAAGTCTATAAAGCATTAACAACGAGGTAAAATTGGGTAAAAGTAGAGTTTATCCCTGGAGGTAAGCAGCATGGAATCTAGCTACCAGGTACTCTTGACTTTGATTGGGTACTGGGCTTGTTGGACCTTTCATCTTATTCAGAATGGCAATTTGTATGTTCTTGTCCTCCTGCCTGTGATTTAAGAAGCTGTTTGGTTCTTCTTTCTCTACTTGCTATTTATCCTGAGCTACAAAGTTGCCGGTGAGACTTAGAAATTAAAGGGCATAGACAGCAAGAGGTTTGAACGTCGGTGGTTTGCTGCTGTGCATGACATGACATGGTCGTTGCTCACCAGAGAAAAGTCTCCCTGCCTACAATGTCATCACGGAGAGACCCTGCAGTGCTATTTAAATCTCAACAGTCATTCCACAGACATGGAGGTGACCTGTGGTCATGTGCCCGAAGGGGTGCGAGACCAAAGGGGCACACCTCTTGAGTGCCCCTTTGGGGCCACTTCAAGCTCTGGAGGCCTTGGAGTTAGTCATGGGAGATGCCTAAGGGGTATGGAAAAAGGAAAGTCAAGCAGACAAGAAAATCATCTTACCAGTGTCTAAACCAAAAGGACCATTGGTACTATGGATTTGCATGTTTGTTCTCTGTCAGAAGTGAAGGTAGGACCAGAGCCTTTATTGCTTGACTCTCTCTCACCTCAATCCTCTGGTGCCTCCCTTAGTCCCATCATCAGGATCCCACCACCTAACCCGGATTCTCTTCTGGCTGGCAGAAAAGGGGAGGGGGGTTTCTAATCCTTTCAAGGGACCTCAGTGTGGCATTAGAGTGACCCTCAACTGAGGACCCACCACAAGCCCAATCAACAGGAATCTCTTTAGAATCTATATATGCTGTTAAAAAGCCTGCGGAACAGTGTTTGGTATCATTAGTTTCTGCTGCTGATGTCACTTTACTAGATATTTGGAAAGTGGTTTCAGAGACTAATTCACTTCTGCAAGGTTTTATGGATCAGACTGTTAGGTTTTCAGAAAAAGTGGTAAAAAAACCTCTAAGGTTTTCTGTCTCTACCACTCAATGGCTTGAAAAACTAGAAGGACAAGTTGATTCACTTCATTCTGCGGGTGTGCTGGGACTGAAAGTAGTATGTTTTATATAAACAAATTGAATCATTAGAGAATACATTTACATCTAAGAACCTGAGATGTTTAAATTTTCCTAACATGATTTCTGCCTCCTTTAATGCTGATTAAGAAGTATTATAAGGATTTATTATTACCTGAGGTGGATAGAATTATGGTTTCTAATATCTGCCAGTGCTGTGGCTCGGAACGATGATGTAGCAAAAGTGGTAGAAGAATCTGTATTTGATTTAACTAATTTCCTTGAGTCTACAAATGAGTTGATTTCCTCCTGTGCTACTTTAATTGTATCCGTGTGACGAGGCAGACAAAGTAAAAATTTTGAAGGGTTATTTTTCAAAAAAGTATTTCTTGTTTCATTGTCAAAAGGTCTCCATTTTCCGGGATGTGTCATGAGCTACATGGGCACGGAGAAAGTCCTTCCTGCAGCTGAAACCTCGGGTTCTGTCTGCAGGGGGGACTTTCTTCTTGCACGTTCCATGTAAATGTTTAATTGCCATAGATGGCGTTAGATATGTTTATACTGATCATTTGCAACTTGAGAGTTTTTTGGAAAATAGATAAGGGTTTGGCTGGGAGATGTCTTTGGATTATATTAATTTTTTTGTTTTGTTATATTCATTGTTATGGGTGGGTTCTCCTGATTGTTTAAATGTAATTTCCTCCCCCAATCGCACTGAATGTTTTCCGTGATGTGGACTGTAAAACCAAGACTATTGTGGAGTCTAGTTTTGTTTCTCATTATAATGGGTGGTAATTTCTTGAAGTATGGCGGATTGTATATACTTGAAAATCCAATTTAAAAAAAAGAAATGAAAGGGCATGCTATTCAAAGGCATTTACATGGTTTGCAGACCCTTCCTGGATCCCCTTCTCCCCCTGCTTCTACTAACCCTCTTTACCTTCCTTCCCTTTTCTGTCTCTCTCATCCTCCAACCAGTCCCCACCAGTCTGTCTCTTTCTCTCCCTCCCCCTGATCAGTTCCCAGTAGCCATTCTCTTTGTTCCTCTTTTCTTAGCCCTGCAGACCCCTTGAAATGATATCACAGATTGGGAATCATTGCTATAAACTTAACACTAGAAGCCCCAAAGTACGTCAATTGACGTAAATGCATCTTCGAAGTTGTATAACAGTAGAACCATGTCAGTCACGTTCCATGTCTTTGTTAGCAAGGTCAAGATGTTCAAATATGTGCATCGAAAATTAATGACAGATGCACCACCTAGCGGGAAAATGAATTTATACCTAGAAGCCCCAAAGTACCTGAGTTGACGCTCTCAATTGTCTTGGATGTGTCAATTGAAATACTTTGGGGCTTCTAGGTATAAATTCATGTTCCCGCTAGGTGGCGCATCTCAATCACTGTTTACAATTTTACTCCGACATTACAAACAATAAACACACGATGATGACATGTAATGACGTCACATACTGCACGTATTTAACAAATAAGTAACTTCACATTAATTCACATCTGTATTTCATGCTAAACACAGTTGTCGTGATAATGCGTCAATTGATGCACTTTGGGGTTTCTAGGTAAAATTCCTTTTGGGGCTTCTAGTGTTAAATATGAATATTAAGGACCTTTTGTGCATACTAAAGATATTGAGTTAGGCAGGAAGGCATGTTAAGGGTGGTGTAGAAGGCATGTTAAGGGTGTTGTAGAAGATGTTAGCATGAGCACACATACAAATTTGTAAGCCCAATATTCGAAATGACAAACATTTACTGTAGCCATTAAAATGTACGAGTTCCCTGGCTTCAAAGGCACTGAATGGATAGCTCCAGAGAAAATCACTATAACAATGTTCTGCATAGTATGGGGGTAGAATTAGGGGCACAGCGTGCTTGGTAACATGTAGCTAGCTATATGCCCGACAGCAATGTTCAGCTGCTATATGTGTAACTATGCATTCACTATAGGCCTGCTGAAAAACAGTCCTAAAGTAAACCCCATAACTATATGTATAACAGCTCAATATGACCATCATACATGTGGAGCGCAATTCCATATTGTGCAAGTTCGGCCCATCCGGGTGTCCAAAAAATGAACAGGGCACAGTTGCACCTTATTCTGCCACCGCGGGAGCTATATGTTCCTATGACTACAGAATCAGGTTGCCTGGGCAAGCTGGAGTGCACAGTATGCTGAGCAGGGAGACGTACAGCAGGCTGCCTGTCTCCACCGCTCAATGCTCCTGCTGGTGTGCTGGTACCATGGCGTCCCGTCGCCATGGCACTGGGATGTCCAGCAGGAGCAAGCAAGGTCTGACAGTGCTGCAAAGTTCTTTTCCCCACCACTAAAACCTCAGCAGGGTCTGCCAGAGCTGGGATTGGGTGGGGGGGGGGATTCACCTGCACCCACTCCATGTCATTGTGGGGCTGCCTGGCCCAATTGCTGTTGCTCCCGGGACTTATTCCACCTCCAAGGTGAAATAAGTTGCACGTACATCCTGCCCCCAGTGGATGTACAGAACCCTGACCAGAATAGGCCCTGTATGTCCAGGTGCTGTGGCCAGCCCCTGCTATGCAGACTTTCTGCCTCTGACCCTTTTCCTCCCATCCCCATCCAGTACTCCCCGCACAACAGCCCATGCATGCAGGGAGCACTGGCAGCTGAATATGGTTCCAGTGAATAGCGGGGGCTGTATGTCCAACCCAGACATACAACCACGATTTTCACTGGTCAGAATCTACCCCTTAGCTACTAGCAGTCAGCAGTGAATCCATATATTCAGTACCACTGAGTATTTAGACAGGTATTCTTTCTGATTGCTTTTATTTTGTGTGCATAAGTTTTTGCATATGATTTTATGCACTCGGCTCTAGTCCCTGACAATCTAAGATACATTAATGATCTGTCAACGTTTCGTAAGGAAATTAAAAAATATATTTTTATTGCAAACAAAAATATCCAATCTAAGCTCTCATCTCAACCAAAGCCTACAGATCTTTTCATCTCCTAAATCTCTGACACAGTTGATTTAATTCAAATAGAGGCACATTCCAGTGTGGCCGTCCAGGCCCCTGTGCATCCGATAAGAATCGGGACGTCCAGAGGTAGACTCAATTCTGATCAAGCGGTGCTAGATGTGCTTGCAGGATCAGAATTAGGTCTAGGGGCTGAACGTTCAGGTCAGGCCACGTTTCCGAGTGGCCTGCATACACAGCCACTTGCCCGGCTGCAGTGCCATGGTGTCCCATTGCCATGGCACCGTGGCTCCATTCAGGAGTCGCGAAAGCCAGCTACTGATGATTTTCTTCATTTTCTGCAGCTGGACCCTCAATCCAGCCTCCTATGGCCAGGGTCCAGCTGCAGGAAACTTCTTGTATCCCCCTTTTTTCTGCTGCGGCCCCCACAACAGGATCCCCCAATGTCCAGGGGGACTTATGCCACCTCTGCAGTGGAATAAGTCCCCCATCTAAGTTCACAGCCCAGACGTACAGTGCAGACCTCAGAATTGGCCATGTACATCCGCAATCACGGACCATCAAAGACCCGCTCTCATTCCACCTCCAAAATGCCCCCTCATGCCCCCATTTAAGCCTCCCTGTACAAACGTGTTTGTAAGGGGATGCTTTTGCCTGGGCTGGCAGGGTGGCTAATAGTGGGGATGGACATCCCAATGTCATTCGCGAGACAGAATGACCTCCAGACTCTCTGTAAATGTGTCAGATCTAAGTAGTTAAGATGCATGCATATACGCTCTGTAAATGTTATTTAAGCAGTTCATATTGAAATCCTACATCTAGCCTATTGCATTGTTATAATATTACATTTTAGAGTTACTTTCTATGTTACACTTGTTTCTGATGCAATTGTTTTGTTTATTGTAAACTGCCTCAAATAAAATACATAAATAAATAAATAAATAAATATATATTTCTTTATTTACACCGTAGACGGGGCAGGAGCAGGAGGGGACCGTTCCTGGACACATGGGTTCAAAATAGGCACTCACTTGCCTCTTTTTATAAAATTACCCCGATAGTAGTGTTTGTGGATTGAGTGGAGGGGGGCATTAGTAGGGCCGGCACTAGGCATGTTCAGCCATATCTTCTGCACATGGCCCAATGCTAGGTGAGACCTTGCTCTCTCAAGTCAGCAGCTGAAGCTTCGCCTACAGTCACGACACATCCCTCTTTCTCTCTCTTACCCTCCCTCTCCATCCAGTATCTTCATGCTCCTGTGGCCCCCTCAAACCCCTTGCTCTTTGCAGAAAAAAAAATAAATGCAGCACTGAGCTTCACGCTGAAGAGCTGAGCAAGATTCTGCTGGCCCTGTCACCTCAGCAGCAGGAAATGTGCATCGGGGCGGGGGGGGGGGGGGGGGCGGGATCAGCAGAGCATTGCCCCATGCTTCAGCATTGATGCTTGGCGTCACATTGCTTTTTGTTGCTGCCACTGGAAGAAGAGGTTTGAGGGGGCCACTGGAGAAGAAAAATTCAATCCATCATTGATGGGTGCAAACATTTTAGAGGGGCCATTGGGGGAGTTAGTCTATTCATAAGGTGGGATACTTCAGGCAGTTGCATTCTTACCACTATGATATGGGGTAGGAACCTGGAAGAGAGGAGAGATTAACACAGAGGAATGGAAAGGAGAGAGAGAGTGTGTTTTGGGGAGGGGGGAAGATGAGAGATGAGACTGGGAGAGATGTGAGGGAAGGGTATGAAGAAGGGGAAATAAAGCAGGGAGAGAAGGTGGAGGGAAGAGATGGAAAAAGCAAAAAGAGAAAGGGGATGAAGTAGGAAAGCGGAGAGATGAGAGTGCAGGAAGAAGAGCTTTTCTTTTGACTGGAAACCCATGCAGATCACTGGGGTCTCTGAGTGCATGCTAACAAACAGGGCCCTGTGCTAACTGTGGCTGTTGCTGCATTCTTGCTTTGGATAAATGAAAGTGGATGAGACAAGGCAGGGGAGTAGGTGGTCTGCTAGTTTGTTTTCTTCATTATATGGGGGTCACATGATTTTTTAAGAGTTAAAATAAGGTCGTATTGGATAAATGTTCGGAAAGCTCTTAGATAATTAATCAGAGGTGCAAATCCACAAATTCAATGTGACAAAATCAGAATGGGATCAATCTGTTTGATCAACCTGGGGTAAGCTGGAGACTGTGCTTGGTGCTTCTGTGCACACATTGCACATTGTAGAATGTATGTATGTTCCGGAAGGGATGCATTTGTAGGGGGGAACTGGAGGATGAATCATGTGTTTAGGGAGATCTGGAGTTGTGTTAAATTGAGGGAGATACGTGGCATAGTTTACTGGAATGAAAAATGTATATCTAGATTAATGTTTACAATATTGTGCACTATTTTATGTTTGTAGCGTAAATATTTAAAGGGCAATAACCAAAGCTCTTTCAGCAGGTAAAACTACACTTTACAGGGGAAATCATGACTGATGATTTCTCAAAAGGTCCTGAGGCAAAAGAATACATGACAATGTGCATTATTTTCCTACCAGGACTTTAATCTCATTTTATCTCTTCCCGCCTCATCATGAAGTTGGTGATAGCACTCACCAAATAAATGTGCTATGCAAATATTTATTCAAATGAGTCCCCACAATGAGTCTCTACACATGGCCCCCACACCCTCTTGGGCCACCTCTGGGCATTAGGAGGTTAAGCCCTACCTTCTGGTTGCTCACAAAAGCTGTAAGCCTATCATACAGAGGGGCGTTCTCTCTCTAGGACAGAGGTTCTTAAACATTTTACCACTATAGACTCCAATGGATCATCCAGTATGTCCCCATACTCCCTTCACCAGACTATTGAAATCATATATATGTATGCAGCTAGAACAAGAACAGTTTAAAGAAAATCTTAACGATTTTATCATATTTATTCAAATCACAAATACACAAGCTAGTGAGATTTTTGCTGTTTTTGTGCAATTGAAACAGGGAATCGAGGTATAGTTACTGACAATGTTACTTGCATGTCATCTGACACATCAAGTTCATTTCTCCACTTTGATTGCAGGTTTAATACAGGGAATCCTGTTTCACAGAGGTAAGTAGTTGTGAAGGGAAGCAAAACATTCATTGTCTTCATTGCCAAGCAAGGGTAAGCTGTGATTTGCTTGCACCAAAACTGCCTGATATCCAGTCCAGCCTTTTCAAAATCGTCTTTTTCTTCTTGGAATCCAATGAAGTCATCTTTTGCAAAATCGTCACTCATCGCAGATATATCAAATGAGAATTGGCTCATGATCCAAACAGAATCCATGCTAAAGTCATTAAAACTTGAGAAGTAACCCTAAAAATCTGTACTTAGCACTTCCAAATGGTTCTTGACTTCTTGAAGAATTTCCGCAGGCAACGCTTTACCATTTCATTCCATGTTTCTAACTGTGATAATTGATAATCTAAATTTTAATCTAACATCTTTTTAATTATTCAGAGATCCAGTCCCATAACCCCATTGAAAATTAACTCATGGTAACTACAAAGGTTGTTCCCGGCACAACTGAAAAACAGCCTAACGGGTAGCAGCAGCATTAACGCAAGTGCACTTTAATGCCATCCACTGAGTGGCCATTCTGCACCCAAACTAATATGGACGTGTGATATGTGCCCACATGCTAACTTCAATGTTCTGTTCATGCCTACTCTGTCCATACCTGCCCATTTCCCACAATGCCGTGTGATGAGCTCTTAACATGGGAATTAGTATGGGTTAATGGTCATGCCTAAGTGGTAACTGTTACTGTGGTTACACGCTGAAGGTTACTGGGGCATGTTTACCAAGTCCCATGCTGATAATGTGCATTTTGGACCACATTGCTAGCATGGAGAGTCAACACTAACTTCAGGGGGCATGTGCTTCTGTCTCCCTGCAGTTAGAGCAGGCTCAGGATGAGCCGCTATGCAAGCTGGGATTCAGGAGCAATTAACAACAGCCTTTGAGGAGGCACGAAGTGCACCTGTGCTAAGGGTGTCAAGCGCAGTTAGTGTAAACCACAAATGCCTATGCTAGTAGTGAGATACTGGCGATGCCTGAATTCTGCCTCTGTCATGCCCAATCCCCAGCTCGACATCGCAAACATTTAGTGGTAGGGTCCAGGGTACATTTTAGCTGGGCACCACTGTTCCCTCTAAGCTGTGCGCGTGTGCGCGCGCACACACCTCGCCGAGAGAGCGCACATACTTTACAACAGAGCGCACAAAAATTATGGTTCTGATTCTGATAGAAAACAACACAGACATCTTAAAATTTAAAAGTTATGATTGTAATTACTAGAAATTTCCCGCTTCATTTAGTAATCGTCTATTTTCATTTAATTTGATTAAAATCAGTGTGGTGTACATACTGTATTCTGACGTGTAGTCAAATTTTAAAGTATATAACTCTGAGTGTCGTTATGTGGCACACAAAAATTTAACCTTCCTTCAAAAGCTGCACACAGCTGATATTTTATGCGCACACAGCCTACAGAAAATTAGAGGGAACATAGCTGGGCACCCAAACCACGTACTAAACCCTGTGCTACCAGATAATGCCACTAAACATGCTTTAACCACAGCGCACTTTAGTAAAAGCTTTAGTGAATGGCTTTTTTTTAAAGAGTATAGATAGCTACCCATCATAGAGTTGCTCAGCTCTGTTTACTGAGCTGAAAAACGGCACATTTCTTACAGATAAAAATTCCGTTCTCCAGGGAGGCTTATTGATAGTTCAGAAGCATGTGAGACATCTAAAGTGAAGACCTATCAACCCTGACTTTTTAAGTGCTAAGTAGTTTAGGGTAAACATGGAATAAGAATATTGTGATAAAACATATTAGTCTTTCTGGAGAGTAATTACATGAGATTTCTTTATCAGAGAATTGCAAGACTCATAAGTTTTGGATAGAGTTGAAAAACCTGTGTAAACGAATATATGATGTATGGCTCTATATATATATATTAAATGATATGAATAAATTTTTTATATTGAATCTGTCTTTAGAAGACATACAAAAATGTACTTCCAACATAAGACCCAACCACCCAACCAAAAGAAAGCCTTTTGTAGCAGTTATTTGTCTTTCTAGCTATTTTTAAGACACTGTTCAGAGATTAACCGGGTAAGGCAGACCGGTCCGCTACCTCCGCTTAGCAGCCCCCCCCCCCCCCCGACATTCAGTAGCAATAATACACAACACTTATTGGGAATTCAACTGGTCGCAGCTTTATTGACCCATTAACAATAACCATCAACAATTCCAACATTAACTTTACCCCCCCTCCCCCAGCAGAGCGAACTCTCACCAGCCATGTGGGTAGCAAAGTGACGCCGCTTCTGCTTCCGCCGTGTCCAGGCCCCGGCAAATTGCCTAGCCTCCCTCTTCCGACTTCACCATATTATTAGCAAAAGCCTGAGGGACTGTCCGGGTCGGGAGTACCCCACCCCCGCCCTACTGCTTGGCTCCGGCTCCAGACCCCAGAAACCTCCGGGATCCCGCCACCCCCTCAGCTGCAACACCCCAGAAAATGCCCCGATCGACACTCGTGCCCGAAAAAAGGGGGCGGGTGGGCGGGATGTCCGACACCTCCGGCTCCCGCGAGGGAAAGGCCGGAGGAGCCGTGACGCCCCCAAAACACCCCCCCAACGCTCGGCTCCAATTCATCCCATTGGCTCCCGCACCCTTCAGTGCCCCGCGGGAGCCAATGGGAGCTCCGCACACCACAGGCCGCCCCCGCGAACCATGAGGCACGAGCCCGCAGTGGCGCGTGACCGGCCGCCCCCCCGGTTAACGCTGGCCACGCACACGCCGAGGGGCCCGCGGCCTTGCCAAAATTAGGCTTAGAAAACAGTAAGGAAATATGAATTATGGAGTTATTTTAAAAGTGTGATTCAAGCTTTGGATGGCTGCAATCAGGCACACAAACGTCCAAATCACAGAAATCTCTGGAGGCACTTTAGAAGCTGACTCTGGAGACTTCTCCAGTGCAGGGACAACCAAAGGGTGTGGCAGAGGCATGTCTGGCCCATTCCTAAGAATATAGACATCTTAGACTGATTGTAGAAACATCCTCACTATCCAGGTTCAAATCCCTCCTCAACACTCACCTCTTTCAGCTTGCCTATGACCTACCCTCCCTCACCCACCTGATCACTCTCCGCTCTCTTTTGTATGTTCCATTTCCTGTCCATTAATGGTATTCCTTTCTTTTCCTTTACTTTGCTGTTATTTTTAATTATTTGTACACCGCTCTGATGCCTTGGCTGCCTAGGGTAGTATATCAAGAAACGATAAAGAAAGAAAGATCCTGCATGTCCCAAAAAGCATCAAAGATTATACTGCTCCAGACATGAATAAGCATTGGAAAAATGTGAATTTTGCCAGTGAAACATCCAGAGAGTATAGAGGAGGAGGTACACTCACATCCCCTATATTTTCTGTGTTGACAATGAACACTGAAGAGAAATAAGGGCTCTTGTTTTTGTTTTGCCATGCCAATAGATGTTCACGTAGCAAAGTTGCATGCGATAGATAACCCTGCCCCAAGGTTTTATAGCAAGGGTGTCTATGTGGCTGCTGGCATGGGAATCCACGTCAGAGATGTATATCGTATTCTTATAGTCAGGGCAAAACAGATGTTCCCGGCATTTTTCTGCACATTTTGCCCTGAATATCCCAGATTGCCCTTTCTAAAATGTCATTTCACATTATACAAAAGAGAATCTAAATATTCAAGAAGCAAGCAATTCAAGGGAGTTATTTAAGACTGTCAGATCCTTATTATGGACTACTAGGAAGAGATTTTATCCATTATGTAATGCTATTGCCGACTATTTCTCTAGTAAAAAGAGTTTGGAGAGATCTTTCTTTCTTCACCTCCATTTCCATTTATTTTAGTTATAGGTCTACTATATTACACCGTATTAAGAACATATATTCTACCCAAATACACGTTGTTATGATCTAAGATCTTCCTGACTCATGAAGATGCTAAATACTGAGTTCATTAATGTCTATAATCGACATGCGTTTAATAGAAGGCCATTTGACAACATAACAAAGTAAAAAAAAAAAAAAAGACTACTGATCAATACTGTACACCTTGATGGACCCTAATACCTTGGCTGAGAATATACCTGTTGTCAACACGCCTTTTAGGGCAATTAATTGAGAAAGTGGTTCAGGTTCAGCTAGAGAATTTCCTGTTAATAGGAGCATATACAGTAGTAATTAAAATGAGATGATGAAAGTAAGGACCCTTGTGGCACCCCACAGTTGTTAAGAATTGGAGCCATATTCATTCAGGACAATCCTCAGATATCACGGGAGTAATTTCATAAGGAGTTGCCTTAAAGGAGCTCTTTAAGTCATTTACATGTGTATAGGGGCCACGTATGGGTGTAAATGACCTCTTAAAAATAGCACCCCACAAAAATAGACTCATTGATTTGATGGTGCCAATTTTGCCGATGGGCATGCACAAGGGTAGAGTTTGAGCATATTTAAAAAATACAGGCGTTCTCGGCCACTAATGCTATCCTTTTATAAAGAAAAGCCTACTTTTCTTTATAAAATAATGTCAAAGTAGATGCTTACTCTCGCGCCCAGAGTAGGTGCCTCCTGATAAAATTACCCTTGAAAAGTAGCAAAACATTTTTTTTAAATCTTTGATAGCTGTTAGAGCATGTAATAGTTTGCAACATTAACTATTGCAATGTTTGTGCATTTCTGTGTCATTAGTGTATTCTATGCTGTCTTGAAAATTTGTATGGAAAGAAATATACAAATTTTTAGTTATTTATGATTATGTGTTTAATAAGTGGCAATGACTCTGTTCTAGAACTTAGGGGGATATTTTATAACAGGTCACCTAGGTTGAGAGGACAAGTAGGCAACTGCTTGCAGCTTATTTTATAAAGACACCTGGGGCATCTTTACTAAACCATGCTGTCGGCACAGGATTTAGTGGACAGTGTGTCACACTAAAAGCACAAGACTACACTAAGGGGTATGTTTACTAAACCATATTAACGTGCACCCGGCGATAGTGTGCAGGCTGCCATAATAGGAGTGGGCGTGTCGGTCTTAAAGTAGCAAAACGGGATTATTGCGCGATAATGCGCGCTGCTGCGCACATTATCGGGCGAAGCGCCGCTAAGCGCGTTAACACATGGTAATCTTAAGTAGGCGCCCAGAGATACAAATATAGAAACAGAGGTGTAGCACAATGGTTAATACACTGACTGATAGTACAGGGGGTCATGAGTTTGATCCCCCAGTGTGCCTAATGCATAAGGCTGGCTGAGGTATCACCCTTTACTTTAGGTAGTGATTTTTGAGGCATTTTACTTTTATTTTAATTAGTGCTGCCAGCAAACACACCCTCACAGTGGCGTAACCTAAGGTGCCGCATAAGGCACCCCATAACGCACTCCATAGGGCACATTATAAAGTGCACTGTCCGCCAAGGCACCCTATAATGTCCCCTATAGGACACCTTATAAGGCACCTTATAAGGCACTTGATAGGGCGCCTTATAAGGCGCCCTATAAGGTGCCTTATAAAGCGCCCTATAAGGCGCCTTATAAAGTGCCCTATAAGGCGCCTTAAGGTTACAGTACTCTGAGGGTGCTTTTGCTGGCAGCACTAATGTACGTTAAATATAGACAATGCCTCAGACAGCCCTATCAAATAACCCCACCATGGGTCTGAACCCATGGCTTCTAGCTTCACAGGCAGTGAAGTAACCAGTGGGCTACAGCTGCTAACAAACCCCCTGGCTGGCTGCAGAAGGACTACATGGCACCACACAAACTATCTGCTGTGGTTACCAGAATAGGGTTAACCCACCCGTACCCATGATGCAAATCAGCAGTCGACAGATGGGCACAAGATGGGGTATGCATCCACACAGCACCTCAGCCTGGTAGGGGGAACTGACCGTGTGTGGTACTGGCACAGAGTAGCCACAGACCGTCATACTGTGCGGGTACTGTGCTCACCCTGAGGGTGAGGTGGGGCGCCCAGTACCAGGTCCACAGCACCTTTCATGGCTGAAACACGCCATGCTACAGGTCCCCATCAGTGCTACTGTATGTGATAGGTAGTTCCTGCAGACACACCTAGATTACATCGGTGTCCTTTTGTATTTCTCAGTCATGTCTAGCCCTTATGGGCTATGATGCACCCAGAATAGTGCATATCCTGTGTTGGTGCCATGGTTACATAATGTAGGAGAAGGGGGGGAGAAGGGGGGGAGGAGGGGGGGGTGTTTTGACCCATAGGCAGATTATGTACCACCACAAAACCCACCCTCTGGGGCTCAGGGTGGGAAACAGGATCACCCACCGATAGATCCAAATTCTACCTCCCTGCAAATGTAGCAGTAGAGGGGACCATCAACCCCAGTCTTGCTGGGGAACAGACACCCTATAGGGCAGGCAATGCAGAGCTGTAAACATCCATAAAACAATAGCAGATAGACAGTAGGCCTGGAAATGCTTAGCTGCCCCCCACCACTATCTGACATTCTCCAGCAGCAAGCCTCCAGTCGCTGCACCCTGCACGGTGTTCCAGCAAGACACATACTAGCTGCAGACACTCTGCTAGCTAGTCCATAGTCCTGGAGGAGATGCGTGTACCCAAAACTAGGATATCAGCATACGCACCAAGCAGATAAGTCAGTGATTAAGCACCAAAAAGAACCCATAAATATCACATGAGAGGAATACTACATAACACTATGGGGGAACCTAGCCATGCCGTGGTCACTGCTCAGTCAGGGTGAGAGTGACCTCCAGGCAGGACATGCTGTGGCCACGCTGTCCATGCAGGTGGTTGCCAGGCACTACAATGTCCAAGCCATTGCCCTATGCCCTGTGCAGATGCGGCCAGGCCAGGCCACACTATTCAGGCTAGTCCCACAGTACCTTGCTCCTCATTATGCACATTGGCAGGCCAATACTGGCAACAGTGCTAGCAGTGTGGCCTGTGGAGGGTGCTGGCCGCCACCACACACTGGATAGACAGACACACACTCCACACACCTATGCCAGCATTGTGCAACTATAGAGGTGTTTGGCAGCCCTGGCCACCACACCAGTCCTGGGCACAGTGCAGGCATGGCTATGGTACGCAATACTGTTGGGGGTCACTCCCCAGGGTGGGGTCACTCTGTCATACACCAGACCTGAGGCACACTCCACAGACATCAGAAAGGTTGCTATGATGCAGCTCAATCAGCCAATTGTGCTTAACGTAGGAATTGCTATCTGCCAGTTATCATAGCAACCTTTTGATAGCTGTGTACAGTTTTCCCATGTTTAGGGTGGCATTGCTAAGGTATGCAAGTGCTAGTATGGGGAGATGCACGCAGGGCCCAACATCCTGCCTCTCCAGGAGGCTTGGGATAATGGAGCCTGTGGGTGCGTGTGTGTCTGCCCCTGTTGGCCGCTGCTCTAGGGCTGAGGTTCCCAACTCCAGTCCTGGAGGGCCAAACACCGTTTGGGTTTTCATGCTGTCCCTAATGAATATGCATGAAATACATTTGCATACCATGGGGGCGGTGCATAACAGTGCAGCACAGCCACATTTATTAGAGGCAGCATGGAACCTGAATGGTGTTTGGCCCTCCAGGACTGCATTTGGGAGACTCTGCTCTAGGTAATGCGCATGTTTATGGTGTCTGTGCTCTGTAGGGTAAAATGTGTCATTTTTATGATTGTACACCGCCCTGATGCTCCGGCCTGGGCGGTCTATCAAGTGTTTTAATAAAGATAAAGATAATGTAGGTGTTTTGGGCATGTCTACATCATCTGCACTACAGGTTCTGTCTGTATTAGCGGGTAAAATATGGGGGCTGGGTTGGCAGGAACCACAGCTGGGACTTAAACCTGTGACCTTCTGTCTCTGAACACATGTTTTTGTGCACTGCACCACCGTGTTGCCACAGAGACAGTGCATTCCCTGGTGATACCATGACTGTTCGTCATGCAGGGCCTGTCTGTTGCAGTGCATGGCACCCACCTACACAGGGCTAGGCCATGGTCTGCTCTGGGCAGCTGCCACTGCCCCCCTCCACCACTAGTACCCCTCTGCCACCATGCTGACATGCCCTTCTGCTGGTGGTGTGCAGTCTCAGGCCATCCAGTGTGAAGGTAGGTGGTTGCCTATTGTGCGTGTTCTGGGGTAGGGGTGCCTGCATAGACGTCCACGCTTCCCCCCCAAAACCACCTGCCAATGTTCTGTGCCCTTGGAGGTACCTACTGGGTACTATCCCCTGTGACACTGTGATAAACACACTCGTGCCCATGTTGGGCCCTGATCAGTTGCTGTCTGGCTGCTGTACAGTTTCAGCATTCCTAAGTGCCACCTAGGCATCTGCCTAGTCCACACTGTGCCCCAGCTGCACCACAGCATGTGCCGCCTGCAGCCCTCTGTATCCCATTTTCAAGCATCTGTCCAGTTGGCCGTTCCGACTTGCCCACCCTGCTGTTGTCGCACATGTGCATGCCATAGGAAACCTGTCCGATGGAGAGGAAAACCCTGCACAGCGCAATTTCACTGTGGGCTCATTCACCTTGTATGGGGACGGAGCATGGACCCTTCCAGAATTCATATCCTTTTTTTGGTGCTTTCTTGGGAGTGTTTTTTTATGTTTCCCATTGAGATCACTATTGCCCAGCTTGGTTATTTTATTTTTACATTTTCTTCTGTTCATTTTCACTGTTTATTTGCACTTTTGTTCCGTGCACATGTATCACACATCACGTTTTTGTAGGTTTCCCTGGTTTTGCTGTACATTGCTGACAGAAATGGTTTCTCTTCCCTTTAAATCATCTCTAACGCCCGGGTTTCACTGGCGTTAGTTTTGAGCCTCGGATTTCACATCGTTAGTGTGCGGGGAGCTTCTCCCCTCCCACCCTCCACCCATTGATCCCTTCTCTCCGCCCCTGGGGAGCCTTCCTCTGCCCTCCGGGAGCCTTTCTCCGCCTTCAGCGCTCGTTTGCGCCGTTGCACGTGTTATCGCGCGCTAAGGTACCTCTGCGCCCGATAAAGCGCCATTATCGTGCGATAAGGTACCTTATCGCGCGATAACGTCACAGAGCGCACATTAAGACGGTTTAGTAAACATACCCCTAAACGTCCCATTGTAAATGGGTAGTATGCGATTGGGTGGTGACTGGGTAAGTTGGGATAGAATGTGTGTGTTGATGGTTTATCGCAGTTAGCGTTGTGCTGGGAGTGCATGTTAACTGTGTACATTGACATTAGCATGGATGCACAATGCTACCTCAATGGGTGTCATTAAGTGCACCACAATGCCGGTTTGCATGGTGCATTGCATTTATGGTGTGCTAATGGCAAAGGGACAGATGCACACAGCCCTTGAGGTTGGTGTGGGCTGAGTGCTATATTTATGGGCCAAACACACGCTATGGTATGCTGTTTAGTATACATGCCCCGTAAGCACCTATGGATCTTTATAAAATACTAAAGGAGAACTGGTAGAAATCAGAGAGATTGAAACTACGGACATTTAGGCATGCTTGGGAGCAGGTGTAAATGTTAGCATTTAAAGCATGTGTATATGTGGGTATTTTGTAAAATGTGCATAGTTCGTGACTCTGCTTACACTGCCCAAACTCTGCTTCAGAACATGCCTACTTGTTTTCATTTCTTTTCAATTTCCTCTCCTCTCCCTCCTGCTTAGTGGAGTTGTTTTGTGACAATATCTTTCCTTTTTTCTTTTGTAAATGTATTTATGGTATATTTGTTTATGTTGTTTATTTTTCTTAGATGTGCTTCAGATATATTGTCGCCATGTGATGCTGAGAACTTTTAAATGTTAAGTACACCCAGATTTTTCTTTATAAAATAGACTCTACATGCAGATGTGGCAATGCGCATTAGCTATAGGGGAGATTAGAAAATTGCCCTCTTAAGTGCAGAGCTTGGAATAGGGAACGGAATAGACTGTGCTTTGCAATTTGTAAAGCAACCTTCTCTGTGTTAACTGTTACCACAGCAGATGACGGAGATCACTTAAGGGGCATTAAAAGCATGTGTGTTATCTGCACTGAGGTTAACACAGAAATTAGATTATATTGTTTCTGTGTTAACTGTATGTGAAGATATTGGGCTTTGAAGTTACTGTTCTCAAAATTCCACAACACTCATTAAATGTAAATTTTACCAGACATTAGTAAAAGGGTCCCTTAATGTGTTTTAAATGAATTAGCATATTAAATCAAAATAATTCACACAAAATATAATTAGTGCACACCAGAAACTGTATTCCTAAAACAAAAAAACAAAACAAAAATCAATCAATTAATGGAACAAAAAGTAAAACTAACTAAGTTTTATTGATGCCTCCTTTGTTTTAATGCCCTTAATTTTCTACTGGCTAGAAAATTGATGTGGTGCTTTCTAAGGGTATCCAAAAAGTTTCTTTCTAAAAGCAGTAGCCATATGGTCTTCATCTGCCATTATGCTTCTATGTTTCAAATGAGCAATAGTGTGCACTCTTTTATGAGAGTGTGCACTATTACACAATAGCATGCACTATTTGCACACGCATGACTAGCAAGTGCTATTGCATTGTAGTACGCACTCTAATCCAACCGCGCCGCAGGGCCGGTCCCGAGGCCGGTATTTTAACCAGGTCCCCGGGGCCAATCCTGGTGCTCTCCGTAGGTAGGATGGGGGGGGCGGAGTCGAGACTGAGGGCGCCAGAGTTGGTTCCAACAGCCATATGGCTGTGACGTGGGGGCCGACGATTGGCGGGAGAGGTGGATGGGGGTGGGGCGGCTGCCAGCGAGGGAGATCGTTAGCGTGCGATCTCCCTCTTCCTGCCGGCCAGCCGACAAACCAGGTGTGTGCTTCAGGGCTCCTTTTCAGGCCTTACCTCTTAGCGGTCCACGGGTTGGTGCCGAATCGGGTGCTGTTTTTTTGGGGTTTGGGGGGCACGAGGCCAGCGAGGGAGCGTAGTTAAAATAAATAAATAACAAAAAATAAGGAGGCATGGACCAGTGTGTGAATCGGGCCTCTGCACGTGGGCAGGCTACTTTCGGCGCCGTTCCCCTTCCTGTCTAAGGGGAGGCGGTGGAGCCATTCTTCATTAACGCTGTGGGCCTGAGGAAGTGCCTGGGTGGCTGTTATCTTCTCCCAGCACTGCGGTTGGGCTGCGGGTTGCGTCAGGCTTAAAAAAAAAAAAAAAGTGGAGGGCAGTGGAGGAGCAGCTTTGTGGCAGGGCACTGGCTCGGGGGTCACAGAGTCCAGGGTTCACCTCACACTAGTGCTCCTTGTGGCTTTGGGTGAGTTACTCAATCCTTTATTTCCTCAAAAAAAAAAAAAAAGAATCCCAAGTTTAATTTACATTTCCCAAGTTAGGGGTATACCAAATTAATTTAATTAACCAATAATTGAAGAGGTGGGGTAGTCGGTAAAAGGGGGCTTGTGTGGGGATAGCAGTGCACAAGGGTAGGGGAGGGACACCATGGCTCAGTGGCCTCGAGGAATAGGAGTTGCAAGAAGGCCAGGAGGTCTGGGGGTGTTGGAAAGGGGGCGAGAGGCATCGGGGCGTGGGGGCACGTCTCCAGCCTGGGGAAGGGCAGCCTGCAGAGGAGCATCAGTAGTTGGGGTTTTGCGAGGTGCCCAACACGGGCGCGGTAAAGGGAAGCCCAGGGGGGCTAGTGCCAGGGGCGGAGCTGGTGGGGCACCTCAGGCCGGGGGGGGGCGGGGTTGATCAGCAGGGTTCATGGGTGGGGGCGTCAGAGCCCTTGTTGCTCGGGGGGGGTGGCGAGGAGGTGGGGGAGGTAGTGGGCATTGGTGGCACCATTGTCACACAGGCCGCAGGGCCTGCAGGGGCGTTAGTTGAAGGGCTACAGGAGGACCCCACCGCTGGAGGGCCGGTTTATGCGGCACCTCCCACCCCATCGAGGAGCGGGCGGTTTACGCACCCTGGAATGTTTGGGCACCTGGCCTCGTGGGCATGTGGGGCCGGTCCGTGGGGCGGACCCGGGTATTGGGGTAGTGGTTGGGGTGACTGGTGGGGGGCCGGGAGCACCGTGGGTACGGGTACTGCTGCATGCAAGGCTGGCGGTCTTGGTTCCTCGGCATGGGGCTGGGATGGGGGCCAAGTGCGGCGGCAAGCACACCGGGGGCCGCTGCTGCTGGCTTCTCTTCTTCTCTTCCCCTGTAGGTCCCATGGAGCGTCATGTCCAGGACAAACATGGCTGATCCAGGACGGGTTCCGGGTGCAGGTCCTGTAAGTCCTTCTGAGGAGATGACTGGTACGGCGGCGGGGGGCCCGGCCGTGAGCATTCCATTGGCGTCCCCCCACGGGGCTGGTGAGTATGTGGCGGATCTGGGCGAGGTCGAGGGAGGAGCGCAAACCCCTGGTACGGGTCCCGCTGTGGGAAAGAAGGCGAAGTCTAAGCGCAAATGTGGGCACCATTGTCGGCATGCGTCTTCGTCATCCTCGTCTGCGACATCGTCTACGGTTTCCTCGGGTGACTCCGTGCTGGCGATGGGGGGGAAGGGGGAAGGCGGCGGGGCCACAGTTGTGTGCTGTGCCGAGCTGTGGGAGTGTGTGCCGAGAAAACTGCGCCACCGGATTAAGAGGCGCAGGTATATTGACATTTTCTGCCTGCTTGATGGTACAAAATGCTCTGGGGAAAGCAGAAAAAAGTGCAAGGAGGACCAGAAGGTGGGCAGAGTGCGGAAGGCCTCCTGCAATACCCTAAATTGGACTCATGCCTTTTTGCATTTAGCTAGTGTTTGGGGCCATTCTTTCCCGGAGCAGTATGGGGCGCTGCTGGCTTACGCGGACACGATTCTCATAGCGTCACAGGCGCACAACGGGTGGGCCTGGTTAAATTATGATGAGGAGTTCAGGGACATGATGGAGGAGAATGTGCAGCTATTGTGGGGGACTAAGGACATTAACCTATGGTTAACGCAAATGTCCTCAAAAGGTTGGGTTGGGGGTACCGGAGGAGGGGGTGTGAAGGCAGGGCCGTCAGGTGCGATGGTGGGGGCGTGGTCCTTTCGGACGCCAGCTCCCGTTGCTGCCCAAACAAAAGGGGGCTCTGTGGAGGGCAACGTCTGTTGGCGTTTCAACACGTCGTCTTGCCTGTTCCCCGATTGTAAATTCAAGCACGTTTGCTCCCTGTGTGAGAGTGGACACGCGGCTACAAAATGTAGTCGCAAGGGAGCGGCAGGTGCCCCAGTGGGGGGTAAGTGAAGACGCTTGCCGGGTGCTGGCTCCTACGCCCGTGAGAGTCGATGTTATGCGCCCATGGCAGTCTAGACCCGGGAGTCTTGGGGTTTGTTATTGGAGGTTTTTTGGAAGGCTTTAGGATTCCGTTTCAGGGTTTGCCAGCGGAGGGCGGGATGCGAAACGCCAGTTCTGTGAAAGCGCAGGCCGATGTAGTGCGGAGGAAGATTGCTGAGGAATGCGCGCTGGGAAGAGTAGCGGGGCCTTTCAGCAAACCCCCCTTTTCTCCGTTTATGGTTTCCCCATTGGAAGTGGTTCCCAATGAGCCGGGAAAGTTCAAGTTGATTCATAACCTATCATGCCCCCCCGGAGATTCTGTGAATGACCACATTCCTCGGGAGCAGTGCACGGTGCGCTATGCTTCTTTCGATGCGGCTGTCGCCTTAGTGCGTCAGTGCGGGGTGGGCGCGTTGCTGGCAAAGGTAGACATTGAATCTGCTTTTCGCCTATTGCCCGTCTACCCTTCGTCCTTTCCGTTGTTGGGTTTCCATTTCAAATCGATGTTCTATTTCGATACGTGCATGCCGATGGGCTGTGCAATCTCCTGTGCCTATTTCTAAGCCTTCAGTTCATTTTTGCACTGTGTGTTCGTCGGGCCCAGTCAGATGTGAACTTGCGCCATTCTGTTGGAAACATTTCTGCGCCTGGCGGGCGACTTCGGCATTCCCATAGCAGCCCACAAAACCGTGGGTCCGGTTACCCGCCTTACCTTCTTAGGGAATGAGATCGACACTGCGGATATGGTTGTGCGACTGCCGGCCCAGAAGATTGTGCGGCTCAGGGAGTTGGTGGCGTCCGTCGGGTCGTCTTCCAAGACCACTCTTAGGGTCATATAGTCGTTGGTTGGGCACCTCAATTTTGCCTGCCGGGTTTTGCCCATTGGACGCCCCTTTGCGCGGCGGCTATCACTCGCCATGGCGGGGGTACAGCTCCCGCATCATCGGATTTGGGTGTCGGTGGATATGCGCGAAGATTTGCAGGTGTGGGATGATTTCCTAAGGGATTTCAATGGCTGTTCGGTGTTGCAGCTGCCGGAGCTTTCGAATTGGGACCTGCAGTTGTTCACTGATGCAGCGGGCAGTTCTGGTTTTGGGGCCTATTGCCAAGGGGCGTGGTGCGCAGAGCCTTGGCCTAGCGATTGGGTCCTCTCCGGCTTGACCCATAACATCACCTTTTTGGAGCTTTTCCCCATAATGGTTGCTGTTTGGGTTTGGCCGGAGCGCCTGCGCGATCGGCAGGTAGTGTTTTGGTGTGATAATGCAGCGGTCATTGAGGTTATCAACCGGCATGTGCCATGGTGCCCGAGAGTTGCTTCCCTGATGAGAGTGTTCGTGCTGGCGTGCTTACGATTGAATGTCACTGCCAGGGCGAGTCACGTGCCGGGCTCCCAGAACTCCATTGCTGATGCTCTGTCCTGTTTCCAGTGGGCGCAGTTTCGGCGATTGGCTCCAGAGTTGGACGAGACGGCCTCGCGGTTCCCGGAGCATCTCTGGAGAGTTGGGACTCTGACTTGACGGCATTGCTGGCTGCATCGGTGGTGCGTGGCACTTGGGCAATGTATCGGCGAGGATACTCCCAGGTGAGTGCGTTCTTGAGCGCAAGGGGATGGGCTGGGGGGAGTGTGCCTGACGGGCTGGTGGGCCAATTCATCTTGTGGGCAAAGAAGGAGGGCTGGGCACGGTCGGCAGTCACGTTGGCGTTGGCTGGGTTTTCCTTCTTTTGTAAGGCGGCTGGGTGGGGCAACCCTAGGGTATCCTTTTTGGTCAAGCATCTTCTGGCAGGGTGGGCTAGAGCGCATCCTAGGTTGCGGGACTGGCGGCTTCCGGTTTCCCATGAACTGTTACTGCAGATATGCGAGGCGTTACCTCACATTGCTGCCTCGGGTTTAGAGGCTGTTTTGTTCCATGCGCTGTTCACGACGGCATTTTTTGGTGCATTCCGCATGTGCGAGCTCGTGCCTAGGTCCGCGAGGAGGGGCGCGTTTGGTGGGCTGGATTTTGCGCACGTCACGGTAGAGGAGTCCCAGGTTCGTATTTACATCCCTCGCTCCAAAACAGACCAAACAGGAAAGGGTGGCTGGGTGGTATTGAGCGCTATCTTTCCCTTGCTATCTTGCCCAGTGCATGCTTTACAGAACTACCTGCGCTTGTGGTTGGGAGCACAAGGCTATTTTTTCGTTCACGGGGACGGCAGGCCGGTAACTCAGTTTCAGTTTACGGCGGTGTTGCATTTGGCATTGCGGTTCCTGGGCTATGACGACAGGAGCTATGCATCGCATTCCTTCAGGATTGGAGCCGCCACGAGCGTGGCTGCGGCAGGACTCGAAGCACAGGTCATTCAGCGGATTGGTAGGTGGTGTTCGGGGGCGTATGAGGGGTAGGTTCACCTGTAGGTGTCCTGTGCAGGGCCTGTTGGCTGTGGGCGCGGCCGGTAACCAGCTCACCTTGAGGGTGGGTGGGTGGGGGGGATTGGGGGGTAGGGGGGGTTCTAACGTTTTTTCTTTCCTATTGCAGAGTTGCTGGCTGGTGGCAGTCCGATTTTCTCCTTTCAGATGGCGCATGCTCCAGAGACTGGTGGATCATTGGCCACTCATTAGTCTACTGGGCGGAGCATCGGGCTGCGGTGCGGCCCCTAGGCATCCACCTCGGTCGGGCGGATTCTGGAGTTCGGCTGTGCTGGATGGGTCAACGCGGCATGCATTGGTGGCAGCTATTGGCCTGCGTTCGGGCGAATATCGGTCAGTGACAACAGCCAGTCGGGTTGCTAATTCATATGGGTGGCAATGACTTGGCGAGCTGGTCATGCCGGCAGCTTATCAGAATTGTTCAGAGGGACATTGGTCTGATGCGGGAGTTACTTCCGGGTGTGGCCATCATGTGGTCGGACATCATCCCACGTCCTGCGTGCTGGGGGCAGTGGCGCTGGTCGCGGGGCCTGGTCAAGATCAACAGGCAGATCGGGTGCTGGGTTCAGCAGTCAGGTGGGGTTCAGGTTTTGCACCCCTGGGCGGACGTCAGGTGTGCTGGCTTGTATCACCTGGATGGAGTCCACCTGTCCCTGGTGGGTCAAGACCTGTTGCTGAACAATTGGCAGGAAGCTTTGGAGGATTGGTGCTGGTCGCAGCTTTCTCTGGGGGGGGCGGCGCTAGGTTAGTGGTCTACCTTGCGCCGGTGACGGAGTAGCGAGCTGGCGCTCACCGACCCGGTGGGGCATTTGAGGCTGATGCTGCTTTGCATGGGAGCAGCAGTGCTCCTTAGGTTGGGAGAGACACCGGCTGGCGTCTCTGCCCGGTGGAAGCCAACTTGAGCCGGCCTTTGCTAATAACATGGCGAGGCGGGCGGTAGGGGAAATGGGGGGAGGATGATGCACAACTTTGTTAGAAATGGCTGGTGGGGGCATCATCCGGAATAGGGGGGGGGGGGTGATGGGGGGGCAGTTGTTGAATTTACGAACGTTGAGTTGGCCCCTGTTGGGCCGGTGTTACAATACTGTTAATAAAGCTGCGACCAAGCAATTTTACCAAAATTCTGTGTCTGTGTGTTCTGTGAGGGGTGTGCCATTGGGGGAGGGGGGTTTGGGGCAGAGGCACAGGCATTTAGCATGCATGGGTGCGAATGCCAGTGGTGGGGTCTGGGGTAGGTGGCTTATGCAGAAGCATCGGGATGGGCATCCGGATACCTCGGTTATGGAAAGTGTGCACTGTCGCACAATAGGGCGCACTACTGAAGGGAACCAGGAAATGATAATATTATTATTTCCTGTTTTGCTGAGCTCTTGGTTTTCATTTGAAATGAAAGCACATCCCTGAATAGTAGCTCCTCTTTTAACTTGCACTATGTATACTCAAATGAATGTCAAAAGAAAAACCAACATGTTTACCATAATGCTCTTCTAACGTTTGCATTTGTAACCGGGGGCCTTCTCCACCTGTCAGTGACACCCTAACTGTTGGAGACATACTCCTACACCTTCAGGGCCCTGGAGTTCTCAGATTTAAACAGACCAAGTCCTGGGATCAGGGTACTGGGATATGTGCCTGATGAAGTTCGAATGCTCTTGATCCCTGAAATTAACTTTCCAATTGTCCCTTGAAGGAGCCACCACTAATTATAGGAGCTACCAGTCTGTAACCTACTGGTTAACCACATATTGCACAAGTCAGCGATGAATATTATTCACAGAAAGAAATAAAATATCAGGTGATATATGATAAAACATACCAGGAGCCAGCAATATATATTCAGAAACAGAGAATACTGTCCAGGTGATGGCAATATAGTAAAAGTACTGTCCAAAGCCTATTAACTGACGTACCTCACAAAAAGAAACATCCCAGAGGGCAGATAAAATGTCTGAACTGACCAGAGAAAAATCACTGTATTCGCAGGTAGAATGTTGGCTCTTAGGGGTATGTTTACTAAACTGCGGTAATTGTGAATAACGCACGCTGTATAACGTTAACGCTTGTTAGCGCGTGATAGCACGCGCTATCACGCGCTAACAAGCGTTAACGTTATACAGCACACGCTATCATGCGCTAACGAGCGTAATGCTCCGCGGCGCGGTAAAACACCGCAGAAGGTGGAGAGAGGTCGGAGAGAAGGGGTCAATGGGCGGAGAGTGGGCAGGGAGAGGCTCCCTTCATACTAACATGCTGAAATCCAGAGCTGAATGCCAACGCGAATGAAAACCTACTGGTAAAACCACTTTAAAGGGGAGAGAAACCATTTACGTGTCAGCAATGTACAGCCTAGGCAGGGAAACTAAAAAAAGGTGATAAGTGTGATACATGTGCACAGAACAAAAGGCCACAGAAACACTGAAAATGACCCCAACAAACTGGAAAAAAACAACAACCAAGCTGGCCAATAGTGGTACCAATGGGAAACATCAACCCCCCCCCCCCGAGTAAGCTCCATAGAACAGAGATAAATGGTGGAAGGGTCCATACTCCGTCCCCATACAAGGTGCATGGGCCCACAGTGAAATAGCGCTGCTCAGGGTTTTCCCCACCATCGGACAGGTTTCCTATGGCATGCACATGTCCCGCAACATCAGGGCGGGCATGTCGTAACGGGCAACCGGGCAGATGCTGTCAAAGGGGATACAGAGGGCTGCAGGCGGCACATGCTGTGGTGCAGCTGGTCCACAGTGGGGACTAGGGTGATGCCTAGCTGGCCCATAGGAATGCTGAAACAGTAGAGCAGCCAGACAGCAACTGCTGAGGGCCCAACATGGGCAGGAGTGTGCTTCCCACAGTGTCACAGGGAATAGTACCCAGCAGGTACCCCCAATGGCACAGAACATTGGCAAGTGGTGATGGGGGACAGCGTGGACAGCTATGCAGGCACCCCTACCCCAGAACCCGCACCATAGGCAGCCACCTACCTGCACACTGGATGGCCTGAGACTGCGCACCACCAGCTCCACCAGCAGAAGGGCATGTCTGCATGGTGGCTGAGGGATACTGGTGGTGGAGGGGGCAGTGGCAGCTGCCCACAGCAGACCGTGGCCTAGCCCTGAGTAGGTGGGTGCCGTGCACTGCAACAGACAGGCCCTGTCTGACCAACAGTCATGATAGCACCAGGGAATGCACCATCTCTGTGAGAACATGGTGGTGCAGTGCACAGGACCAGTGTATTCAGAAGCAGAAAGTCACAGGTTCAAGTCCAAGCTGTGGTTTCCGCCAACCCAGTCCTCATATTTTACCCACTACTATAATGTGCTAATACAGACAGAACCTTTCTTGCAGATGAAGTAAACATTCCCAAAACACCCACATTTTGCCCTACAGAGCACAGACACCATAAACATGCACATTACCTAGAGCAGAGCCTCCCAAATGCAGTCCTGGAGGGCCAAACACCATTCCGGTTCCATGCTGCCTCTGATGAAGATGCCTGTGCTGCATTTCTATGCACCACCCCCATGGTATGCAGATGTATCTCATGCATATTCATGAGGGACAGCATGAAAACCCGAACAGTGTTTGGCACCGCAGGACTGGAGTTGGGAACCTCTGCCGTAAAGCAGCAGCCAACAGGAGCAGACACACCCGCACCCACAGGCCCCATTATCCTCAGCCTCCTGGAGAGGCAGGACTTTGGGCTCTGCATGCATCTCCCAATACTAGCACATGCATACCGTAGTAATGCCACCCTAAACCTGGGAATATGGTACACATCTATCAAAAGGTTGCTATGATTACTGGCAGATAGCAATTCCTAGGTTAAGTACAATTTCCTGAGTGAGCTGCATCATAGCAACCTTTCTGATGCCTGTGGAGTGTGCTACAGGTCTTGTGTCTGACAGTATTTACCAACCTGGGGTGTGACTCCTACAGTATTGCGTACCATAGCCATGCCTGCACTGTGCCCAGCACTGGTGTGGTGGCCTGGGCTGCCCAACACCTCTATAGTTGCACAATGCTGGCATAGGTGTGGGGAGTGTGTGTGTCTGTCTATCCAGTGTGTGGTGGCTTCCAACACCCTCCACAGCCCACACTGCTAGCACTGTTGCCAGTATTGGCCTGCCAATGTGCATAATGAGGACCAAGGTACTGTGGGAATAGCCTGGATAGGGTGGCCTGGCCTTGCCGCATCTGCGCAGGGCATAGGGCAATATCTCGGACATTGTAGTGCCGGTACCACCTGCACGGACAGAGTGGCCACAGCATGTCCTGCTGGGAGGTCACTCTCACCCTGACTGAGCAGTGACCACGGCATGGCTAAGTTCCCCCATAGTGCTATATAGCATTTTTCTCATGTGATATATATGGATGTCCTTTTGGGGCCCAATCACTGACTTATCTGCTTGGTGTGTATGCTGACATCCCCGTTCCGGGTACATGCATCTCCTCCAGGACCATGCACTATGGACTAGCTGGTGGACTGTCTGCAGCTAGTATGTGTCTTGCTGGAACACCTTGCAGTTTGCAGCGGCTGAAGGCTTGCTGCTGAGAATGTCAGATAATGGTGGGGGCAGCTGAGCATTTCCAGGCCTGCTGTCTGTCTGCCATTATGTTATGGATGTGTGCCGCTCTGTCTGTTCCCCAGCAGGACTGCTGTTGCTGGTCCCCTCTACCGCTGCCATTGCAGGGAGGTAGACTGTGGCTCTATTGGTGGGTGATCCTGTTTCCCACCCTGAGCCCCAGGGGGTGAGTTGTGTGGGGGTACATAATCTGCCAATGGGTCCATACACCCCCCTTCACCTACAGCAGGTAACGATGGCACCAACACAGGATATGCACTTGTCTGGGTGCAATAGCGCCCATAGGGACTAAACATGACCGGGACATACAGCAGGACACAGATGTATCCTAGGTGTGTCTAACGGACCTACCTATCACACACTGATGGGGACCTGCAGTATGGTGTATTTCAGCCATGAAAGGTTAGGTGGACCTGGTGCTGGGCGCCCCACCTCAACCTCAGGGTGGGCACTGTACCCGCACAATGTGACTGTCTGTGGCTACTCTGTGGCAGTGCCACACACGGTCTGTTCCCCCTACAAGGCCGAGGTGCTGTGGGGGATCCTGTGCTCATCTCTCGACTGCTGATTTGCATGTGCAGTGCATCATGGGTACGGGTGGGTTACCCCTATCCTGGTAACCACAGCAGTCAGTTGTTTGTTAGCAGCTCTAGCCTACTAGTTACTTCACTGCCTGTGGAGCCAGAGATCATGGGTTCAAAACCCACAGTGGGGTTCATCGATAGGGCTGTCTTAGGCATTGTCTATTTCTATTGCATATTAGTTCTGCCAGCAGGACCACCCTCAGGGTACTGTCCCATTAGGGTGGCTCATAAGGCGCCCTATAGGGCGCTTTATACGGCTCCTGATAAGGTGCCTTATATGGTGTAATATAGGGCACATTATAGGGCGCCTTGGCAGACAGCGCACTTTATAATGTGCCCTATGGAGTGCCCTCTAGGGTGCCTTATGTGGCACCTTAGGTTACGCCAGTCTGTGGGTGTGTTTGCTGGCAGCACTATTCAGCTACAACTAAACTTCCTCACAGCCCACTACTTAACCCTTTCCTGGCCAAGCCCAGTGCTTTCATGATCCCAACTTCTGCCTATATATTCCTAACAAATGGTATATATAATACATGACCATGCCAGAGGGAACTTCACTATTGGGACATATTGGATACGACGGGTACAATTATCCTGACATGTGCAAACATTAACCCGGCTGCAGAATGTGGATTAAAATATTATAGTAGGCCTTCAAAGGGTTACACATGACATCTCAGCCAGCCTTATTCATTAGGCACACTGGGGAATCGAACCCATGACCCTTGTACCATCAGTCTGTGCAGTAACCATTGTGCTACAGCTCTGTTTCTGTATTTGGGTGTCTGCGCGCTGTCTTAAGCTTGCGCGCAGTAGCGCGCTCTGTAGCGATCGTTGCTGCATGGCGCGTAATAACGCGCGCAACTGCGCGTTATTGGTTACGATGTACCGCCCATGTCCTTTTTTGGCTTTCCTTCCACTAACGCGGCTCCTAACGCGAATCACACTAACGCACTTTAGTAAACATACCCCTTAGTGTCTAAACTACAATGTTTAATGTGCACCTTCTATGATGGTATATCAACTTGAATTTTGGGTTGGCAGAGATGTTTTATGTCCCACTCCTCATCAGTACCTATCTGTATTTTTTAAGTAAACCTCAGAACACAGTCTGGTTAAGAAGGAGTTATATATTCTGCTATACTTTGCTCTGATCCTCTATGTCCATTTAAAACCTCTCACAGAACCATTGGCTGTCTGGAGAGAGTTTGTTCTATACTCTGGCTTTTTTCTTTCTATGAAGCACTCTGTATAAGAGCTCTGGAATAGCGAAAGATCATTAGTCTTGGCTTTCTTCTGCTTGGCAGGTCAACCTTTCCTTTCAGTCTTGCTGTTATATTCCTCCTTCCTACTTCATCTCAACAAGAGCGTTTTGGTTTCCTAGACCATGGGATGCTGTTCCAAGGGTTGCAGAGCAGAGATGGCATCCATCTGTCCAAGAAAGGTCAACGCATCTTTGGTAGTAGACTGGCTAATCTACTGAAGAGGGCTTTAAACTAGATTCGTTGGGGATGGGTGAAGAAAGCCCCCAGGTAAGTGAAAGCCCCCAGGTAGGTGATACATTAAATACCTTTATGGAAATGGGTAACAGGGGTAATATATGGAAAGCAGTGTGTATTAATGCCCGTAGCATGGGAAATAAGATCCCTGAAGTTGAAGCTTTGGTGGGAGTGGCTGACTTGGATTTAGTGGCAGTTAGAGAAACATGGTTCACAGAAAACCATGATTGGGATGTAACTATACCTGGCTATACTTTATTCAGAAAGCACAGGGTAGGAAAAAGGGGAGGAGGAGTGGCACTATATGTAAAAACTACTATTAAAGCTTTGGAATTATAGAGCTTAAAAGGGAGAGAGGAGGCATTGTGGGTTAAATTAGAAAGAGGGAAAGAGAAATCTATTTGCATTGGTGTGATATACAGACCTCCTTCACAAGAGGAAGAGGTGGACAGAGAGTTAATTGAAGACATACGCAGCATTGCTAGGAAAGGGGACGTGCTACTGCTAGGAGATTTCAATATGCCAGATGTTGATTGGCACATTCCTGCTGCAGTATCATCTAGAAGTAAGGAGATCCTGGATTCTCTACAGGGAGAACTATTCAGGCAATTGGTAACAGACCCCACACGTGAAGGGGCCATACTGGACTTGGTGCTTACCAATGGTGAAAGTGTTTCTGATGTTGTAGTGGGAGATCATTTTGCATCCAGTGATCACCAGATGCTGTGGTTCAGTATTAGGACTAGGGCTGTTAGAATCCATTCCAAGGTGAAGATCTTAGACTTTAGGAAGACTAACTTTGCGAAGATGGGCAAATACCTCAGGGAGTCGTTAATGGGATGGGAACAGCTGGGGGATGTAGAAAAACAGTGGGCAAAACTGAAAGAGGGTATTGTAAAGGCAACCAACCTTTTTGTTAAAATGGTAAATAAAGGCAAAAGGAACAGGAGACCGCTATGGTTTTCGAAGGAAGTAGCTGAAAAAGTGAAGAAAAAGAGGGAGGCCTTCATGAAATACAAGAGATCACAGAGAGAGGAAGACAGGCATCTGTATTTGGAAAAACTTAGAGAAGCTAGCAAAGTAGTCAAGAAGGCAAAGATTCAAAAGGAGGAGGAAATAGCCAATGCAATAAAATGGGGGGATAAGACATTTTTCAGATATATTAGTGAGAAGAGGAAGGGCAAAAGTGGTATTGTCAGACTCAAGGGTGCAGGGGGGAATATGTAGAAGCTGATAAGGATAAAGCGGAATTGCTTAACAAATATTTTTGTTCTGTGGTCACAGATGAAGAACCAGGAGCAGGACCTCAGAAAACACCCACAAATAGGAACAGAAGCGAGGGACATCTTGAACAATTTTCAAAAGACTGTGTTCGTGAGAAACTAGCTCAACTTAAAGTAGACAAAGCGATGGGACCGGATGGGATACACCCTAGAATACTGAGGGAACTTGGGGACATTCTAGCAACTCCACTGACTGACCTTTTCAATGCCTCATTGGAGTCGGGAGTGGTGCCAAAGGACTGGAGAGAGGCTCATGTCCTGCCTTTACACAAAAGCGGAAGTAAGGATGTGATTGAAAACTACAGGCCGGTTAGTTTAACTTCGGTGGTGAGTAAATTATTGGAAACGCTGCTGAAAGAGAAAATAGTGAGGTTTCTGGAGTCCGGCGGATTACAGGATCCGAGGCAGCATGGATTCACCAGAGGCAGGTCTTGTCAGACAAATCTGATTGATTTCTTTGACTGGGTGACCAGGGAGTTGGACCGAGGGAGAGCTCTAGATGTGGTGTATTTAGATTTCAGTAAGGCCTTTGACACTGTTCCTCACAGGCGACTTATAAACAAACTGAGCACCCTAGGGATGGACCCTAAAGTTATTGCTTGGGTTAGAAATTGGTTGGGTGGGAGGCGACAAAGAGTACAAGTAAATGGAGCTCACTCTGAGGAGAAGGATGTTACCAGTGGTGTGCCCCAGGGATCTGTCCTTGGTCCGATTCTTTTTAACATCTTTGTTAGTGATATAGCGGAAGGGCTGTCGGGTAAGGTTTGCCTCTTTGCGGATGATACCAAAATCTGCAATAGAGTAGACACCCAGGAAGGTGTAGATAACATGAGGAGGGATCTAGCTAAGCTTGAAGAATGGTCTAGAATTTGGCAGCTGGGATTTAATGTTAAAAAATGTAAGGTCATGCATTTGGGCTGCAGCAATCCAAGGAAGCAATACAGTATAGGAGGTGAAGTACTTTTGTCCACTTAAGAAGAGCGGGACCTAGGCGTGGTTGTGTCTGATGATCTTAAAGTAGCTAAACAGGTAGAAAAGGCGACAGCAAAAGCTAGAAGGATGCTTGGGTGCATACGAAGAGGAATGGCTAGCAGAAAAAAGGAGGTGATAATGCCTCTGTATAAGTCTTTGGTGCGACCTCATTTGGAGTATGGTGTGCAATTCTGGAGACCGCACCTTCAAAAGGATGTGAACAGGATGGAGTCGGTGCAGAGGGTTGCTACTAAAATGATTAATGGGCTTCATTATAAAGCGTATGAGGACAGACTTAAGGATCTTAATATGTACACCTTAGAGGAAAGGCGGGATAGAGGTGATATGATTGAGATGTTTAAATACCTCCGTGGCATAAATGTTCAGGGAGAGAGCATCTTTCAATTGAAAGCAAGTTCTGCTACGAGGGGACATGGGATGAGGGTGAAGGGAGATAGATTCAGGAGTGATATGCGGAAATATTTCTTTACGGAAAGAGTAGTGGATCCGTGGAATAGTCTCCCAGTGGAGGTGGTGGAGATGAGGACAGTAACTGAATTCAAAAAAGCATGGGACCAACACAGAGGATCTCTAAAGGTAAAAAGTGGACTGTTGTAGTTGTTGTTATGGAAGGACAGACTAGATGGGCCTTGTGGTCTTTTTCTGTCGTCATGTTTCTATGTTTCTATGTTACTAAGTACTGGGAGGCTTTGCTGTGCTCTCATGGAATCTGAGACCCGTCCTGCTGTTGATGTAGTTCAGATTTCCCCCCACAAGCACACAACTCAATTACTTCTGCCCTATATCCTTCCTCTCCACGAGGGGGCATTCCATAATTCCTGGCACCACATGGAAATTAAACAAGTCACAACTGGCTTTTGTAGAGTGAATCAAGCCACTTCCTGTCTGTGGTTTAACTGAATCCACTCGAGCCTGTGCCTGTAGCTGCCCGAAGGGTTTTCTTTGTCCTATAGCAAGCGGAAAACACAAAAGAATATGGTAAGTCCCATACCCTGTTCATTTGGAAGCTTGGTGTATATGGATCCTGCTTTTAGTACGGCCTCTCATACATTTATCCTGTAGTGCCAAAGGAGCTCATCATAGCAAAAATGTTCTCTCTCTCTCTCCGTCTCTTGAGCCTTGAGAGTTTTTTGAATTAATTGCAATCCAGAAAAAGATCCAGTTGCCAAGTGAAACACAGATAAGAGAACTTGGATCCCCCATCTCTAAATATAAAGGGGGGCATATTCAGAGGTGACAGCTAGGCTAATTAATGGGCCCAGCTGCTGCCACTTTAACAAAACCCAGATATCCAGTTTCCGCCACGGAATATCCAGGCCCGCAGGATACAAGCTCCAATATCCGGTTTGTTGTGATATTCAGCCACTAAAAGGATAGGACCAATTAGTTAAAGATGGGATAGCCATTCACCTGTCCTAACCTAACCAGTTAAGCTAGCCAGTTAGTAGCTGTCTCTGTTTACCAGATAATCACTCTCAATATTTATTTATTTTTATTTATTTATTACAATCTTTTATATACCGTGCTATTTGATATCAGCGCGGTTCACATAGAACAACATCAACAGAATAACAGGCTATTCCGTGTTAAAAGCAAACCGGTATATAAACTTGGGTAACATAAGGTTAACTTATTACAAACATGATTATATAAAAGGTATCATGACAACACAAAAGTCCTAGTAAATACCCCAGATATGCCCACAGACCACCCTGATTTTAACTGGGCATTTTTTCCATGATCTGTGGGGATATGCAGTGACCCTAACCAATTAGTGCTACTGAATAATAAGAGGCTAACTGCATCTTAGTCTGTTAAAACGCTTTGAATCTGCACCCCCCCCCCCACCCCCTAATATCTTAAAAGGATCAGCAAAAATGCTTTGAATGGATTTTCTTAGGGTCTACTTTCCAAGGATTTCTCTTGTTTTATATGCATGTGGAGAACCTTCTATAAATGAGTGCCTCTGAATTGTGCATCAGCTCAATGAAGAAGAGGTATTCATGCGTGAACCGGCACTATTACAGTCTAAACCTGTCAGATCAGAATTATTTATGCATACTACAACATTTATATGTTCATTTCTGAACATTTGTACAGCACATCAGAGATCTGATGCAGCCTAAATCAATACGAGTGACAATGCTATCTATTGCTAATGAAATGACAGATAGTACAATTTAGTTTTAAAGCGAAAAGGCATCTCATGACAGTGAAAGGCTATTAGATCTGACAAGCCAGAAACATGTTGCTAAAATTGTGATCTTTGCCATTAAAATGTTTAACCCTTCTTTTCCTTTAAACAAATACAGCTATCACTCAAGCTCCTATTGTAAATACAATTTGCATCTCTTCCTATACATAGCACACTTTTTCTAAATGTATACTTCTATTATAACATGCGTTTGAGCTTTATCAACAGTGCATGCAGTCTCCACGTCAAATGTTAATGCAGAAAAAAAAGCAGCTTCATCAAGTACACATCTGATGATAGAAGATAAGGATGGCAATATTGAGATACTGTAAATCCAAATAACGCTATCTGGATAAGGTATTAGGATATGTGGGTTTTTAAAAAGAATCTCTGTTATCTCCATGCTGTGTGTACACTGCAGCTCAAAGATAGATGGATATTATATCCAGGTAACTTTAGCCTCCTTTAACTGTCGCCATTATATCTGGTTATAGTTAGCAGGATGAAAGCCAAAATATAACCACTAGCAGGCTAAATTTAAATGTTGCCCCAGACCACCCACGGTCCCTTCTCACTTTATACAGGTATATTTTGACTGGAGATCGACATGATTAGCGACATACAAATTTATGCCAATCTAAAATCATGTCAAATCGAATCTGACCTAAACTAAGTTGCTGGTGAAATGCAAACTAGTTCCCTCATTCCTAAGGCAGCTGGCAGGGTACTGGTTATACAAATGACCCGTTTACTACAAGATATCCTGGATGGCAAGAAACAACCTTAAATGGAGGAACACGTCCTTTTTAATCATATGCAGTAAAACATTTTGAAACTGCCTCATGCAACACGTATCAATGTTTACTTAACTGAAAGTTGGGCGCAGCAATATCCAATCATAGATGATCAAACGACATAGTCCTGTGTTTCGGGTCTCAAAAGTTAAAAACCCTGCTTCAGATTTCTTCTCACCACAAAGTAAGTCGCACCACTCCCAAAAGAACAGCATTCAGGGGAGCCATTTAAACCCAGCATTTGACATCACCAACAAACCACATGCTTACTACAAAGCCAACTGAGGGCAGAGAACAACATTGTAAACACCTCCCAGCTTGTTTCTTGCCTGGAGGTTATTGTCAGGCATTAAAGCCTATTGTCAGGGGAGTCGTTTTATTTTAGTTGGAACCTGCCATTTCTTTTAATTTTGGTACCTTAAAACTTTGGCACCATGGGGCTGTTTGCTTCTGCCCCCTCCAATGCCCAATGCCAACTTCCTGTTTGCATGGGGCAGAAGCAGGAAGTCAACATTGCTTCTGCCCCCTCTGATGTTCAAACAGCCCTGAGATGTCAAATTTCTGAGCTAAAAGACACGGGACTGTTGGAGGCCATTGCCACCACTCCAGGTTCCAGATAGGGGCGGCAGCAGTAGTAATGGGGGCTGGAGAAAGGGAGGGGGCAGAAGGGATCAGGTTTGCCTAGGACATTGACTCTACAGATAGTCAGCTAATGTCCAGATAGTTTTGTGACTTATATTAGGACAGAGTTTTTGCTAGCCTAACTTTTATCTATATAGCTATATGGATAGTGGCTGAATATTGTCTAGTATCTGTTGAGTTGGGTGGAATGCCCGCACTCTGCCTCTGTTGCTGAGGGAGTCAAAGACTTTTCAGCACATTTTATCGATAGTGCTACATAGCGGGTGTCGTTCTATAGATAAGTGATTCTGAATATTGGCCCTCAGAAATATAACTACTATTTCTCAGTTCTATAAGATAACTTATGAAAAAACAAATATTTTTATATTTTCACATCACCTGTTAATTAAATTTGGAATATAAAATTATCCTGCTTTGTCTATTTGTTGCTGTTCTACCACTGCACAGATGAATCCTAAAAGCTGACATAGGAGACGAGATAAAGAATGAACTTATATAGCATATTCAATACATCTCTCTTTTCCACATTCAGTCAAATGGAGAATTCTGAATATAGCGGAAGTAGATATTGGTTTGGTTTTGATACTATGAGCAGGGCTATTGTTGAGTGGTACTGAGTACCGGCATCTATTTCATAGCTTGCCAAAATCGATCCATGATCCTCATGTATTAATGAAAGAGAACTGCAAATGACTACTGGCACCTTTTTTGGTACAAAAAAAATGTATCGATTATGAGGAACCTACTATTTATGACACTATGGCCAGAAAATAAGACAAACCTTCAGGCTAAATCATCCCCAAATCGTCCTTTATACGTTTGTTACTGCCTATCATACAAACATATAAATTGTCAGCAGATAAGAACCATTTGAACCACCTAGTCTGCCTACTGTGCTGTTGCCATTCTTACATGATCTGAAGTTTTTTTCCTCCTGCTACGTTTCCATAAATTGAATTCCCTTTCTGTCTGTCTCATGCATGATTGAATTCTGCCACTGTTCTGGCTTCTATCACCTCTGTTGAACATCTTTCATGTGTGCTCCAGCCTTTCAATGAAAACTATTTTCTCACATTCTATTTGAACTTTTCCTTCTGATTCATAGAATGATCCCTTGTCCTTGAATTTATGACTTAAGTGCCCAATATTCCAAAGGACTTTGCCGATTAGCAGGACCTGCTTACAAGCTAAGTTCCGCTGAGCCCAATATTTAGCTGCACTATCTGGACCATTAAATGTTTCCCATGACCGTCAGCACTATCTGGATAATATTAATGTGGTCTGTGCATGGAGTTGGGGAGGGGTCAGCACTTAGATGGATAGCAGTTGTTATCAGCATCACTCTGGATAAATATCCACATAACTTGGGACTTGTAAAAAGCTGTCCTAAGTGTATGTGGATTAGGCTATCCAGATGGTGCCTGAAAATCACCACTATCTGGATCGCTATCCCTTCTGACTGCAAAATACAGATATCCATTGGCATTTGCTATCAGGGTGCTGCCATAAATATCTAGATTTACTTTACCTGCGGTGGCCAGCATTGAAAGAAAAAAATGATAACTGCCATGGACTCACTAGCAGCTCAATATTGTTGCATCTCTCATGGTCTATGGTCCTTCATTGGGTGAGAATTCTCATTGACCCAGGGTACATGCTTCATGAGAGGTAGCACTGTTCTGATTAGGTCTACAACCACCAATAGAGGGATTTATGATTTGGCACCCATATGAAAAACCAGACAGTAGATGCCAGAGGCAGGGCCAGCCCTAGCACTAGGTGAACTAGGGGGCCCACGATTTTAGGAGAGTCATTGGTACATGCTATGCGTCAGAAGAGAAGTCAGGAGAGCAGAGTGAGTCATGAGGACTATCAAGTTAGATAGTGGTGGCACAGGCCACCTGCAGCAGCCATGAACTTCAGCATGATTGCTGCCCCCCCCCCCCATCCCATCCTCACTCTGATGGCTGGCCCAATCATAATGTTCCAAACTGAGATCAGACACCACTCTGCAGGCAGGCTTTCCTCCTCCCCTGACCTCAAGCCAGTCCCAGCCATTTCCAATCAGTGGCATGGCCCAGCAGCACGTTTGTTAGCAACCTCTCTAAGTAGGACGCTATTCTCCCCCCCCCCCCCTCCTCAGGAAACATCATTCAGTTGCAGCTACTATACCAGAAGGAATATGGCTGGTGAATAGCTACATGTGATGTGAGCTCCTGTGGGCGAATCGTTGGCTGGGCAGTGACTCTGGGGCACAGTGAGCAGGCAGGAGCAGCAAAGGGCAAACAACAAAGTCTGATACCCTCTTTAATCTTAGGTAAGTGAGCAGGCAGATTAAAAATTTCAGCATTCTGGAAAGGTGCAGAACAGATGAGAAGGAAATAATTTTAAGAGAACTCTTTGGGGTATGTTTACTAAACCGTCTTAATGTGCGCTCTGACACGTTATCGCACGATAAGGCACCTTATCGCGCGATAATGGCGCATTACTGTGCGATAAGGCGCATTATCGCGTGCTAACATGCGCAGCGGCGCTCAGCGGCGCAAACGAGCGCTGAAGGTGGAGTAAAGGCTCCCTGAGGGCAGAGGAAGGCTCCCCAGGGGCGGAGAGAAGGGGTCAATGGGTGGAGAGTGGGAGGGGAGAGGCTCCCCGCACACTAACGATGTGAAATTCGAGGCTCAAAACTAACGCCAGTGAAACCCTGGCGTTAGAGCTGATTTAAAGGGAAGAGAAACCATTTCTGTCAGCAATGTACAGCAAAATGAGGGAAACCTACAAAAAAGTGATAAGTGTGATACATATGCACGGAACAAAAGGGCAAATAAAGAGTGAAAATGACCCCAACAAAATATAAAAAAAACATAACCAAGCTGGGCAATAGTGATATTAATGGGAAACATCAAAAAGCACTCCCGAGAAGGTTCCAAAAAAAAGATATGAATTGTGGAAGGGTCTGCGCTCCGTCCCCATACAAGGTGAATGATCCCACAGTGCAATTGCCCTCATCAGGGTTTCCCTCTCCATTGGACAGGTTTCCTATGGGGTGCACATGTTCCACAACAGCAGGGCGGGCATGTCGGAATGGGCAACTGGACAGTTGCTGGAAAAGGGGACACAGAGGGCTGCAGACGGCACATGCTGTACTGCAGCTGGGCCACAGTGCGGACTAGGGTGATGCCTAGGTGGCCCATAGGAATGCTGAAACAGTAGAGCAGCTAGACAGCAACTGATGAGGGCCCAGCATGGGCACGAGTGTGCTTCCCACAGTGTCACAGGGGATAGTACCCAGTAGGGACCCCCAATGGCACAGAACAGTGGCAGACGGTGCTGGGGGGAAGCGTGGACACCTATGCAGGCACCCCTACCCCAGAACCCGCGCCACAGGCAGCCGCCTACCCGCACACTGGATGGCCTGAGACTGTGCTCCACCAGCACCACCAGCAGAAGGGAATGTCAGCAGGGTGGCAAAGAGGCACTGGTGGTGGAGGGGGCAGTGGCAGCTGCCCAGAGCAGACCGTGGCCTAGCCCTGTGTAGGTGGGTGTCATGCACTGCAACAGACAGGCCCCGTCTGATGAACAGTCATGGTATCCCCAGGGAATGTACTGTCTCTGTGGCAACACGGTGGTGCAGTGCACACAGCCAGTGTGTTCAGGAGCAGAAGGTCACAGGTTCAAGTCCCAGCTGTGGTTCCAGCCAACCCAGCCCCCATTTTTTACCCACCACTAAAACGTGCTAATACAGACAGAACCTTTATTGCAGATGATGTAAACATGCCCAAAACACCTACATTTTACCCTACAGAGCACAGACACCATAAACAGGCGCATTACCTAGAGCACAGTCTCCCAAATGCAGTCCTGGAGGGCCAAACACCATTCAGGTTCCATGCTGCCTCTAATAAAGATGCCTGTGCTGCATATCTATGCACCACCCCCATGGTATGCAGATGTATCTCATGCATATTCATGAGGCACAGCATGAAAACCCGAACAGTGTTTGGCACACCAGGACTGGAGTTGGGAACCTCTGCCGTAAAGCAGCAGCCAACAGGGGCAGACACACCCACACCCACAGGCTCCATTAGCCAATGCCTCCTGGAGAGTCAGGACATTGGGTCCTGCGTGCATCTCCCAATACTAGCACTTGCATACCTTAGCAATGCCACCCTACACCTGGGAATACGGTACACAGCTATCAAAAGGTTGATATGATTACTGGCAGATAGCAATTCCTACGTTAAGCACAGTTTGCTGATTGAGCTCCATCATAGCAACCTTTCTGATGTCTGTGGATTGTGCTTCAGGTCTGGTCTCTGACAGTGTTTACACCCTGGGGAGTGACCCCCAACAGTATTGCGTACCATATCCATGCCTGCACTGTGCCCAGGACTGGTGTGGTGGCCAGGGCTGCTAAACACCTCTATAGTAGCACAATGCTGGCATAGGTGTGGGAGTGTGTGTCTGTCTATCCAGTGTGTGGTGACTGCAAACACCCTCCACAGCCCACACTGCCAGCACTGTTGCCAGTATTGGCCTGCCTATGTACATAATGAGGAGCAAGGTACCATGGGTATAGCCCGGACAGGGTGGCCTGGCCAGGATGCATCTGCACAGGGCATAGGGCACTGGCTGGAACATTGTAGTGCCCGGCCACCACCTGCACAGACAGGGTGGCCACAGCATGTTCTGCTGGGCGATCACTCTCACCCTGACTGAGCAGTAACCACGGCATGGCTAGGCTCCCCCATAGTGCTATATAGTATTTCTCTCATGTGATGTTTGTGGGTTTCCTTTTGGGGCCCAGTCACTGACTTATCTGCTTGGTGTTTATGCTGACATCCCAGTTCTGGGTGCACGCATTTCCACCAGGAACATGCACTATGGACTAGCTAGCAGACTGTCTGCAGCTGCTATGTGTCTTGATGGAACACCTTGAAGGATGCAGCGGCTGAAGGCTTGCTGCAGGAGAATATCAGATAGTGTTGGGGTGCAAATTAGCATCTCCAGGCCTAATGTCTGTCTTCTATTACTTTATGGATGTGTACAGAGCTGCATTGACTGCCCTGTAGGATGTCTGTTCCCCAGCAGGACTGGGGTTGATGGTCCCCTCTACTGCCACCATTGCAGGGAGGTAGAATGTGGATCTGTTGGTGGGAGACCCTGTTTACCACTCTCAGCCTAGGAGGAGGAGGAGGAGGAGGGTGGTGGTACATAATCCTCCTATGGGTCGATAAGGGCAAAACCTGACTTAGAAATACAGATATATCCAAGGTGTGTCTGCAGAAACTACCTATCTCACACATTAGCACTGCTGGGGACCTGCAGCATGGCCTATCTCTGCTGTGGACCTGGTGCTGGGTGCCCCACCTCACCCTCAGGGTGAGTGCAGTACCTGCACAATGTGACGGTGTGTAGCTACTCTGTGCCAGTACCACACACGGTCAGTAATGTACATTAGTGCTGCCAGCAAAACACACTCAGGGTACTGTAACCATAAGGTGCCTCAGAAGGTGCCTTTTAGGGCACCCTATTAAACGCCTTCTGAGGCACCTTATGGTTACAGTCTGTATAAGGTGCTTTATAAGGTGTCCTATGGAGCGCCTTATAGGGTGCCCTATAGGGGACATTATAGGGTGCCGTGGCAGACAGTGCACTTTATAATGTGCCCTATGGAGTGCCTTGTAGGGTGCCTTCTGCGGCACCTTAGGTTACGGCACGTGAGGGTGTGTTTGCTGGCAGCAATAATTAAAATACACATATAATGCCTCAGGAAACAATACTTACATGTCAAAGCTGATGCCTTAGCCAGCCTTATGCATTAGGCACACTGGGGGATCAAACTCATGACCCCTGTATCATCAGTCAGTGTATTAACCATTGTACTACACTTCTGTTTTTATGTTGGATGTCTGTGCGCCTACATAAGATTACCACGCTGTAACGCGCTTAGCGGCGCTTTGCACGATAATGTGCGCAGTAGTGCACGTTATCGCACGCTAATCCCGTTTTGCTACTTTACACTGAAACGCCCACTCCTTATATGGCAGCCTGCACACTATCGCCGGGCACACATTAAGACGGTTTAGTAAACATACCCCTTTTTTGCACTGTTAAGTAGTATAGGTAAGGATTTAATGAGTCAATTTCCCTTTTCCTTGGGAGGAATAATTTTCCTCCGTAATATATAGGGTGAGATGGCAGTGTTCCTATAAAGATATGCTTCATGTTTGCAAATCTACAATTTAGCACATGTTCCCATCTGTAGCTAGAGTGGAACATGAAATGTAATTGATTCATTTCTAAGAGTAATGTATTGAAGAAACAGTTTGTTTGGAGGGAGACATCTTAAACTTGTTCCTGCTTAGTTTGCTCGGGTCTGTTGTGCACAAATGGACTCTGGATGATTTGCTGGAACATTCCTGATCTGTTTTTTTATTTTTTGGGGGACTTGTTCCAAGGTTGATTAGGATTCTGTTCTTGCATGGCAACAGCTCAGCTTTTGGTTCAGTTTTTACTTTGTTTCAGATGGAGAAAACTCAGATTTTTCCTAGCAGCCATTGCAAAATATATTTCCAGCAGGTCCCATTGATATATCCTGGTGAGTGGGAAATGTTTTCAAAGTATGAGGAGAAAAAGGGGGAATGGTAGCGGGAAATTTAGTGACACTGTAAATCTGTAAGTCTAATTTAGCAAATTCTTTGGTGACTTACCACCTGTTCTGATCTCATATTTCTAAAGATGTGCATGTATAATATTACTTCATAAAGTCAAGCTTCTTATGAAAGAAGACTGCATGATTTCATAGAGCAATGTTTGGTTACAAATTTAGTAGAGCTGGGAATCTTAGTAGCTGAGGATAACTTCAAGTTTCCCTGGTTCCTTTTTTTGTCATAATAGATATTTTTTCAGTCTATTTTATCAGCAGTTTTTCAATATATGGCTAGAAACATATGTTAAAGATTTAAGTACTCAAGCCTAGCTAGTCTGGCTTCCTCATTCCAGTGCTACCCTCTGACTCCTTCCCTACCACCTCCTACAGGAAAGGACTTCAATGCAATCATCACACCAGTAGAGGGAATGTAATTGGCATGTGACTGTATGGTGTGACTTCTAGAACGTGAAGAATCATTGATCGACTGATGGATGTAGCAGATAATGAAGTGTTCTGTGCACTGTGGGGGCCAGATAGCTGAAGGTTTGCCTAGTGTCAGATACCTTTGGGTCAGCACTGTCCAGAAGGCGAGTACTGGGGTGCTGGGAAACCAAAGACTGGACAGATAGGAGCAGAGGAAGACCACGGTGCCACAATGGTACCCTCGGTAACTATACTTTGCATGTCTTTCTTTGATTGTTTATCTCTCCTCTTAAGAGCATGAGACATGCCATACTGGGTCAGACCAAGGTCCATCGAGTCCAGTATCCTGTTTCCAACAGTGGCCAAACCAGGTTACAAGTACCTCTGCAGGTTCCCAAAAAGGCACACAGGTTCTGCAATATTTCTCCCAGGGCAAGCAGTGGATTTCCTGGGTCCTCTTTATTAATGGTGCATGGACCTTTCCTCCAGGAACTTGTCCAAACCTTTTTTAAACCCAACAACATTAACATCCTTCACTACATCCTCCAGTAACGAATTCCAAGTTTGATTATGTGGTGAGTGAAAAAATATTCTCATATTAATCTTAAATGGGTTATATTGTAGCTTCATTGTGTGTCCCTTAGTCTGTCTACTTTTTGATGGTATAAACAACCAATCTATGTTTACCTGTTCTACTCCATTCATTAATTTATAGATCTCTATTATATCTCCCCTCAGCCGTCTCTTTTCCAAGTTGAAAAGCCCTAACCTTTAAAGCCTTTCCCCATAGGGGTTTCCTTCCATCCCCTTTACCATTTTGGTGGCTATTCTCTGTAGCTTTTCTAATTCTGCTATATCATTTTTAAGATATGGCAACCAGAATTGCACATAATATTCAAGGTGCAGTCACACCATGGAATGATACAGAGGCATTATGATATCCTTGGGTTTATTCTCTATTCCTTTTCTTATAATTCTTAGCATTCTATATTCTTTCTTGGCTGTTGCTGTATACTGGCTGGAGGGTTTCAACATATCATCGACGATGGCACCTAAATCCTTTTCTTGGGTGGTGATTCCTAATGTAGAACCTTGCATTGTGTAACAGTAATTTGGGCTGTTCTTTCCTAAATGCATAACTTTGCAATTGGCTTCAGAGATAAAACTATGGAGTCATTTCTTGGCTGTTGTTGCCAAAAAAGCATCTTTCAGGAAATGGAAAAAAGAGCCAAACGATGGAACCTGGAAACAGCATAAGCACTGGCAAGTCAAATGCAAGGCATTGATAAAGCAGGCAAACGGAGAATTTGAGAAGAAGCTTGCTGCGGAAACAAAAACGTGAAATAAAGGTTTTTCAAGTACATTCGCAGCAAAAAACCTGTTAGAGAGTCAGTTGGTCCATTCGATGATAGAGGAGCTAAAGGAGCACTAAGAGGCGAAGAGGTGATAGCGGAGAGACTGAATGAATTCTTTGCTTCGGTATTTACTGAGGAAGATAAAGGGATGTTATCCATGACTGAAGCGGTATTTAAAGGTACGGAATAATTGAAGGAATTATCGATACATCGGGAAGATGTATTACAACTATTAGATAAACTGAAGAGTAGCAAATCACCTGGGCTGGATGGTATACATCCAAGGGTGTTGAAAGAACTGAAATATGAGATTGCAGACCTGCTATTAGTAATCTGTGAACTATCATTAAAATCATCTCTAATACCTGAAGACTGGAGGATCGCCAATGTAACACCAATTTTTAAAAAGGGTTCTAGGGGTGATCTGGGAAACTACAGACCAGTGAGCCTGACGTCAGTACCGGGAAAAATGGTAGAAACCATCATAAAGAATAAAATTACTCAGCATTTAGATAGTCATGGCCTAATGGGAGACAGCGAACATGGCTTTAGACAAGGAAGATCTTGTCTTACTAATCTGTTATGTTTTTTTGAAGGTGTGAATAAACAGGTGGACAAAGGTGAGCCGGTTGATATAGTGTATCTGGACTTTCAGAAAGCCTTTGACAAGGTCCCTCATCAGAGACTTTTGGCAAAACTAAAGAGTCATGGGATAGGAGGCAGTGTACTACTGTGGATCAGGAACTGGTTAAAAGATAGAAAGCAGAGGGTTGGGCTAAATGGCCAATTTTCCCAATGGAGAAAGGTGAATAGTGGTGTACCCCAGGGATGTGTGCTGGGTCCACTGCTTTTTGACCTATTCATAAATGACCTGGAAAGTGGAATAACGAGTGAGGTGATCAAATTTGCAGATGACACAAAACTATTCAAAGTTGCTAAAACCCAATAGGATTGTGGAAAATTGAAAGAGGATCTTGGAAGACTGGGCATCAAAATGGCAGATGAAATTTAATGTGGACAAGTGCAAAGTTATGCACCTAGGGAAGAACAACCCAAACTATGGTTACAGGATGCAAGGTTCCGCTTTAGGAATCACCACCCAGGAAAAAGATTTAGGCGTTATTGTGGATAACATGTTAAAACCCTCGGCCCAGTGTGCAGCGGCGGCCAAGAGAGCAAATAGAATGCTAGGTATCATAAGGAAAGGAATGGAAAATAAAACAAAAGATATTATAATGCCTCTATATCGTTCCATGGTGAGACGGCACCTTGAATATTGTGTGCAATTCTGGTCGTCGTATCTTTAAAAAGATATAGCGTTATTAGAAAAGGTTCAGAGAAGAGTCTCCAAAATGGTAAAGGGGATGGAAGGATACTCCTATGAAGAAAGGCTAAAAAGGTTAGGGCTCTTTAACCTGGAAAAGAGACAGCTGAGGGGAGATATGATAGAAGTCTATAAATTAATGAACGGAGTGGAACGGGTAAACGTAGATCAACTGTTTATGTTATCAGAATATAGGAAGACTAGGGGACATGCAATGAAGCTACAGGGTAAACTATTTAAGACTAATAAAAGAAGATATTTTTTCACTCAACGTGTAATCAAACTCTGGAATTTGTTACCGGAAGATTTAGTAAAGGCTGTTAGTGTAGCTGGGTTTAAAAAAGGTTTGGACAAGTTCCTGGAGGAAAGGTCCATAAACCATTATTAAGAAGGGACCCAGGATATCAATGCTTGACCCAGTACAAGCATTGTGGAACCTGTGTCTTTTGAGGAAACTGCTAGGTACGTATGACCTAGATTGGCCACTGTTGGAAACAGGATACTGGGCTTGATGGACCTTGGTCTGACCCAGTATGGCATATCTTATGTTCTTATGATATGGGCCAGATATTCAGTGCTGGTAGCTAGTGCAATTATAGCGGCTAGCCACCAGCACTAAAAACATTAAACCCGGATATTCAATGCCAGAGTCATATCTGGCCCCAGATTGAATATCCGGGGTCAATGCACAGCCTCCGACGACACAAGGCGTGTTGGGGGCATTCTGGTGTGAAGCCGAGAAAGAGTTAATTGCAAACCAGGCAGCGGTGATATTGAGTTGCTGCCCAGTTAGCTCTCATGTGAAAATATATGCCAGCTTTTGCTGTGCCTACCTTTACACATGGATCTTGAGTCAAGCAGCAGCTCAGTGTCACTGCTGCTGCTTGGCTCCACCCTGGGATGCCCCCTCTGATGCTAAGCAGTTAGTATTGGAGCTTATAGTGGCATTAGTCTGGGATATTCAGTGGCACTAACCATGTAAGTGCTGCTGAATATCCTGCTTAAAGGCATTTACATGGTTTACATGTAAACCGTGTAAATGCCTTGGAATACTTTTTAGTTAAATGGGACAGAGCAGTTATTTTAGAATGGTTGAATCTTCGAAAGATGCAGAATGATTTGTTGGATATATTGATTGTTGAGAGGCGGCTATTTAGTTACAACTCTGTATTGGAAACAAAGAGAAATGATTTATTGAGATATCACAGCCACTATCTGGGATGACTGCTGGCAAGATTATTTATAGGACAGTTTTTGAGGCCAGAGAATATGATCTTCTAAAGAAGATTTCAGACTTCAGTCATTAGAACTGAAAAAAAAAAACAAGTTTGGAAACTAGAGTTTACCCTAAATCAGTTATTGAAAGGGGATACAAATGAGCATTACATGCTAGGATATCATTATTATTGAATCACCAACAAATGGAGAACCTGGAGGAATTGGTTTATATTCTCCCTTACTCTGCAAAAGCTAAGCAAGTCAGGGACAATTTTTAAACATTTGAATGCGCTTCAAATTCAACCAATTTTTAAATATCATCCTAGCATCATTTACACTAGAAGTAGGAGCATTGGTAATTGGGTGATAAACTCAGGTTTTATGCTACCAGAACACAAGGTGCAAGTGCAGAGGGGATATTTTAAATGTAACACTTGCATTCATTGCCCTCAGAAAATTAAGGGACACACTTGAAAGATCTAGTTCTAAACACTAAGGGGCATGTTTGCTAAACGTTAATGTGCATTAATGAACGCTGGTGGCATTCCTCACTTTTGTTCATTCCAGCTGCTATAATTGTGCTAGACGCCAGCACTGAATATCAGGACCACTAAGTGTTGTCATGGTCCTTTTATTTCTCTGAGTCATGGAAGCGCTTAATGCACTTTAACTTGCACTAACAGACACACTAACCTTTAGCAAACTTGCTACTAAGTAAGAAACAAAATATTGTATTTCTTTTATGTTATTTATGTGATTGTGTGTCCTTGTCCTAGACGTTATTTAGAACAGGCTAGCCAAAACCGAATATAGCTTGCCTTCAACTTCTGAGAAAAGGTACAAGCTAAATCCAATTCCCAGTCCCAATCTCAAATCTTTAAAGATTAGATTACCTGAACATAAATCCCGATTATAAGCCCACGAACATACAGCCCTCATTGTGAAGTGGGCCATGCTTTTCAGTCCTTAAAATGGAGTTATTGATCTTGTTCTCCTCAAGGTGAGGTGGCGACCATGACCACATCCTCTCTTATCAGGAACAACAGTGAATATATAGGTTGAAACCCCTCAAGAAATGAATGCTGAAATTGAGTGGGGTTCACTATTTTAATGGATGAGGATGTACTGAGTTTCACTGGATTGTCAGATGATTTAAGGTGGATTAGGGCAAGTTGGGTTGAATCAGATGAATTTGATTATTGCTTTTTCATAAGGTGAGATGGAAAGCGGAAGTGCATAGAAGGTAGGAGTCCAGTGTAGGCTGGAAGGAGCTAAAGTGAGGAACGCCACCAAAGCGAACAAGAAGGAAGTTCATGCTAAAGTTCACTGAAAGCAACTGTAGGAAGTCACCAAATTACAGAACAGATGGATTTGAAAATATCCCCAGAACTGCAAAGAAATGGATATAAGCTCCCTGAAATAGAATTGGTAGAGGGTAGCAATTCCATCCAAAAAACATGGCGCTATGTCATTAACAAGAATACAGTGCCTCTGAAATCAGCTGACCTTGGGTCTATATTGATGACAAATACTCCCTCTCTCTCTCTCTCTCTCTCTATATATATATATATATATATATAAAATATTGAGTACATTTTTAATATTCACTCTGTGAGCACTATTACTCAAGAAAATATTCTAAAGTTAATCTGACATATGATTTTTACTGCAAAGGTAAATGATTACCGTCTGACAAAAATATTATTAAAAATCGTGTAGCTTTCTAGGGCTCAATTTTTGATATTGCATTTGATATCCACTCACCCCTAATAGATTTGATCACTGATTGTTTATAGAATCTGTCCAGAAGAAAGTGACTACAATGGTATTGGATCTGCAACAAATGACATAAGAGAAGTGACTAAGTATATATACTCTAGAGGAGAGGAAGGTTGGGGAGTTATTATACAGGTGTTTAAATATTTCAAAGGCCTTAATGAACTTTTCCCATATGAAGGGAAACTACAGAACTGGAGGACGCGTTATGCCATTGCAAGGAGGTAGACTTAAAAGCAATATCAGGAAACAGGGAAAATTATGCATCATTTTCAGACTTTTTTTTCTGATTTTTGCTATTTATAGGCTACTTCCACACCTTCATTTAAAAAAAATGTTAACATGTATTAGAACATTTTAGCATACATTAGCACTCATTAAAGCAATTTAACATGCAGTAAATTCTGTAAAGCGAGCTAACAAACTGAATGCTAACAAATGTGTATGCCTGCCAGAAAATATATTTCACAGAAAGGATGGCGGTTGCCTGGAATACCCCCCAGGAGTGATGGAGACAAAAATGGTAATGGAATTCATAAAGGAGCATGATCAATCCAGAGGTTCTCTGAATGGCAAGAAGATAGACATGGTGTATAGAGCACTAGTTCTCAAGGCAGTACTTAAATGACACTTATACTATTAAGAAAGCATGGGAGAAGGGAGTCATCTGCACTGAACGACAGCTAAAACCCTGAACACTTCACTAGGCAGACTGGATGGGCCATGTTGGTTTTTATCTGTCATCCTTTACTATGTTATTGTGAAAAAGAGAGAGGCGAGATATGCTAGAGGTATAAATAATGCACACGAGGGAAACATTTTTTAATAGAAAACATTTTTTAGAAGAGGTTATGATGTGAAGCTCAGTGAGGGTAGGTTCAGGAGAATGATTAGAAAATATATTTTCACAAATATGTAGTGGATGCATGGAGCAAGCTTCTAGAAACAGAAAACCCCTGCAGAAAAAAAAGGCATGACATTAAGCACAGAGAATCCTTTCTTGTAGACAGGTGAAGAAAAAGCTGGAGAGTAATTGGGGATCTTTGGTTTCGCAATAAGTAGTAAACTGGACTGAACAATAGACTTTATAGTCAACGTCTGCCGTCATATTCTGTGTTTCCTTTATGGGTGTACTAAATAAGCACACATTCGGTTTGGTTGGGTGCCTGACAATGTAAACTTGGCAAATCGTTTGTATGCATGTATACCTATGAATTAATGTGTGTACCATAGGCAGCTGAATGGGGAGAGCCACAGGGGTCATGACCCTACTAATATTTTTGCCCAACTCAGCATCAGCAACTAGAGAGCTTGGGGGCAGGGCTGGAGATTGATTTTGTTTGGGCCCCTCCAATCAAAATGATGTTCTGTTGCTCCCGGTGTGTACAATTGATTTGTGCACTTAAAAAAAATATAGCATGAGTACAATGTGCATGCAAAGAATGAATAGGTGAAAAACACAAAAAAATGCCCCAAGATTGCACACCCCTAGTTTCCATGTTTCCACCATACACGTCATGGATGTCTGTTAGGTATTTGAATGTTTTGTATCATGCTGATGTCTCCTTTGTCTTTTCTTCTAGAAAGTACAGGGTGCATTTTCAAAAGGGTTTCACTGGTTAGTAGGACGGCTCCTGCTCCTGCAACACTTCAGTCAGTCACCGGCTGCCCTCCACGTTGAGCACCAGCTCCATTCACAACAGCGGGGAATCCCTTCCGAGACGAATGCTGACAAATTCCCTCAGCATTCCACACAGGACGGCTCCTTCTCCTACAGGCATTTCAGCCACTCACTGGCTGCCCTTCATGCTAAACATCCGCTCCTATTGGCATACCCATGCCATGTACCTAAGGGCCACACCAAAGAACCCTTAGGCATGGAACAAGGAGCTTCTACCCTAATACAGATATCATCATAACACATCTCCTAAGTCTAAACACTCAACTCCACCTCACAATCTATAGTTGAACCTCACCGCCTCAATACCAAGATGATCAGTACTCTACAGTTCATACGTTTCTGCATAAAAGAAAGCTTGCAATACATCATCAGACCATATTTCATTGAAGCATAGAACCCTCTTCACATCTTCCTGTTCAACTACTATAAATGCGCATGTATATCATACTTTCATTCACTCATTTAATAACTCTTCCAACCCATTACCGACTTATATCATCCAACACACATAAGGCCAGTTATTTATACCCCATCTTTCACTTCAACACTACAGCTCCAAATGTAGACAAAAACACACATCGTATAAACATCTCATTCATATTAAGCCCCTCTCACTTAATACAACCATATCCTGCCACACATCCCATGACACCATCCTCTCATCAAATGCACACTCATAAATGCTCACTCAGCACATCACAAACTCGGCTTATCAAAGACTATTTAACAGATAACCAAATTGATATCTTATGTGTCACTGAATCTTGGTTTGGGGACACTGACAATTTGTTAATGAACCAACTAATCTCGCACAACTATTCTCTTTTCAATTCTAACAGGATGCAACGCAGAGGTTTTGGCATTTTTATAATTACAAAAGAGTGCCTCAACTTCCAATCCCTAATCTCACACTCAGTCAAATGTTTAGACTGAACTATGATCTCCAATACAAATGCAATTTTCAGCCACAAGTCAGATACAAAACCCCTAATTCTTCTAGGTGACCTCAATCTCCCCTCATCCCCTGTCAATATTTCTAAGATCTTTTTAGATGCTGTGAAATGCCATGGAATACACACGGCTCATTTCCCAACATACATCAGAGGTAATATACTTGATTTGATATTTGCACCAAAGTCCTTATTTAATACCTTTACAAACATTGACATTAAAGACTTTCTAGAAAACGTTTTATCGCAACTTCAAATCTCCCCTAGCAATCTTGATACTTCAGTGCTCAATTGGAACACAGTCATAGCCAAGATAACCTTAAAACCTTCCCCACGTACAAGCCATCATAGACTACATTCAGCAATCTGGTACCCTCCACCCTCAGAGACCTGAAGCATAATCTAAGAGCTCTGGAAACAAAATGGAGGTCCTTTAAATCTAAACATAATCTGGACATAAATACAACAGACTGCCACAAACACAGCAAAAAGGGAATACCACTCCAAGCTACTCCAAAGCTCTTTAAATAGATCCCGTGTGCTCTTTGAAATAGTAAAATCACTTACAAAATATCCCACAATGCACAAGGAGGAGATTCCCTAAATACGCCAACTAATGGTAGACCAATTTAAATCTATCACTAGTCCTTCCAGTAACTAACCTCACAATGGAGTTTTCTCCCTACTGCCACACGATATAGAAAACTATCACCTGGGAAAACTGTTCATCCATCACAAATAAGCAACTGGAACTGCACATGGAACTTGAAGGACCAGTTCCATGTGCAGGGTGCCTGCATGCTGAAGCTCTGAGGAAACAAGTGGAGGAACTCAGAGAGGAGGTGGCGAGGCTGAGGAGCATTCAAGACAGTGAGAAGTACATTGATGAGATGCTTCTTGCAGCAACCAAGCTCTCCAGCAAGGAGAAGATGGGTGCCAACAGAACGTCGATGGTTGGACACAAGTCACCAGGGCCTGCAAAATCACCAATCCAACTTCTCCAGCCCTTGAATTGAAGAACCATTATGCAGCCCTGGAAGTGGAGGAGGTGAAAGCATCCCTGGAAAGGGAAGAACCAGAGTTCAAGTACCCCAAAGTTGCAGAATCAGTGACCAGAAGGAAACGAAGGGTAGTGGTGGCTGAAGATTCTCTTCTGAGGGGTACTGAGGTGTCCATCTGCCGACCAGACTTGATGTCCAGAGAGGTATGCTGTCTGCCTGGTGCCAAAATCCAAGATGTTACGGAGAGTTTGCCGAGACTCATCAAGCCCACTGACTATTACCCAATGTTGCTAATCCATGTTGGAACAAATGATACTGCCAGGTATACCTCGGAACGTATCAAAAGTGACTTCATGGCTCTGGGACAGAGGGTGAAGCAGTTAGGTGCACAGGTGGTGTTCTCTTCAATCCTCCCTGTTGAGGGTAAAGGCCAAGGCAGAGAGGCTCGCATCCTGGAGATGAATGCATGGCTGCATGGATGGTGTCATCGAGAGCGTTTTGGTTTCCTAGACCATGGGATGCTGTTCCAAGGGTTGCAGAGCAGAGATGGCATCCATCTGTCCAAGAAAGGTCAACGCATCTTAGGTAGTAGACTGGCTAATCTACTGAAGAGGGCTTTAAACTAGATTCGTTGGGGATGGGTGAAGAAAGCCCCCAGGTAAGTGAAAGCCCCCAGGTAGGTGATACCCATTTCCATAAAGGTATTTAATGTAACAGGGGTAACATATGGAAAGCGGTGTGTATAAATGCCCGTAGCATGGGAAATAAAATCCATGATGTTGAAGCTTTGGTGGGAGTGGCTGACTTGGATTTTGTGGCAGTTACAGAAACATGGTTCACAGAAAACCATGATTGGGATGTAACTATACCTGGCTATACTTTATTCAGAAAGGACAGGGTAGGAAGAAGGGGAGGAGGAGTGGCACTATTTGTAAAGACTACTATTAAAGCTTTGGAATTACAGAGCTTAAAAGGGAGAGTGGAGGCATTGTGGGTTAAACTAGAAAGAGGGAAAGAGAAATCTATTTGCACTGGTGTGATATACGGACCTCCCTCACAAGAGGAAGAGGTGGACAGAGAGTTAATTGAAGACATACGCAGCATTGCTAGGAAAGGGGAAGTGCTACTGATAGGAGGCACATTCCTGCTGCAGTATCATCTAGAAGTAAGGAGATCCTGGATTCTCTACAGGGAGAACTATTCAGGCAATTGGTAACAGACCCCACACGTGAAAGAGCCATACTGGACTTGGTGCTTACCAATGGTGAAAGTGTTTCTGATGTTGTAGTGGGAGATCATTTTGCATCCAGTGATCACCAGATGGTGTGGTTCAGTATTAGGACTAGGGCTGTTAGAATCCATTCCAAGGTAAGGATCTTAGACTTTAGGAAGACTAACTTTGCGAAGATGGGCCAATACCTCAGGGAATCGTTAGTTGGATGGGAACAGCTGGGGGATGTAGAAAAACAGTGGGCAAAACTGAAAGGGGATATTTTAAGGGCAACCAACCTTTTTGTTAAAATGGTAAATAAAGACAAAAGGAAAAGGAGACCGCTATGGTTTTCGAAGGAAGTAGCTGAAAAAGTGAAGAAAAAGAGGGAGGCCTTCATGAAATACAAGAGATCACAGAGAGAGGAAGACAGGCATCTGTATTTGGAAAAACTTAGAGAAGCTAGCAAAGTAGTCAAGAAGACAAAGATTCAAAAGGAGGAGGAAATAGCCAATGCAATAAAATGGGGGGATAAGACATTTTTCAGATATATTAGTGAGAAGAGGAAGGGCAAAAGTGGTATTGTCAGACTCAAGGTTGCAGGGGGGGAATATGTAGAAGCTGATAAGGATAAAGCGGAATTGCATAACAAATATTTTTGTTCTGTGTTCACAGATGAAGAACCAGGAGCAGGACCTCAGAAAACACCCACAAATAGGAACAGAAGCAAAGAACATCTTGAACAATTTTCAGAAGACTGTGTTCGTGAGAAACTAGCTCAACTTAAAGTAGACAAAGTGATGGGACCGGATGGGATACACCCTAGAATACTGAGGAAACTTGGGGACGTTCTAGCAACTCCACTGACTGACCTTTTCAATGCCTCGTTGGAGTCGGGAGTGGTGCCAAAGGACTGGAGAGAGGCTCATGTCCTGCCTTTACACAAAAGCGGAAGTAAGGATGTGGTTGAAAACTACAGGCCAGTTAGCTTAACTTCGGTGGTGAGTAAATTATTGGAAACGCTGCTGAAAGAGAAAATAGTGAGGTTTCTGGAGTCCAGCGGATTACAGGATCCGAGGCAGCATGGATTTACCAGAGGCAGGTCTTGTCAGACAAATCTGATTGATTTCTTTGACTGGGTGACCAGGGAGTTGGACCGAGGGAGAGCTCTAGATGTGGTGTATTTAGATTTCAGTAAAGCCTTTGACACTGTTCCTCACAGGCGACTTATAAACAAACTGAGCACCCTAGGGATGGACCCTAAAGTTATTGCTTGGGTTAGAAATTGGTTGGGTGGGAGGCGACAAAGAGTACAAGTAAATGGAGCTCACTCTGAGGAGAAGGATGTTACCAGTGGTGTGCCCCAGGGATCTGTCCTTGGTCCGATTCTTTTTAACATCTTTGTTAGTGATATAGCGGAAGGGCTGTCAGGTAAGGTTTGCCTCTTTGTGGATGATACCAAAATCTGCAATAGAGTAGACACCCAGGAAGGTGTAGATAACATGAGGAGGGATCTAGCTAAGCTTGAAGAATGGTCTAGAATTTGGCAGCTGGGATTTAATGTTAAAAAATGTAAGGTCATGCATTTGGGCTGCAGCAATCCAAGGGAGCAATACAGTATAGGAGGTGAAGTACTTTTGTCCACTAAAAAAGAGTGGGACCTAGGCATGGTTGTGTCTGATGATCTTAAAGTAGCTAAACAGGTAGAAAAGGTGACAGCAAAAGCTAGAAGGATGCTTGGGTGCATACAGAGAGGAATGGCTAGCAGAAAAAAGGAGGTGATAATGCCTCTGTATAAGTCTTTGGTGCGACCTCATTTGGAGTATAGTGTGCAATTCTGGAGACCGCACCTTCAAAAGGATGTGAACAGGATGGAGTCGGTGCAGAGGGTGGCTACTAAAATGATTAGTGGGCTTCATTATAAAACATATGAGGACAGACTTAAGGATCTTAATATGTACACCTTAGAAGAAAGGCGGGATAGAGGTGATATGATTGAGATGTTTAAATACCTCTGTGGCATAAATGTTCAGGGAGAGGGCCTCTTTCAATTGAAAGCAAGTTCTGCTACGAGGGGACATGGGATGAGGGTGAAGGGAGATAGATTCAGCAGTGATATGCGGAAATATTTCTTTAGGAAAGAGTAGTGGATCCATGGAATAGTCTCCCAGTGGAGGTGGTAGAGATGAGGACAGTAACTGAATTCAAAAAAGCATGGGACCAACACAGAGGATCTCTAAAGGTAAAAAGTGGACTGCTGTAGTTGTTGATATGAAAGGACAGACTAGATAGGCCATGTGGTCTTTTTCTGTCATCATGTTTCTATGTTTCTAATATTATTAGAAGTATAAACAACACAACATCCCCTTTAGATCCTTGTCCTGTAAGTTGGATTCAAGCCACTCGAGCTGAGCTCTCTCCTACAATTTTGCAAATTGCTCGACTATCCCTTACTCAAGGCTGCTTACCCACAGATCTAAAAATGGCATCCATCTGCCCAATAAGAAAAGCCACAGGAACTGACCCTACACAACCAATATCCTTTAGACCAATTGCCAGCATACCTTTTCTGGCTAAGATAATAGAGAAAATTGTATTGATATAACTGCAAGATCATACAGACTGTCACTTCCCTTTGGATCAACAGCAATATGGATTCAGACCCCACCAAGGAAAAGAATCTCTAATGGAAGTTCTTATGGACAACTTAATCAAGGGCATTGACAAGACCAACGGAAGTTTTTTACTTATTTTCATTGATGTTAAGGCAGCGTTTTACTCTATTCCTCACAACTTGATCATTTGCAGACTTCATGAGATAGGTTTAAGAGGTACTACTCTCAACTGGCTTAAATCTAAAGATGTGTTTTTGTGTCCCGCACACATGCGCGCCACACTAACGGGCCCGCACAAGTGCGCGGCGCGCTGATGTGCGATAGAGGAGTGGAAAGGCTTTCGGAGGGCGGAGGAAGGCTCCCCAGGGGCGGAGACACGGGGTCAATTGGTGGAGAGTGGGAGGGGAGAGGCTCCCCGCACACGAGCGGGGCTGAAATTCAACTAAAAAAATACCGCGAGTGAAAACCTCGCATTAGAGCCAATTTAAAGGGAAGAGAAACCATTTCTGTCAGCAATGTACAGCAAAACCAGGGAAACCTACATAACGTGAGCAGTGTGATACTTGTGCACAGAACAAAATAGCAAATAAAAATTGAAAATGACCACAACAAAATTCTAAAAAATTATACTCCAGCTGGGCAACAGTGATAGTACTGGAAAACATCAAAAATCACTCCCAATAAAGCCTCAAAAAAATATATGAATTTTAGAAGGGTCTACGCTCCGTCCCCATACAAGGTAAATGATCCAACAGTGAAATAGCAATGATCAGGGTTTCCCTCTCCATTGGACAGGTTACTTAAGGCATGCACATTTCCACAACAGCAGGGCGGCCAGGTCGGAATGGGCAACTGGACAGATGCTGGGAAAGGGGATACAGAGGGCTGCAGGCGGAACATGCTGTGGTGCAGCTGGGGCACAGTGAGGACTAGGCAGATGCCTAGATGGCACCTAGGAATGCTGAAACTAAACAGCAGCCAGACAGCAACTGATGAGGGCCCAACATGGGCACGAGAGTGTTTATCACAGTGTCACAGGGGATAGTACCCAGCAGGTACCCCCAAGGGCACAGAACATTGGCAGGAGGTGATGGGCGGACGTGCGGACAAATTTGCAGGCACCCCTACCCCAGAACCCGCACCATAGGCAGCCGCCTACCCGTACACAGGATGGCCTGAGACTGCGTACCACCAGCACCGCCAGCAGAAGGGCATGTAAGCAGGGTGGCACAGGGGTACTGGAGGCGGAGGGGGGCAGTGGCAGCTGCCCAGAGCAGACCATCGCCTAGCCCTGTGTAGGTGGGTGCCATGCACTGCAACAGACAGGCTCTGTCTGACAAACAACCATGGTATCTCCAGGGACTGCACTGTCTCTGTGAGCACAGTGTGGTGCAGTGAACACAGCCAGTGTATTCAGGAGCAGAGGGACACAAGTTCAAGTCCCAGCTGGGTCGACTGCCAATCCAGTCCCCATATTTTTCCCACAACTAAAACGTGATAGCAAGGACAAGCCTTTACTGCAGAGAACATACGCATGGTTAATACGCCTATATTTTACCCCACCAAGCACAGACACCATAAACAGGCGCATTACTTGGAGTGGAGTCTCCCAAATGTAGTCCTGGAGGGCCAAACACCATTCAGATGCCATGCTGCCTCTCATAAAGATGCCTGTGCTGCATATCTATGCACCACCCCCATGGTATGCAGATGTATCTCATGCATATTCATGAGGGACAGCATGAAAACCCGAACAGTGTTTGGCACACCAGGACTGGAGTTGGGAACCTCTGTCGTAAAGCAGCAGCCTACAGGGGCAGACACACCCACACCCACAGGCCCCATTGGCTAATGCCTCCTGGAGAGGCAAGACATTGGGCCCTGCGTGCATCTCCCAATACTAGCACTTGCATAACTTAGCAATGCCACCCTACACTTGGGTATACGGTACACACCTATCAAATGTTTCCTATGATTACTGGCAGATAGTAAGTCCTACGTTAAGCACAGTTTGCTCATTGAGCTCCATCATAACAATCTCTCTGATGTCTGCGGTGTGTGCTTCAGGTCTGGTCTCTGACAGTGTTTACCACCCTGGGGAGTGACCCCCAACAGTATTGCGTCGCATATCCATGCCTGTTCTGTGCCCAGGACTGGTGTGGTGGGCAGGGCTGCTAAACTCCTCTATAGTAGCACAATGCTGGCATAGGTGTGGGAGTGTGTGTCTGTCTAGACAGTGTGTGGTGGCTACAAACACCTTCCACAGCCCACACTGCCAGCACTGTTGCCAGTATTGGCCTGCCAATGTGCATAATGAGGAGCAAGGTACCATGGGTATAGCCCAGACAGGGTGGCCTGGCCAGGATGCATCTGCACAGGGCATAGGGCACTGGCTGGGACATTTTAGTGCCCGGCTACCACCTACACAAACAGGGTGACCTCAGTATGTCCTGCTGGGAGATCACTCTCACCCTGACTGTGCAGTGACGACAGCATGGCTAGGCACCCCCATAGTGCTATATAGTATTTTTTTCATGTGATATTTATGGGTTTCCTTTTGGGGCCCAGTCACTGATTTATCTGTTTGTTGTGTATGCTGACATCCCAGTTCTGGGTGCATGCATTTCCACCAGGAACATGCACTATGGACTAGCTAGCAGACTGTTTGAAGCTGGTATGTGTCTTGATGGAGCGGCTTGCAGGGTGCAGTGGCTGAAGGCTTGCTGCAGGACAATATCAGATAGTGGTGGGGTGCAGCTTAGCATATCCAGGCCTAATGTCTGTCTGCTTTTGTGTTGTGGATGTGTACAGAGCTGTACTGACTGCCTTGTAGAGTGTCTGTTCACCAGCAGGACTGGGGTTGATGGTCTTCTCTACTGCCACCATTGTAGGGAGGTAGAATGTGGATCTGTTGATGGTGGACCCTGTTTGCCACCCTCAGCCCTGGAGGAGGAGGGTGGTGGTGCATGATCCTCCTAGGGGTCCATGGGGGCTACACCTGACTAAGACAGACAGAGATATCCAAGGTGTTTGTGCAGGAAACTACCTATCTCACACATTAACACTGCTTTGGACCTCCAGCATGGCTTCTTGCAGCCATGGAAGGTGCTGTGGACCTGGTGCTGGGCGCCTGACCGCACCCTCAGGGTGAGCACAGTATCCGCACAATGTGACAGTGTGTAGCTACTCTGTGCCAGTAAAACACACGGTCAGTACCCCCTACCAGGCCGAGGTGCTGTGGGGGTGCACATGGTCACTTCCCCCTACCAGGCCGAGGTGCTGTGGGGGTGCATACCCCATCTTGTGTTTATCTGTGGACAGCTGATTTGCATGTGCAGTGCATCATGGGTATGGGTGGGCTAACCCTATCCTGGTGACCACAGCAGACTGTCTGTGTGGTGACGTGCACTCCCTCTGCAGCCAGCCAAGAGCTTGCTAGTAGCCATAGAGCTGTAGCACAATGGTTACTTCACTCCCTGTGAAGCCAGAAGTTGTGGGTTCAAACCCCCAGTTGGCTTATTTGATAGGGCTGCCCAAAGCATTATCTCTTTTTAATTGTACATTATTGCTGCCAGCAATAACACCCTCATCGTACTGTACCCATAAGGTGCCTCAGAGGGCGCTTTATAGGGCGCCCTATAGGTTCCCTTATGGTTACCATCCATATAAGGTGCACTGTATGTTATCCTGTGGAGCAACTTATAGGGTGCCCTATAGGGGACATTTTAGGGTGCCGTGGCGGACAGTGCACTTTATAATGTGCCCTATGGAGTGCCTTATACGGTGCCTTATGTGGCACCTTCAATTACGGCACGTGAGGGCCTGTTTGCTGGCAGCAATTAATAAAATACAACTAAAGTGCTGCAGGAAAAATTACGTACATTGCAAAGCTGATGCCTCAGCCAGCCTTACGTATTGGGCACACTGGGGAGCAAACTCATGACCCCTGTATCAGCAGTCAGTGCCTTAATCATTGTGCTACACTGCTGCTCCTCTTTGCATGTCAGCGCACCTACTTATGCTATTAATTCCTTAAACTGCACAGTGCTGCCATCAAAAACATTGCTGTGACCTTGCGGTACCTCATACGGCACCCTATAAAGCGCCCTATAAGCAACATTCTAGGGTGCCTTGGCGGACTGTGCACTTTACAATGTGCCTTATGGGGCGCCTTATGTTAACACGCTTTGAGAGTGCGTTTGCTAGTAGTAGTAATTGAAATAAAAAATAACATGCCTCCTAAAGCAAACTTCCCCATAATAGGTGATGCCTCAGCCAGCCTTAAGAGCATAACATAAGAACATAAGATATGCCATACTGGGTCAGACCAAGGTCCATCAAGCCCAGTATTCTGTTTCCAACAGTGGCCAATCTAGGTCACATGTACCTAGCAGTTTCCCCAAGAGACACAAGTTCCACAATGATTGTACTGGGTCAAGCATTGATATCTTCGGTCACTTCTTAATAATGGTTTATGGACCTTTCCTCCAGGAACTTGTCCAAACCTTTTTTAAACCCAGCTACACTAACAGCCTTTACTACATCCTCCGGTAACAAATTCCAGAGTTTGATTACACGTTGAGTGAAAAAATATTTTCTTTTATTAGTCTTAAATAGTTTACCCTGTAGCTTCATTGCATGTCCCCTAGTCTTTCTATATTCTGATAAGGTAAACAATCGATTTACGTTTACCCGTTCCACTCCGTTCATTAATTTATAGACTTCTATCATATCTCCCCTCAGCCGTCTCTTTTCCAGGTTAAAGAGCCCTAACCTTTTTAGCCTTTCTTCATAGGAGTATCCTTCCATCCCCTTTACCATTTTGGTGGCTCTTCTCTGTACCTTTTCTAAAATCGTTATACCCTTTTTAAGATACGGCGACCAGAATTGCACACAATATTCAAGGTGTGGTCTCACCATGGAACGATATAGAGGCATTATAATATCTTTTGTTTTATTTTCCATTCCTTTCCTTATCATACCTAGCATTCTATTTGCTCTCTTGGCCGCCGCTGCACACTGGGCCGAGGGTTTTAACATGGTATCCACAATGACGCCTAAATCTTTTTCCTGGGTGGTGGTTCCTAATGTGGAACCTTGCATCATGTAACCATAGTTTGGGTTGTTCTTCCCTAGGTGCATAACCTTGCACTTGTCCACATTAAATTTCATCTGCCATTTTGATGCCCAGTCTTCCAATTTATCAAGATCCTCTTGCAATTTTTTACAATCCTCTTGGGTTTTAACAACTTTAAATAGTTTTGTGTCATCTGCAAATTTGATAACCTCACTCGTTATTCCACTTTCCAGGTCATTTATGAATATGTCAAAAAGCAGCGGACCCAGCACAGATCCCTGTGGTACACCACTATTCACCTTTCTCCATTGGGAAAATTGGCCATTTAGCCCTACCCTCTGCTTTCTATCTTTTAACCAGTTCCTGATCCACAATAGTACACTGCCTCCTATCCCATGACTCTTTAGTTTTGCCAAAAGTCTCTGATGAGGGACCTTGTCAAAGGCTTTCTGAAAGTCCAGATACACTGAAAGTTCTTCTTCACTGGGCACAGTGGGGGATTGAACTCATGACCCCTGCACCATTGTACTGTGTCTTAACCATTGTATTGTGGCTCTGCTTCTCTACTTGCACATCAGCGTGCCACTTATGCCTCCCACGCAGCTTTCTCATGCGCTAATGTGCAGGGCGCACATGGGCGCCGCGCACATTAGCGCATGAATAATCCCGGTTTTGCTTTTTTCAGCCAGAAACGCCCACTCCTTATATGGCACCCGCACACTAGCGCAGCCCGCACATTACCGGGGTTTTAGTAAACATACCCCCAAGTCTATAACTACCAACCTCAAAGAATGCTTCTCTGCCCTCAGTCACTGGTTAACATTACACAACCTTATAATTAACCATAATTTAGAGAAACTTTTATTGCATAAAGAAAATGAATTGAAGGTAGTTAACTGAGCTTGGTTGTTGCCTATGACCTGTCGGGTGGTTTTTGCATATTTAGGCTATAAATAGATAGGAATTGGTTGTTATTGAGTCAATCCTTGTTTGGTTTTCCTGAGTGTGTTTTCTTTTTTTGTTTTATACTCCCCGTGATGTGGACTAAAACATTTTATGTTGCATTTCCTTAGTGTTTGTATTTCCTTTGCTCTTTGGTATTGTATATATATATCTAAATCCTAATAAAAAGAAGTGCACAATATATTGTTTCATATTTATGCAGATGATATTATGTTATACACGCCGATTAATATCAAAAAGCCTATAACCAACCTCAAATAAGGCTTTTCTGCTATCAGCCACTGGTTAACATTACACAACCTTATAATTAATCATAATAAAACTGATGTTCGATAGTATCAGAAATATTAACTTTACTCCACCAGAATTCTTAATTGGTGATAAGCACCTAAAAGTTAAACATGAAATCCGCTCTTTGGGAGTCATCATTGATGAGCATCTCACGTTATCTTTACATATCAACAATGTCACCAAAATCATCTATCAGAAGCTCAGATTGCTCCAGCACCTCAAATTACTTGACTGCAGTGATTTCCGAACAATCCTCCAAGCTCTTACTATCACTTACATAGATTATTGCAACATCATTTTCCAAGGACTCTCTAAATCCACCATCCACCCCTTCAGCTAGCCTTGAACACAGCAGCCCATACCATTTGCAACACTTCAAGAGTGAAGCACATCCTGAATCTTTAAGCAACTGCATTGGTTGCCCATCTTACAAACAATAAAATATAAACCTCTTCTAATGATTTTCAAGGCAACTCATGATTTATCATCTTCTTACCTGAAATCATTCATACAAAAGACGCCATGCAACAGGATAAGAAGAGCAAGTTCCGAAAACACTCTTTATACACCAGCTCTGAATACTAAAGCTTCATGTACTATCTCAAAGAGAGCATACTCCCTCTTTGCCCCTCCTCTGTGGAATACAATTCCTGATAGCCTGCATGCTTCAAATGACTTAATGTCCTTCAGATGGATGCTTAAGACTCTCCTCTGAATGCATTTCTGGTGATGAGACATTACATACCTAATATTCTTCTTATGCTATGGGGTCTATTCTGACCGGCGTTTAGTGGGGATATATATCCCAGTCAGACATTAAGTCCCCGCTAAATGCCGAGTCGCATTCCTGTCAAAGAACTCCCCGCATGTACAGCAGAGATGCGGGGAGATCTGTACAAGAGCGGGAAGGGGTGTGCCGAGGGAGGAGTGAGGGCGGGCCAGAGGCATGATCCCCAACCTAGACAAACAGAGCCTATTCTAGTGACTGCCCTGTATGTCTGGGCATGGCCAGTAAGATGGGGGACTGCCATTGGAGGCCGGCCAGCCCAGGACCCCATACAGTGGTGGGATGGGTAGGGGGTTCCCCGTAGCCTGATCCCAGACTCATTAGGCCCGATCAGGTATTGTGTGGTGGGGAAAAGGGCACTTTGATGTTGTGTGGGCAATCGGGGCTTCTGCATGGAGCCATGGTGCCATGACGATGGGATGCAACTGCATTGCGGCTCGATGCAGAAGCCCAGGCTGAGCTAGCTGGGGAATCTGTGAGGCGTACAGCAGTATGAAATCAGGGCATGTCTGGGACGTCCAGGCCCTGTGCCCTGATTCTGCTCCCATGGGACCGTCTAGCTCCCGCAGGAGCAGAATGGGATGCATATCTGGGCCATCCATATTTTGGATATCTGGATGGCCTGGACATGTCCCGAATGGAATCAGCCTCCACGTAAATAGTTTGTTGAAATTTCAGTTCTATTTTGTTCTTCTATTGTAAATGCTTTCACCCCCATTCACCACCCCCTTTAAATTCTGTTCTATGTCGAGTCTAATGGCCTCTGTTTTATGAACACTGCTCTGACGTTTAGATATAGCGGTATATAAGAACAGCTAAATAAATAATTAAAGTACAGTGAACCCGATATTCAGTGACACTATCCCCACAGACCACAGAAAAGATGCAGTTAAAACTAATGTTGTCTGTGGGAGGATCAGGGGCAGTCCCAGAGCTATCCTGTTAGTGACATTCAGCCACTACCCAGATTGCTAAACCAGATAAAGTTAGGACAGGTCAATAGTTGTCGTAACTTTAACCGGTTTGGGCTATCTGGTTAGCGGCTGAATATCGTCGCTAACCAAATTGCCAGTGCTCTGACTCATGAAGTCGGATATTGAGCCCCAGATGTCAGATAAATAAAAATGGATATTCAGCAGCGGGGCTTAAGATAATGGTGGATACTTGCTTTAAAAGTACCTAGCCGCTGCCGTTGAATATTGGCCCTTACATCTTTAGCTCCTGTGAAACTTTGATTTTTATAGAACCTTGAGGTAGCATTTGGAATGTCCACATCAAGACGTTCACATCTTCTCCAATCTACTTTGAAAGACTTTGCTGAACATGGAGCCTTTTGTAAAATATATATAAGGATGATGACAGTACACATGTATTTGCTGACAAACATGTACAGTGGGAGCAATGATTTCACAAATTTACACGTGCACAAAAATAGTATCACTTGATATCTTTTATATACAGATGCTGGTGATTATTCAAGAATGAACCAATTTTTTGGGCTGCCACATAGAAGTGCCAGAAATGTTATGCAGAGGGGTCTCCATTTAGAAAGATATATGTAAAAACGTAGTACCAATTAAGGTGCAACATTCCAAAAGGTTATTTTTAACATTTATAATATCAAAAAACCCCGGAGGCATACAAATAACTAACCTAATTGGGTGTGAGCAGAGAGGTGAAAGATGGAAGGGTAGGGATAAAGGGTGTATTGCATTTTGTTTCTCATCTTGGTGTTGGGACGTATTTGGGCGAAACTGGGATTCGGTTATTATGGAGGGGGAAGGACCGTACTTCATAGAAGGCAGCTCAGGATAGTAGATAATAGACAAAATGGTTCACAGCAAGCACAAAAAACTGTGTAAAACCGATATATGTAGATTCTTTAAGAAAGAGCTAGAAATGGTTATTCTTCTCATAGCTTGCAGCGAAGTTCTGATCCATATAATAAATACAGAAAGGGGTAAATACAAAATAAGTATAAAGGGGTTAAAGGAAGTTATCAACAGGCGTTCACATTGACCAGACTTTTATTGGTCAGGAAGGTATCACCATAAATTCTTCATTTGACTCCCCTGCCCTTCATTTTTTTCTTTTTTGTTCAGTGCTAATATTCCTTGGCTAGTGAAGTCACCAGTACCACAAATGTGAGTATTACTTTCTAAGCTGAAAAAAGCGGGTTACATTTTGGGTTCATTTTGAGGATGCTAACATTTTGAATTAAGATTAAGAGAACTTAATTAAGAGAAATTTCCAGTCACACCTTGACAAATTGCCTATACATGTTACATCTTGTGCAGGGCAGGCGCTGCCACTACGCAATTTAGGTAGTCACCTAGAGTGCCAATGGTTGGAGGTTGGCCCATTGCCACTACTGCCAGTCCTCTCCGGGATGTGCGGTCCCAACAATGCTCTTAGAATGGCACCGCTGTGGTGCTCTTCCTGCTTCCGGCTCCCCGATTCTACTTCCTTTTGCATGGGAGCAGAAGTGGCTAGTCAACACGTGTCAAAAAGTGAGATGTTCTGCTTTGCTGAGGCTCGCAGGCTGCTACTTCAGCAAGAAGGACATATGATATGTCCCTTAAGGGTTCATGGCACAATTTATAGGGATAGATGGATTCCCAACTACATTTGAAGGATCGTGTTGCTAGGGTGGTACAAAGGACTTTTTGATGTTGCCATTTATTGCCATATGTATCCACATCTAATTTGATGTTGATAATAAGAGCATTGATCTTTCTATGATGTGATTTGTACAAAAAACTGTGGCAAATCTTACCTTAGGTCTTAGTTTGCTCACCCACTGCTAGTTTTGATACAGCTACACTAGCTTCCTATTACATTTCAAATATATTCCAGTGTTATTACTTGTGTCCAAGGTTTCGCATGCTAAGCACCGGGTTATCTTGTATATAAATTAGGTCCTTATGTCCCAGGTAGGGCTCTGCAATCACAGGAAGAGGGGTCACTGACCATACCAGCATTAGGGTTACGAAGAGATCTTACCATTGTGATCAAGCTTGTTCTGTTCAAGTCCCTTTACTGTGTAATGCTCTCCCTGCAACTCTAAGGGGGGGAAGGGACCAGAATGTGTTTAGATGGGGAATGAAAAATTATGTTTGCAGGGGCATAGGAGAGAGTGGGGCAAATTAGGGTGGTAAACTCTCCTTTTTTAGGGCTGTTGTGTTTTGTTAATGTTAATGTATTTTACTGATATTTACAGTGCATTATCTGCCCAAACCATGTGGTAAATCAACCCCCCCCCCCCCCATGGTATCTGCATGGGGCATTCCCGAGTTAGGATATTTATTCTGGTCTCTGATTTGATGGGACACTTGATGATTTTGTAAGACATGATTATTGGCATCCTTAGAAACAATGCAAATCAGTTTGAACATAAGAACCACATTCCCACTGGAGTAAAATTAGATGCATCTGTGATCATTTGTCATACTCACATGACTTGAATCAACCAATCAATTATGACTGATGTTTAAAATGGCCACATTCACTCCCTGTTCCATTTTCACAATGGTGACGAGAGCTCCGAGCCTTTTCAACAAAAACATGGAGTCCCCCAAGGCTCCTCGCTATCCGCCCTATTATTCAACATATACATGCAGCCCATATGTGCAATCATCCACTCCTTCAACATATCCTGCCTGATTTATGCAGATGATGTATCATCGATCAACCAGACTTCTCTCCACTAGTAAAATGCTTTGACGCCGTCACGGACTGGCTTCACTCACAGAGTCTCAGGATAAACTTCAGCAAGACAGAGGTGCAGTTCATCACGAGAAATCAAAGCTTCTCCCCACCGGCAACACTGAAGACAAGAGACGCCGAACTCCCGAGTTGTCCCACCATCCGCTACCTAGGAGTCCTGCTGGACCAGCACCTTGATATGAAAGCACACATAGGCAATACTGTAAAGAAGGTCTACCATAAGATGAGGACAATTCGACATCTCCAACCCTTGCTGCAACCAGAGGACTTCCGAACAGTTTTCCAGGCACTAGTAACCCCTCACTTTGACTATGCCAATGTAATCCTTCAGGGACTCCCCAAGAACACACTTAACCCACTACAGCTATCAATGAATGCTGCTGCCCATTTCCTACACGGGGCCTCTAGAAGGGAGCACATCACTCCAATCCTAAAGGATCTGCACTGGCTACCAATTTTCTGCCAGATCATATACAAAGTTGCTCTTAGGGGATGGAAGGATACTCCTATGAAGAATGGCTAAAAAGGTTAGGGCTCTTTAACCTGGAAAAGAGATGGCTGAGGGGAGATATGATAGAAGTCTATAAATTAATGAACGGAGTGGAACGGGTAAACGTAGATCGATTGTTTACGTTATCAGAATATAGAAAACTAGGGGACATGCAATGAAGCTACAGGGTAAACTATTTAAGACTAATAAAAGAAAATATTTTTTCACTCAACATGTAATCAAACTCTGGAATTTGTTACCGGAGGATGTAGCAAAGGCTGTTAGTGTAGCTGGGTTTAAAAAAGGTTTGGACAAGTTCCTGGAGGAAAGGTCCAGTAGACAGATAATACAAAACTTAGAGGTGGCTACAAGAAACGTAGATATGGCGGTATAAAAATGCTGCTGAATAAAAATAAATAAATAACTAATACCATCACTGGCAAGGGTTGTGCAACCAAATATTAGTGCCGGGTGCCATTAATCCTCTACAGGTCATATTTTGTTTGTTTGTTTTTTCTCAGAAATTACTATTTCTAAGCTGCACAGACATCTTTTTTTGTTGTGCACCTTTAAACACACTATTAAAATATTTTGATGACGTACAGTTGGAATATTTCCAATTATTTTTCAAGATATTGTACACAATATACCTAAAATGCAAGGGTGCCAATAATGTTGATCACAACTGTAGTCTTTGCAACATACTGTACATGTGCAAGTAATGGAACTTACAAGAATAACCATCTTATTTCAGAAAACTACATTTTTAAAATTGTTTAAATTATCAGAGGTTAAGTACAATTGCCCACTCAATCACTCCTACAAAATCCATGGCCAAAATGGTTAGTTTGGTGACACTTGTGTGTTTTAGATGAGCTGCAAAAGCCGGTGAGGACATTTTAGAAATGCACATGTATTCCCTTACAATACTCCTTGGACCACCTACCCAAATCGCATTCAGAACATACAGTATTTGAATCCGTGAATCCCATGGCATGTATACTGTCACCAGCACCCCTTTTTGGCCCTGTTAGGCGCCCGCCTAGGGCCGTGAGGTGTGGGTTGCCTTATTAAAGAAATAGTCAGTAGCCGTGTAATTAAGGCAAAATAAATAATTTGGGTTTTATTCCCCGTCCCACATAGGATTCTTTATGAACAGCACAAAGGAACACAAAAGAAAACTGTTTCTTCACAGTATAGAAAATAAACTCTTCGCCAGCACAATGTATCACAGAACTCTTGCTTTCCTGGCTAACATAGGGATGTAATTTCATCAGACAGACAAAGCGTGCAATCCATGGAATCCAGTTCTATATCACACTCCTGGTTTTCCCATTGCATCTGCTCATAGTCTGTATTTGGAGGCACTTAACAATCTTTATAACTGAAATCCTCACAGCTCTTCCCTTGAATGACACTGGTTATTCTATTTGGTAAGTGCTCTACAACAACAGGGTTCAAGAGTCCTGTGCTAGGAACTGTATCTCTCAGGTTCCTTCTCCAATAGGGATTTTCCTCCCAATTACTGGGCTTTGCTCTGCTGGCAATGCCTGTCTTTTTCCCTCTAGCTACAACAGGGTACTTAGATTTTGTCCCTGGGTAATGAGCTTCTTTCTCTGGGCTTTGGCTGGCTCCTCTCCAAGACTTCCACGTCTCTGTAACCGGGTCCAAGCTGAAATCACTTTCTGAAGAGAGTCTGTGTCTGCTGCCTCTTGCTACCGGGACACTTCCTTTACTTCCTGGTTCTAGCAAGGTCTGCTGGTTGAGAGGACTTCCTTCCTCTTGGTTACTCACTCTCCAGTGACCGAGGCCCCCTCTGGCTTGGGAGACTCCTCTGCAGCTACAGCCTGCTCCACCCTTTGGCTTCTGCTCCTGCCTTTGCTGCCTTGGCTCCAGCCCCTCCCTTTGCTCCTCTACTGGGCTTTCCCTGTAGTTTTTATGCTCTTATTCTCTGCACGTTGTACGTGCCCTTCCACTCAGGTGAGCTTGATTAGCCTTTTGGCTTTCTGCTGCGTCACCTTTGGTGAATGGAAAGTTTTCTCCACTATACTTGGGCTTTGTGAAAGCTGAATATGTTTGCTGCCTATGTGTTTGTGAGGTAAGCTCTTCCTCTTTTCCTATTACCATAGGCTCTGAGCTAGCCATTTCCTCATATAACATAGGCTCTATACTAGTTACCTCATCACAATACATGTAAACAGCAGCATTGTGAGATCTGTGTTTACACTTTATATGTATGCTAGTTACACATGTATTTATTGATATTTACATGTGTACATGTCGTGCAATGCTCTAAAATGAGCTCCTTAATGCACATTAATTTGTAAGTTATTGTGTATTAAATCCATTAGCCTGTCCTAATATATTCAGGGCACGCTAAAGCCCAATGCACACTAACGAATGCACAATCCTATGATTTTTGTCTAATCCCTTGACATGCCCTCTGTGTTGCGGATTTTCATTTCACATGTAAACAAATATATGCTTCCTTTTAGCATTTCCATGATGTCACAGACATACTGAAGAAATTTGGGGCCTAGCACTAATCCTTCACCAACATACTTTATGATCCCTATTGACTAATACTTGGAATCCTGTTGCTTAACTTCTATACAGCACATATATTTTCTTTCAGCTTCCAGAGTTGCTAGCCTGCTTACTAGTCTTCTGTGTTGAATGGTGTCAATAGATTTAGTGAAATCCAGATTTCACATCTACTGCACCCCCTAAAGTACTGTCCTGGTCTGGTCATCTCATGAAATTAAACAAACATACATGTTGGGCAACTGTCTCCGCCTGTGAAATATTGTTGCTTCTGACCCTTTATGACTTCAAGATATTCTATCCTTCAGTAATTGTTCAATGAATTTTTAAACCACTACCAGCAAACTATCAGGTCTATAGTTTTCCCTATATTGTTTTTCCCCCCATCTCTGTGAAGCGGTAGGAGATCATCTCCTCTCCATCCTAATGAAATGACTCCTCTTTCAAGTGAGATGTGAGCGACATGCAAGAGTCGGAAGGCATAAATATACCCTGACAAATAACTCAGACAAGAACAGCAACATTTAAATTTGAACATAAACTCGCTTTGGGAAAACAATAGTATAAAAGGGTAGTCACAGCTTGCTAGGGAAGGTGCTGAATCATGAAGTCCGAGTCTGCTGTTTCTTAGAAAATGCTCTTACATAAAGAAAACAGGATAAGCAAGGGTATGGCAAGCCTTCAGCACATCCCTGCAGAAGCCAGAGATTAAGGCGAACCCAAGAAAAGACTGCGAACAGTATGAGGTTCTCTCGTCTTTTATAAAGTGTTTACGTCAGGCTGGTCTGTGTTTGTGGCTCTGTACAGCACTCCCTCTGGCAAGAAGCCAATGTTCTGTTGTGCTTATAATGAGAAGGCTAAGGCCTGCTGTGTTTATATTGAAAATGCAAAGTCCTGCTGTGCTTCTATTGCAAAAAGAGCCCTATTTGACTTATAGTGAGAAAAGAGACTCACGACTATGCCATCATTTACAGTGTTAAGCATTCAGAGTTCTTGAAGGATCCCAGAGGCAAGACCGGGAGGGTTCCTGTTTTGACCCTCATTAAGACTGTAAACTGTTTGTTGTGGCCAGGAGCTAGACATCTTTCTGTGTACCCTTGTATTGAAACTGGGAGGCTGAATTCCAGAGTATGTGAACATGAAAATAGAAATCACTTTGTCAGCTCCTGATCCTGAGTGTGTCAGAACTTGCACCCTCACAGAAGGTCCCATACTCTTGTCTATTTTCACATGCACCATTGCTTTAAATCGCTGGTTCCCGAATGTGGGGTCGGGACGTCAAATGGGGGTTATATCATCAGTGGATGGGGGTCACAGAAACATGGCCATTTCCCCTTCTTTCACTGGTCACAGACCATATGCTGACTAGTGATTGCCACTACTTGGCATAGGTCAGAGTGAAAATTCATAGGCCCTCGTCCCCTCCTGGGTAGGTTTCCTGCTAGACTGGAAATGTATGCCAAGTACTGGGGTCTGTAAGCACGCACTGGCACAAGGGATCCTGTGCGGACTGCTGCTGCTGCTTTCTGCTTTAGATGAGAGGAGGAAGAGGAAGGAGGCTAGAGACCTATTTTGATTTCATCATCATCTGGGGTCACATGGATTTTCAGTTGTTAAAAGGGGGGTCATCCAGGATAAAAGTTTGAAAAGCACTGTTTTAAATAATAGCTCGTCAATAAATGAAATTGGGTCAATATTATAAAGCCAGATCACCTAGTTTAGGAGCCCTTTTACTAAGGTGAATTTGGTATTGCACTTAATGCATGTTTAGTAATAAAACAAATGTGCATTAAGTGCAAAACCACTGTGGTAACTGTTTGGAGTGTGGTCATCATGTTCCCTGGCAGTTATCATGGGGATACATACCCTAATACAAAGCACGATTACTGTGACTGCACTTAACACCGCCCATTGAGGTGGTGTTAAGTGAGCCTGAGTTAATTGCAACATTGACAACACGCAAAGTGTTCTAACAGTGCAGGGAGGAACACATCGGAGGTTATTACAAACCACGAATATCAGGGAAGACGTCCCGTTGGGATGTCCATCCCTGCTATTTGTGCGGCTGCAGGACCCTGAATAACTTCCTCGCCGGTTGTGTGGGAAAGATAGTCGGGGGCAGGGAAGAGGCGGCTCAGGGGCAGAGGTGGTTGGCAGCCTTGGACATACAGGGCCGATTATAATGTCGGCCCTGTATGTCCAGGGCTGGCGAATTGGCCTGGGAGGTTATTTCAACCCCGGGGGATGGAATTACCTCCCTGGACGTTTTTTTTTTTCTGCTGATTCAGGGTACAGAAGGGCCTGGGGTGGGGGGTAAAGTTAATCCCTCACAGCCCGACCCAGGCCTTAGGAGGCCGGATCGAGGGTTGGGCTATGGGGACATAACTGTGTTGGGCAGTGGCCGGCATCACAGCTTTTAAATGGAGCCACGTTGCCATGGCAACGAGACATCATGGCGCTGTGGCTCCATTTAAAAGCCCTGGCTGAGTAGCCGGGCTATCGCTGTACGTGCAGGACGTGACTGAATTGCAGTCGCAGCCTGCACATACAATGCTGTCCGTGATCTCCTTTGTATGTCTGGGTCAGCCCGGATGTACAAAGGAGATCTACATCTTCAATGGAATCGGGCCCATTGCATGATGCCCTTTCTCTCCAGTAACCCACCCATTCCCCATCCCTATGTTAGATTTGCGGTTAGTATGCAATTCAGCATGCGGTAACTATCATGCACTCAGGCTAACAATTTTCATAAGTGCCAGTTTGCTCACTAACAGCTTAGCTCATAAATACCCCGTGCCACCCTTAGCACACTTTAGTAAAAAGCAACTGTAGCAAGAGAGCAAGAGTTTGGTCATTGAAATTGATTTTTAGCTGAATCAAACTAGCTAGGTTATCAGCTGAAAATGCTAAATTCAAGGGGGGGGGGAGTTGTTTGTTTTTATACAGTAAAAGGATCTGGAGGCTAGAAAATTCATTTGATAGTATAGTCTGGAGGAAAGGTGATCAGACAAATTTTGACTTGTTATTGCACTGCCTAAATTTGAGTAGCCAAGTCAGGAAGCTAGTACTGACATTTAACACTAGTTACCTAATTTTCTCAAACGGCCTCATCCATTTACTAACCCGCTCAGAATTTCAGTGGCTAAATGTAACTTATGGGGATAAATTTAGCCCCTCAAGCTGGTCTACTTTCAAAGGCTTTGATCGAACTGGCAGATTCTTAAACCGATCCCTTCACAAATTGGCCTCAGTTAATTCACTCTACAGCCTCTTATTTTTGGGACTCCTTCCTTTGTTTAAGAAATCTGGATTTCCTTGATGCTCTTCATCCCTAACTCTGTTTCCTATCAATTCTTACCATTCAACTTTTAGGGTGAAAATTTTCAAATAGCCTCTGTAGCTGTGGGCAGATTTAGGGGCATACTTAATAAATTATGATACACTAACACATTAGGTGTGAAAAATTAGCACAGGACAGGAAACTGTCCCATGTTAGCTATTAGGACATGCCTAGCATGTTCCCCATCAGTTAGCGTGGTAAGAAGTATCCCAGAAGGCTAAACTGGAAAGAACTTTTCATGAAGGTGCACTTACCGCCACCCATTAAGGTGGCAGAAAGTGCACCCAGGCTAACTGCAGCACACATTAATTCACCCCTCGCTAATTGCAATGTGCAGTCAACATCCGCTGTTCTCCCTTTACCAGCCCATTCTCTGCCCCGTCACATGCTAGGCGGTTAGTGTAAGCATCTTAAACAAGAGGTAATACTTATCGCAGCATGCTAACCATTAGTGCACTTTAGTAAACATGCCCCTTAAATGAGCATATGTAAATTTGAGAGAAATCATCTGCATTGTTTCTCTTTGGAAATTAGCCAGTGGGTGAAGTGGGGAAGAACAGCGAGTTATCCGGACGATGGCGATATTCAGCATTGTTATCCAGATTGTCTGTAGGCCCGATATTGAAAGAGATGAATGCGGTTAGCAGACTGGCTAACCGTGTTAATTCTTTTGGCCAGGATATTCAGCAGCACTAACACGGTTAGTGCCATTGAATATGCATGGGTGATGCCGGTTAGCATTGGGACATTCTGGGAGCAGCACAAAGGGATTACTGGTCAACGGCAATGTTCAGCTGTTGCCCGGTTATCCCTCAGCAGCAAAAGCCAGGTGCAGTAAAGGCTCGCCTAACTTTTGCCACTCCCTGGTTACCTTCCTGGCTATTTTTCTGACCCAGATATTCAATGCTGGTGATTGGATATGGCCCCAGCATTCAATATCTAGGTCTACGGTTCAGCAGAAATGGCTAGCCACTGTAATCGCATTAGCCGCCACTGCTGAATATTGGGCCTATATATCTCAGTTCTGCAACAAAACGTTGATCTATACATATGCACAGGAATATGACACACCTACTTTGTAAGTCCCCATTAGTTAGCTTGCTTAAAAAATATAATGGACACAAAGAGCCCAATCCAGGAAGGGGCACATCTGGGCTGTCCAGACTTTCCAGAGCAGGACGGGCTCCTTTGTACCCGACTGTGCTTCAGCGGCCATGGGAGATTGTGCAGGCAGCAGGACGGCCAGGCCCCCCTCCACTCCTGCAGGCAAGTCACCCCTTGACCAGGTTTCCCACTGCCCAACCCTCTGTGAGGTCAGTCAGGGCCAGGATTGGGCAGCGGGGCCTTACCTCCAACTGCAGCGTTGCTTCTGGGGGGGCTGCCGGGCTGGTGAGAAGGGGCACCCCTTGCTTAGTTCTCCTCTGAGGAGGAATAACCTGGGCATTCTCCTGATGCTCCGCAAAATACAGGGCCATGACTGGAATCGACTCTTTATATCTGGGTGCCTGGCCTGCCCACACTTTGCCCATGCCCCAACTCCATGGAGCCCCATCCTGCTCTCCCTGCACAGCGACTCTGTACGTGCGGGGAGAGAGGAATGCAGAATCGGGGCTGCATGTCACTTTAAAGAATCGGGTCCAAAATGATTTAGCATGTGTTAACCTAAGAATTAATGTACATACAATTGACTTTCAGATATTAAAAATTTCTAGCTTATGTTAAAAAAATGTGGGTCCGATTTTCAAAATGGCTGATATTCAAACACCACAGCAGACATCTGTGATGCTTAAGTATTAGAATGATAGTCAATGTCAGTACTTGGATATGAGTTGCTGGTGAATATCAGGGTTGAGTGGCGCTAAGTGGATAAGTGCCGACACCTGTTGAGTTAGTGGATTTTTAGTCAGCACTTTTGCAGATTGCAATTTAAGTTGGTTGGATAGGTGCTAACTGAAAATCCGCTAATTGAATAGATGTCGGCACTTATCCGATTGATGCCAACACAACCCACACTCTGCCCCCAGATTGCCCCTGCACTAACCAGATAGTGCTGCTGAATATCCCCACAGACAGCCTGCACTATCCCAAGCTTGCTGCTGAATATCGCAGTGAGCGCTCTTAGCTGGTCAGACTGGATAAGGCTTTAAATATCAACCACTTTATATTTACATGATAAAAGAAAGATAAAAGAAAATACCTGAAAATTTGAGAAGTCTTAAGAACCCAAATGTTTTTGCCTGTACACATCCCTATTCCCATGTACTTTTCATCACAGAAATTTTATCCAGGTAAATGCTGTTACCCAGGTAAATGGCTTTGAAAGTTTACCTTCAGAAATGCCTCTTTTCTCTAGAAAGTTGTATTGCCTGCTTTAATTGATAGTCAAAATACTCCGTTTATGGAGCCTTTGCCAGGCCATTCTGCCTCCTTTAAATGTTGTTTTCTACATCCCATGTCATTGATGTTAATATCACAGATTCATACTGTGGCATAATTCTTATAACAGTGGAATCAAGACTTAGAAAGGTTTCCTTCAGAAAGTTTATTTGCTCACCCTCACTTGGTTTGCAGCTTGTCGTGCTGTGAGGGTTTGTGTGCATCAGTGATGCTGAGAGCTAAACTATCGGCAGTTTAACTACTGGCAGGGTCTCCCAAGAAGGACAGGTCTCAGCTGAGGTGCCAGACCAAGACTAACCACCCATCTGGGCAGCAGCAGAATAGGATAGTGTTCACGGCGGAGGATCACATTTCTGTGACAACGGCAACAACACCAAACTTAAACTGCGTGGAAGAAAGGCCCGGCAATCTACTTCTGTATCTTGCCATGAAAACCCAATGGATAGGTACAATAAAAAAAATTGTGCTATAGTGCTGGAAGATGAGACCCCCAGGTCAGAAGGCACTCAACTAGCTATTGTGGAAGAACTGAAGACTTTTCAGAGTAAAGCCAGCATTTATGATGTGGTTGGATCAAAGCCCTCGGGACGTCTGACTGCTGATGTAGCTGCACATGAAATGAGAGTCAGAAGCTGTAAAGATGTCTTACGCATTGGAACATGGAATGTACGAAGTATGAAACAAGGGAAGTTGGAGGTGGTCAAGAATGAAATGGAACGTGTACAACTTGATCTGTTGGGTGTAAGCAAACTGAAATGGACTGGCATCTGGCACTTTGCATCAGATGATGACATGGTCTGCAATGCAATGCAATGTGTGCCTTCGAATCAGTCCTGACTCCTGGCGACCCAGAAGCTCCTGGGTTTTCTTGGCAGTGTCAACGGAAGTAGATTGCCAGGCCTTTCTTCCGAGGCAATGGAGGGTTAAGTGACTTGATGACATGGTCTACTATGCTGGAAATGAAAGACAAAGAAGATAAGAACATAAGATATGCCATACTGGGTCAGACCAAGGTCCATCAAGCCCAGTATCCTGTTTCCAACAGTGGCCAATCTAGGTCATACGTACCTAGCAGTTTCCCCAAAAGACACAGGTTCTGCAATACTTGTACAAGGTCAAGCATTGATATCCTGGGTCCCTTCTTAATAATGGTTTATGGACCTTTCCTCCAGGAACTTGTCCAAACCTTTTTTAAACCCAGCTACACTAACAGCCTACTAACAGCTACTACAACCTCTGGTAACAAATTCCAGAGTTTGATTACACGTTGAGTGAAAAAATATTTTCTTTTATTAGTCTTAAATAGTTTACCCTGTAGCTTCATTGCATGTCCCCTAGTCTTCCTATATTCTGATAACGTAAACAGTCGATCTACGTTTACCCGTTCCACTCCGTTCATTAATTTATAGACTTCTATCATATCTCCCCTCAGCCGTCTGTTTTCCAGGTTAAAGAGCCCTAACCTTTTTAGCCTTTCTTCATAGGAGTATCCTTCAATCCCCTTTACCATTTTGGTGGCTCTTCTCTGAACCTTTTCTAATAACGCTATATCCTTTTTAAGATACGGCGACCAGAACTGCACACAATATTCAAGGTGCAGTCTCACCATGAAACGGTATAGAGGCATTATAATATCTTTTGTTTTATTTTCCATTCCTTTTCTTATGATACCTAGCATTCTATTTGCTCTCTTGGCTGCCGCTGCACACTGGGCCGAGGGTTTTAACATGTTATCCACAATGACGCCTAAATCTTTTTCCTGGGTGGTGGTTCCTAATGTGGAACCTTGCACCGTGTAACCATAGTTTGGGTTGTTCTTCCCTAGGTGTATAACTTTGCACTTGTCCACATTAAATTTCATCTGCCATTTTGATGCCCAGTCTTCTAATTTATCAAGATCCTCTTGCAATTTTCCACAATTCTCTTGGGTTTTAACAACTTTAAATAGTTTTGTGTCATCTGCAAATTTGATAACGTCACTCGTTATTCCACTTTCCAGGTCATTTATGAATATGTCAAAAAGCAGCGGACCCAGCGCAGATCCCTGGGTATACCACTATTCACCTTTCTCCATTGGGAAAATTGTCCATTTAGCCCAACCCTCTACTTTCTATCTTTTAACCAGTTCCTGATCCACAGTAGTACACTGCCTCCTATTCCATGACTCTTTAGTTTTGCCAAAAGTCTCTGATGAGGACCTTGTCAAAGGCTTTCTGAAAGTAAAAATGATGTTGCATTTATAATAAAGAAGAAACTTGCAAGAACTGTAATGAAATACAATGCAGTCAGCGAACGCTAAGGGGCATGTTTACTAAACACCATTGCTGTGCGGGTTCCCATTAGTGTGCAGATGCCATATAAGGAGTGGGCGGGCCAGGCCGAAAAACGGAAAAAGGGACCGTACCTGTGCGCAGCGCGCTAATGTGCGGGTCCCACATTAGCGCGTGGGAAGGCTAAGCGGGGCGTTGCCGGGCACATAGAAGAGCACAGCCGTAGCACAATGTTGAAGACAAAAATCAATGGTGCAGGGGCCATGGGTTCAATCCCCCAGTGTGCGCAACCAAAGGCGGCAGGGTGAGGCATGAATAGTAATGTTGAAAAAGCATTTCAGGAGGCATACCACATTTGGGCGGCTGTGGGTGCTGCGGTGGTACGTTTGTGCGGAAGTAAGTAATATTTTGTGTCATGAGGCTATGCGCTGTAAAATCTGTGGTGCATTATGTGGCGCGCTGTACGTCGCTTGCGTTTCGTGCGGCATTAGGCTGTGCGCGGGACATCTTTTGCGTTTTGGGCGGCAGTAGGTGGTGCTGTGTTAGTTGTGGACGGCATGAGGCGGTGGGAAAATGTCCATACACAGGACCCGAGACGTAGCACAATGGCAAGACACCAACCAATGGTGCAGGGGCCACGGGTTCAATACCCCATTGTGTGCAATCCGAAAAGGCTGGCAGAGGCATAAATAGTAATGCTGAAACAGAAAGTTTATGGAGGCACACTAATTTTGGCCGTCTCCAGGCGTCGCGAATGAAAGTTTGTGCGGCAGTAACTAATTTTGAGCGTCATTATGCGTATCGCTGGCAGACGTGGGAGGCCACGCCGTCGTCAATAGCACAATACATATTACGGTGACAATGCATACCTACTACGTCTCAGTCCAATTTGTATTCCTTTTATACCATAGGTTGTGTGCACATGCATGCCTTGACCGTGGCCAGAAGAGTTGAGACCCGGACCGTTGTTGCCGGGGTGTTCATACTGTCATGTATTACTGCACACATGCCATTGCCTGTCATTCCGTAAATGCATACGATTTGTTCATTGCCCCTTGGCTGCAATACACCGATGTACACATAGGCCCAATAGCACATGTTGGCCAGCTCCAGGGTTACAGCAACACTATCTTGGGCATTCCACGTTCCCACCCCCTTATACTGTGCACATTGGGGGAGGCTATGTGCCCATTGGCCCTGTCCTTGGCAGGGATGTCATGCGTGTCCCGCCCCTCCATGGCACACATGTGTCAGAGGCACACATGGGTGTCAGGTGTCTGTACGATGCTGCTCTGTACCAGCAATTGGTGTTGCGACAGACACATCCCTGTGACATGACTGTTTAGGTGGGAGATATTAACAGCAGCATTACCTGTGGCTACCCATGTCCCATTTCTATGCACACATGTTTATCCCACAGCTACGCATGTGGTGCTGGTAACATTATGATGGCCATGGCTACGTTACATGTCCAACCAGGTGTATGGACCTGTCCCATGCTTGCGTACATGTTGTGTGTGTGAGGTAAACACGTGACCAGTGAGGCAGGGTCATAAACTTTTTATTGACCAACAATAAAACACACAATGGGCAACATGCCCAACATTATCAGGTGCATAACGTGGGGGCGGGGGAAACACAGCACAGCAGAGGGCACACAGGGGCATCACAGGTGCCAGCCATGGTACCTGTCACGCTCTCCGGCAGGTGGCCATCTGGATGCCAGATGCACCACATCAGTGGCCACCTGCCGAACAGCCCCAGTCAGACACTGCAGGGCGTGGTACACGACACGGATGTCGCGTCGTACGTCATCCAGGGCCACAAACACATCGTGGATACACCTGCCAGCACACAGACACACATTGGCTGTGGTCTGTGTGCTGGCATTAGCATGAGGTGTGCCAGTGGCCCTGGATGCCGCAAGACCGTGCACACGTCCATGCCGTGCAGACGCCTGCAGTGCCGGACTGGTGCCCCGGTGGCCCTCTGCTGGGCTGTGTTCCCCCCCACCCACCTCCAACCCCTCCCCGCTCCCTCCACTCCCACCCCCCACCCTCCCTGCCCAGACAATCACCCCAACTCCCCCCTCCCTGCCCGCGCCCCTGCCCCCGTTGCCCCTCTCCCCTGCACCCCCCATTGTCCCATCTTGGCGCTGCCCCTGGTTAGGGGTGTGGCTGCTGCCATACGCCTCGTACTCCCCCACATCACTGGAGGAGGACACCACCACCACCACATCTGCCCTCTCAGGGCCTGCATCTTGCTGCTCCTGCTGCTGACACATCCCTCTGGCCTGGTCATCCTCCTCCTCCTCCTCCTCCTCTGTTGTGCGCCGGGTGGTGGGCCTGCGTAAACAGTACGCAGAGGTGTGTGGGGAGGCGTCGCTGGCATCACTGTCTGTGAAGGATGACATACATCAGGGCATGTCCATGTGTGACACATACCGAATGTGCAGATACAGGCGAGAGACAGGCTGGTGGCCCTATGGCCCACCTGAACCTGTGATTTTGCCCTCCAATACTCACCATCGTGGTGGTGCTCCTGCTCCCTGCAGGCACGTGCCAGGAACTCGGGGTGGTACTGGCGAAGTTCGCGCCCCTTCTTCCTCAGGTCCTCCACCTGTGGATATGCAAACGTTGTCTGGTGTCAACACATACCACCTGTCACTGGGGCTATGGGTAAACATACTTTGCCTTGTCTCACCCGCATCATGCTTCTCCCACACCCCTGCTGTTTGTGGCATGTAGAGCATAGTAACGCGCCTCCAGCAGTCAGTCCCTCCCATATGTGCGAATAGGTTAGCACATAGGTGTCACAGCGGTATGACATGAGCATAGCGTACATCCACCTGCACTGTCATGTAGGGCAGCACACAACAGCATCACACGGTGACTGCATGCTGCTCTTCACCCATATCCCCAGAACACCACACCACAACGGTGGACTGGTGGGAGTGACAGTGAGAGACATGGGTGGAGACGAGTGGCCATAGGTGGGATGTCACAGAGACAGAGGGGATGAGGGGGGGGAATAGATCACCTAGGGGACATGGTGTGCATTGCAGGTCATGTCCCTGCTGTGCAATGACAGCAGCTGTCAAAGGTGTGTGTGTCTGATGTTTCCTGGAACAGGCAGGACATGGTGACCGATGGAGGTGACCAACTCTGAGCCATTGCCACTGTATGATTCCCACAGTGTGTGTCCCCTGTGGGGCAGCTCACCTACACAGTAGGCTTCTGGGTCACCCCCTATGGGTGTTTCCCGGTGACGGCCATGTGTGTACTTGGTGTTTCACAGCATCATCATGACACATCGCATCCCTATGTGTCTGTGCCCTCATGTAGTCTCAGGTAGGTGCATATTGGGGCTGTGTAATACACAACCCGCCTGTTGCAGTGCCCCCACTTGTACCCCTTGTAAGCTAGTTTGCAAATCTCTCACAAGGCATGCTGGGGTTATATTCTGGGGTTTGTCCTCACGTTGTGTTGTGCAGGGTAGGTGTGTTTGGGTCGTTTGCATGGGCCACCTCCCATGGTTGACAGTGTCCAGGCCTCCTATGGTGTGTCGCAACACACATGCATGCGGGGACATGGGGATCATGAGCTGTCCCATATCTGTTTCAGTTGTTTGCAGGGGGGTGGGGATGTACCTGACCAGGTGCTGGGATGTCCTCTGGTTGCTATTACCACTGTACAAGCTACGGCTGGGTGTTTTCCAGATGTGTTCTAGTGTGGAACATGTACATTTCTCACAGGTAGAGGTGGGTGTGGGGCATGATGGCCATATGACTGCTTGGCTAAGTTTGTGCTGCACAGTGTGTAGTCATTGTTGGCCTTCCATTTGCTGGGTAGTACTGTTTGGCCCCCCTGGCCAGGACAGACCTGTCAGCATCCACCTCATGGATCCTTGCTGTCACTTTGTCCATGACAGTTAGACACACAGACAGTGGGTGTAGCAGACAATGTCGTGTGACAGACATGTCACTTTTGGCGGCATATGCCACAATGTCAAGGGCAGGGACTCACCCTATGTGTCCACACAAGCCCAATGATACCCTGTTGCCATCATTTGCCCTCGAAACACGCATTACTGACAGGCGCTACCCATACCTCCCCCATGTCATATGGGAGGGCCACATCTAGGTGCTCTACATGTTCGTCAGACGCCATCCACGCCGTCCCCTGCAACATTGTTTGGGTCAGTATCCTGTGTGAGAGCAGGGATCCATGGCACACACGGCAGCCAAGGCAGCACTGTTCATACGCCACTAACAGAGTGTCTGACGACATGTAATCTGTGACATTGTGTTGTGAGCATAACCGCCTACACCACAATGGGGTGCACAGGGGGCTTTCAATTTGGCACCACAGGGAACGTTTAACGCTGCATAGTTATTATCTCAATATGTGCCATGTGGGTAGGGTTTGGGGGGTATATCCCCTCCTGTTCAGGGTGCTATCCTGGATGTCTTGATGTCCAGCCAGGGTGACACCCTCCCTTGGCGTATGTGGATATTGATTGGTTGTCAGCCACATGTCCCCTGTGTTGTACCTCATTTCTGACTGCAACTGAGTGGAGCATGGCCACAGGCCAGGGCAGCCCCCAGTGGGTCTGATCGTAGGGTGGGACAGATTTCCTTTTTGGACATGCAGGCACCCTCTTGCAAATTACATTACTCTACTCTGAGCTGTCCCATTCACTAGGCACCTAGGTGGATTGGACATATATTGTCCCTGTGGTTTTTGTGAGCGTGCGGTTTGGGGACACAGGTGCGTAGTGCCAGAGGTTACATGGAACCAATGTGTCCCGCACAATAAACATCTGCATTGATGGTCCATATGCCCATGCTGTGCGCCAAAACATTGTGTGTGCCAATGACACAATAAGTGTGGCCTGGGGTGTTGTCCGGTGCCCTGGTGTATTAGGGATGTCTGCAGGCCCGCATCTTTGGCACATCAATGTGTGTGCTAGTGACACCTGCTATGCCGTTGCAGTTGTCATGGACACATCCCATGCCCCAATGCACAGCACGTGGTGTTATGACGCATGTCCCGCCTCCCCACTGGTATTGTGGTTACTGACTCACTTTGTTGGGCCTGGTGGTCACACCAGAGCTGTTGTGACAGACTGCATTTGTCAGTGCCACTGCCAGGGCATCCCGATGTTGTGCGGATTGTGGCCCTCTGTGATCATGCCACATTATGTTGGTTAAGATGTGATGCACAGGACACATGGCGCTCCACAGGGGAAATGGCTACCAACACAGCCACATTGTGGGGTGGGGGGGGGTGGTGCGCATGGCTGGGCGGCTCGGTCAGACACCTCCCCTGGATGCCATCCCACTGGTCACTCATGGTGACAGGTCACATGTAGGCCCTTGGCATTCAGCACACTAGGCATGGCTGACAGTGACCAGAGAGTAATTGGCACTCCTGGCTCATGTCCTCCGGCACATGGTGTGTTCTCCATGCTGATGGCATGGTTTGGCCCTATGCATACATAGTGTAGCAACGTAATAGTGTCATTCTCACTGTTCCCCTGGTATTGTCTGTGGATCATGTCCACACAGCTACTAGTGCTGGGGTATCAGATACACCAGTGTCGCCGTTCGTGGGGACCTCAGCAGAGACACACACAGGGGTTGCTTTAACATGCAGGTGTATTGCACTTAGACGGACACAGAGATGACATATTTGCGTGACATTATGCACTGGGGAGCAGCACTTGGGGTTTGCATCAGGGCAGGCCACATGAGCTGTGGGGTACTCCCATATGCTTTTATAGTGGATGGTGGGGAGCAGTCGCATGCTGTCTTCCACACTGCATCTCAGACAGATATGGGTCACGGCATTCATGCTTTTTCCAGGTGATTACCTGTCCCCAGTGCCACATACATGCCTCAATGTGGGTGTGGACATGTGTGCAGTGACACCTATGTGCAATGTCCGTGTCTCCCTGAGCGCATGGGGATGTTTCCCTTTGGCACCCTTGACAGACATGGCTTTGCCATGCCTCATTTGTTTGGCCAATGTGCATGTCCATGCAGAGGACTTAAAACCAGTAGGTATTACCTTAGATACATGTGTGGTCACATTATCTGTACATGTCATGCACTCCAAACGCAATGGCACCCTGATCTACCGGCAAACATGTTTGTTCTCACATACATGTGACATTGGGTGGTTTGCCCTATGCACCATGGCAGGGGGCAGCTCCATGACACGTGGATATCTACATGGCCATGGATGTCCTTACCTGACCCACCACATGAGTTGTGTGTCCTGTATGTCATAGGGCTACTGATAGCTACATCAGACCTACCTTGCCGACTGTTAGACACAGCATACTGGCGACGGTGGACATGCATCTGTCACCTTCCAGCCTCTCCAGTGTTGTTATGTTCCTCTGACCTGTGTCCTTGCGGGTTATATGAGATGTGCCTGCACACACTACGGGCAATGACACATTACACGGATATGTGCTTTTTCTGCCCCTGTACATGTGTGGATTATAGGCTGTTGTGTGCAACCTGGATGTGTGTCTGGAACCCCCCAGGGGCATCTGTGAGGTACATGTACAGAAAGGGTCATTGTGCCTGGGTGCTTTTGGGGAGGGGAAACCTAATTCTGCATACATAGCTGTGGACATGTCCCTCTCGCAAGGCTTTTGACGTCCATCCCGAGGCTAATGTGTGATAGATGTTGTTGACGCACATCTGTATCTGCATCTACCATAACATGTCCATACGTCTACAGTGCGTGTGTTGGACTATGTGCCACATAGAGCGAGTGTGAGGTGCAACCAGACCACTATACGCTATGTGACAGATCAGACTAACATACCCTCTGTTACAATCAGGTATCAGCCACCAGGGTCTTGGGTGTCCTAGGGCACATCATCACCAAGATACAGCATTGCAATATGGTGACACCCTGGATGCCATGTGCATGAGTCAGGACTGCATGAGGTACAGATGATTGACTTAACGCCATCCTCACCCTGCACCATATCACCAGGGTGACTGTGGCACACTGTGATGGGCTGGGCAGACAACTGGGGATTGGTCGATGTGTTAGCCTACACTGGCACATCCATACAAATCTCCAGGGTGATTGAGAACCCATTTGGATGGCCTCTCAGCACTCCTGGAGGTAAGGGGGAGGCTTGCAACTGCAATAGGACACAGATCCATATCTCCAGGGTGCTGGAGGACCCACTTGGATGGGCTCTCTGCACACCTGGAGGTAGGGAGAGGGTTTCAAACTACATTAGGACACAGATCCATATCTCCAGGGTGATAGAGGACCCACTTGGATGGGCTCTCTGACCTCCTGGAGATATGGGTTATGTGGGGTTGAGTGGCTCTCTGGACCCCTGAGGGGAGGGGGATGTATTATACCACATTTGTATACGACCCCTGGGCACCTGTGTGCGTCAGGGCCCTTGTGCTGACGGTTGCCCCTATGTGTTACCCTCCAGATGCAGATACCGCCATCAGCACATGGTGATTCTGGACACTCCTTAGGCAGATGGTTGGCCTAGCTGTGTTACAGTGGTCTGTAGTGCATCAATACCAGCAGCTGTCATGACGCCAGGGGGTCATCATGCCCTCTGTGGCCACATGGATCTGGAATTGGCTACATGGGCAACCACTCAGATGTGTTACACAATGCATATGGCATGTGGTTACCCTGCTACACGTACGTTATCTGGACTACTTACACACAACAGCATGGACAGCTGACATTAACCCTGTCTGTGTATATGGTTTTGTGACCTGTGCCCATTCACTTACCTCACGTGGGTGGTCTGCCTCACGATTGAAGCGCCTGGTCACCCTCTCCCAGGCCCTCAGCACCTTCCCCATGTTTCTCCTCCTGGAGGGCCCTGGGAACAGCCGTTTTTGTATTGGCCCAATAAGGGAGGCCAGGAGGCACAGCTCCCGATGGCTGAATGCAGGCTTCCTGCTTCTCGTCGCCATTTTGTTTTGTGGGCGTGTAGACGCGCGAACGCTAAGGACGCAACTTCCGCATTTGCGCGTATCAGAGCACGCACGTGCACGCCGCATGGCTGCGGCCCTCATCACTGCTTGCCCTTGCGTTCCGCATTGCTGCGCGCCAGAAAAGTGCAAAGATTACCGGCACGCAGCATTCATACACATTTCTTATATTTAACAATAAAAATAGGTTTCATGTTCTTGGCATACTCACATAGCTACAAGGTATCTCTCATGTCCCTATAACAGACTTTAATTATTGTGGATTTCACTTGTTCACACAGTGTGGTCTTGAACCTCTGGACACATATGCACTGATTCCTGGGCCATTGTCAGATGCGGTGTGCTATGTGTGTCACATAGCAGGTAGTGCTCTGACACTGATAGCAATGGGTGCAAACAGACCATCAGCGTCAGGGGTCAAGCAACCTGGTGATATGGGGTTATGTGTGTTAGTGGGCTATGTTCTGTGGTGACTCACCATGTACAGACAGCAATGATGTGGTGGTTGCCATAGGTGTTTTGAGGGGGTTCATATATGTGCATTACACACAAAAAGTAGGTTGTGTGTTAGACATTAGGGGGCAATGTGGTCAGCATGTCACCACAATCCACATTAAACTGTGGTATATCTGCTGGCATACAGTCCTGGGGGCTGAGATATAGCGCAATGGTGGATACATTGGCTGCTTAACCTGGCATCATGGGTTACATCTTCCTTTTGCGCTCTGGAGTGCCTGTCTCAGGCAGCTCACATTATCATACTTTGTTACAACATTGGGCATGGTGCTTTCCATGTACATCTATGCTGTGCACAACATATATTTTCATACTTTGCAACATTATTACTTGGCCCAGAGCCCTTTCTGCATTACAGAAGTGCTGCTGGTGGCAAGACACTCACACTGCTGCATACATCATGTGTCATACACCATTCTCACTGATGGGGCAACCCAACCCTGGTAACAACAACACACAGTCTGCATGATTGCCTCTTTGGCCAGCCAGGCATCTGTTGTTAGCAATCTAGCTGTGGCCCACACCTAACCTTGCTGCATGGGGAGCCAGAGGTTGCATACTTCCATAAACAGTGGGTTTATTGGTGAGTGCAGCCAATGACAAGTCCATGACTGTGGGCTACTGGTGGTTGTTTGGAGATCCTCACAGTGCTGTCAGCAGCAGGTGCTCCACAGACCACCTTATAGGGTGTACCTGGGTTAATGCACTGTGATGGTGTTTAAGTTGCCAGTACTAGAGGACATTACCCACGTTCCAGGCCTGACAGCCCCCATGGACCTTGGAAAAACATTTGCCTAATGTGACACTGCCCTGTTCAATGTATGTTGGTTTTCAGAACGTTTACCCGCACTGCTGCTGACTGGTGGAGTCTGTGGGCCACTGTCAGGATATATAAAATACTTTCCTTGTATAACCACACTTTGGATTTGAACCAACAACCTTTTGTTTCTGAGGCATTGCAGTCACCACTGGACTACAGCTCTGGGGCTGTGATGAGTTATCTGGCTGTCTGAAATATAACCTATGCAGACTTTGTGCTGCAGTTAACAGGGTGGGGCCAATCCACTCACACCCATGATGCACTGCACATGCACAGCAGCAGTCTACTAATGGTCCTACGATAGGGTGTGCAACCACACAGCACCTGGGCATATTTTTGGGCACGGACCTTCTGTGTTGCAGGTACAGAGTGGGTACAGAACCTCACAGTGTGTGTGGCTTTTACTCACCCTGAGTGTGAGGTGAGACACACAGCACCTGTCCTGGCTGAGAACGCCAGGAACATCAGATCAGCTTGTCAGACGATGTTTGATAGGTTGACATATCAGACACACATACAGTCCTCCTTCAAGCATCTGTATCTCCTTGATCCATCTGGGCTACAATGCTCACCCAAGGGTGCATATCCTTTGTGGGTGCCCTGCCCTTCCTGATATATGTGAAGGGGTGAGGGAGATGTCTGGCCACATTGGCTATTTGTGTCTGACCACCTGAACATCCCTGTCAAACACAGTTTGCACAATATTACGATATGCACATTCTGTAGCCCAACTACAGTGCTAGCAGTTGCAAGCAACCTCATTGCACCTGTCGTACACAGACCCTACAGGTCACTCTCTGCAATTTCAAACATATCCATATGTCTAGATCAGGCAAACAGACAGTAGAGGCAGAGCCACACAGCTCAACCAACACCAGCTGACATTTTGCAGCAGAGGGCACAGTGTGTGCCCAGCTACTGACCCTGCAAGGTGTTCCAGCCAGACACATGTTAACTGCTTTCAGGCCGCTTGACAGTCCATGGTGCATGCTACCAGGGAGACTCTGCACCCATACCTGGGATGTGAGCACAGCCACCATGCAGTTGACTCAGTGATTGGGCCCCATATATCCAGGACCCATAAAAATCACATGAGAGAACTACTGTATGGCAATATGTTGTAACCTAGCCATGGCGTGGTCACTGATCGGTCGGGGTGAGGGTTACCTCCTCACAGTACATGCTATGGGCACCATGTCTGTGGAGGTGATGGCACAGCACAACATGGTCCTAGGCATGCACATTTGCCCTGTGTAGCTGCATCCTGCTCCTGCCACCCTGTCTGTTCTATACCCAGAGTACTTTGCTCCTCATTATGCACATTTGCAGGCCAATACTGGCAACGGTGCTATCATTGTGGGCTGTGGGAGGTGTTGGCAGCCGTCACACACTGGATCAACAGACACACACTCCCAAACCTAGGACAGCATTGAGACGATGTACTGTTATGTAGGAGCAGAGACCAACGCAACAGTAATGGGCACACTGGGGGTATGGCAACGTTGGGGTACACTTTTGGTGAAATGTTCCAGGCTGTTAATCTCTGGAGGGCACATGACCTGACACACGTTGTACATACATCTGAGACGTTGGTCTGTTACAGCTCGATGATCTGCTTATGCTTGGCATAGGCATTTCTAACACTCACTGCTCATACCAGGCTTCTGATATGCGTGTGATGTATCGCCATGTGTAGCGTGTGATTGGTAATGTCTGCACATACTAGCTTTTGGAGGGGCACACAGGGCCTGACATCCTGCCACTGCATTGGTCCTCAGATATTAGGGCCTGCAGGTGCAGGTGTTTCTGCCCCTGTTGGCCACTGCTCTACGGCAGAATTTCAAAACGCCAGTCAATATGGCACACACACTGGTCAGGTTTTCATGATGTCCGTGATGAGTATGCCTCTCAGACAGATGCATACCATGGTGGTGTTCACTTAACTTGCAGCACACGCATCTATATTGGATACATCAGCGAACATGAGTGTTCTTTGTCCCTGCATGGCTGCATTTGGGGGACTGTGCTGTGGGTGAGGCATATGTTTATGTGGTGTGGGCTGTTTATTGTAAAATATGTTGTCTTGACCAACGCTTATGTCATCAGCAGGGGAATTCCAGTCTTTACTAACAGGTTTTCTGCATGGAAAAGAATATGGGGAGTGGGATGGCAGGTGCCCCAGCTGAGATTTGAACCTGGGGCCTTCTGCTCTTGGGGCACTTGCTATGTGTACTGCACCACCGTCTTAGCACAGCAACAGTTCATTCCCGGGGGAGTTCATGGCTGTTTGTCACACAGTGGCTGTCTGGTGATGGTGGCTAGGGCAGCATCTGCTGTGGTGCAGCAGCCACTGCCCCCTCTGCCAGCAGTAGGCGTCCAACACCATGATAAAGTGGCCTTATATTGGGGACAGCATCACAGCTAACTGCATTGTGTGTACTCTGCTGTAGCTGTTGTACATTTCTGAGGGGTATGAGCTACTTATTGTAAAATAGCAATCCTCAGAACATGCTTTTGTTCTCTGCAGGTGGGGTTTTTATTCCCTATAACGGTTTACTGGTGGATAAAATATGTGCACTGTGTTGCCGGTGGCCCCAGCTGGGAGTTGAACTTGTTATCTTTGCCTCTACAACACACTGGCTGTGTCCCCTGCACCACACTGCGGACACAGAGTCAATGTAGACCCTGCAATTAGCATGTCTGCTTGTCCTAGCGGCCCTTTCTGTTGTGGGCCACTGCACCCACGTGTCAGGGGCTCTGGCTCCATCTTCTCTGGCCACCTGCCACTGGCCCCACTGATACCAGTACACCTCTGCTAACATGCTGCAGGCCCTGCTAGTGCTGGTGCCACTCAGTTGTTGAACATCCACTGTGCATGTACGCAACTCCCTATGCTGAGCATTATGGGTTTGGGGTGACTACCTAGTCCTCCACACATCCCCACAAATCACACATGCTGTTGTGCAACATGTGCATGCCCTAGGGGAAATCACCATTGGTGTGGGGACACCTGCTCTCTCCTTCATCAATGTTGACTCATCCACATGTTATGCTGCATGAGCCGGGAACCCTTCCAACATGCCTATTTTTTAGCCCTGCCTTTCTTGAGAGTGTATGTTGATGTTTCACATTGCTGTGCCATTAGCCAGGTTGGTCGTCTTGTGTGGTACGATCAAGTAGTTTAGCAGCCCTGGGCGATACACCAGTCCTGGGAACAGTACAGGCATGGGTATGTTACACATAGCTGTTGGGGGTCACCCACCCAGGATGTACACACTGTCAGACAACAGACCTGCTGCACACATAACCCACATCTGAATGATTGTCATGTGGTGCTCAATGGGCAGAATGTACTGAGCATCTACATCCATATTTCACTGTGTTCAATGGAAACATTAGATAGCTGTGTACCATGTCCCCAGGTGTGGGGTGGCATTGGTGACGTATGCAACTGCTACTATTGGGGGTTACAGGCAGGGCCCACTGTCCTGCCTTTCCAGGATGCATTGTGCAATGCGGCCTGTGGGTGTGGGTGTGTCAGGGCCTGTTGGCTGGTGCTTTTCATCGGGCCTTCCCACATCATGTCATGGTGTGGCAAACACTGTTGTGGTTTTATGCTGTCCCTCATGGATATGCATGTGCTACATCTGCATGACATGAGGGTGGTACATAGCTATGCAGCACAGTCATTTGTATTAGAGGCAGCATGGAACCTGACTGGTGTGTGGTCCTCCAGGACTGCATTTGGGATACTCTGCTCTAGGTGATCACCCTGTTCATGGTGTCTGTGCTTGGGATGGTAAATGTTAGGGGTTTTACTGATGCCACTGTCCTCTGCCTTAAAGGTTTTGCTTACTACCACGGTTTATTTGTGTGTAAAATATGTGGTCATGATTGGCAATATCCCCAGCTGAACTTTGAACCTGTGACCTTCTGTTCTTTCATACACTTTCTGTGTACACTGCACCACCGTGTATCCACAGCTTGGCTGAGTTCCCTGGGATGTCCATGACTGTACATCCAACAGGGCCTGTCTGTTACAGTGGACGGTGGCAGCCTGCACCTGGCTAGTCAAATGTCTGCTGTGGCTGGCAGGCACTTCCCTCTACACCATCTGTACAGTCCCACCAACATGCTAGCATGTCCTTCTCTTAGCATAAGCATATGGCCTGATTGAGTGGAGCCACTCCAGGACTGCATTTGGGCGACTAGTATGTGGGTGATGACCATTGTTCTGATGTGTGTGCGGTGTGGGGTAAAAGAAGGATGTTTATGTTCTCTGCAATAAAGGGGTGTCTTTCATATCTCTGTTTAGTGGTGGGTAATATATTGGCATGTGCCCCAGATGGGATTTGAACCTGTGACCCTATGGTCTTACAGGTACTGGCTCTGTCCACTGCACTACACTGTTGCCACAGAGATGGTGCAGTACCTGGGGATGATAAACCTGGCAGGATGGGGTCACACACCCTGCTCTGCACATTTTTACTGTGGGCTCCTTCACCCTGTCCGGTGACAAACATGCAAATAATACCCAGACATGACCACGGAAAGGGGCGATAAAATATAACCAACACGGGCTACAGTGATTTTCATGAACAAACATGGGGGACACTCCCAGGACAGCTACAAAAGAGGGGAGTTTGTTTTTTGGAAGAGTCTCCGCTCCATACACCTTTCCATGGTTCATTCCTTTTTTTTGGAGCTTTCCTGGGTGTGTTTTTTCTTTGTGCCCATTGCTAGCACTGTTCCCCAGCTGACTTATACTTTTTAAAATGTTTGTTGTGGTCATTTTCGCTTTTTATTTGCACTTTTGTTCTGTGCACATGTATCACACTGCTGACGTTTTACAGGTTTCCCCGGGTTTGCTGTACATTGCATACGGAAATGGTTTCTCTTCCCTTTAAATGCTTTCTACCGCAAGTGTTTCACTCGCGGTAGTTTTTACATAGAAATTCTGCCCCGATACTGTGCGGGGAGCCTCTCCCCTCCCACTCTCCACCCATTGACCCCGTCCCTCCGCCCCTCCGGAGCCTTCCTCCGCCCTTCTTTCGCCGTTCCACGCCTCTATCGGACATTTGCGGGCCCGCACTTGTACGGGGCCCGTTGGTGTGCCGCGTACCTGTGCGGGGGTGACACGCACGTGTGCGGGGCGTTTAAACGCGTTTATTCGCGTTTCAGTGCCGCGTTTCCGTGCGCTATTTTGCGGCGCGCACATTTGCGGATTTTAGTAAACATCCCCCTTAATCTCTATTCGTCTACGAGGAATGCCTATCAACACAACTATAATTCAAGTATATGCTGCAGAAGAGAATGAAATTGAAGAGTTCTATGAACAAATACAAGCTGAAATTGACAGAACATGCAAACAGGATATCCTGATTGTCATGGGTGACTGGAACACAAAAGTTGGCAACAAAGAAGAAGGCAAAGTGGTTGGAAAATATGGACTTGGCAACAGAAATGAAGCTGGAGAAAGACTGATAGAATTCTGCAAGACCAACAATCTATTCATCTCAAACACCTTCTTCCATCAACACAAGCGGCGACTGTACACATGGACTTCACCCAATGGATTGTATAAAAATCAAATTGGCTACATCTGTGGAAGTCAATGATGGAAAAGTTCTATAACATCAACAAAGACAAAATCTGGAGCTGACTGTGGTACAGATCATCAACTACTAGTATGCAAACTCAAGCTAAAGTTGAAAAAGAGCAAACCACTCATGAATGCAGCAAAATATGACCTTGAGAATATACCACTGGAATTTAAAGACTGCCTGCAAAATTGATTTGCTGCTTTAAATACAAATGACAGAGCTCCAAAAGAGTTATGGAATGAAATCAAGAAGGTTGGGTTGGAAGAAAGTGAGATGTCTCTACAAAAGGTGAAAAAGCAAAAACGGCCAAAATGGATGACGGAAGAAACTCTGAAAATTGCCCAGAAATGCAGAGAAGCTAAAGCCGGAGTAGAAAGAAAGACAATAAGAGAAGTCAACAGAAATATCCAATGTGCAGTAAGACAGGACAAGGAAAAGTACTACAATGAAGCAGAAACTATTAGAGGAAGAAAAAGTTCCAGCCTCGAATTGGAATCTTACAAGATGCTCAAGGTTCTATGTTGAATGATGCTGAGAAGATCAAGAAAAGGTGGAAGGAATATACAGAGTTTTTATATGATAAAGATCAAGTGGACCAACAGCCGTTTCAATCTGTACCTTATGATCGGGAACCATTGGTGATGAAAGAAGATGTTGAAGCAGCATTGAAAGCCTTATCAAAGAACAAAGCACCAGGCATTGATAGCATTCCCATAGAAGTATTGCAGCAATCTGATGCAGCTGTTACCGTTCTTACAAGGCTCTGCCAAGAAATATGGAAGACAACATCATGGCCAACTGACTGGAAAAGATCTGTGTTTATACCAATACTAAAGAAAGGTGATCCAACTGACTGTGGAAATTATCACACAATTGCTCTTATCCCACATACCAGCAAGATTCTACTGAAGATTATTCAAAAGAGACTACTACCATACGTGGAACAAGAACTACCTGAAGTGCAAGCAGGGTTCAGGAAAGGGCGAGGAACGAGAGACATCATTGCGGATGTGAGATGGATCCTTGAAAAGACTAAAGAATACCAAAAGGATATATATTTGTGCTTTATCGACTATAGCAAGGCTTTTGACTGTGTAACCCATGAGAAACTCTGGGCCACATTAAGAAGCATGGGTATACCAGAACACCTGATCGTACAATTGCACAATCTGTACATTGATCAAGAAACAAAAGTTCGAACAGAACAAGGAGAAACAGAATGGTTTAAAATAAGCAAAGGTGTAAGACAAGGCTGCATACCTTTCCCCTACCTGTTTAATTTATATGCAGAACAAATCATCAGAGAAGCAGGATTGTATGAAGACAACAGAGGTGTGAAGATTGGTGGAAGACTCATCAACAACCTTCACTATGCTGATGATACCACATTACTGGCTGAAAGTGAAGATGATCTGAAACATTTGCTTCTCACAATCTAAGAACATAGGGGTATGTTTACTAAACTGCGTTAGTGCAAATCGCGTTAGGAGCCGCGTTAGTGAAAGGAAAGCCATAAAAGGACATGGGCGGGACATCATAACGACTAACGCGCGTTCCAAAAACTAACGAGCGTTACAGGGCGCCGTGGCGCGTTAATCATATGAAGGCGTACAGACACAAATCATTGAAACAGAGCTGTAGCACAATGGTTAGTGTACTCACCGCTGTTACAGACAACATGGGTTCGAGTCCCCAGTGTGCCTAACGCAGAATGCTGTCCCAGGCAGCACCTTGTACATTACATAGGGAATGAGGAGGCATGTTTTTCTTTACGTTCAGTAGTTGATAGTGAAACACACTCTCGCAGTGCGCATAGCCATGTACGTTGGTACGTGCGTGGCTGCATGCGTTGTTACGGGCGTAGCCCCGTGCGTTGGTACATGCGTACAATCGTGTGTGGGTACGTGTGTTTTTACCAGCATGGGCACCTTATAGTACAGACACTTTAGGGTGTCTTGCACCTATGCACTATGCTAACAGATGTACGTGTGATGGCCTATGGTTTATCAGAGCCTGAGAGCAGGTGCTGGAACTTCCCAGGGTTGGATTGTGCCAGTCACACCCATGATGCACTGCACATGCTAATCAGCTGTCCACAGATACACACCATGGGGAATGCACCCCCACTTCACCTCGGCCTTGTAGGGGGAAGTGACCATCTGCACCCCCACAGCACCTCGGCCTGGTAGGGGGTACTGACCGTGTGTTGTACTGGCACAGAGTAGCTACACACCGTCACATTGTGCTGGTACTCTGCTCACCCTGAGGGTGCAGTGAGGCGCCCAGCACCAGGTCCACAGCACCGTCCATGGCACAGGTCCAAAGCAGTGTTAATGTGCAAGATAGGTAGTTTCTGCACAAACACCTTGCAGTCAGGTGTAGCCCCCATGGACCCCTAGGTGGCCCATGCACCCCTCCCCCCAGCATGGCAAACAGGGCCTCCTAACAATAGATCCACCTTCTACCTCCCTGCAAAGGTGGCAGTAGAGAGGAACATCAACCCCAGTTCTGGTGAGGAACAGACACCCCACAGGGCAGGCACCGCAGCTCTGTACGCAGACGGACATCAGGCCTGGATATGGTAAGCTGCTCTCCACCACTATCTGATAAACTCCTGCAGCAAGCCATCAGCCACTGCACCCTGTAAGCCACTCCATCAAGACACATACCAGCTGCAAACAGTCTGCTAGTTAGTCCATAATGCATGTGCCCAGTGGATATGCATGCACCCAGAACTGGGATGTCAGCATACACAGCAAACAGATAAATCAGTGACTGGTCCCCAAAAGGAAACCCATATCTATCACATGAGAGAAATACTATATAGCACTATGGGGGTGCCTAGCCATGCTGTGGTCACTGCACAGTCAGGGTGAGAGTGATCTCTCAGCAGGACATACGGAGGTCACCCTGTCTGTGTAGGTGGTGGCCGGGCACTAAAATGTGCCTGTCAGCGCCCTATGCCCTGTGCAGATGCACCCTGGCCAGGCCACCCTGTCCGGCCTATACCCATGGTACCTTGCTCCTCATTAAGCACATTGGCAGCTCAATACTGGCAACATTGCTGGCAGTGTGGGCTGTGAAAGGTGTTTGCAGCCACCACACACTGGATAGACAGACAGACACCCCCACACCTATGCCAGCATTGTGCAGCTATAGAGGTGTTCAGCAGCCATACCCACCACACCAGTCCTGGGCACAGTTCAGGCATGGATAATGTATGCAAGACTATTGGGGGTCACTCCCCATGGTGGTACGCACTGTCAGAGACCAGACCTGCAGCACACACCACAGACAGCAGAATGATTGTTATGGTGGAGCTCACTGAGCAAACTGTGCTTAATGTAGGAATTGATATCTGCCAGTTATCACAGGAAACGTTTGATAGCTGTGTACCATATACCCAGGTGTAGGGTGGCATTGCTAAGGTATGCAACTGCTAGTATTGGGAGATACAGGCAGGGCCCAATGTCCTGCTTCTCCAGGAGGCATTGGCCAATGGGGCCTGTGGGTGTGTCTGGCCCTGTTGGCTGCTGCTTTACGGCAGAGTTCCCCAACTCCAGTCCTGGTGTTCCAAACCTGTTCGGGTTTTCATGCTGTCCCTCATAAATATGCATGAGCTACATCTGCATACCATGGGGGTGGTGCATAGATATGCAGCACAGGCATCATTATTAGAGGCAGCATGGAACCTGAATGGTGTAGGACCCTCCAGGACTGCAATTGCGAGACTCTGCTCTGGGTAATGCGCCTGTTTCTGATGTCTGTGTTTGGTGTGGTATAATATAGGCGTATTAACCATGCGTATGTTCTCTGCAATAAAGGGGTGTCTTTACTATCACTGTTTAGTGGTGGGTAAAACTATGGGGTCTGGGTTGGCAGGAGCCCCAGCTGGGATTTGAACCTGTGACCCTTTGGTCTTTCAGGCACTGGCTGTGTCTGTTGCACCACACTGTGGCCACAGAGATGGTGCAGTCCCTGGAGTTAGTTAAAGCGGCCTGACGAGTCAGAAACCCTGCTCTGCACAGGTTTACTGTGGGCTCATTTACCTTGTATGGAGACAAAGGTGCACATAAACCTCAAAACAGACCTCAAAAAAAGGGGCAAACACCCATAACCAAGCTGGGCAACAATGATATCATTGGGCAACATTACACACCACTCCCAGGAAAGCTCCATCACAATGAAATGATCTTTGAAAGGGTCTACGGAGCGTAGACCCTTCCAAACATCATTTCTTTCTTTGGTGCTTTCCAGGGAGTGTTGTTCATTGTTGCCCATTGCTATCACTGTTGCCCAGCTGAATTGTGCTTTTTACAATGTTTCTTGTGGTCATTCTTACGGTTTTATGTGAACTTTTGGTCTTTGCACATGTATCACACTGCTCACGTTTTGTAGGTTCCCCGGTTTTGCTGTACATTGCTGACGGAAATGGTTTCTCTTCCCTTTAATATGCCTTTAACGACAGGTTTTCATTCGCGTTGGAATTGAGCTCAGAAATTCAGCACGTTAGTATGAGGGGAGCCTCTCCCCACCCACTCTCCGCCCATTGACCCCTTCTCTCCGCCCACTCTCCACCTTCTGCGCTGTTTTAACGCGCCGCGGAGGTTTACGATCGTTAACTGCGGTTAACGCGCGTAAAGTACGTTTAACGATCGTTAGCACGTCAGAACGCACGTTCGGACATGCTAATGATCGTTAAACGTACTTTACGCGCATTAATCACGATTACCGCACTTTAGTAAACATCCCCCATAGTCTCAAAATGGGCCTGCACCTTAATGTAAAGAAGACAAATATCATGACAACTGGCATAATCAACAGGTTCATCGTTGAAGGAGAAGAAATTGAAATCGTGAACAACTTTAACCTACTTGGATCAACTATCAATAAAGAAGCAACAACCAGTCAAGAAATCAGACGACGCATAGCTCTTGGCAGAATGGCTATGAAAGACCTAGATAAGATTCTCAAGAGCAGAGGTGTCTCTATCCATACAAAGATTCGACTTGTTCAAGCCATGGTATTTTCAATAACATCATATGGATGTGAAAGCTGGACAGTGAAAAAGATAGACAGGAAGAAAATTGATGCCTTTGAATTATGGTGCTGGCGGTGAATACTGTGTATACCATGGACTGCCCGAAGAACAAACCAGTTGGTACTTAGAGGAGATCAAACCTAAGCTTTGTTTAGAAACTCAGATGACAAGACTTCGACTTTCATACTTTGGACACATCATGCGAAGAGAGAGATCATTAGAGAAGACATCATGCTTGGCAAGATAGAAGGTCAACGCAAAAGAGGAAGGCCAGCAATGAGATGGATCGATACAATAACAGCAGCTACGGGTACCAGTCTGTCAACAATGAACCACCTGACTCAAGACCAAACACAATTTAGGATAGCTATCCAGAGGGTCGCCATGAGTCGACTCCGACTCAACGGCACTTAACAACAACAACAGTTCTGACTGGTTTGCTCTTCGGGCAGTCCATGGTATACACAATATTTGTCATCAGCACCATAATTCAAACGCATCAGCTTTCTTCCTATCTTTTTCACTGTCCAGCTTTTGCATCCATATGATGTTACTGAAAATGCTATGGCTTGAGTGAGTCAAATCTTTGTATGGAGTGAGACATCTCTGCTCTTGAGAATCTTGTCTAGCTTCTTCATAGCCACTCTGGTAAGAGCAAGGCGTCGTCGGATTTCTTGACTGCTTATTGTTTCTTTATTGATAGTGGACAACTTTAACCTACTTGGATCAACTATTTTGATTTCCTCTCCATGAACAATGATCTTATTGATTTTGCCAATTATCAGGATCTTTGTCTTCACTTTCAGCCAGTAATGTGGTATCATCAGCATAGCGAAGGTTGCTGATGAGTCTTCCACCAATCTTCACACCTCGGTTGTCTTATACAGTCCTGCTTCTCTGATGATTTGTTCTGCATACAAATTAAAAGGTAGGGGGAAATTATGCAGCCTTGTTGTGCACCTTTGCTGATTTTAAACCTATTTCTCCTTGTTACGTTCGAACTGTTAGTTCTCTTGCACAACCTTTACATTGATCAAGAAGCATCAGGTGTTCTGGTATACTCATGCTTCTTAATGTGGCCCAGAGTTTCTCATGGTTTACACAGTCAAAGGCCTTGCTGTAGTCAATAAAACACAGTCCCTGCTCGTCAGAGCCTACAATCTAATCAAGACAAACAATACAATAGTTGAGAATAAGGCATACAAATAGGGAAAGGGAAAGAGAAAAGGAAAACTACTAAAACTATTATAAAGCTACTTTGTAAATAGTTCTGCAATGTCGCACAGTTAATTGGATATATATCTAGTGGATTGTTAATTGTCTTTTGTAAATGGTTCTGATGTAACTGTTCCCTGTAAAACTGTTTGAGTTCATTGTAAACCGCCTTGATAATCCCGAAAGGCGGTATATAAGAAACATTAAATAAATAAATAAACCAGGAAAACAAAGGATCAGAATCCAAAAGCAGCAACAAAGAGGTGAGCCTTAAGCATGGATTTGAAGAAAGGGGGAGATGAAGCCTCATGCACAGATTCAGGTAGTTTGTTCCAGACAAAAAGAGCAGCAAGGTGAGAAGTTTGAAGTCTGGAGTTGGAAGTGGAAGAGAAGGGCACAGAGAGAAGTAACCATTGGAAGAGCGGAGTTCACGAGAAGAGGTATAGTGAGAGAGGAGAGAGGAAAGGTAATGAGGGGCAGCAGGATGAGTGCATTTATAGGTCAGGAGAAGTTTCAATTGGATATGGAAATGGAAGAGGAGCCAATGACGTGATTTGGGAAGAGGGATTATATGAGCATATCCGGGCTGGCAGAAGATTAGTTGAACTGCAGAGTTCTGAACAGATTAAAGGGGGGGGGGAGGTGACTCAGAGGATACCGACCTGAGCTAAAGACAAGGGTTTAAAAATGCTTGTTCATATTTCAGTTATTAAACTGTATCATTTCTCTGACTACAAAAACACCACCTACACACATCAAGGCCACAGGAATGAATAGGAACTATGCAGAGAAAATTCTGACATCTTAAGACAGATTTTAGATTGTACATGGAGAGGGGAATTCACATGTCCATGTCAGGATATGGAGAATCGCCATGGTGTTTTACATGAAACTGTCAAATTTTATTTATAAAATTTATATCTCGTTTATCCATTGTTCTAAGTGAGTTACAATATCAGGAATGTAGAGTCTCTTGTAAAATCGATACAAGACTGTACATGCATGACTCTCAGAGTACAGTGGGAGCAGAGATTTTAGAAAGCTGCATGTGGCGGGGGGGGGGGGGGGTGGGGCACTGAAATAGCCCCACATAGGCATCAGGAGCAGCTTTCTAAAATCCCTGCTCCGAATATGCATTAACAGCCTGAACTATCAGGAGCATTCCCTCCCCTGAACCTCTAGAGATCTCAATCTCCCCTCCCAAACACCCCCCCCCCACCATCTTTGGTCCCTCTCCCATAACCTTTTCTAACCGTAACCGATTTCTAACATCTGATCATCTCCTGACCCTCCTCCCACCGGCGATCCCCCAACATATCCATTCCCCCTGCCTCCATCCCAAAACATTACAATTGGTTAACCAAAACAATACTTGCACCCAACAGCCTCTATCAACAACTCATTCCCCTGAGACACCCCTCTCCCCACCCCACACACACACTTCTCACTGTTGCCCCTCTAGCCTTTGAGGGTCCCTGGTGTCTAGTGGAGCAGGAAAAATCCCCAGTTGCTCCTGGTAAGCTGGCCACAAGACCTCAGTGACCACTACAATATTACTAGTAAGGTAAGGCTGCCAAATTTATGTCTGCCCTTATCAGACAGCCTAACCCCTATTAATAATACCGTGACATTACTGCTATGGGTCACTAGGGTCTGAGCTGCCATTTTGAAACCTAGGATTGCTCACGATCCACTGGCCTCCATTGACCCTCAATAAGGCTGGTGGGCACTGGGGGGTGTCTCGAAGGGGTGGGCTTGTTTTAAGGGCCATAGAGATTCTACATTCATAGCTGAAAACTATTTTAATTTAAGAGCCTACATATTACACTAATACATTTAGGTATATTATTCATTTGCCTAGATTTATAAGCCTAATTTATGAGCCTAGTGCTGAATATCATTTCTAAGAGCCTAACGTTTTATCCCTTCCCTAAATCTTCCCCCGGTTGCTACCCCCTTTTTATGGTCCTAAATTTAGAAGATCAGTTGAATTCTGAGCATAAATGTAGGAAGTAAGTTCTACTAAATTTTGAAAAAGGTCAGCTTAGGAACATAGGGTCCGATATTCGGCAGTTGCGGCTAGCACGAGTACAGCGCCTAGCTGTCACCGCTGAAGAGTTCATCTGGACATTTAATGCCAGGACCATATTTGGCCACCAGCATTCAATATCTGGGTCTGCCGCAGAGCGCCACATGATGCGAAAGCTAACCGCTGGCAGCAAACATTAGGGCAGATTTTGCCGCACCTTTCACCACTGAGGGATAATTGGGCAGCGACTGAATATGAACACTGACCAGTTATCCACGAGTACCTCCCCTGAAACAGCCCCAGAACACCTTGATGCTAACCTTGTAGCATTGGGGCATATAGTGGCAGCATCCATAAATATCCTGCTTAGAGACAAGTTACATGGTTTACAGACTAGATAGGCCATGTGGTCTTTTTATGTCGTCATTTTTCTCTGTTTCTATGTAAGTGCTTTGGAATATCGTGCCTATATCTCTGAAAGTTAGGAGCATAAAACCTTTGAATATTGTCCTAAAAAAGAATATAGAAGTAAAAAAGGTGGCTGCTTCTTCTTGTTAAATGCCATCGAGTCGGTGTCGACTTTTGGTGACCCTCTGGAAAGTTGTTCTAAACTGTGTTCAGTCTTCAGTCAGGAGACTCACTGTTGATAGAGTGGCATCCATAGCTGCTGTTATTGTATTGTTATTTATTTATTTATTTATTTAACATTTGCTTCTATACCGCGCTATTAAAATCAGCGCGGTGTACATCAAACAAGCATACTACAATGTATACAAACAACATTGAGTTTTACAGAGAACAGGAAATTGAACATGGGAAGGAAACCAGGGGAACTAACATGTTCAAACATGTATAAAGAATATAGAGGGCAATGTAGGTATAATGGAATGAGTAGGATGGAGAGAGAAAGAATTAAAGATAGAAATGCAAGGTTAATTCTATTTATATAAAATTTAAAAAGAGATGTCATGCATGTAGTCAATGAAATTCTAGCTACTACAGTAGGACAAAAATGAATAGGGCCATTGTGAACATAAACAATTGCATTGTTCTTTAGAAGTACTTTGTCCGTACAAAACTTTAACCAGACTGCAAAATAGAAGATTTTTAAGATTTATTAAGGATGTTACTGAGGAGTAAACTATTTCTGAAAAGCATTGAAAGGGACATTTTAAATAGGCCATGGCATTTGCATTTTAGGTGGGCATTTTTAGCAAGGTAAATCTCTGCCTGGCTCCAGTAGCCGTTGAAGTGATGAGCCCCAAGGTAGGATGATAATTTAAAAAGTTCAAATAACTGATCTCAGATGTAGTTGCTCACTGGAGTGTCTCTCTCTGGCAAGTCAGCTACCTCATTTGGAGTTCAGACACTGTGCCTAATCTGTGTTTTCCTAAACAACTCAACCACATCCTCTTGCGACTTTGAGGTCAGATGGTGACCATCCCTCCAGCAAGTCAGTTGCCTCGTTTGGACCTTGCAGATTACCACCATCTTATACCTACCCTATACTTATTTGCACGTGACCTTCCAGTCTCCCCCCTTTCTTTTCTCCAGATTGTGCAATATCATGCCTCCTACAAATTGTGGGCCAAGGTACTAAAAGCGTACTTCTTTGATCTTACATAACACAGACATTTAACATACAAATTAAAAAATGTTCAATGTATTAAGCCCCACATATGTGGCAAAATGCACTCTTTAGAGCTAAATACATGCAAGATAATACTTACGACATCTGCATATGGCTTGCAGCATGATGCCTCTTTTGTCCTGTTAGCATCACTATTGCAGCATGAAAAATGAGCTAAGAATTTCTTCATATTTTCACCCATGCATACCTGAAAAGGGGGGGGGGGAGGAGGAGGCTAGGTAATAAAGAGGCATGTTTTGAAGGGGAATAGGCCAGAGAGTTCATTTTCAATGGGATCAAGTCTGAGAGGATACTGCTTACTTCGGGGGGGGGGGGGGGGGGGTATTGGACCAGGATCTAAATATGGAATGCTTAAGGATATCAATCAGTTTATCTCATGGGTATATGAATGACCTTAGGAAAGTTCTGGCAGATCTACACTCTGTACTTTTCAATGTTTATTTAGAGTTTTGAGTTCTCCCACAGGCCTGTAAAAGAGTAGATGTGGTCCCCCAGCAATCCCAGAAGTAAGGAGGATGATGGCCTCTGTGGTGAATAAATTAATTGAAATGTTGCTGAAACAGAGGATAGTGCAGTTTCAGGAATCCAAAGGAATGCAGAATCTGAGGCAACATTGTTTTACTAAAGGCAGGGCCAGCGCTATCATTAGACAAACTAGGCAGTTGCCTAGATTGCCGGCTCTCCGGGGACAGGCAGCAACAGCAATGGCCACAAAGCGCCCCATGGCACTTACCTTCAAACTTCAGCTCCACTGGATTGTTTTCTTCTGCCCGCTCTCTGATGACCGATGCCAGCTTCCTGCTGCAAACAAGTTCCTAGATGTAATAAATGACTGCTTCTTGGAGCAGCTGGTTCATGAACCAACCAGTGGGGAAGCCATATTGGACCTAGTCCTTAGTGGAACATCAGACCTGGTGCAAGAGATAAGGGTGTTGGGGCCACTTGGCAATAGTGATCATAGCATGATCGTGTTTGATTTAATTAGTGGAGGAGGGTTGGCAAGGAAATCCACAGAACTACCTTTTAACCTTCGAAAGGGAGACTATGATAAAATGAGGAAAATAGTTAAGAAAAAACTAAAAGGAGCAGGTGCAAAGGTTAAAGACATCAAGTTAGAGTGTTTAAAAATACTATCTTGGAAGCTGGTTTGTGAGTGAGGTTATCAAATTTGCAGATGACACAAAACTATTCAAAGTTGTTAAAACCCATGAGAGTTGTGGAAATTGCAAGAGTATCTTGATAAATTGGAAGACTGGGCATCAAAATGGCAGATGAAATTTATCGTGGACAAGTGCAAAGTTATGCACATAGGGAAGAACAACCCAAACTATGGTTACATGATGCAATTTTCCAAATTAGGAACCCCCACCCAGGAAAAAAGATTTAGGCATCATTGTGGATAACATATTAAAACCTTCCACCCAGTGTGCAGCAGCGGCCAATAGAGCAAATAGAATGTCAGGTATCATAAGGAAAGGAATTGAAAATAAAACAAAGAATATTATAATGCCTCTATATCATTCCATGGTGCGACCACATCTTGAATATTGTGTGCAGTTCTGGTCGCCGTATCTTAAAAAGGATATAGCATTATTAGAAAAGGTTCAGAGAAGAGCCACCTAAATAGTAAAGGGGATGGAAGGATACCCCCATGAAGAAAGGCTAAAAAGGTTAGGGCTCTTTAACCTGGAAAATAGGCAGCTGAGGTGAGATATGATAGAAGTCTATAAATTAATAAATGGAGTGGAACGGGTAAATGTAGATCGTTTTACATCATCAGAATATAGAAAGACTAGGGGACATGCAATGAAGCTACAGGGTAAACTATTCAAGACAAGTAAGAGAAAATATTTTTTCACTCAACGTGTAATCAAACTCTGGAATTTATTACCGGAGGATGTAGTAAAAGCTGTTAGTGTAGCTGGGTTTAAAAAAGGTATGGACAAGTTCCTGGAGGAAAGGTCCATAAACCATTATTAAAAAGGGACTCGGGATATCACTGCTTGGCCCAATGCAAGCATTGTGGAATCTGTGTCTCTTGGGGAAATGCTAGGTACTTATGACCTAGATTGGCCACTGCTGGAAACAGGATACTGGGCTTGATGGACCTTGGTCTGACCCAGTATGGCATATCTTATGTTCTTATGTACTGAGGGTACTACCAAAATGCTATTAACTTTCTGAACAGTAAAGTCTCATTTCCCTTGTGCAGCAAAAATGTGCTCCACTCTTAGGCCACTCTGAGATTATTTTCACTAAAATGGCAGAATAAAATGAGGTGCGGACAGAGAAAAGTGCTCTCAATAAGAAACTTGAATTCAAGTCTAAAATCAAGGCTCCAAGTGTAAAACTTGCAAAGCATATTTTTGAAGCTTAAACTTTAGTCTTTAGACTTTGGCCTTTTCTTGTGGTTTTATCCAAAAACACACTCTAAGGTTTCTTCCCTTCTTTGCATTGATAACCTGGCAATTTGCATTACCCTTGCAAGCTATTCAAAGTGATATTAGCCATGGACCTTCCTCTCTCTAGTCTAAAAAGCAACACAAAAGCTTAAGGAGAAATGTGTAAAAATATGTTTACTAAAGATGAACACACGTTAATGAAATCAACACCCATTAAGTACCACTGTACCAATAGAAATAGTGCTGTGAGTACTCAGCAGGTGTTAATTTCATTAACACGCATTAAGACCTTTAGTAAACCTGCCCCCCCCCCCCCGTGTACTCTCATACAAAGCTAAGAATAGATTTATATTTTTAGGACCAGCCAAACCATGCCCAGAAGACCCCCTTAAATATCTGCGTTTTGGGCAGCATCTAAACTTGTTATAGCAGCATTGTAAAACTGGCGTTTATATGTGTATTTTATTTAGATATGTAAATGCTGTACAATAAAGTAGTTCTAAAATGACCTCCATGTCGTACCACAAACATATTTATATATTATGCTTTTTCCATGAAATGAAGTGCATTGATATGCAGAAATTAATGTTTGAAAGGACATTATGCAATTATCTTGACTCACATTGCAAGATTTGATGCTAGGTCCTTCGGTATACGTTCAAACATAATAGGGTGACTTGCATCTTCAGAAATGTTAATGCTCCATTTTTTTCCTTTAAAGTGTTATGAATAATGAGAATACACACCTTTTTAAGTGCTAAATGGTACTAATTGCACTGGAATGACACTCATTTAACCTAGTGTCAAGCGTTATTATTCCTAGGTGTTTTGTTTCTTTAAGTCAAATGTCTTCATGTTTTGGTGGCCTCATGGTTTTAATTCATGAGTATGCTACTGAAAAATAATGTATTTTTTTCTTGCTGTTACCGTAAAGCATAACATTCTTATTGAATTCAGCTAGAAAAACATAAAGCATATATATCCTGCTGCTAGAACTTGCCAAACTAGTGGTTTAAGTACGTCAGTGGTAACCATTTCAACTAATGGCATTTGGCAGACGTTAAGAAAATCATATAGCAGTGATAATAACTACACCAGACTAATATGCTTTAAGCTACAAATTCTTGACACTACTAAAACCTCTTCTTCAGGCAGTGTCTTTTCCACAAAGGGAGCAATTTCATAACAAGGTGCCTATGGGAAATGTCCATAAAAGTATCTATTTTACAAGGCAACATAATCACCTGTTCACTCTAAAATACGCTGTCATAAGGACCCCATGATTTTCTGACAACTGTGTCTGTAAAAAGCATGGTCTCGGAAGACTGGAGAAGAGCAGATGCAGTCCTTCTGGGAAGGGATTGTAGAACCTAATTTATTTTACATTCTCTTATATACTGTGCTATTCTGCATCAGTGTGGTTTACATTGAACAAACTGAAATTACATTGAACAGGGTATTATAACTTGGAAAAAATTATTTTACAGGGAACATGGAGGGTTAAGTGGCTTTCCCAAGACCACAAGGAGCACCTGTGGAACTAGAAACCCCAGTCCTTCTGGCCCAAGGTTGCTGTCCTCTAGTGGGATTTGAACCCCTGACCTTCCAGTGTGAAGTACCTTGCCCCAACCACTAGGCCACTTCTCCACTAATAGCTCTTATGGATGGGCAGACTGGAAAGACCATACGGTCTATATCTGCCATTGTTTTCTATGTTTATCCCAGCTCCAAAGAATGTGCATGTATGTGTATACACTATGGCAGTCATTTTAAAAGGCTAAGATGCAATCTGGATGTCCGACATGCCTGAGGACATCAAAATCTCGGAGATATTCTCAGAGCTATTATACAAATGGGTTTTTAAGATGTCTCCACCTTGGGGATGTTCAAGTAGGCAGGGGCCATAGTGGGGCAATGGATGTAGACATCCCTGATTGATTTCAGAAACTTCGGGGACATCTGCAACCTTACCCAACTTTAGACCTGCTCCAGGCACAAATAAGCAATAAGAAAGTGCTCATTTGGCCCCCAAAACATCTGGCACTTCACTATCCTCAGTATGCTCCACAATGGAAATGCTTTTTATCTGTAATCAATACAAGTGTTTTGCATTTGCACTTTCGCTGCATGTCTCTTAGACGTCCCCAGTATTAAATACTATACTGGGGATGTCTATGTAGACAGACCTTCAGATGTCCTTATTGGACTTTGACATGCTTGCCTTTTTCCAGGACGTTCTGGCTTGGACACCCCAGATTGCACTTGGATATCCTTTGTAAAATGTGCCTTTGTGTGTGTCCATGCACATTTTATAAAATACTCCTGTACATCATAACTCCACCCCATTTCATACCTCACCCTTGGTGTGATTACATTCATTAGATGTGGACAATTGTTATGCAAGAATATCTGCATACAATTTTATAACAGCCATTTTCCGCAAACAAAATATGTTTCATAAGTAGAAAATGCTTTATACAATTACTCCAAATGCACAGAGAATTCCCTTTCATGGACATATGAATGTTGTTGTTTTTTTTTTTTAAAGACTTGCAAATCACTTTGAGAAGCCACACTTTGTCCTAGTTTTACTTGAAATTCAAAATTTGACCCTTAAAGTCAGCCAAAATGTATCAAAAGTAGGTTCTGAGGAAACTCCATGATCCTTTCCACTAGCAGAGATGAAACACACTTCTAAGCTGATGTGTGGAATATGTTTTTGGATTAAACAAATACAGTAAATAACTGCAGGTGATGAACAGCAGTAATTGATCATGCTGATCTTAAGAGAATGGGCTAAAGTTGTATTTGTCTGCATCCACTCTCTGCTTTTAAATAGATTGGAATTTATAATTATTCCTCTAGTTTAGTCCACATCTCATTCATTTTTTTTCAATGCACTCTTCTTCCCTTCTAGTCCATATAGAAGGGAAGAAGTGTGCACTATGCCAAAAAATCTGTATTTCCAACATTAAAACACAACTGTTCTAAATAACCCAATAACAGACCAGTGTAGTAAGACTTAGGGATGGGGAGGGGAGGTGTGGGTGTAGTGATAAGGGAAAGGGAGGGGGGAAGGAATATAAACAAGAAAATAAGGAAAATATAAATTAAGATTGATATGAAGTTGGACATGAAATTAGGAATGTTGTGTTATGTATTATATGTTAGGTTGATTGTTAAATTGCACAATGTAACACTGGATGTATTGCAAACTTCCGACTTCTGGTTTATAAGCTCTATAAACTATTTATATCTAAAAAGCTGCATTCGATTTTTTAGAGCAGTCTTGTTTTTACTTCCAATGTAATAATTTTATGCAAAAACATCTGTGATAAATGGAAGCAAAATGAAAGTGTGCTAACTGGATGTAAAGTTGTTGAAGGGCTGGGAGTGGGACCTCAGAAAACACACAAAAATAGGAACAGATCTTGAATGATTTTCAGAAGACTGCTTGGAAGCTTTGCTAGACAAAGCAATAAAGCCAGATGGGATACATCTGAGGGTACTGAAAGAACTTACGACGTTTTAGTGGCTCCACTGTCCGGCTTTTTCAATGCTTCTTTAGAGCAGTGAGTGGTCCCAGAAGATTGCAGAAGGGTAGATGTGGTCCCTTTCCACAAAAGCAAAAGTAAGGGATAAGGCATTAGAAGCTGGTTAGTGACCTCTGTGGTGAGTAAATTAATTGAAATGCTATTAAAACAGAGGATAGTGCAGTTTCAGGAATCCAAGGGATTGCAGGATCTGAGGCAGTATGATTTTACAAGAGGTCTTGTCAGACAAATCTAATTAAGTTCTTCAACTGCGACTAGTGATAATGTAGTATGGCACTAAATATACATCAGATTGTTAAAATATAGCAATGATGATGGATGAGGCATCAAGATGATAGAATGTACACTTCTGTGTGTTACAATGCTCCAAGGAACAAGATGACATTTTTCCTCAGAATGACTACGAGAAAAGAATTTCTTTTTCCTTTTACAGAGACATGCCAGATTCAGTTCTTCCCTTCTTGACTTTGAAGGAAGCTTAACAAGGAACTGGTTAATGGGGAAATGCCTCTCCTTCTCCCAGGGTCTCCCTGCCCAGACTACAATGACTATTCAGCCTTCTAAGATTTGTCATAAATCTTCTTATCTTTCTTATGATTCTCTGCCAAGTATGGTGTCTCTATTATCCACGGATACTTTTGGGATGCTTTTGGCAACAGTGTGTACATCAAAGGAAGAGTGCTTTGGTGGCAGACAGTAGAGAAAGCAGAGGAAGCTTCTCGCATTTCTTCTGGTTTTCTTCTTTGACCCCTGAAGAGAGTAGAGGTGTGGTCTCAACTGGCAATGGATGTTTCAAGTGTTCAAATAAAGAAATCCACATCACATTCTCTTTTCTTTCTCAGCTACAACCTTGAAAAACAGACCACTGGTTGTCATCTCAGATGACTTTTTGCATACTTGCATACTGATGGTTTTCATGTCTATGGTAATGTCAATGATGGTTTTCATGTCTATGACAAAGCTGAAGTGTTAGATGCTGTTGGTGAACCTTTGGGCATTCACTCATTGGAGAAAGTAATGTTGCTCTCTAAAGACAGGCACTAGGGAGAAATCTGTTCTGATCATCTTGGAACCTTAACCATCTGAGTCTGAAGTTCAAGACTCAACTTTAAAAACCACATTAACTGCATTTGCAAGATTGGAAGCCTTACACTGAAACAGAAACAAAATTCCAGCAGATAAAGACCTTACGGACTATCCAGTCTGCCCAGCATTAAAATTATTTGAAAAACAGCTTTCTTTACTGATACGGTTGACATTTCCCATTCTCCACCAGCTCTGTGCCTGGCGTCCATTTTTGTAGACATCTGCTCTTCACATTAATCATTTCTCATTTGGACTATTATAATATCCATCCTCCTTACTTAAAAAACTTCAAACTATTCAGAAAATGGCCATAAGACACACGTAAATCTGTACATATTTCTCCCTATTAATAAAATTCCATTGACTGTCAATGCAAATATGCATCTTCAAGTCAATTCTAATTCTTGGACCACTCAGCAGTATCTAGGTTTTCTTGGCACTGTGCCTGGAAGTAGATTTTGAGGACTTTCTTGCAAGACACTGGAGAGTTACGTGACTTGTACAAGACCACAAGGCAGAGGTTCTCAACCCAGTTCTCTGGGCCCCCCCGGCCAGACAGATTTTCAGGATATCCACAATGAATATGCATGAGGCATGAGATAGATCTACATACAAAGGAAGCAGTGCATGCAGATCTCTCATATACATATTCATTGTGGATATCGTGAAAACCTAACTGGCCTGGGGGGGGGGGGAGGAGGACTAGATTGTGAATCATTGTAAGGTGTACTAGTGGGAATCGAACCCCGGTCTCTTGGTTATCAAGCCAGTGATCTAACCACTCTAAAGCCTATCCAATATCCTTCTAGATTCAATTCAAAAGTTTAGTTTTAATACAAGGAATTCTCTAACCATGCACTCCACCCTATCTTGCTTCCTTAACTAATACACATGCCCCTGAGTGAAACTCACAGGCATTATATAAGAATAGATTCATCTTTCCACCAGTCTTGGGCTCATTTGGAGGCCACAATCTTTAGCATTTTTCTTTACTGACCCCTTATTATGGAACAATCTCAACTTATCCCTTTGTGTTTTGCACCACTCTAAAGACACACTTATCTTTGGGGCATTTGGTGATTAGGAATGGTTGGGATGGTTTTTCTATTGGCAATCTCTGCTAGATCCCCATTATTTTCTTTTTTTTCTGTCCTATTTATAAACTGGAATTCCATTTCTTTTTTTTTCTTTAATATGACTTGTATTTGTTTTTGTAAACCACTTTGAATATAGCAAAGTTATATTAAATTTTAATTAAACCATATGTTCTCTCAGAAATCCTCTTCAATTCAGATACAGTTCTCATCTCCACTACCTCCACTAGGAGGCTGTTCCACACATGCACCACCCTTTCTGTAAAGATTTTCTCAGATTAATCTTGAGTCTTCTTCTTTAATCCTTAGCTGGTGTTTGGGGAGCAGCTTTTCCTCTGAACCAATATGCTGCTGTATGTGATGCTGGATTCCATGTGTTGCTCACAATAAGCTTTCAACCTTGGCAATTGGTGGCAATATTTCTGGCCTCATTGATGGTCAGTAGCTGGTTCCTTAGGTCTTCCTTGATGTGCTTGAGCCATGTTTTCTTCGGTGCTGCTCGTTGAACCCTCCAGTGGACAGGTCACTCTCGCCAGAGGAGTTTATATGACAGCCGACTGGTGTTCATTCTGCTAATGTGGCCAGTCCACTGCAGTCTGCATTTTTGGATTTGTTCTTTGACTGAAGGCTGATGTCGCACCTTGTCCAAATTCTTATTTCATTGGTGATCACGAAGAAAGACACCCAAAATCTGTCTCAGACATCGCATTTGAAAGACCTCAAGCTTGTTAATGTCAGGTTTCAGCAGAGTCCATATTTCTGATCCATACAGGAGAATTGGCAAGATCAGTGTATGGAAGAAGTGGATTTTGGTTTTGTTGGAGATATTGGCCTTCTTCCAGCGGCATCATTTGAGTGAGGTGAATGCTACTGTTGCCTGGCCAATCCTGCTGTGGACATCGGTGGTGGATGCCACCTTCTCCTGCACCAGTGATCCTAGGTATTTGAATTCTGGGACCTCACTTTGGATTCCATTAAGGTAAATATTGGCTTGTGATTCATCTGCGGGCATAACTTTGATCTTGTATGCATTGATTCGTAGGCCATAAGATTGGGCAATGTAAAGTATGTTGGTGGCCTCTGCATCTATGTCAGCATATATGGCACTGTCATCTGCGATCATTAAGTTGGTCAGGAAGTTGTTCACGTCATACTGGACCCTGCATGTGCCAAGCAGGGGTGAGGAGATATCTCCCTGGTGGACTTTAGTTTGGATAGGAAATACATTGGATAGTTCATTTCATATCCGCACATTGCTAGTTGAGCCATTGTATGATGCTCGGAGAAGTGATCTACTCTTGAGTCTATCCCCTTTTACGTTCATCCTATGACTTCTCGTTCCAGAGCTTCCTTTCAACTGGAAGAGGGTCACCCTCTATGCATTTATACAATGTATGTATTTAGATGTATCTTGTCTTTCTTCTCTTGCCTTCCCCCAAAGTATACATATAGGAAAGGTGAAATAAGAGAAGCATCATAGAAACATTTATGTTTAAATCTCTTTATTGAGAAATGAACAAACACACTACCTTCGTGTTACAGTAGCGCTTTATAAATGCTTAATAATAATAATAAAAAATGCACAGGAGCAGAGGTTTTTTTGAGGGGGTACATGGTGGTACGGAGTACCTGAACCACTTCCATTGCCTGCTAAAATTGATCCATGGTTCTCATGTATTAATGAAAGAGCCCCGCATATGAGTACTGGCACCTTTTCCTGTAGGAAAAATGTCCTACACAAGAATAATTGCCAAGGTGGATATTCAACATGTTGTGGCTGTTGTATTTGAGTAATATGAGGAGATATGTAAGCAATCTGTTGGGAAGTTGCAAGAGGTTATCAGTTTGGTTAAGGAGAACATTAAGAAGTTACAGGGGACACAAGAATAACTTATTTATACTAATTGAGTTTGTCAGGACAATCTGAAAGAGCTGAAAATGTTATTTTCTTGTATTTCTAATGTCACTAGCCCACTTAGAATTAGCTACTCACCAAATATATTCCAATTTTTCAGTTAATTGCTTACAACAAATAAATCAGATTAATTTTAGCACAGCTTGGCTACTTTAATTTGCTATATTTGAGTAAGCTATCAAGGCAATTGAACAGATTACAACGTCAGCAAAATGTAGTAAAACTGATTTTTGGAGATAAAAAATGAGATGGGGCAACTCCATTTTTATTGACAATGACATTTAAGATCAGTAATGGTTTTACTCCTTCGTATATCTTTAAAACTGCTAACCTTTCATCCATCTACTTGTTCTATTTGCTTCTCTTTCTTTCCTGCTTCAAAATATTATGCTTGGAACATTTTGGAAAAAATTTAAAAAACAAAACAAAAAAATATATATATATTGCCCTCTCTGTGATTGAAATCCACTTGCCTGATGAGATTAGAAAGCAAAATGACTAAGGGGTTTGTTTACTTAGCTGCGATAGTGGCTTCCATGCGATATCAGAGCCACAGCCCCATTGATCACAGCTCCGATATCGCACGGAAGCCGCTACCGCAGCTAAGTAAACAAACCCCTAAGAGAGTTTTTTACTAAAGGGTGCTAGCTGGCATGATGTATTCTGGTGCATGCCAAAGGTGTACTAGGACATGCATTGCCTGCTTGCATAGGGCCATGACAGCACGGAACGATTCTTGTGCTGAGTGTGCAATTTGCATTAGGGTCACAAATGAGGTTAGGGGTGGAATGTGGGCTCAGTGCAGTTAGCGCCAGGTTCACACCACATGCTTAACAGTGCCCTGCATGATTAGCTTGGATTCACCTAATGTTACCTGTGCTAATGTGGTGCACGTTGGAGGAAAGTGTTTTCCACAGGTCCGACAGTGAATACAGTCGTGTTGCACCTAATGAGTCATAGTCTTGGTTCAATTGGCAGGTTAGGTAATCCAGATGTAAAATGAAGTCCTGGCTGTTCAAAAAAGAATCTGCTGATATATTTACCAAGCAGAGGTATCAGTTAACTTGGCAGATATCTGTTAACATGCACAGATAGCATGTGCTAACAAAGCTCTACCTGCACTTTTTTGCCTTGTTAGCTGCAAAAGCCCAACCCACTTTAGTAAATAGACCTGTTACAGTACATTTATATTTCAATTATACTGAAAGGATGGAAGGTGTGTGCTTTGTGATTCTAAAGTGGTGATACGTAACTATTGCTTTTATTGTCTATTTAAATTTACTGTAGCGTGCCTTGAACTCTCAAGGGTTAAGCAGGCTAAAAGTAACCAGATCAGATTGAATTAAATGAAAAATTATGCATTTTTAAAAGTTCATTTTAGGAGTGATAGTATTAAGATTCCTAAACACTGAGGGGGAGGAGCAAGACTGAAGGTTTGCTTAGGGTGCCTAATATGCTTTCTCTGTCCCTGGCCTGCACGTTATGCTGGGTGGGGTCTGAGAGGCTGAAAATAGCCCTCCTCCCTCTGTTTTAATGTTCAAACAAGCATTTTAACAAATCTCATGCTAAAACATTTCTACTGCAAGTTTTATTGGAAAAGGCTTCTTAATGCTGGCAAAGAAGCAAATTTAAGAGGCATCCATAGAACAAGTACAGCATGTTCTGTTCACTAGTACATTACATTGCCACATGCTTGTTACCTTCACAAAGGCATGCATTCACCAGTAACATCCACAGCGCTTCAGTGCGAAATGCACTTTGATATGTTGACCCTACTGCCCAGAAGATTCATTCTTTGCCATTGTTCTATTTTGACAAAATCTTCTTTAGCATTGTAGTTGCAATTTCTAAACAGAACGAAAAAAAATAGCAAAGTGCAGTTTCTGCTTAGATCTTAGGGAGATTAAACTGTCTAGACAGATGGATCTCTGAACTGTGAAAGCAAGGCCAGTTGAGAGAAAAGTTAACCAGGTAGGTAAACAGTATACTTTATAGTCATGATGGTCACAAATCTTTTAATCCTGACAAAACTCTATCCTAGATACATCTGCTGTGTACTGTGAAGGAACAAAGTGATCAAAATATGTTCATAAATATTCTGGAAATGGAAATATGAGCATATGAAATTAATCAATCATGATGATTTGTTAGGGACACAACATGAGGCGCGATATACTTTGGGGCTTGTTTACAAAGCCGCGGTAGCGGTTTGCGATCGTAATCGGAGCCGCGGCCCCATTGATTTCAATGGGGCCGCGGCTGCGATCGCGATCGCGAACCACTACCGCGGCTTTGTAAACAAGCCCCTTTGTCTTCAGTGCCCTTTATATCCCTTGACCTGGTCCTGCCTCTCTTTGCCAAACCTATTTCAGCCATCCCTCTATCTTTGCCAAAAATAAGGACACCCTCTTCTAGTGGAAGGATCGGCCACAAATGTGCTCCTTTTAACGACTAATTGTTTAGAGGAATAATTCAAAACAATAACTCACCTCATCTTATGAGGAGGTACTTTGTTCGCCTCTGCTACAAGGTAAAGCTTTTTAACCCAGCTATCACCTGCCTGTGTCAACTTTTTGGCCAACAGGCATTTCCTTAATTTGACTGCCACTTTGTACAACCATATCTGGCAAAACTGACTGCTTCTCCAACTAGCTAGCAACTTCCCTGGTCTGATCCTGTATGCCCTCTTCTAGCTAGGGTATTGTATCTCAGCCAGTGTCCCAGTTCCTCCTTTGAGAGACTGAGATCCATATTTATGGATCCAAGCATCCTATGTATCATATCGGAGCCCTTTAGGACCAGGGGCCCACTTCTAGGCTCCTGGACCCCTCTTCAATGAACCCAAGCACTTTATCAAAAACAGCTGACAATAAATTAAAAACAAAACAAAACATCTTACAGCCTCTGAATCAATTGAAGCAAATCAATTGAAGCAAATCTAAAGACCTACATATTATAGTACCAGGCATTTATATGCCTCACAGTGTCATCAATTCAGGTGCAATACTCAAACTTTGAAGCCCAAATCTTCAAGATGAGGGCAATTTATTTCTGTCTCATCACTGCTACTGCTTCACATTTCCTCATGACACATATTGTGCTCCATCATGCATGGAAGGATATTTCTTAGTTGTCTTTCCAATAAAACAGAATTTGTTTCACCGCCAAGAAGAAAAACAAATCAAATATTTTTTTCTCTAGTAGTTGGACAGTACATGAATTAGAGCTTCAGATTTCCATATCACTATTTTGTAAGTTAAAGGTTCCAAAAGCTTAAAAATAGTCAATATTCACTCTTATACTTGACCGCAAAAGGACCGTAGGTTAGTACAAAGAAATATGTGATAAGGTTCCCTTTCTCACTTTATATGAGTAGAAGACAGCAGAAGTATTATCAACTATCTTTGCAATCTAAACTGGAATCCAAAGCACCTAATGAACTATAAAAAATGAAGGCTTTTTCATTGCTGCCGAAAGGGAAGGCCTAACCAATTTATCCAAAAGAAGATCCCGTTTTCTCGTTGAGGTTTTTTCTCCTGGAGATCATATTCCCAAAATTTTACAACTACACAGGGCTTATCTTTCTCAGCTTTTATAATTTTATAAAAATCAGATCCAGCCTTGGGAGCAGCAAAGATTCACACATGGTTTCAAACGAGGTCTCCTGATCTAGTGAGGAAACTTCAATCAAGCAATGAAGTATACAGTGTTTTAATTAAATGCCATTGATAACAGAAGACATTCTGTAAGTCTCCAAATACTTCAATTTACGAGGGTTATTTTTAAAGTAAGAACCGATTGCGCATCGTGTCCGCGCGATCTGTCAAGTGACGTCCGTTCAAGGTCAGCCACTCTTGGCCAGTCTCTCACTATGCCGCCATTACGTTTCACGTCTCTGTCAGTGTTGGTTGTATGGTTATACTGCTTCATTTGTCGCCATGTCAATCAGTAATCCCTCCGATTGTGAAGTATGCTCGGTTATCCGGTTTTAATGCAAAACAAGTTCATCCAGCATTTTCGGCACCCATCTCGCACACATTTTTTTGTAGTGCAGTTTGTCAGTAACAATGTGATAAACTAATGATCTTGAAACTTGTGGAAATGTCTGATGCAGCTCGTCTATAGTGAAGCACCTGTTTTGGTGAATTTCCTCATCAACTTCTTGTGTCAGGTCTTCATTCATGACAGTAGGCCGTCCAGATCGTTCTTCATCATGAACATTTGTCCTTCCTTCCTTAAACATCATTCATTACACCTTCCCCATACACTTCAACAAGCTGCCGGTGAATTTCAGCTGGATGAACTTGTTTTGCATTTAAAAAACGGATAACCAAGCGCACTTCACAATCGGAGGGATTACTGATTGACATGGCGACAAACGAAGCAGTATAACCATACAACCAACACTGGCAGAGACGTGAAACGTAATGGTGGCGTAGTGAGAGACTGGCCAAGAGTGGCTCTGGATTTTGCCTGATAGACATATGCTAGGATTGCCAACTAGCTCCAGATGTGCTCAACAAGCTTGATTCAGCCCTGGGTTTACTCCATTACATGCAGGGATGTGTAGTTCTGATTTCTTCATTGCACTACATAAGAAAAGCAAGACTACAAGTCTTTGCATGCAATGGGGTAAACACAGGACTGAATCAAGTCTGTCAGGTGCAAAAGTTTGGATATCTTTGCTTGATATAATGGCAAGCAAACCTTCAAAGTCAGACACTAATTATACACCCTCACTGACAGTGAAATGGTAGAAATCAGATTGGTTATCCCCAGTTAAAGATGGAGATGGTTAAAGACCCGTACATTTCCTTTCATGTTATTATGGCAGAATTTCCATAAAGAATATGTTGAAAATGAATGATGATACCTTAGCCGCTATGTGAGTGGAAATTGGAGATCTCAGATGGATTGGATGGCCAGTAATTTAGATGGCCCAGAGATAAAATGTGTGGTTGTCACAGAGGCCCCTTTTCATGCTCAAGTGGCAAATAAAATCCCTGCCAATCTTGCAAATGGAGTTAGAGGACCTCAACAATCACTCCAGGAGAAACAATCTTAGAATCTTGGGAATCAGAGAAGGAGCAGAGGAACAGATGTTTTTACCAACCCTTTTGGAATTAAAATTGGTCAGTCCATTTCAAATAAAACTAGACTATCACTCACCATCACATAGTAACATAGTAAATGTCAGCAGATAAAGACATCATAGTTCCATCTAGTTTGCCCAGTAAGGTGGCTGGAGATGTAGGCGGCTCTATAATGAGGCCGAGTGAGGCAGTGGCCTCAGGCGGCAACTTTTTGGGGGCGGCAGAAAATGCCTCCAAAAAGGCTGCCTCACTAGACCTTCAAAATCAAAACAAAACAAAACAAAAAAACAATCGGAGAAGCTGCTGCCGCTGTGCTGCTTCAGCGGCAGAATGAAGTATCCCGCGGCCCCCTGTCTCCCCGGAAGTGCCCGGCATTCTTTTCCCCGCGCCAGTTCAGCTTTGCAGAGCCGCAAAGGGAGAGTGTTTCCCTTTCCCACGGCTGTTAAAGTTAAGCCCACCAGCTGATGGGAAACAGGCATTTCCTGCACATAGTTCCCCTGAGAGACCCTCTGAGTATGCGCTCCCTTCCAGTCCTATTCTCCCATCCCCCCACATCAGATATTCATTTCATGTATCTGAGCATTCAGTGAAATGAGTGGAAATCCAGAGAGCATCTAATACCTATGAGAGAGAAATAATGTCATTTAGTGATTTGACTTGGTGCTATATTTATATTTTACACAGTATGGGGGAAGTGCATCTCTTATTTATCTGATGTTGCACTGCATGCAGAATCTGGCTTCATGGTGTTTCAGTTTAAATTTTGTCTACATATTTGTATTTTTACTTTCGATTGCGGTTACTTATTCAGTACTTGGTGAGGGTCTGTGTTCTGAGTATGTGACTGAGGCCAGGTGTTCTGTTAACATGGAGTTTGTACATAAAGATCTATACTGTACTGTAGTAATTTGACTTGTTCAGCTTTTCACATAGGTATATGGATGTTCCAAGGTCCACTGTAGTATTTACAGTGATGCTTTTTTTTTTGGATGGGCTCCTTTTGTGAGTTTTGTAAGTTTACGCTGGTATGGTATGGTATGGTAGATTTGCTTTTTGTTGTAGGGTTTTGTATTAATTCACAATATGCCTGGTACTGGAGAATGTTTGTTGTTCTTCTTAGTGAGATGATCAGAATCAGAATTTTTTTTTGAAATATTGAGTTCTGTGGGTGAATGTCCTGGTTCTGCTCTGCACCCACTGTGGATGCAAAATATAGAAACAGAAATATGACGACAGAAAAAGACCACATGGCCTATCTAGTCTGTCCTTCCATAACAACTACAACAGCCCCCTTTTTACCTTTAGAGACCCTCTGTGTTGTCCCATGCTTTTTTGAATTCAGTTACTGCCCTCATCTCTACCACCTCCAATGGGAGACTATTCCACGGATCCACTACTCTTTCCGTAAAGAAATATTTCCGCATATCACTCCTGAATCTATCTCCCTTCACCCTCATCCCATGTCCCCTCGTAGCAGAACTTGCTTTCAATTGAAAGAGGCTCTCTCCCTGAACATTTATGCCACGGAGGTATTTAAACATCTCAATCATATCACCTCTATCCCGCCTTTCCTCTAAGGTGTACATATTAAGATCCTTCAGTCTGTCCTCATATGCTTTATAATGAAGACCACTAATCATTTTAGTAGCCACCCTCTGGACTGACTCCATCCTGTTCACATCCTTTTGAAGGTGCGGACTCCAGAATTGCACACTATACTCCAAATGAGGTCGCACCAAAGACTTATACAAAGGCATTATCACCTCCTTTTTTCTGCTAGCCATTCCTTTCCGTATGCACCCAAGCATTCTTCTAGCTTTTGCCGTCACCTTTTCTACCTGTTTAGCTACTTTAAGATCATCAGACACAACCATGCCTAGGTCCCGCTCTTCTTTAGTGGACAAAAGTACTTCACCCCCTATACTATATTGCTCCCTTGGATTGCTGCAGCCCAAATGCATGAACTTACATTTTTTAACATTAAATCCCAGCTGCCAAACTCTAGACCATTCTTCAAGCTTAGCTAGATCCCTCCTCATGTTATCTACCCCTTCCTGGGTGTCTACTCTATTGCAGATTTTGGTATCATCTGCAAAGAGGCAAACCTTACCTGAAAGCCCTTCCGCTATATCACTAACAAAGATGTTAAAAAGAATCGGACCAAGGACAGATCCCTGGGGCACACCACTGATAACATCCTTCTTCTCAGAGTGAGCTCCATTTACCTGTACTCTTTGTCGCCTCCCACCCAACCAATTTCTAACCCAAGCAGTAACTTTAGGGTCCATCCCTAGGGTGCTCAGTTTGTTTATAAGTCGCCTGTGAGGAACAGTGTCAAAGGCTTTACTGAAATCTAAATACACCACATCTAGGGCTCTCCCTCGGTCCAACTCCCTGGTCACCCAGTCTAAGAAATCAATCAGATTTGTCTGACAAGACCTGCCTCTGGTGAATCCATGCTGCCTCGGATCCTGTAATCCGCTGGACTCCAGAAACCTCACTATCTTCTCTTTCAGCAGCGTTTCCAATAATTTACTCACCACCGAAGTTAAACTAACCGGCCTGTAGTTTTCAACCACATCCTTACTTCCGCTTTTCTGTAAAGGCACCACATAAGCCTCTCTCTAGTCCTTTGATACCACTCCCGACTCCAACAAGGCATTGAAAAGGTCAGTCAGTGGAGCTGCTAGAACGTCCCCAAGTTCCCTCAGTATTCTCGGCTGTATCCCATCCGGTTCCATCGCTTTGTCTACTTTAAGTTGAGATAGTTTCTCATGAACACAGTCTTTTGAAAATTGTTCAAGATGTTCTTTGCTTCTGTTCCTATTTGTGGGTGTTTTCTGAGGTCCTGCTCCTGGTTCTTCATCTGTGAAAACAGAAAAAAAATATTTGTTAAGCAATTCCGCTTTATCCTTATCAGCTTCTACATATTCCTCCCCTGCATCCTTGAGTCTGACAATACCACTCTTGCCTTCCTCTTCTCACTAATATATCTGAAAAATGTCTTATCCCCCCATTTTATTGCATTGGCTATTTCCTCCTCCTTTTGATTCTTTGCCTTCTTGACTTCTTTGCTAGCTTCTCTAAGTTTTTCCAAATACAGATGCCTGTCTTCCTCTCTCTGTGATCTCTTGTATTTCATGAAGGCCTCCCTCTTTTTCTTCACTTTTTCAGCTACTTCTTTCGAAAACCATAGCCGTCTCCTTTTCCTTTTACCTTTATTTACCATTTTAACAAAAAGGTTGGTTGCCCTTAAAATATCCCCTTTCAGTTTTTCCCACTGTTTTTCTAGATCCCTCAGTAGCATTTCCCCTTTCCTAGCAATGCTGCGCATGTTTTCAATTAACTCTCTGTCCACCTCTTCCTCTTGTGAGGGAGGTCTGTATATCACACCAATGTAAATAGATTTCTTTTTCCCTCTTTCTAGTTTAACCCACAATGCCTCCCCTCTCCCTTTTAAGCTCTGTAATTCCAAAGCTTTAATAGTAGTTTTTACATATAGTGCCACTCCTCCTCCCCTACTGCCTACCCTGTCCTTTCTGAATAAAGTATAGCCAGGTATAGTTACATCCCAATCATGTTTTTCTGTGAACCATGTTTCTGTAATTGCCACTAAATCCAAGTCAGCCACTCCCACCAAAGCTTCAACATCAGGAATCTTATTTCCCATGCTACGGGCATTTATACACACTGCTTTCCATATGTTATGCCTGTTACCCATTTCCATAAAGTTATTTAATGTATCACCTACCTGGGGGTTTTCACTTACCTGGGGGCTTTCTTCACCCATCCCCAACGAATCTAGTTTAAAGCCCTCTTCAGTAGATTAGCCAGTCTACTACTGAAGACGCGTTGACCTTTCTTGGACAGATGGATGCCATCTCTGCTCTGCAACCCTTGGAACAGCATCCCATGGTCTAGGAAACCAAAACGCTCTCGATGACACCATCCACGCAGCCATGCATTCATCTCCAGGATGCGAGCCTCTCTGCCTTGGCCTTTACCCTCAACAGGGAGGATTGAAGAGAACACCACCTGTGCACCTAACTGCTTCACCCTCTGTCCCAGAGCCATGAAGTCACTTTTGATACATTCCGAGGTATACCTGGCAGTATCATTTGTTCCAACATGGATTAGCAACACTAGGTAATAGTCAGTGGGCTTGATGAGTCTAGGCAAACTCTCCGTAACATCTTGGATTTTGGCACTAGGCAGACAGCATACCTCTCTGGACATCAGGTCTGGTCGGCAGATGGATGCCTTAGTACCCCTCAGAAGAGAATCTCCAACCTCCACTACCCTTCGTTTCCTTGTGGTCACTGATTCTGCAACTTTGGGGTACTTGAGCTCTGGTTCTTCCCTTTCCAGGGATGCTTTCACCTCCTCCACTTCCAGGGCTGCATAATGGTTCTTCAATTCAAGGGCTGGAGAAGTTGGATTGGTGATTTTGCAGGCCCTGGTGACTTGTGTCCAACCATCGACATTCTGTTGGCACCCATCTTGTCCTCTGCTGGGGAGCTTGGTTGCTGCAAGAAGCATCTCATCAATGTACTTCTCACTGTCTTGAATGCTCCTCAGCCTCGCCACCTCCTCTCTGATTTCCTCCACTTGTTTCCTCAGAGCTTCAGCATGCAGGCACCCTGCACATGGACCAGGTCCTTCAACTGGCAATAGCACCTCTGTCTGGACCGAGGCAGAAGCTGTAATGGGGGCAACAGCTTTAGCGATACGATTTTTCCCAGCCATTGTTCTGTTCGTGGAGCTTAGGTATCTGTTAAAGCAAAAGAGAGAGATCTACCAAGTACCAGTCGGTTTCCCAGCTGTCCTTTCATAGAAAAAGCAGTTAAATCTCCTTAATTATATTCAAAATGTTCTGGTCCAATTCTCTGTGCTTTGTCAAATGGGGAGGTGCCCTATAAAGCAAGACTACTTGCTTGGGGTGGGTGGGAGTCGGGGTGGGTAGGGAGGGAACTAAAACCTGATTAGGTGTTAGCAGTTCCCAAAGCTGAGGAGGTTACTGGAGTTCAACCACCTACTGTGCTCAAGGAAAGTCCCACTAAAGCACCAAAAAGAAAGTAACCTTGCTTTAAAAATGTACAAAAACCCCTTTTAAGAGTTCCCAGTTAGAGAGCTAACAATTTAATATAATAAAACAAACCCTTAAATCCTTAATGTTGGTTGATCTGGAGAGCTCCTGTAGGAAAGCCTGAACAGGGCAGGGCACTGGAGCCTTTTATGCAGGCCCTCAGGTAATCAGGCTCACTAACTCCTGATTAGGTGTTAGCAGTTCCCAAAGCTGAGGAGGTTACTGGAGTTCAACCACCTACTGTGCTCAAGGAAAGTCCCACTAAAGCACCAAAAAGAAAGTAACCTTGCTTTAAAAATGTACAAAAAACCCTTTTAAGAGCTCCCAGTCAGAGAGCTAACAAATTAATATAATAAAACAAACCCTTAAATCCTTAATGTTGGTTGATCTGGAGAGCTCCTGTAGGAAAGCCTGAACAGGGCAGGGCACTGGAGCCTTTTATGCAGGCCCTCAGGTAATCAGGCCCACTAACTCCTGATTAGGTGTTAGCAGTTCCCAAAGCTGAGGAGGATACTGGAGTTCAACCACCTACTGTGCTCAAGGAAAGTCCCACTAAAGCACCAAAAAGAAAGTAACCTTGCTTTAAAAATGTACAAAAAACCCTTTTAAGAGTTCCCAGTCAGAGAGCAAACAATTTAATATAATAAAACAAACCCTTAAATCCTTACTGTTGGTTGATCTGGAGAGCTCCTGTAGGAAAGCCTGAACAGGGCAGAGCACTGGAGCCTTTTATGCAGGCCCTCAGGTAATCAGGCCCACTAACTCCTGATTAGGTGTTAGCAGTTCCCAAAGCTGAGGAGGTTACTGGAGTTCAACCACCTACTGTGCTCAAGGAAAGTCCCACTAAAGCACCAAAAAGAAAGTAACCTTGCTTTAAAAATGTACAAAAAACCCTTTTAAGAGCTCCTAGTCAGAGAGCTAACTATTTAATATAATAAAACAAACCCTTAAATCCTTACTGTTGGTTGATCTGGAGAGCTCCTGTAGGAAATATATGTTGAAAAAGAAAAATTAAGAACCATAATGTAGCTTATAACAAAATAAAAATGAGTTATAATTTAGTTCTATAAACTGTGCTGTTGGTTCTCACTCTTTTAGTTCCTTGGTGTGCAAACATCTTGAATTTCCTCTGTATAATCTAATTGGCTTTTTGGTTTGGTTCAGTCCCTGATTGGAGTCCTGAAAAAGCCGAACCCACCTCTACAGGGGGGGGGGGAGCGCCCTCTCATCCTTCCCCTCAGGCAACAGATTGCCTTGAGCCGCCCCTGTTTGTACAGCTTACTCCCCTCTTTGCCTTTGCTTAAGGTTATACCGCCTCTATTTATGAAAAATGTGAAACTGTATTCAAACCAGTAACAGTTGGGTTGCATGACAAGCTTCTTTTAGAAGAGCCACCATGACTCCATACTCATAGTCCTTTTGATTCTGGTTTGGACCCAAACATAGAAGATCTTTAGAATGAGTGCCTAAATTCTGGATTTTACTGTTGTACTTCGGACAAGGTCGAAAACTGGCCATCAGCTTTCTTTTTTTCAAGCAAAGATAATAAATTAAGTTTGCCGATGAGAATAATGTTAAAACAAAAAAACTATAAAAAAAATATTTCTACAGGAGAGCTCTGTTCCGTGTTCATTCCACAGAGCAGAAAGAAGCTCCAAAAGGAGCTGAAAAAACGCTGCACACAGGAAGGGCCATGCATGCTCGGAACTTTACACTAATGTTCTTAGCTCTTGTAGAGCAGTTCCGTCCTAGGCCACCTGCCACTTGTGTGCCTCACTCAGTCCTGCTTGCTGATAGGAAAAGAAAAACATTACTAATTTATGATGTTAGAAATTTAGAGGATACGTTTATACTGGATGGTATTTTATAAGTACGTATGTAGATCCAATAGCACCACACTCACTGTGGGTGTGCACTTGGGCAGAATGTACAAATATGCACATAAATTATAAAATCTTACAATTTACATGCACTCTTTATGAAGCTAGGTGCAAACATTTATATCAATTCTAGTGCTGGTGCAAATGAGCACATTTTAAATTAAAGGCACCTTTTCAGCCACTTACAATAGCATTTTATTTATAAAAGTATGCCCCCACCTTTTATAAAATAAACATTTTGGCTGCCTTAAACTAGATGCCTGGTAATGAAGTTACCCTTTTTATGTCCCTAGATGTCTCAGATGAGAAAGGCCATAAGAACTGGCAGGAGGAAAGGTCGCCATCTTCAGATAAACTGTCTTTTAATGTGATCCACATCTCTGCTTTTTATTAAGACAGCTATAAACAAACAGAAAACCTAAAACGAAAACTATAAGCACTACACATTTGCACTAATTCAAACTACAAAAGGGATTTTCATCATTGGAGTAAGTTAAAATGTAATTTACAGTATAATAAAACTTTTAAAATAAATTTTGAGTTATTGCAAATGTAGATACAGAATTTTGGTCAGATTTTTTTCTGATGTGCTTTTTCTTTTTTTGAATATATTTATACATATAATACCACAAATCATCAAGTTAGATATATGGAACATTTCCCATGTACAAAAAAAAGAGAAAACCATTAGTATTTCTAAACACTCTCCACCTCAAAATTCAACTGTCATTTCACATTTAGAGGCTGGTACTAAATATCCAAAGCCTCTTATTATCAAAGTGCTACTTTATTCTCATGCACTCAGAAAATTACAGAAAGCAAAATTATGAGTACCTGACAGCATGAAGGTGCATGAGTGATGATATTCATGGACCTTAAAAAGTATATTCTGCAAGGTAGGAAGAGAATTTTGCTCTAAGGGATCACATCAATTACTGGGTACACAAATATGGACTATTATCACACACAAATATGAGTTAAACTTTCTAACATAACTAAAAACTTAGGAACATAACAGAATATAAGAAATGCCATACTGGATAAGACTAAGGTCCATCAAGCCCAGTATCCTGTTTCCAACAATGGCCAATCCAGGTCACAAGTATCTGTCAAGTTCTCAAAAAGGTACACAGATGTCACAGTGCTTATCCCACAGTAAGCAGTGGATTTCCCAGGTCTTCATTAATAATGGTTTATGGACTTTTCCTCCAGGAACTTGTCTAAATTTTTTTTAAATCTAATTACATTGACTGCTTTTATTACATCCTCCAGTAATGAATTCTAGAGTTTGATTACTCGTTCAGTGAAAAATATTTTTTCTTATTTGTCTTAAATGGGCTACATTGCAGCTTAATTGCATATCCCCTAGTCTTTCTACTTTTTGAAGGAGTAAACAACCAATCTAGGTTTACCTATTCCTCTCCATAACTGAGGATCCTGAGGCACTTCAAGGGTATTTGGATCAATATGAGGCTCATTTATTGGTGCATTGTGCTCTTGGGAACAATTAGATGGAGCAGCTGATGGGAGAAGATGACTCAGGATGTAGGATGAGATATAATGGGACTCATGAATATTCAACCACTTGAACTGATTGGTGACTACTGTTTTATGATGGGGGTGTGCCCAGTGGGACTCCTAGCTGGTCCCTGCTCTGTGGGTGTGGACACATCTAGGAGGGGCTTCCTAGAGCAGTGAACGAGGATACCGAGGGGCTGAGGAAGGGCCCAAATCCCTGCTTCCTCCCTGGCCAGGAGACACAGGGCCTTGTTCCCTGACAACACCTGGAATATGAGGGAGGTGGAAAGGGAAGTGAGGGACTTGACCCAGACCCCATGGAAGTAGACCCCTTGGGAGAATCAAGCGGACCCCCCAGCAGAAGGAGATGGAACTGGGGACTGAGCAACAGCTAGTCCCTGCAGATACCTATGGACATTCAGCCATTGGATAACCCGCAAGACGTGGGGTGGTAGTGGCAACAAGCAGCTACATGGGAGGTGTCAGAGCGTCAAGGTAATTCCACACCTGGGATGCAAACTGGCTCAATCCAAGTTTTAAAGGAAGGGAAATTTACTGTGATGTTCAGTGTATATGTTCGTTTAAACTGAAGGATGTTGGGAAGATTTCATTTGCATATTTCTAACCTAATTTGCATAGCATTCACATTTTGTGTTGTGTTGATACAAATGATCCTGGTGAGGGCTGCATTGGACCCGGGGAGGGGACAGTTGTCCCAATAGGGCGGGGCAGATCCCAGTGCGGGAAAGGATCCCACCAAACATGGACCTTGGGACTATTGGATCACTCAACCTAACATACAGGGGAACCCCAGAGATAGACCTCCTTTCTAGGGGAGCCCATAAAGGGTAGTGGCTCCTGGACTCTTCAAGAGTGGACCAAGCCAGGAGACCACAGGAGGGACCAGAAAGGACTACTAGATGCCTGCCTGCAGAACTGACAACCAGACAATACTGGACAGGAACTAAGATGGTGGTGGGAGCTCCGAAACAAGAAGGAACAAGCAGGAGCCGGGGGGGGGGCCCATTTCAGCAAGACTAAAAATGCTGAGATCTGTCTGCCTGGAAGGTATGAGTATCTAGGGTACAGGACAAATTAGGACAGTTGGTCCAGGTAAAATCAGAGTAGGTGTACTCTCTTAAAGACTTGCACTTGGGTTGTTTTCTCTGTTTGCTTTACAACCATGACTTCAGAGGAACTGGTTCATTGGATGACAGAGCAGAATCAACTCCAGCCTTAGGCGATGGATCAGAGAATTGTCCAGATCCTGGAAATACAGGCACAACTTAAACAGCCACTCTTCCAGCTATTAGAGGTACAAATTTAGGAGCTTAAGAAACTCACTGATGGGATGATCAAATCGGCAAGGACAGTGAAACCTGAGGTGGATCCAACTGAGGAATGTGTTGCAGCGGGAGGACTGGAGGGACCTGGACCCTCAGCTTATCAAAAAATGGGCCCTGCTGATGATCCCGAAGCATACATTCTGACATTTGAAAGGGTGGCTACAGCAGTGGGCTGGCCCTTGGACCAGTGGGCCGTGCATTTAGCACTGCTGCTTACGGGGGAAGCCCAGGAGGCCTATCGGTCCTTAGACAATACTCAAGTCACAGACTATTATGAGGTGAAAGAGGCTATTCAGGATCAGTTGGGACTCCTTTAGAACCATTAAAAGCATTTTTGGGCCACTGAATTTCACCCAGGAGAAAGGCCTAGGGCCGTGGCCCACATATTAACTGTCTTGGCCACCAGGTGGCTGGAACCTGAAAAAAATTCTGGACTTATCAAAAGGAAGATAGTGCTAGAACAATTTCTCTGTATTTTGCCAAGGGAAGTATGGGCATGGGTATCTAGGCAGGGGCCCATGTCCATAACAGACCGTAGACCTTGCCGAGTACTTTCTCGATGCTGGATCCCAAGGACCCGAGTCCCCAGGGAAGGGAGAAAGGAGATACCTCAAGGGATTCCTATGGGAAAAGGACCCCCTATGCCAAAGGGAAGTTGGGATAACCCTCAAGACCCCACAAGGAAGAAACTCACTCAGGAATCCCGAAGAGGACCATGATGCTTTGTGTGCGGGGAACCAGGCCATTTCCATCAGGAGTGTCCAAAAGGGGAATGTTTCTTCTCTGGGGTAGGATGTGTGAAGGATCCAGGAAGCTGGAGTGGACCCCTTAGAAAAGGGATTTGGATTAGTGGGACGGACCTGGAAGCTCTCAGACACTGGGAATAATCACTCTCTGATATCTCGAGATCTGGCCCAGAGCTTAGAGGTCGGTAAGAGGCAGAGAAGATATCTAGACCCCATACAAGTGAGGTATGTCCATGAGGACATGCAGAATGACCCTGCTTATGAGATAAAAATCATCTGGGATAAACTACTATTAGGTGATCCAGGAAACTACAGGATGGCGAGTCTGACATCAGTACTGGGCAAAATGGTAGAAACCATGAAAAAACAAAATTACTGAACATGGAGATAGTCACGGCTTAATGGGAGACAACCAACATGACTTTAGCTAAGGAAGGCCTTGTCTTACTAATCTGTTACGTTTTTTTTGAAGGTGTGAATAAATGGGTAGACAAATGTGAGTCAGTTGATAGTGTGTATCTGGATTTTCAGAAAGCCTTTGACAAGGCCCCTCATGAGAGACTTGGCGAAATTAAAAAGTCATGGGATAGGAGGCAGTGAACTATTGTGGATCAGGAACTGATTAAAAGATAGAAAGCAGAGAGTAGGGCTAAACAGCCAATTTTCCCAATGGAGAAAGGTACCCCAGGGATCTGTGCTGGGTCCACTGCTTTTTAACATTCATAAATGACCTGGAAATGGGAACAACAAGTGACGTAATTAAATTTGTAGATGAGACAAAATTATTCAAATTTGTTAAAACACAAGAGGATTGTGAAAGATTGCAAGATAATCTTGATACATTGGAAGACTGGATATTCAAATGGAAGATGAAATTGAATGTGGACAAGTGCAAAGTTATGAACCTAGAAAAACAACCCAAACAATGGTTACATGATGCTAGGTTCCACATTAGGACCCACCATCCAGGAAAAAGACTTAGGCGTCATCATGGATAACTGTGCAGCGGCAGCCAAGAAAGCAAGTAGAATTCTAGAAATCATAAGGAAAGGAATGGAGAATAAAACAAAGGATACTATAATGCCTCTGTATCATTCCATGGTAAGACCGCACCTTGAATATTGCGTGCAATTCTGGTCGCCCTATCTTAGAAAAGATATAGCAGAATTAGAAAAGGTACAAAGAAGAACCACCAAAATGGTGTTATTAATCTACTTCTGGAAGGCAACTCCTATGAGGGGCTAAAAAGGTTAGGGCTCTTCAACGTTGAAAAGAGACGGCTGAGGGGAGATATGATAGAGGTCTATAAATTAATGAATGGAGTAGAACAGGTAAACCTAGATAGATTGTTTACGCCATCTAAATATAGAAAGACTAGAGACATGCAATGAAGCTACAGTGTAACCTATTTAAAGCTAATAAGAGAAAATATGTTTAACAAGGACTGGGGTTTCTAGTCCCACAGGTGATCCTTGTGGTCTTGGGCAAGCCACTTAACCCTCCATTGCCCATGTTCCCTGTAAATAGTTATCTCCAAGTTATAATGCCCTGTTCAATGTAATATCAGTTTGTTCAATGTAAACCGCCTTGATATCATGAAAGGCGGTATATAAGAAATGTTAAATAAATAAATAAATATGGTAAAAGCTGTTAGTGTAGCTGGGTTTAAAAAAGGTTTGGACAAGTTCCTGGAGGAAAGGTCCAAACCATTATTAAAGACGACCCATGTAATCCATTGCTTGCCCCAATACACACATTGTGGAACCTGTATCCTTTGGGGAAACTGTCAGGAGCTTGTGACCTAGATTGGCCACTGTTAGAAACAGGATGGACCTTGGTCTGACCCAGTATGGCATATCTCATGTACTTACGTTCTCTCCTGTGGGATTTCGTGTAAATAAATGGGCCAAATATTCAGCCACCACAGTTATTTTTAAACACCAACCGAGGCAGTTAAAAAACCTGTATATTTCAGCGCTAGCTGAGACTAATGCAGAGACCCACAGCATTATCTAGAGAGAAGCACTATTCAGGGGCATGCTTAAGGTGCTTGTTAGTAGCATGCAATTGGGTCACCAAATTAGCATGGTGGCCTGCACTAGGATTTGGATGCATGTGTCCCCGTTCCTCTACCATGCAGCACAATGCTAAGTAGCACACAGATGGACCTAATGCTACCTATTACTATACCCTCACTAACAGAAACCAGCACTGGATAGCATATATCAGCTAACAGCGACATACTATGATGTTATGCCCCTAACCCACTCAGTCCATCCAAATGGTGGGCTAACCAGTTAGCATGGGATTTTTAGCTGTAAACCATGTAAGTGCCTTGCAGATATCGGGCCCTGTGTATATTATGAGGTCCCTCGACTTCACTTTTGCCCAGATTCCAAAAAGTGGGTTTCTCAGGCTCATAGAGTGTTGAGTGCAACTATATTAAAATGTAATGAAGGAATGTTGGGCTTGATTTGTGTAATGTGACTGGTTGTCTTAGGTTAGTTTTCCTTTTCTTTTTTTTCTGTTCTTAGGGCATTGCATTGGTTCTCTTGACTTAGTGGACTTGTGGGCTTTTGTAGCCTAGTGGTTAGAGCACTGGCTTGGTACCCAAAAGACCAGGGTTCAATTCCCACTAGAACTCCTTGTGGCCTTGGGCAAGTCACCTAACCCTTCATTACCTCAGAAGAAAGGCCTGGCAATCTACTTCTGGTCACAATATCAAGAAAACCCAAGAGCTGCTGTGTCACCAGGAGTCAGCCCTAACTCAAAGATACACATATATATTTGCAATTGAGGAATATACTAAGGGGTATGTTTACTAAACCGGGCTAACAGTTAACCTGGGCTATCTGCCACTAGGTCCCATATTATTCAATGGGACCTAGTTGTAGATAGCCCAGGTTAACCATTAGCCCGGTTTAGTAAACATACACCTAAGTAATTTTTTTTAAAAGTGTGAGTTAAATTTTAAAGCAATTGTTTTATTGGTGTATTGCGCTATTGTAGTTGCTTGCTAATTCAAGTTATACTTGATAATTAATATTAATATAGGAAAAGTTATAAAAAATAAATTTTTTATGAGATGTTTACTGTGAGGGGAATTTTAGGAAGGACGTTCAAGTGCAATTTTAACACTGAATTGCAGTAGTGACTAATGGTGAATCAAAACCATGGAAGTCACGTTCACTGATGCTCCTTGAGACCTTGGGAAGTCGCTGCACCTTCTGTTGCCTCAGATACAAGCTTTCAATATGTGCTAATATGCATTAATGCATTTTAACACATTATTTAATACAAGCCCCATTTTTCTCAATGAGTCTGTTTAATAACTAAGTGCATGGCTCGCTTCAGTGCACTAACACACATTAACACATGTTAGTAAACACAGCCTTTAATTTGTAAGCCTTCTGGTGACAGGGAAAAAACACTGTAACTGACTAACATGCCGTGAGCTGCCAGTGAAAAGGCATGAGTGAGAACAAGAAAATAAATACAAGCACCTTAGCTTTCCTTTCTCCCTACCAGGTTTCATGCAAGGCACCTGGAGAGCTGACACTAGGACAGTCTAATAGTGCAACCTGAAACGAACAATTAGGGACATATGAAGGACAGCAGGAGGGAAGTGGACCTTCAGTTCAAACCACAGCCAGTATACAGTAGTTTTTCTTTGACATGGTATGACAACTTTGCCAAACCTTACATTTTATTTCTTCTTTTCTACCTTTTCTGTCTGGGCATTTTATTTTTCTAATTGGGTTGGTCACAGTCTCTCTTTTCCACTTGTATTGTGTCATCTTTCTCCTCTGTTCTTTGTCTAGATTTGTCTTCCCATTTAATCTCTTCTTGTTTTCTTCTCATCCTTCTCTACGTTTGTTGGACACTGATATTTCTTTTCTATATTTTTATTCATTTTTTCTCTTTTTATGCATCTATATTTATATTTAGATTTTACCCCTCATTCTTCCATCCTCTCTCTCTCCAGCCTTTAGTCTCTTTCGTTTAGTCTCTTTTCTCCTTACTAGCTTTTCCCATTGCCCTCTCACCTTCTCTCCAGCATGCCCACTGTCCCTTCTGTCTCTCTCCTATACTCCCTTTATCTTTTCCCCCTTTTCCATTCTCACCCCTCCAGCTATCATCTATCCTCCACTGCCTCTCACCAGCCTCTGCCACTCATTCCTTCCCTGGCCTATGGACAATCCTTTTAGTTCTTTCCGATCTCCTATTGCCCCCTTTCACCATCTTTTCAGCCCCATTTCCATCCTCATTCACTCCCTTCAGAGACCCATCCTTATGCCCCTACATCTTACCCCATTCCTTTTAATTGCCTTTTATCCTCTTTCCACTCCTGGTCTGTCACTTTCAACCCTTCGCCCCCTTTCACTTACCCTCATCTCACACCCTCAGTCATACTCTCAACCCATCTAATACACCCTAACTCATACCTACCAAATACCAGATGTTCACTTCACCCCAAATTCCCATTCAGTCTCTCGCATCCCCAATCCCTGCTATGCCACCCCAACTCCATATATCTTCAAATACCTACTCACCAACCCAATCATCAAGCCTCTGTCATTCCCAGAGTCCCATCCTTCTGTCTGCCTCCCTCCCCCACTGGGTGCCAGAGTCCCATTTGTCAACTACTCAGTGCCCCCAGTCCTATCCTCTCCCAAATCCATTTATGTTCTTTCTTTTCCCTCAAATTCTAAATCTCTCTTCCTTGGTCCAGCACTTACAACCTGCTGGCTCATCCATACTACAGGGATTGAAACATGATCTATTTGAACATTATCAGTTTGAGCTGTGTAGATCCTGTGACTGAAACAGCTGATGTTTGAACTACATAGGGGTTCGCTAGATGCAGAGTTCCAAGGTTAAAACAATGCATGTTTTCATCGCTTGGGAAAAGTAAGGACAAGACACTTATGCCTGGAAGCAGAGCTGCAGCCCCATCCAAAGCAGGTTAGAGATGTTGGCTGGTTCTGTTTGATGTGGTAAACGTCTTTTGGGTGGCACCTGCCACCTTCTGCCACCCTGTAGTGGAGAGAGGGTGCACTTGACAGGTTTTTAGCAGTTGGTGTTTACAAATACATCACATTCAATAAAAACAAATACCCCAGAAAATTGAATTAAATTGTATTCATTTTCTGTTTCATTTACAAAACATGTTTATATTTCCTCTACCATTTCATATGAGAGCACATCCCTATTGTACTTTAGCTGCTTTAAGACAGTAAAATGGAAGGGAGAGGCAGGACTGTACCAAGCTAGAATTATGCCCTGTGTGACTAATGCATCTGGCGTGCCCTCCGCCCAGACACATTCAGTAATTCACTTTTTTTGAGCTTCCTGGAAGCCCAGTGATATCAGTGTCCCCTTCTGTGCTTGCACCTGTGTGGCCGCACCACTTGCACAGCCCTTGGTATGGCCCTGGGGACCGGAATAAAGATAGATGGCTAGTGGAGTCGCCAGCAGGAAGATGTTGTAGTCAGGGAAAGCTGACCTTTACTGTTTCTTCAGGAGACGATAAGGGAGCTGGTAAAGTAGTCAGGAAAACAAAGATGCAAATAGAGGAAAACATCTCATGCAGTAAAACTTGGGGACAAGACTTAGGTATGTTCGTAATCGGAGGAAGTGCCAGGGTGCCATTGTGAGACTCAAGGGGAAGGAAGGAATATGTCGAGGCTGATGAGGATAAAGCAAATTGCTTAATAAATATTTCTGTTATCTGTTCACAGATGAAGGGTTGGGAATGGGGCCTAATAAATCAAAGACAAATAGGGATGGAAGTGAGGTAGAACGTAAACAATTTCAGAAGACATTGGGAACAAATTAATGAGGTCACATGGCATTCATCCAAGGGCACTGAAAGAACTTATAGAAGTGCTGACCTTGTTCATGCTTCGTTAGAGTTGGGAGTGATCCTGTAGGACTGGAGATGGCAAAATGCGGTTCCTGTCTACAAACGCAGACGGAAGAAGTTGGTTATTACTGGCCAGTTAGTCTGACCCCTGTGGTGAGTAAATTAATGGAAACTCTACTAAAACAGAAGACAATGTGATTTGTGAAATCCAGGGGATTACAGGATCAGAGATAAAATGTCTTTACTAGAAGTAGGTTTTGTCAGATGAATAGGACTGATTTCTTTGTCTGAATGACCAGAGAACTGGATTGGGGAGAGCTCTAGATGTGGTATACTCAGATTTTAGTAAGCTGTTTGACACAATTCTGCATTGATAACCTATAAATAAGCTGAGTGCCCATGGGATAGACCTTAAAGCAACTGACTGGCTAAGAAAGTGCTTAAGTGGGAGGTGACAAAGGGTAGTAAAAAATGGAGGTCTCTCTGAAGATATGATTGCTACCAGTAGTGTGTTTCAGGGATCAGTCCTTGGTCCAGTTCCTTTTAACATTTTTGCAAGTGATATTGTGGATGGTCTGTCAAGAAACATATTCCAAAATCTGCAACAGCGCAGACACATTGGACAGTGTGGAAAGCATGAGCAGATATCTAGTGAAGCTTGAAGAATAGCTGAGAATTTAACAGCTCGGATTTAATAATACAAAATGCAGTCATGCATTTGGGCTGCAAAACCCCAAGGGAATGATATACAGTAGTATAGAGGGTGAAGTACTGCAATGCATGAAAGAAGAATGAGACCTAGGGGTGATCATATCAGATGATCTTAAAGTGGTCAAACGTGTAGAAAAGGCAATAGCAAAGGCCAGAAGATGCTTTGATGCACAGGCAGAGGAATGGTCAGCAGGAAGAAGGAGGTGATAGTGCCTTTGTACAAGTCTCTAATGAGACCTCATTTGGAGTACTGTGTAATTCTGGAGCCCACACTTTCAAAAGGATATGAACAGGATGGAGTCTGTCCAGAGGGTGACTACTAAAGTGATCGGTGTTCTTTTTCATAAGGCATTCAGGGACCGACTTAAAGATCTCAAAATATATACTTCAGAGGAAAGGTGGAAGAGGGGTGATTTGATAGATATTTTAATTCCTCCATGATATAGACACACAGGAGGTTGTCCTCTTCCATTTGGAAAGAAGTTTTGGAACGAGGGGATCATAAGATGAAGGTGAAAGGGGATAGATTTAAAAGTAATCTGAGAAAATATTTCTTTATGGAAAAGGTGGTGGCTATGTGGAACTGTATCTGAATTGTCTACCTTCTATGCTTGCTGTAACTTCTTTTGCACATGCAAATCACCTTACATGCATGTTAATTTGTAGGCATATGCAAACAAAAGTGATTTGCATTCACTTTTAATTTTTAGGCACCTAAACAAATCCAAAATGCAGGGTCAATGCAGGGGTATCAGTTTTCCTACATGAACCTTGAGCTGTGTGTCCACTTCAAATTCTGGGTTGGAGGTGGGAGCAAGGGGCCTGGAAGTGAAACATTTAACAGAGCAATCATAATCATCACCCCAAGAGCACCCCTCCCTTAAGGAATAAAAACCCAGTAGAAAGTAGAGAATGACAAGGAAGCTGATCTGGCCAGGCACTTGCATCAGCAAAGCAACATCAGCAGGCCAACGCTTCTAACGTAGGGCAGAGAACAGTGACATGAACAGTCTAAATACTAATGCTGGATGTGGAAAATATTTTATTTTTACTTTTTTTTTGCCTTTTTGTGGACAAAACAGTGAAGTGGAAACAAGAGAGTGGTAGAGTAGCTGAGCACACAGGGAAGGAGCAACGAGAGTAACACTAAGAATAGTGCAGCAGGGCAATGGTACTGAACTGAGAAAGCAGGCTGGGCAGGTACGGCAGATAATGACAGGCTGCAGCAGCAGCAGAAGCAGAGAAAAAGAAGATTGCCTATTATTCAGTTTTTGAATTTGGGGCTAGCAGAACCACAGACGAAGACAGCAAGTCATCGGCAGGGCCTAGCATAGTCAAAACAGGTAGCAACACAGGCTTTGGCAGTACCACAAACAGAAAGTAAGAGGAAGAGGAGGGTTTTTTTCTCTCTTTTATATGTTTGTCTATTCAGGCCTCTTCAGGCCCGTCGGAGGGAACAATCCCTAGTACAGACTGTCCTAAAGGTGTCCAGAGCTCCTCATGTTCTCCAGGATACAAAGGGGAAGGAAATGTTTCCCTTAGATATTTCAGAGCTTCATTCCCTGAGGAAGACAAATTGGAAACAAACACCCAGAGGAGGCTAGACCGGGGGAATAAAGTACAATATATCACAGGGTCAGTAAACTGTTCTCTTTTAAATGTAGCCATCTTCACTGTAACAGACACGTCTCTTGAACCTTTAATTCCAGATGCTAGAGGGCTTAACCAAAGGACATAGAAATCCAGCATCCTGAAGGTGTCTGGAGCCTGTCTCCTGTGGGTTTCAAGCAACTGTAGGATGGATAGGGCAAGCCCCAGATTACAGAAGAGTTTTCTAAAATCAAAGCACTGTTTGACTCTTCTAAGGGCAAAAGTCTGGATATTGTGGCTACTTGGGACTGGGTTCCTTTTCTGTTCATACAAGTGACTGGGAAGCCCATAGAAGTTAATGTTAGAAGTTAGAAGCAATCTTCACATGCAACAGAGAAAATAGAAGAGGAGGAGGAGTCTTCATACTAGCAAAAACTGCACTACAATACCGAATGAGCCTAGCCAGGAGTTCATAGCACCTAGACACAATAACCATCTCTAACAAAATCAGCACCATCAACCTTATTTACAGGGCACCAAGCGCATCTTCAGATGAGTTCTCTGACATAATTGACTTAGCCTCCAACCCTGAAAACCCTAGCAAACCAAATTGGCTGTTGGGCGACTTTAATCTCGCCTCCACACATCCCGCCTTATCCAGTACCTTCCTTGAAGCAATGGCAAATCTCTGCTACAAGCAAATCATAAACGACCCTACCCACCAATGAGGGAACCTCCTTGATCTTGTCTTTGCCCCACCTACAGTCACAGGCACGAGATGCCAATTCGATCTCTCCATCACCCCTGTCCCCTGGTCAGATCACAGCCTGATAGCATTCCAGATACCAGCACAACGGAATACACTCAGCCAACCAGATACTCAGACATCAGCAAACCCTGTATGTTTCAAACCATTGGATAAAGAAGTGATCACCAAACATGCACTTGAATATTGTGTGCAATTCTGGTCGCTGTATCTTAAAAAGGATATAGAGTTATTAGAAAAGGTTCAGAGAAGAGCCACCAAAATGGTAAAGGGGATGGAAGGATACTCCTATGGCGAAAGGCTAAAAAGGTTAGGGCTCTTTAACCTGGAAAAGAGACGGCTGAGGGGAGATATGATAGAAGTCTATAAATTAATGAACGGAGTGGAACGGGTAAACGTAGATCGATTGTTTACGTTATCAGAATATAGAAAGACTAGGGGACATACAATGAAGCTACAGGGTAAACTATTTAAGACTAATAAAAGAAATTATTTTTTCACTCAACGTGTAATCAAACTCTGGAATTTGTTACCAGAGGATGTAGTAAAGGCTATTAGTGTAGCTGGGTTTAAAAAAGGTTTGGACAAGTTTCTGGAGGAAAGGTCCATAAACCATTATTAAGAAGGGACTCAGGATATCAATGCTTGACCCAGTACAAGCATTGCGGAACCTGTGTCTTTTGGGGAAACTGCTAGGTACGTATGACCTAGATTGGCCACTGTTGGAAACGGGATACTGGGCTTGATGGACCTTGGTCTGACCCAGTATGGCATATCTTATGTTCTTATGTTATGTTCACTCCCAAAACTCGCTCAGCCAACAGCCAACCTCAACAAAATGGTCACTAACTGGAATGACACCCTTTACCTGTACGCTCAACAGCCATCCACTAACAAACAATCAACGCCCAATAATCATACCAATAAAAAGCAGACTGCTCCATGGTTCTCTCCTGCACTACGAACATCCCTACTTCGTCTGAGAAAACTAGAGAGAAAATGGATGCGTACTCATAACACCTTGGACCAAGATACTTACTTAGCTCACATGAAAATTCATTGCGAATCAACTTGGGTCAAGAGGAAGGAATTCCACTCTGAGCTCCTCAGCCACTCACTAAACAAGCCATGAGAACTCTTCAATTTAGTAAAATCCCTAACTAAGGAGCCATCACCACCACAACAAGAATATATACAGCCACAATTATACGCCAACTATATTCAATCCAAAGTAGCTAAAACAAATACAACTACATTACAAGAATCTTTCCAATCCCCTCAGCTTCAAGTCCCACTCATTAAACTCTCATCTCCATCGGCAAAAAACATTGAAGACATTATTGCCACCATCAACACCACTACTGCACCAAATGACCCATGCCCATTACACTGGATCAGAGCAATGCATTCTGAACTTAGCCCTTTCATAGCTAAGATCGCAAACCTGTCCTACTCATCTGGAATATTCCCTGCTGCCCTTAAGCAGACATCCATCCGACCATTACTAAAGAACAACCAGCTGGATCCAAAGAAGGAGGAATCTTATCGGCCAATCTCTAGTATCCAATTACTAGCCAAAACACTCGAGGAGACTCAGAAACAGATCCAGCAACATATAGACACATCATTCCCTCTGGACCCATGCCAACACAGATTTAGGGAAGCTCATGGAGTTGAAACACTCCTGACCTCCCTAACCAACGCGTTCATCAGTGGGATAGACAGCATCAAGATGGGCTTTGCATTGATCTTCCTTGATATCGCTGCTGTGTTTGATTCAGTCGACCACGAGCAACTCCTAGCTTGACTCCATAAGAAGGGAATCCAAGGTCTCGCTTGGGACTGGTGTAAATCATACCTTGAAGATCGATGGCAACAAGTTTGTATTGGCGCCAATACATCTGAACCCTTCCAGCAAAAGCAAGGAGTACCCCAAGGCTCCTCCCTGTCTGCGCTGCTCTTTAATATATATATGCAGCCAATTTGTGAAATCACCCGAGCCTTCGGTATATCCTGCCTCATCTATGCAGATGATGTGCTGATTTTTACACCGATCAATGGCACAAGTCCCGATTATACAGCATTAATCAACTGCTTCAATGAAATAACAGATTGGCTCCTCAATCGGAACCTGCGAATAAATTTCAAAAAAACTGAAGTCCTAATCATCACAAGAAACAAGTGCTTTTCATCCCCTCCGACCCTCAAAGTAAGAGATGCAGAACTTCCAATCAAGGGGAAAGAGTGAGGCAAGAGATTGGATGAACACAGGTGCCTTTATTTGTGGTCCCCTATGCGTTACGGCCGAAGCCTTCCTCAGGGGGATACACTTAAAAAACAAACAATATATGTAAAAATAACAATAAACGTAGATAAACACATTAAAATAAAACTAAGGCAAACCAGGCATGCAACATATATTAAACATCAATACAAATACCATATTATGAACATAAAATATAGATAAAATAATTATACTAATAGAATAAAACCTTAAACAAGAAATAAAAACAACAAATAATTACATAATATAAATATAAAACAATATAAATAATGATGAATAAATTAAATAAAATCATAAAATCACCATCACACAACGACAGTGAGTCACAGTGTAACATAGCATGGGTTGTGGTAGGCTCATTAGGGGGTATAGTGGGTAATGGTCTTGTGGTATCTCAGGGGCCAGTGTGCTCTTGGAACAGGTGGGTTTTTAGATGTTTGTTGAAGGCACTACTTGATTGGATGCTTCGCAGGGCGGAAGGGAGTGTGTTCCAGAGTATGGGGGGCGTAGAGCAAGAAGGCTCGTAGGCACGTGTGCTGGGTGACAGGCTGAGGAGGTTCCGTGTGCTATGCTTGCATGGTCTGTGTGGGGGTGCTGATGGATGGTTGCAGCGCTGGGCTGTGAGGCCGCGCTGGGCTGTGAGGCCATTCTGGGCTCTGTGTATGAGTGTGAAGGCTTTGAATGTAATGTGATGTTTCTGTTCCTTCTTGAGAATTATGAGACCCTTTGCTGTTCTGTTGTTATTGAGCCAGAGGTACTGGCCTGCCACACAAAATTGGCTTAAGAACCCAAGCCATACCTGGAAGCAGTCCCCTAGGTCTCAGGACCACGTGCAGACTCCCTGAATGTAACAAAAAGCCTAAAAGAACACACTGGAAAATAGAGATTAGACAGCTGTGAGGGAGTGGGCAATTCACAGAATGAGAGCAAGTCAATGAGGTCAAAGAGTGCAGTGCTGCTGAAATTCAGGAGGACCAAGCAGAGGGAGGTTTTTCTGTCAGGCACAACAGCTTTTCCATCACGTCTGGTGCTAGCATGAAAAATGTACACTCGGAATATCTTTTTTCTGGACATGCTTGTTGGTGGTCAGAACAGGAAATGCTAGCTGAACTTGGCCAGTTCCATCAATCCTGTAGATTTGTGTGCCCAGAATGGTAATGAGTCTATGGTCATGGCCTTGATTAATTCAGCAGCTACCAAGCCACAAATATTTAGAGGTTGTTTCGGTTGCAGTGGACTGAAGATGGTTTCTGTCACTTACCACTGTAGCAAAGGTCTCTGTCAACAAAGATTGTTCTGTGGTGCCCATGAGCAACTAGTGGATAAAGGTGGTTAGGTAAATGTTTTCTATGCTGCTTAGACTACTTGCGATTTCTCCTGATGCATTAGGGATATATATTTGTGAGTACACATTTAGTTCATTTTAAGGTCCAAAACTTTAAAGTGTATGCATATACACCTACAAATGAAAGCATATACAATGTATTTGCATTTTTGAAAAAGCTCTAGTGTGCCTAAAAAACAAATATCTGAAGCAAATCTGAAAATCTGGAAATGTTTGTTCTAAATGGCCATGAACCAAACCTGGCTGTACATACCCCTATGATGCATCCCTATTATCACTCTAACCCTTTCATTTCCTTTCCAGAGTCATCGGAATATCCCTTCAGTAAACGGTATGTGGCATGGAAGGGCAATACTCCCTTTTAGGCATGGGTCATGGCTAGCATGCAGGCATCCTCTTTGATGAGTATGGCTAATATTAGGCATACAATGCCCCAGTGGAGAAACTGGTGAGGGCACCCCAAAGATCACTTGCAGGCTATGCTTCCTTCAGCTTGAGGCTAACTTGGGACCCACTATGGCATGAGGGCCCAGGGCAATTGCACTGTTTGACACCTCCTAACACTGACCCTGTTAATGTGGCGTTTTAAGCTTTTTTTTTTTTTTGCAAATCCGTCCTCCAGGAGTCCACCAGCACCAACACTTCTGATGTCAATCCCTCTCCCTGCCAAAAACTCTAACTTTGCTTCGAGGGTATCTGCTCTTGGGATGATCATCAACATGGCCATTCTTGCACTCCATTGCTCTATGGCATCTTTGAGTGGCTTTAGGACTTCTATGATTTGAGTCATCTTGGTTCAATCCTGACACCACAGAGAGTTTTCAGTATTAATTGCAGTATCCATTGACAGCTGAAAGAGGACTGACCCTCTCTCATTAATCTCTCCAGCACCAGATAGGTAATATTCCACCTAGAGCATGACATCCTGAATGAGCTGGTGCACACACGGCTCCTGCTTCTGATGCCATCCTTCACATTCCAGTGGAAATAACTGGCTATTCTCCAACACTTATTCCTCAGTGCCTTTAGGACAGGGCTATTGCTTTTCTTGCTCCACAGGCCTAGGGAATTTCTTACTACTGCAAATCATCAGTTTTTATAAAAACCCTTCTCTTTCACTGCTTTAATCATATTTTTCTAACTCTGTTACAAAGAACAAGAGATGAACGAGCAGGAAGATAGTTAATAGTTGCAAGCAGGGTGTAGAAGGAGGAAACATTGATACAGATGATGTGAGCCAGGTAGAAGATAAATAGACAACTGTAAAAAAATAAGCACAACTAATACACACTTTCCGCTGGCATTTATACTGTTTTTTGTTTTTGTTTTTTTGCTGCTGCTATTTTATTAATATACGTACGTGCCTGTTTGAATATGGACAAATTACTTTTATTGATAATGTGTGCAAATGGTAAGGGCTGTCCCTGAAAATTGTTCCAGCATGTTTCTTGAAGTGGAACTAAGAAATATAAGTACTAAATTGTTACAAGACAGATGATATGGGGAAAAAGGTCACTGAAGAAAAAAAAAAAACAACGAACAAGATGATGGTTAAAAGATGAAAACATAAGAATTGTGTTATCGCTTACACGGCTCTTCCACAGCTTGCCTTGGATTTCATCCCCTCAGTACGGGAACACAAGTGAAGACTTCAATAGATCCAGAGTTTCCAGTGCAAATTGTGTGCTTCCATAGAGTGACAGTTCTGTATTAATAGCAGTAGATCCGTGCTTCTCAATCCATTCCTAAGGACACACTTACCGCTCTGGTTTTCAAGCTATCCCCAATGAAGATGCATGAGAGAGATTTTGCCTGCAGTAGCTTTATTATAAGCAAATATATTTCATGCTTATTCAATTGTGGATAACCTAAAACCTAGACTAGCTGAGCAAGTCCAAAGGAAGGAGATGAGAGATTGAGAACATTATCGCTTCTATCAATCCCAGCACAGCACCTAACAACCCCTGCCCAGCCAGCTGGATCAGAGAACTGCGACATGACCTGAGCCAAATCTTGAGCAATATACTGAACCAGTCCTTTTTAACGGGCTCATTCCCGCAGAGTCTGAAACACACCTCTATCAGGCCCCTACTGAAAAACAGCAGACTTGACCCATCCAAAGTTGAATCTTTTAGGCCAATCTCGAGCATCCCCCAGCTCGCAAAAATCATCGAAAAAGCTGCTCAACAACAAATCCAGCATCATATCGACACTGACCCATCGACCCATCACAATACGGCTTCAGGGAAGCACATGGAGTTGACACAGTCCTTACAACCCTATTCAATGATTTGGTCACAGGAATAAACAGCATCCAACAAGGATTTGTCCTCATCTTCCTGGACATCTCCGCCGCCTTCGACTCTGTGAGTCATGATATACTTCTACAACGCCTGAAAGAAAAGGGGATTCAAAGCACAGCACTAGAATGGTGTAAATCCTACCTATCCAATAGGTGGCAACAAGTCAAAACAGGCCACGCATCCTCAGAACCATTCCTGCAGTCACAGGGGGTACCTCAAGGATCGTCCTTATCGGCACTGATGTTCAATATCTATATGCAGCCGATATGTGATTTGATCCGATCTTTCAACGTACAATGCCTGGCTTACGCAGATGACATCCTCCTCTACATGCCGTTCAAAATTGACCAACCAGTGTTCTCCCCAATAATCAATTGCTTCGAAGCTGTAGCCGAATGGCTGCTGACACAAAACCTACAGATCAATCATAGCAAAACTGATGTTCTTTTTGTCACGAGGAACCATAAGTTCATACCTCCCCCATCACTACTTGTCAACAATGTAGAGTTGAAATCCAAACCCACAATCCGATATCTCGGCATCACATTGGACCAGCACCTGGATATGACAACACATGTGAAGAACGTTACAAAGACTATATATCATAAGAACAGAACGCTACGTCACCTCCGCCCCCTACTGGATTCCACCGACTACCGAACAACCTTCCAGGCATTAGTCCTCCCACACCTGGATTTCGCGAACATCATCCTCCACGGTCTCTCTCAATCAACTTTAAATCTGCTCCGCCTGGCTATGAATGCAGCTGCAAGAGTCCTCTCTGGATCGTCAAGATCTGACCACATAACGCCTATCATGAAAGATCTGCACTGGCTACCTTTACTTGCCAGACTCCAATATAAGTCATTAGTCCTTACCTTCAAAGCCCTGAATAACTACCCACCTACGCCAATCAGCAAGCTAATTCACGGCACCCTGGAAAATAGAAACAGGAGGCCTACTGCAATGAACACCTTAATAGTCCCCAAGATGATGTCGTGTACTAAGGCTACTTCCAACAGGGCCTTCTCTATATTCGCTCCTTTAAACTGGAATGCCCATCCCCATGAAATCCGTGGCATCAAAAGCCTAATCCTATTCAGAAAAGCTTTGAAACACCATCTGTTCACAAAATGCTACCCAGAAGCCATCCCAGACAATCACATAACTGGCAAGCTTCCCACATGCCCCAGACGCTTTAGCACCTTAATACAACCAGAAAATGGTTAGCCTACACACTAGCCCACCTGCTAATCATCATACCTGTACCATCCACCCGAAAAAGCACATGCAATATCCAAACGAGTTTAGAGTATTGTATATAGTATCAAGTTAACCTGTACATAGTTCTCCCGGTTATCCCCTGTTTTAATTTCCTGTTCATTGTAAACTCAATGTTGCCTGTATGCATTGTAGTATGTTTTTGTTCGATGTACACCACACTGATTATAATAGCGCGGTATAGAAGAAATGTTAAATAAATAAATAAATAAATAAATGAGAACCCCTGTTGTAGATGTTCCACTGTGCTGTTTGGCCCAAGATGAGTAAAGTATTAATTAGATGTATCACATGCAAATGCATGCAAAGGAAGTCATTAATATTAACATGGAACCATGTAGATTGCCATACAACCAGCTAACTATCCTTTTTTATACCACAGTTGAGTAAATCACAAGGAAATTGCTATCATTAAAGCTACAGTACCATTTTAGTGCAGTACAATAATTGCCCAAATTACTGTGCAAAAGCCTCTGCTTTGACTGTTGAGGACATGCTCAGCACCTCCCATATAGATAATCCAGACAGTAAACATGGCTCTAAGTTTACTAAAGGATGTGTCATTAGCATGCAACTGAACTGTAAAACTAGCATGACGGCCAGTGCTAATTTTTTATTTTTTTTTTTGGGGGGGGGAGGGCAGGGCATGTGCACTTGTCCCTTCAGTGTTAGCACAATGGTCAGGCATTCTGTTAGTGTTTGCCTACAGCCGATTGGAGCAGGTTTGTTTGATGAAGCTCTTCTGAAGGATTTTGTGTTTGAAGAATTTGCTGGATTCGGTCTGTACAGGAGCGGCTGTGTTTTCATCCCTGATGCAGACAAGTTTGAAATGCAATATTGTGTTAGATGATTTTTGAAAGAACTTTTTTGGACTTTTTTTGACTGAGTTTTCTGAATTGTTCTTGTTCCAAGATGGAATCTTTGGCAACAATTCTGAAATATTGAGTGTTCTATCGGTACCTATATGAGCTTTATTTAATGAAATATTAATCCAAAAAAAGATAAAAGATAGTGTTTTTGGAGTACCTGCACTTTTCAAAGTGAATTAAACTGCAGGTTGACCTTATTTTAAGGCTGCAGTTATTGGGGACTGATGACCATCTGTGAGCAGGCCTGGCTGAGAGGCCTGAATGCTGGTTCTGGCTCTCCTACTAGAAGCCTTCTTTGCTCATTTATTTTGAGGTCTTCTTTATATATATTAAAAAATGTATATATTTTTTTAGGAGTTTTGATTGTTCTGACTATTGTTCTGCTTCCTGAGGTTTTTTTAGATGTTTTGCTGATGCCCCACACTAACTGGCACGCAGGTGCACTAAACAGTACCTCATGAGTGGCACCGGCAGCAATGGCAACATTTGCGTTTAGTGCACAGGCATAATGCCTGCGCTAAGTGCGATGCACCATCAATGCCCATTCCCTGCCCTCTTGCACGCTAGCCAGTTAGCATGAGATTTATATCACAGAACTCTCTGCTAATAGTTAGGCTGGTTTACTCAGGGGCATGTTCACTAAACTGCGCTACCAGGGTAGCACAGAAATAGTGTATGGTTTCAGCACTAAAAAACAGCATAGGTCTCCCATGCTAAAAACACTGCTACCCTGGTAGCGTGATTTGGGAAGGGGACTTGGTGGCATATGGATGTTCCCAGCATGTCATGTCTAGCGTGTAAATTAGTAGCTCATGCTAACCGTGTTTTGTGCAGATGGCGTGGGTGCAACTAAGGCCTCAAAGGGTGCATTAGTTGTACCCACAGTCTAATCTGCACACTACTATGTTGTTTTCTTGCACTAACGGCAGGGGAATGGATGTACATGCCTCCCCTGAAGTTAGCCAGAAGCCCCATATTGATAACATAGCCCTCATGCACATTAACCAATTTTGTAAGCATGCCCCTTAGCATGCAGCAAACTCCTCATTGATGGTTACTGTGGTTTAATAAACCATGTCTCTTACTGTGCGTTACGTGCATGACAGAAAATATGGATGAACCTAATGCCGTTATTGGTCTTCATCCACCTGCTACATTAACAGTTAACTGATGGTAAGTTAACTCTAAGGCACAGTCCAGGCTCATTTCCCATTAATTCCCTGACCCATTCTATGCTATGCAGCTAATATAGGGATGAGCACATATTAAGTGTTAAGCAATCATATTACCTGTTAATATGGCTATGTGCTAACTACACATGCTAATTCCCACGTTAATTGCTTAATGAAAGGCTCCCTTATTTTTGATAGTTCTGATGCAATAAGGAATAGTAGGAATGTGTACAATAAAGTTTCATTTCATTGTCAGAATTTTCAGAAAGTTTCTCAGTTTCGGGGGAGGTTTCTTCAGCTGCAAGTATGTCGGTAAAAGAGTGTTCAGTGTCTGCTTGGAGGACTTCATCTCTCTCCCCCGATATACTGCCGGCGGGGAACCTAAAGTAGGAAGGAGTTCCCAATGAAGGGCCTGTTCTGGAGCTGGGAAGACTAGGTGCAAAGGCGATTGGTTTGGAGGAACTGTCTGCCTTGGGTCAATGCTCATACCCTACCTTGTCTGAGGTGCCAGGCGGAGAATTGGCAGCAGGTGTTGCTGAGTTTTTGGGTGAAGCCTCAGTGGCAGGACTTATGGAAGCAGTTCAAGAACCTGTATCCAGACCAAGGACCTTCACACTGCAGAGACCATCAGATTTTACTTTGGAGGCTATTTGGTAAATGATTGCTTTGTTGGGTGAGGCCTTTATACCACAGGTATCCCTGTTAGCCTCCAAGGTATAAGCGAATGCAACTGTTGTAGAAGTGACTGCATCAAAGGTTACAGAGACAAAGATGGATGTTTCGAATTTGCAGACAAGAGTGGTTGTCTTGGAGGAACAATCATTGCAGTATGTTAAGAATTTTGGGGTTCTGAATATAAAAATAGAGATTTTGAAGAATGCCTCTCAGGCAAAAAACCTGAGGATTATAAATTTTCCTCGTTTTTCAACGGTGACGCCGGTTGATATGTTTAGAAAGTATTTAGTTGATATCTTTTTTGTTCCTGTTGACATACCACCTATAGTGAAAGCATTTTATTTGCCTAGACGGAAGAAGTCTAATTCTCCTTTACGAATTGGGTATCATCCTCTTGGTGCTTTAAATGTGTCTGCATTGTTAGAATCTTCTACTGAAGAGTGTCCGACTCCTACTTTGTTGATAACTTTTGCACTAGTATCTGATAAAGAATGGTGTTTAATACTTTTCTTTAAGAAGCAGAAGTTATTATTTAAAGGTCTTTTGGTCCAAATTTATCCAGATTTAGCTAAGGACACTCAGACGGCGCAGAGATTTCCTTCTGCTTTAACTTGGTGTTACCCAGCTGGGAGGGGGGCTCTTTTTCTTGAAACATCCTTGTAAATGCGTGGTTAAGTACCATTCAGTTTTGTATATTTTTTGAGCCCACCCAGCTGGTGGCTTTCATAAATGCTCATCGCCTGGAGGCTTCTATTGATTCTCTGAATGTTGGGCAGTAGTTTATGGATTTACTAGATAGTGCTCTGATCAGGTTTCCTTTATACCTTCCATTATGAGGGGTTTTCTTTTTCTTCTTTGTTTAAATCTTTTGATCCTCCCCCATTTGAGGGTTAGAGAGAGCAGACATTTGGTTATAATTTCTTGAATAATGTTATTGTTGACTTTATTATTTGTTATTGCTCTGATTCCTGTATAAGATGTTTATACTTCTTGGTTTATTGTAAAAATTCTGCATACACAAACAAAAAAAAGTGTCTCAATTTCAGGTATTTTTTTGGTTTGTTTCACAAATTGGTCAATACATTTTAATGCATATTAGAACGTTTTAACATGCACAAGCTGAATTACCATGTGCCAATCTGTAGATTAATGTATGTTAAATCAATTTTGCATGTACAAAATCTTTGAGGCATAATAAAATGAATGTGCATTACTAACATAAAATCTAAGAGATTGCAATAAGTGAAATTGCAATGCCAGCAAACAAAAAGAAAAAAAAGGATATAACATACCTTGGCACTTACAGTGCATGTTAATAACGCTATCTATCGCATTACCATAATGTAGTCAACGCACATTGGGGCATGTTTATGAAAATGTTCTAACAGTTACCACACACTAAAACCTATGCTAAACAGTTCACATGGGGCCACAGTAACTGTTATTGAGCACTAATAATGTGGCCACAGTGAAAATTCCACACTAATTTCTTTATGCGGGATAGGTGGGTTTACGGTGGGAATTGACTACACATCACTGTTAGCATGAGAGTCATTAGCTCATGCTAAACAAGATTGTTGCAGTTAGAGGCATGTTTACTAAACCACGCTAAATACTAGTGTAGAGGTCAGCATGTGGAAAGCACACCACACTAAAATCCTGCACTGAAAATCCCATGCTAGTATGTTAGCATGCAGTCGAGTGGAGATGGGGCAGAATGAGGGCATTGATGGTGCATCAAGTTAGCACAGCCCTGATGGGTACACGCTAATCATAATTATTGTCATTAGCATAGTTGCACTTAACCTCACTTCAATGGGTGACATTAGATGCACCCATCGGGGCGGCTCAAGGCAATCTGTTGCCTGAGGCAAGAGATGAGATGGCACCACCCCACCTGGAGCAGGAAGTGGTGGGCTCTCTCAAAACTCCAGTCAGGGACTGAACCTAGCCAAAAAGCTGATTAGATAACGAGGAGAAATGCAAGATGCTTGCACACCAAGGAACTAAAAGAGTGAGAACCACAGCACAGTTCCTTAAATCAAATTATAATTCATTTTTATTTTGTTGTTAGAAATTGTGTTATGTTTCTTGCTTTTTCTTTTTGAACATATATTTTGCATCCACAGAACCCCCTCCCTCAACAATAGGGTGCAGAGCAAGACTAGGACATTCACCCACAGAACTCAATATCTTAAAAAAAAAAATTGGAGTCAAATCATTTGACTAACAAACATTCTGCAGTACCAGGCATATTGTGAACTAATACAAAACCCTACAACAAAGTCACTGAGGATCTATAGAGCGAATCTATCATACCATAACAGCATTAACTTCCAAAACTAACATAAGGAGCTTACCGCAAAAAAGCAACACTGTAAATACTGCAGCGGGCCCTGGAACATCCAAACACCTATTTGAAAAGCTGAACAATTCAGATTACTACAGTACAGATCCCTACGTAGAAACTCCTTGTTAACAGAACACCTGGCCTTTGCCACAGACTTGGAACATAGACTCTCACCAAGTACAGAATAAGTGACAATAACCTAAAAACAAATAAGTAGATAAAAATTAAACTGCAACCCCAAAAAGTCAGATTCTGCATACAATACCAGAGAAACAGAAAGATGCATTTCCATGTACTGTACAAAATTTTAAAGATAGCACTAATTCTGATCACTAAACTGAAAAATTCTCTTCCACCTTCTGTCTGACCATTTTATTCTCTGATCATGCTGGTCGCAATCGTAGGTTTCTGCTTTCATCCACCTCACAGTGCCTCTCCCACCTACTTCCGCCCCCCCCCCCCCAAGGGCCATCTGTGGAGATTCATTGCAGAATCATTTGCATAAATTTAGCATACTTTAAAATGTATATGTCGGGGAGTGAGTGGACGGAGTTGTCCGATTGTGCTCTGTGTGCCGTGTGGTCCTTCTAGGCACCTGTAGGGCCTGCTGACACGCGGCGCCTGCCCCGACGTCATCTCCAGGGAATATGAGGAGTGTTTCCAGCTACAACTCGGGAGTGAGTGGACGGAGTTGCCCGATTGTGCTCTGTGTGCCGTGTGGTCCTTCTAGGCACCTGTAGGGCCTGCTGACACGCGGCGCCTGCCCCGACGTCATCTCCGGGGCATATGAGAAGGAGCGTTTCCAGCTACAACTCGGGAGTGAGTGGACGGAGTTGCCCGATTGTGCTCTGTGTGCCGTGTGGTCCTTCTAGGCACCTGTAGGGCCTGCTGACACGCGGCGCCTGCCCCGACGTCATCTCCGGGGCATATGAGAAGGAGCGTTTCCAGCTACAACTCGGGAGTGAGTGGACGGAGTTGCCCGATTGTGCTCTGTGTGCCGTGTGGTCCTTCTAGGCACCTGTAGGGCCTGCTGACACGCGGCGCCTGCCCCGACGTCATCTCCAGGGAATATGAGGAGTGTTTCCAGCTACAACTCGGGAGTGAGTGGACGGAGTTGCCCGATTGTGCTCTGTGTGCCGTGTGGTCCTTCTAGGCACCTGTAGGGCCTGCTGACACGCGGCGCCTGCCCCGACGTCATCTCCGGGGCATATGAGAAGGAGCGTTTCCAGCTACAACTCGGGAGTGAGTGGACGGAGTTGCCCGATTGTGCTCTGTGTGCCGTGTGGTCCTTCTAGGCACCTGTAGGGCCTGCTGACACGCGGCGCCTGCCCCGACGTCATCTCTGGGGCATATGAGAAGGAGCGTTTCCAGCTACAACTCGGGAGTGAGTGGACGGAGTTGCCCGATTGTGCTCTGTGTGCCGTGTGGTCCTTCTAGGCACCTGTAGGGCCTGCTGACATGCGGCGCCTGCCCCGACGTCATCTCCAGGGAATATGAGGAGCGTTTCCAGCTACAACTCGGGAGTGAGTGGACGGAGTTGCCCGATTGTGCTCTGTGTGCCATGTGGTCCTTCTAGGCACCTGTAGGGCCTGCTGACACGCGGCGCCTGCCCTGACGTCATCTCCGGGGCATATGAGAAGGAGTGTTTCCAGCTACAACTCGGGAGTGAGTGGACGGAGTTGCCCGATTGTGATCTGTGTGCCGTGTGGTCCTTCTAGGCACCTGTAGGGCCTGCTGACACGTGGCGCCTGCCCTGACGTCATCCCCGGGGCATAAGAACTGTTCTGCTCTGCACTTTTGTGGACGCGGTCGCGTTTGAAGGGGCACATTTAAAGGGGTGTGTCTTGCTCCCTATGCACTCCTTCTGCGCTCGAGGTGTTCCGATGAAGGTGCTCCTGGTATGGGTAAGTGTAGGAAGCGCCTTTTGAATGTAAGTACTGTTAATCCGTCCAAGGTCGTCAAGACTGTTGGACCTATGGATAAACATGTTGTTTCTATGACTATGGATGTGGTGAATACTAATGCTGCCGCCAAGTGCCCTTCTCTTTCGGATGTTTCCTCATGAGGTTTTTCAAGCTCTGCCCTGCTTACGGAATTAGACTCTATAGATCCAGTGGCGTCTTCTCCGATAGCAAATGGTCAACTGCAGGATGGAGTTCTGTTTTCTTCGTCTGTCCTATTGGACAGTGATGGACAGCCTTTGGTGGTTCCGCTACCACAGGTCATTCAGCTGCCACTGGACTGTGTGGTGGTTCACCCTGAGGGCGCCGCTAGTATACCTGATTCTCAAAATGTTTCTTTAGTTGATGTTTTATCTGCTCTTTCACGTATAGAAGCTTCTATTACTTCTTTAGCATTAGTGGCTTCTCAATTTTCTGTTTTCTCAAAAGATTCTGTTGCTAAAATGGCCCAACATGATTCTCAAATTGCAGTTTTAGATGCTAAATGTCGAAAATTAGAAGCTAATTATGTTTTTTTGCAAAAATCTTCTTTGTCTTTTATGAAGGATAGTATTACTTTGCATATGCAACAGGAACTGTTGGAGAATTCATTAAGGGTGATGAATATTCATTGTTTAAATTTTCCCTTTACCCGCCTTCTTTCTCCTCAGATATTATTTGATAAGTATCTTGTGGAAGTTTTGGGTTATGATAATATCACTAAGCCTTCTAATAGTAAGCTTTATTATCTGCCGTAGGGGGGACGCCTTCTGGTAATGTACCTCCAGACAGTGCCCCTAAAGCTGTTTCTGATACCTTAGATGTGTCTGATTTTATAGAATCATCGCAAGATTTAATTTCTACCCGGGCTACTTTGTTAGTATCATTTATGTCTGAGGCTGCTAAGAATTCAGTAATGCGGTTGTTTTTTGCTAAGAAAAATGCTATGTTCTGTGGGGGTAAGATAAACATCTTTCCTGATGTCTCGAGACAAACACAACTTAGACGCAGGGCTTTTTTGAATTTGAAGCCTCGCGCCTTAGCTCTTGGTGCTTCTTTTTTCCTCAAATGTCCCTGCAAATGTGTGGTTGTACTTGATGGCACCAAGTATGTTTATTTTTTCCGAGACTTCTTCTTTAGGATCATTTATTATTCATCAGGCTCCCTCAAAGCATTAATGTGTCATATTTTATTTGCATTCTGTAAGCATAGTAATTAGAGCTTTATCTAAGATTTTGGGCTTAACTCCTCAATTTTCCTTTTTTATATTGTACTCCTAAGATTTTCTTTCTTTTGGTCTCGCTCCCCTGGATGTGGACTATGTTTTTCTGTTTGTATTTCTTTGAGAATGATGTATAATTTTGTTATTCTTATGAATATACTCAATAAAAATATATGAAACAAAAAAAAATGGATATGCCACCCACCTAAATTCCTAGGTGGTCTCCAAACATACACATGCAATTTAGTAAAACAGATGTTACAATAAATACAAACATAATAAAACCTTAAACTTGATTAATGAAAAGCCACTTACACAGCACCCCCCCCCCCCTCCCAATGAGACCATTATAAGTATCTGAACATCAGATTTATTTTGCTATGACCAGATTATTGATGAAGAGGGAAGATATAAAATGAGAAACTAATCTTGGTAGCAATGAATTCAAACACTGGATTGGATTGTGCTAGACCTGGAAAAGTCTGGAACCTGGCAGCAGTGAAGCTATCAGGCTATTAAACAAAATTTAACTGAGTCATTTCCTTAAAATTTGAAATTTCCTTGAATCTGAACTGACAATATTTTAAATTTCAGTCTGGCAGCATAAGGAATCCAAAACTGCAAATCTCAAAGACAATACATATTCCAGTACACCCCCTCTCAACCAACACCTTACTGTTGACCTCACCAAGAACCCAGAGTGCAGGACCCTAGAGGAAATCTACTATTCCATAACAGCACTAACTTCCAAAGCGCACACAGTATGGAGTGTACCCAGAAAAGAGCAGCATCATAAATATTTCAGTGGGCCCTAGAACAACCCTATTACTATTCAAAAAATGGAACATGCTGGATTACTATAGCTCCTTACATAGAAACTCCATGCTAACAGAACATCTAGCCTCAGTCACACACGCAGAACACAGATAAATCTTTGCCAAGTAGGGAATATCAATACAAACTAAAAACAGATATATGTAGTCAAAAAATGATTTTACCCATTACTCTTAGGTTTACAGGATTTCTTTCCCAAAATTATACTTTACTGCAGAGTGAGGCGAGAAAATGAACTCTTGCACTCAGGCATCTGCATTGTCGGCAGAAACTAACATAATTGATCAGCGCAAGTAGTGTTAGAGCAACTAATGCCACCTCAGTGCATGATCTTAGTTGCACCAGCAGTTCTTTTGCCACGCTGAAATGCGGTAACTGCAGGGGTATGTAACTACCTCCCTGCAGCCCTGAGTAATCGAACTCTGGAATTAGTTACCAGAGGATGTAGTAAAAACTGTTAGTGTAGCTGGGTTTAAAAAAGGTTTGGTTCTCATTATATATTAAAACAAACAAAAAAAAGAAGTATTCTGTATCCACAGAAACCTCTCCCTCGACAATGGGTGCAGAGCAGAAGTAGGACATTCACCCACGGAACTCAATATATTTTAAATAAGAATCTGATTCTGGTCATATCACTAACAGACATTCTCCAGTACCAGGCATATTGGGAACTAATATGAAACCCTACAAAAGTCACTGAAGATCTACAAGGCCAAATCTGCCATACCATACCAGTATAAACTTCCAAACCTCATACAAGGGGCCTACCCAGAAAAAAAGCAGCACTATAATATTGCAGCGAGCCCTAGAACATCCATACACCTATTTGAGAAGTTGAACAAGTCAAATTACTACATCACAGATCCCTGCATACAAACTCCATGTTAACAGAACACCTGGTCTCTGTCTCACACTCAGAACAGACTCTCACCAAGTACAGAAGTGAGAACAACCTAAAGTAAATCAAACATATGTAGACAATTAAACTGAAACCCCAAGAAGCCAGACTCCACATGTTGTGCAACACCATAAAAATAAGATGCAGTTCCCCATACTGTGTAAAATATAAATTATAGCTCAGTCCAATCACTACATTGAAAATAAAATTATTTTTTCTACCTTTTTGTTGTCTGACCATTTTATTTTCTGATCATACTGGTCCTGATCTGAGGCTTCTGCTTTATCTTCTGTTAGCTTTTTTTCTACAGTCTAGTCAATCTGCCATTTTTTGTTTCTCCTTTGTTTTCATTTCATTCCATTTTTTATATTGATTTTTTTTCCTTTCAGCATTCTTCCATTTCTCTCTCCCCGTCCACCAGATTTCACTACTCCTTACTATCCAGTTTTCAATCTCCCTCTTTTATGCCATCTACCTACTGCTTTTCAACCTTCACCCCAGTCCTTCCAATTCCTAGCTCTTCTTCCCTGGTCCATTATTCCCCAGTCTTTGGCTCACTCTACCCTTCCATGTCTAGCATCTCTCCCCCCATCACCCAGTGTCTCGCGCACACTCTCTTGATCTCTCTGGCTCTTTCTCCATCCAGTACCTCCTTTTTTTCCTTCCATGTCTGCCCTCTTCCTTCTTATCCCCCCTGTAACCAGCATCTACCCCATCTTCATACCATACCATCCCCTCTGTATTACTCCCATGTCCAGCATCTCCCTGTCTCTTTTTCAATTTATTTACCCCGTGTCCATCTCCCCTCTGTCACCCCCATGTCTTGCATATCCTTCTTCCCTTATTGCCATGTGTCCAGCATCTCCCCTCTGTCTCCTTTGCCCCCCTCCCACAAGTCCAGCATGTTCCCATAATCTCCCTATAACCCCCTGGCCAACATCACCATTCCATCTCCTCTCCTTGCTTCTCCCTTTGCATCTTTCCATCTCCATTCTCTCCCTTTATCTCCCTAGCCCCCCACCTCAGTCTTATCCTTGTTGCCTCCTTATCCCCCCCTGCACCCAGTATCTCCCTTCTGACTCACTATGCCAATCCACGTGCACCTCCCAATGCCCTTTCATGCCCACCTTTTGTATGTACAAGGGGAAGAGACTGCCCACAGAGCAGAATGTTCCTTGGACAGGGGCTGTGCAAGCAGTGATTCAAGCGCAAAGAAGCAGGGTACAATTGGACTTGCAAAACCCCTGCCCACAGGACATGCTGCTCTTGCAGGCACGTTCTGATCTCTGGGCCACAAATGCTGCCTTTCACATCCTTCTGCCTGCAGGCATTGGCTGTGTAAGCCATTACTGCGGCCCTGAGAAACAGACCCTGCCCGCAGGAGCTGATTTCAGGAGGGCACCATTGCTGTCTGCCCATGCCCACTCCCCAGTATGGATGACCTAAGGAGCGCCGGCAGCCTAGTGGAGATCCTACCTGTGGATACACTGCTCCTGCAGACAGAAGGCTGTAGGTAGTGATTGTGGCCTCTTGCAGCCTTCTGCCCAGAGGAGCAGTGTGCTCTGCAGGCAGGCTCTCCATTAAGTCGCTGGCACTCTGCAGGCCATCCTGAATGGGGCGTGGCGGGCAGGCGGCTAGCGATGGCACTCTCCTGATGTCAGCGCATCCCTGCCATGCTTACCCAACTTACTGGGTAGCACTGGCCATAGTCGAGCATTTGCTTTCTTGTCTCCCCCCCGCCACACTGTCCAGCATTTGTCTTCCTCCCCGCATGTCTACCATTTGTCTTTCTGTTCCCCCTCCTGTTGTCCAACATTTGTCATCCTGCTGCCCCACCCCATTCTCCAGCATCTGCCATCTACCTCCTCCTCTCTTCCTGCTGCCACTGATGTTGCTTGGCGACAGAAATGCAAAAGCGTGGGATTTTCTCTGGGGCAGCAGTGGGGAACACATACCGTTAGCCACAGTGGACTTGTATGTCCCTGCTGGTTGCCCCCCCCTCCCATGCGAAAAGCATCATTAGAGGGGGCAGGGCCTCACTCCACTATATCAGAGAGCTGCCCCTGGCACCCATGTGTCAGTTTATCACAGTGCCACATATTTGCAAAGCACCAACAGCAGGGAAATGATCTCATTTGCCCCCAAGGGTTTCATGGCCAAGACACACGTGACTGCTGTTTTCTTTAGCAAATATGCCCCTTGATGTAGGTGCATTTACCGCCATCTCAATGGGTGGTAGTAAGTGCACCCGCCATTAAGTGTGGCTGCCAGTTCAGCATGGCAGAGTCCTCTGACCCATGCTAACTGCCTGGGTACATGCTAAGGCAGCCCCTATAGATTAGCATGGATCTGGCCAAGCCCTTGTGTTTATTTTATCACTTAAAGGAACAGTAAGTTGCTAAAAATTAGCACATCTTAGTAAATATTCCCCATTATTAATACAAAATGTATCTTGGGTCAAAAGTCTTAGTGAGTTTCTACATTATACTAATGGCCATGGTTAAATGAGTTACATCTGTGACTTTTCAATTAGAGCAACCAACAATGGTGAGCTTTCCCCTTTTACCATGTTTATTAGGAATATTTGCTTAGTTGAGAGGAACCCTCTTATTTCGAGTATCCCAACCAGTCCCTCTAAACAGGAAGCAATACTTTTGGAAGATAGCATTACAGTTTATGCATTATACTAATGCTCTCCAAATTCTTAATATTCCTTCCTAATTTTTTTGAAACATTTAAGGTTTATGAACCAATCTCAATTTGTAAAATGCATTTTTGTAAGACTGAAACTTTCCGGGCATGTTTACTAAACGATTTTACACACGTTATGTGCCCAGAACCCTTTCATTTCTGTGGGTGCAGAGGTTGGGCTCCTGGGTGGAGCAGAGACAGAAACGGGATATACATGTAACACTAAGGTGGTGTACATAATTTTATAAAAGGGCATTTGCACATATATCTGCCAATATAGGGATGTAAAAGGCCTAACAGTACACACAAAGCAATTAGGCACAGGCTTGTACATGACTTTAGAGTAGGCATGTTCGGGGAGGAGATGGTTGAAGCACATACAGAGTTAAGATATACATGCATCTCTTATCAAATATGACTGTACATGCTACTTTTTACACTAAGGGGGTCATTCTGTACAGTGTATAGCAGGGATTGATGTCCCATCTGGACATCCATCCTGGTTATTTGCTTCCCTGCCAGCCCTGGCTAATGCCTCCCCATATGAACAGCGCGTTTGTACGGGGAGGCCTAGATGGGGCAGGGGGGGGGGGGGCTTTTCTGAGATGGAGTGAGGGCGGAGCATGGGCAGACCGCAACCTCAGACATACAGGGCCGATTCTGAGATTGGCCCTGTACGTCTGGGGCCATGAACATAGATGGGGGACTAAGTTGGAATAAGTCCCTCTGGACATTGGGCTATCCTGTTGCCAGACCTGGAAAAAAAAGGTAGGGGGGATCAAGTAAGTTCACCACAGCCAGACCCTGGCTATGGGAGGCCAGATCGGGGGTCTAGCTGCAGGGAATTTAGGAAATTGGTGGTGGCCGGCATTTGCGGCTCTTGAATGGAGCCGTGGTGCTATGACAACAGGACACCATGGGACTGTGTCTCCATTCCGGAGCCTGACTGAGATAGCTGGGCATTCAGGCTGACTGAAATCGGGGCCCAGCCTGCACGTTCAGGCCATAGACCCTATTCTGATCCTGTGGGCATGTCTAGCCCCCCGCGGGATCAGAATTGGGTCTACCTCTGGGCATCCTGCTTCTGTTCGGCCACACAAGGGGCTGGACGGCCAGTTTGGAATGTGCCTCCACACATTTATGTCTGCTCTCCAGTAGGCATAATTGTCAGCATTTCAGTCTAGCAGCTACTGTATTTCCAACTGTTTTTATAAAACGGACTAAAAATAGTTCTCTATAGTCTTCAGACATAAGCAACCAGTATATAGAATTACGCTCCAGAAGCCTGCACATACATTTATACCAACTTTGGAACAGGCGTAAATGTGTGCTGTTGAGGCAGGGGTATTGGTTGTTTATTTTCTAGAGGAACATTTAGGTTTCTAGGTTGCCTTTATTATATAGGATCAAAATAGGCTCCTTTCTAGACTTTTCACAAACACATCCCATTATAAAATCAGGTGCATTAATAACAAATATGAAAGAGAACCCAGACCAAAGATTCATACTGTAAGCAAACTAGGGAGAGCCTGACGTGCAGCCAAACATGGACATGAAAAGGCGCAGCCTTTGTCAGTATGCCTGTGGCAGTGCACCACCTCAACAGCATAGAGGAGTAGGCGGAGCTGGCTGATGTCACAGCCAGTGCTTCCGAGCTCACCATGCTCGGCGGAGAATTAAAGCATACTGTGGAAAGGAATTAATAGCAACAGTCAATGCTAGCAGCAAACAGATTCTGTTACAAAGCCAGGTAGGGGAGTTCAAAAGAGTTCCTCAGTGGCTTCTGAAGTAGGGAGGCAAGGTCAGGGCTAGCTGACATCAGAGCTCACTGTTCCTGGCAGGAAATTAAAGGGCACTGTGTAGCTGAATTAACAGTAGCTTGCCTTGAGCTATTATGAAGGTGTGAGCTTAATCCAAATACAGAAAATGAAATAAAATGGATTTTTAACTGGTAAAGGATGAAAAAAAAAGAGAGACTCTGAATTTGCCTGATTCATTAACTATTTTGTATCCTTCAATTAGCCATCTTAATGTCAAGCAATTATGGATTGAGAATGGAGAATTGCTTATTTTAACCACTAGACTATCAACGCAGCCAAGGAGTGTGCTGGAGAAAGGTTTCTCGCTGGTTCCAGAATCTTGTTTTGAACCACTCTCGTTTAGGTTGGATTTGGAGAAATTTCTTCGTAAACTTCATTTAAAAGCCTACTTCGCTCAGGATCGATGGAGGAACTGAATGATCTTGTACTGATTAAGGCTGATGATGGAGCGGGTAGGGTTTCTATCCCTTTTCATTCTAGTTGGATTCCTCCAGGACCTCCACCTCCAGCTTTAGCAGTGTTTAAGTGTTTGTTTCTACAGGATGTAGAGAAATTTGAAAAATTGCATATAAATAGAACTGATTTTTGTTTGTCACAAGACAAATGAAAAGCACTAGCTTCTCTACATCAGAACTCGGAGGTGGTCATTTGCAGAGCTGACAAGGGCAGAGCTGTGGTTTTTAGTTAAAATGGACTATATGAATGAGGCTTTGCAGCAACTGAATGATGTTTCTACATATCGTCTTTTGCTGGCGGATCCTACAATGACTTTACAGCATCAGATTCGGGAATGGACTTAGTCTGCTAAGCAAGTGGCAATTTATTTCTGGAAAGGAATATCACTATCTGAATGTGAAGTTCCCTAATTTGGCTGTTTTCTATCTTCTGTTTAAGATTCATAAGAGCTTGACATGTCCGCCGGGTAGGCTGATTTGTTTCTACACAAAGATCATTACTTGAGCCATTGTCTGTTTATGCGGATTCCTTTCTTCATCCACCCCTGAAATATATTTCTTCCTTTTTTGAATGATACTTCACATTTTTCAAATGTGTTGGAGGAGTGTAAGGAATTGTGTTCATATGACAATATCTTGGCAACCATAGATGTGACATCATTATATACTAGGATCCCTCGGGATGAGGCTTATGGGGTAGTTGAGAAATCCATGAAGAATAGAGGGGGATCTGTCATTAGCCAAACTGGATCTGCTGTTGAATCTGACAGGATTAGCATTGCAGAACAACTTCTTTAGATCTGAGGATAGAGTTTTTCAGCAAGCAGCTGAGGTGGTAATGGGTGCCACCTTTACCCCTTCCATTGCAAACCTTTTTATGGGCGCATAAGAAGATTGTTGGCTCTGCAATTCCCCTTTTCAGGCACATATTAAAGTTCGGCATCATATTGATGATGTGTTTTTGATATGGGAAGGTTTGGCTAAGATCTTGTTGCAGTTCCATGGTTGGCTGAATGACAGACACTAATATTCAATTCTCTCTTATGATTTATTTATTTACATTCTCTTATATACCATGCTATTCTGCATCAGTGCAGTTGACAATGAACAAACTGAAATTACATTGAACAGGGCATTATAACTTGGAGATAACTATTTTATAGGGAACATGGGCTGTGGAGGGTTGTGGCTTGCCCAAGACCACAAGGAGCACCTGTGGGACTAGAAACCCCAGTCCTTCCAGCCCAAGGTTGCTGTCCTCTAGTGGGATTTGAACCCCCGACCTTCCAGCCTGAAGTACCTTGCCCCAATCACTAGGCCACTCCTCCACTCCTGATGTCCAAGAGGTATCTTTTAATGATGTTAAGCTGTCTACCACCCTCCCTCTCTAATATACCTCGGTGTTTAGAAAAGTAACAGACTAACGCTTTGTTGCACTTCTCTAGTTTACATTCTGTGCAGTTATGAGAGATTCTACCTTACTCACAGTTTATGCACTATAGGTGGAATTGTTAGTCATTATCTGAATAAAAGAGACAGACCAAACGTCTCCAGTTCAAGCTTAGGTCACGGGGATATCCCTCCGGGGTGGTAGAGCAGGCATATCAGAGGGCCCAGTTTAATGATAGGGCCTGGCTTTTGGGTTGAGCACACCATAATGGGAGGGAAGAGGCAGATGAGTATGTGCATTTTATTATTAAATACTCTCCTCTCAGCTTTAATATTCAATGGGTAATACAGTGTCATTTTGTGGTGGTTTGCACTATTCCTGGCCTAGAGGATAAGAAAGCCAGAATGCTGTGATTCAGAGGCTGCAATCTGAAAGAAAATCCTCAGCCTGGCGTGTCTGAGACCTATGGTTCTTAGACTAGTGTCTGGGGGCCATGCTCTATTTGTGTGGTTTCTTTGGAGGCTGATAGATTTGTACTTAAAGGATGTGAATATAGATTGAGATGTTTGACCACCTGCATGACACTGTATGTTTTATATTTGCTAAAATGTCCTTGTATGTTTATCTATATAAGTAAGACAATTTGTTATTTTAGAACTAGGATGTGTGAACACTGTAGTAGGCTGAAGCATAGTTGTGTGGAAACTCTTATGGTACAGCACTGCACTGAGCTGGACACTGAGCTGGACACCAGTTTAACAATTTGTTTGTCATTTAGAGTTAGAGCTGGGGGTGGGTGGAACTGAATAGAAAAGGGCCCTCTTGAGTTGTAAGCGGAGATGTATTTTCCCTCTGGGTTCATTCACCCTCTAGGGCAGCGATGGCGAACCTATGGCACGCGTGCCAGCTGTGGCACGCGAAGGCCTTGCAGCTGGCACGCGGGAAGGTCGCACATTAAAAAAAAAAAAAAAAGCTGCCCGCTGCCGCCGCGGCGGCATGGAGTGTCCCGCGGGGCTCCCTCTGCCCGGCGGGACTCTCCCGGCGCTGCTCAGCCCCTCTCTGCCGGCTTGCAGAGACGCGAAGGGAGAGTCTCCCTCGGGTCTCTGTTAAGCCCGCAGGGGCTGATGGGAAATTTCCCATCTGCCCCTGCGGGCTTAAGAGAGACGCGAGGGAGACTCTCTCTCCCTTCGCGTCTCTGCAAGCCGGCAGAGAGGGGCTGAGCAGCGCCGGGAGAGTCCCGCCGGGCAGAGGGAGCCCCGCGGGACACTCCGTGCCGCCGCGGCGGCAGCGGGCAGCTCTTTTTTTTTTTTATTGCCATGAGCCGAGGGAGGGGGGTTAAGACTGGCAATGGGCTAGGGAGGGAGAGAGGGGGGTTAAGACTGGCAATGGGCTAGGGAGGTAGGGAGGGAGGGGGGTTAAGACTGGCAATTGGCTAGGGAGGGAGAGAGGGGGGTTAAGACTGGCAATGGGCTAGGGAGGGAGGGAGGGAGGGGGGTTAAGACTGGCAATGGCTAGGGAGGGAGGGAGGTTAAGACTGGCAATGGGCTAGGGAGGGAGGGGGGTTGAGACTGGCAATGGGCTAGGGAGGGAGGGGGGTTGAGACTGGCAATGGGCTAGGGAGGGAGGGAGGGGGTTAAGACTGGCAATGGGCTAGGGAGGGAGGGAGGGAGGGAGGTTAAGACTGGCAATGGGCTAGGGAGGGGGGAGGGGGGTTGAGACTGGCAATGGGCTAGGGAGGGAGGGGGGTTGAGACTGGCAATGGGCTAGGGAGGGAGGGAGGGGGGTTGAGACTGGCAATGGGCTAGGTAGGGGGGGTTAAGACTGGCAGTGGGCTGGGGAGGGGGGTTAAGACGCAGTGGGCTATGGGGGGGAGTTAAGACTAGCAATGGGCTGTGGGCTGATGAGGGCTGGCAATGGGCTATGAGCTGATGAGGGCTGTCTGGAAATGGGGTGATGGGGGGGTTAGGACTGGTAATGGGCTATGGGGGGGGTTAAGACTGGTAGTGGGCTGATGGGGGGGGTTAGGACTGGTAATGGGCTATGGGGGGGTTAAGACTGGTAGTGGGCTGATGGTGTAGGACTGATAATGGGTTATGGGGGGGGCTAGGACAGGAAATGGGCTGATGGGGAGGGGTTAGGACTTGAGGTGGGCTGATGTGGTTAGGACTGGTAATGGGCTGTGGGCTGATGGGGGGGTTTAGGACTGGCAATGGGCTATGGGGGGCTGACTGGAAATGGGCTGATGGGGGGTTAGGACTGGTAAAGGGTTATAGGGGGGGGCTTAAACTGAAAATGGGGTGATGGGGGTTAGGACTGGAAGTTGATTGACGGGGGGCTAGGACTGGTAATGGGTTGGGGTGTTGCTAGGACTGGAAATGGGCTGAGTGGAAGGGGAGGCTTGAACTGCAAATAGCTGATGGGGAGGGGGCTTGGAATGGAAATGGGCTGTGAGGGAAGGGAGCTAGGACTGAAAATGGGCTGATGGAACAGCTAGGATAGGACTGGAAATGGGCTGTTGGGGGGAGCTAAGATTGGAAATGGGCTGTGGTGGGGGCTTGAATTGAAATGGACTCATGGAGGGGCTAGAACTGGAAGTAGGCTCATGGGGGAGCTTGGACTGGAATTGGGCTGAGTGGAGGGGAGCTATGATTTGACATGGGCTGATGGTGGGGCTAGGAAATGAGTAGAAATGGGCTGATGGGGGGGCTAGGATTGAAAATGAGCTGATGAAGGGACTTGGACTGGAAATGGGCTGATGCAGGGACTAGAAGGGAATGGATGCTGGGTGAGACTGGAACTAGAAGGGAGCTGATGTTGGGGGAGGATTAGAATGGGATGGGGCTGGGAGAGTAAAATGGAGAGGGGAAAAATATTTTGTGTAGGAGGGATGAAAAATCTACAATTGGCCAGGTATTGGGAGAGTAATTGGGGATTGAGGATGGAGGGGTAAAATTTGTGTGGATGAAATAGGAATGAGGAAAGAGCAAAAGGAGAAAGATTAGTATGTTAAAGCAGATGTAGAGAGAGAGAGAGAATGGAAAAAAAACTAGAAGAGAGAAGAAAGGACAAATGGACAGCAGACGATGGAGAGTTAGCAGAAAACATGAAGAAACCAGAAGAAGGTGGCTGGACCAATTGCAACTGAAAAAAAAATGCACAAAAGGTAGAAAGATATCTCTTTATTTTGAATTTATTAACTGGAATATGTCAGCTCTGGGAAATGTGCATCATTAACATCTGCGCTTTGTTTGGTACAAGAGGAAATTCCTATTTGACGTTGCCTCTTGTTCTCTTTCCCCAGTATTCTCTGAAATGTATTGGTTTAATATTTGCAGTGTTGCCTTTTGATAGGTAGGGTATGGTGCTTTGTGAGTCCTGGTAATGCTGTCAGGATACGGCGGGTTTGCTATGGGTTCTAAATGGGCAGCGTTTGTAGTAGTTCCTAATGTGCCTGGCGGTTGGCACTGGATTATAGTAATGTAGAAATCTTTTAGTCTTTCTTTATCCATACACTCATTAAGAGACATGTTTACTAAAAGTTAGTGTATGGTAACATTATGCAAATATTTATGCAAATAAGACCACTTATGCAAATGACGTGCTGGCACTTTGAGGAAATTCTTTGGTTTTGTGCGGCAGTTTGGGCACTCGGGCTCAAAAAGGTTAGCCATCACTGCTCTAGGGCCTTAATGGCCAGATTGACAGGGTAGGATGTGGATAGACAAATGGATGACTTAGAAAGATTTTAGGGGTTGAGCTCGGTGAAGCTTGGGCTGGTTGACGAGGGGTGGGATGCTGGTTCTGTTTGTTCTCACATGAATTGTGATTTGTTATGGATCGAGTATCATGGTTGTAAATGGATGGATGAGAGATGTATATATTGTGCATTCGATGTGATGTCATGGCAAGTGATTGCATGGCTGTGATTCCTGCCCCTCATTGGTGAGGTTTTCTAGTTTTGGGCGGGGTTGGCAATGTTGCAGGGTTCTTAAATGCAGGTGTGTGCGTTGCTATGGGAAGTATTTGGAGCAGTCAGAGCAGCTATGGCTATGGTTGAGGTTTTGATGGTTTGGTAAGTACTTGGTTGGGATGTGGCCAGTGTTATATATCTGATTTAACACAGTGTGTATGTGTTAATTCAGGTGTTTGGTTAGATTATTTGAATTGTTTTTTTCTCTTGCATGCTTTACAGGGTGGTTGAATGTGCTGGATATTAATCTCAAGTCTTCTTTCCCACAGCATTTGCCTTTTCTGTTGAGAAATTGATTCTGATGGCAAATTTTCCCCTGAATAAGCTGAAGGTGAAACGCTCCTGACAGCGTCTTACAGTGGTGTTGGGACGTTGCTGCTGGTGCAGTTGATTCCTTTAGATGAATGCAGTGTGGAGTAGCATTGATACATGTGGCATACTATGCATTTCATTTGGAAAGAACCTCTTTGCATGCTCTGAGAAAGTGAACGTTTGCTGTGAAGTAGCAATGAGAAAATAGTTCAAAAAACAAAAATTGATTATTAAAATCTATTAAAGTGATTTAGGATTTGGCATATGGGGAGTTTTATAGGATTCATGATACTTCGGGCCGGAAGGTTGGGGGTTCAAATCCCACTAGAGGACAGCAACCTTGGGCCGGAAGGACTGGGGTTTCTAGTCTCACAGGTGCTCCTTGTGGTCTTGGGCAAGCCACTTAACCCTCCATAGCCCATGTTCCCTGTAAAATAGTTCTCTGTGTGCTGTGCTTTCCTGTCTAATCAATGTGTTTATACCTCAAAAATTTCCTGTCATGATTTGACAATTTCCAATCTGTAATCAAACCGCTGCTGATCGCTGGAAGTAGCGGTATACAAATGTATACTAAATAAATAAAAATAAATAAATAAATGATGGTGAAGTCTGTGCACCTAAGGCTTGATAAGTTCTGCTTTGTCTTGGTACTGTAGGCAGCAAATTTGGCAAGCCATTTTGGTGTGTGAGTTACTGAGATCCTTTTCTCCCTTGCATAAGTGGAATGATCAGATGGGCATTATGGGATTCCACATCTGGTTAACCTTGATGTTGTCTTAGTGGAATGATTTTTTAAAATGTCTTGATCTGTGATCTTGCTTCATTCCGTCAGTAGCATTTTTGTTTCAAAGATTTGAAGACATGATTATTGGCACCCTTATAAACAATTCAAATTGGTTTGAACAAAAGAACCACATTCCCATTGCAGTAAAATTAGGCACACCTGTGATCTATTGTCAGTACTCACATGACTTGAATCAGCCAATGAATGATAGCTCTACAGTAATGTTTAAAAGGCCACATTCGCTCCCTGTTCCATTTTCACAATAGGTGAAGACAAAAGAACTATGATAAACTGTTACCTCGTTTCCTCCCAGTAGCCTAGATATACTCTTACAGATGTATGGTCAAATCCTGCTATTTCTGGAGTTAGAGTACTTTTGAATTTTTGCACAGTAGTACTAATGGGAATAACAACCCACTTATTGTGATCCTAGAGAAATAAATATCATTCAAAGTAGCTTGCTGCCCTAAGGTTTCTGAGAAGAAACCAATGATTCAAGGATTATGATTGGATGAGTGGGTGATTTGACCTCATGAGGTTCCTTTTCTTTATCACCCCTGCTTTATAAGATACATTTTTACTATGCTTTTCTTGGGGAGGACAATTTTCAACGCAAGCCAGTTGTGTTAATGTGCTTAGATTGCCTTTCTGGCCGAACATTTACTTTCATCAGCCCAGCTAAAAGAAGGCATAGGCTTCCATTGTCTGTATACTTTTAGCTGGATTGCAGGGAACTTATTCCTGGATGCATGGGGAGAAAAACGGCATTGTTTGACATTTCCAAAGACATGCATGTTATTTTACCCTCCTCAGCTGGTACCAAGTATGTCAATAGTTTCTCTTTAAAAATGAGCACAAACTCTTCATGTACTTTTGGATTACATAGTCTGTTGAAAATTTACCCCTAAATCTAAAAAATAATCACAAAAGCCTTTCTTAGCTAACAGCAGCAGGTTTTTTTTTCAATGATTGCCAAAACAAACTGTTTTTATTTATAGAAAGCAGGCTTTTAGCAAAGACCACTGAAAACAAACTCTTGCAGCAGTCTTATGTTTCGCATGTACAGACTGACGGTGGAGTGTATGTATGCATTTGGAGATGAAGTGTCACTGCTTAGGCAAACAGTGCACTATGGGACATGTTTACTAAAGTTTCATGATTTAACGCAGGGTTTACCGCGCACACTAACAGTGCAGCTGTACTGAAACTCTCATACTCGTCGCTTAGCGTAAGGTGTGGCAGAGACTAGGTGGTTTAGGGGGCACAGAGCGAGAGGTGGCTGTACATTGCAATTAGCATGGGCATCATTAGCATGCACTCACTGTCTATGTTGAAGTTAGCACGGGTGCACGTACTGCCACCTCCACTGCATCCGCAGGAATCGCAGCATTGGATTACCACAGGGGTGGCGCCGGGCCCACATTAACTGCATGGGGGCATCTCGTGCATGCTCCCATTCATTAGTGTGGGCCTGGAGCCGCCCCCACACTAACATTTGGCAAGCTACCGCATTTTATAAACATACGTTCCCTTATGTCTATTTCTGCTTACTATCTTTGTATACGATGTTGCTGTGAATATATTGCTCAAAGAAATTGTTACTTGTCTAACTGGCACATCAAATTCAATTGGAAAACAAGTATTTCAGCTGTCCAAAACATGCCACCTTTAGAAATGTTAACCTTTGAAAAAAAGCCAAGCCTTTCATACAGAAAAACAAAAGCAAAGCGCAAACTGTAGTTGGTCTCTTTGCTTCATTGCTATTAAATTTATAAATGAATCCTAAACCGGCTCTGTTTTGATCTTCAAGTTAATCAGAAATATGCAAAGAGCTACTTTAAATGTGTACAACAGTGGCCATGTAAGTAATTTAGCATCACAGCATCCTCGACAAGTATAATCTGTAGATGCAGATTATGCCTTTGAAAAGAGCACACTTCTTTCCGTGAGCTTATTTACTGTTAAAACCCTGTAAAGTAACTGAAAAGATGGGTATGGATTTCCAGCAACATTTTATGAAAGCTTTCTTTTCTGGCAAATTGAAGCCTGCTGGAATAAGGTTGCTTTGGGCCGGTTTCATCAATGCTTTTACCAAAGGCACAGATTGAGAAAATACTTTATATAGATAAGGCCCTTTGTCTGCTGTGAAAAAATGACCTAGCTAACAATGGTCTAGGTTTCTATCGGAACAATTCTGATTCTTAGTGGTAACAAGAAAACAAGCAGCATCTCACACCAGGAGTTCAGATGGTCCAGTCCGGAGGGGAGTTTTGTTTTCAAAAGTGTTTGGGCTTTTTGGATCACTGGATGATATTCAAAGAAGCTGATGAGCAGACATGGGTATCTGTCTACAAAAATAGCATGTGAATTCAAAGCACATACTAAGGGCTAGATAGTCAAAGGGATTTCTATGTTTAGCAGCCACTGCTAGACATATAAACATCTAATCTGTGATTTTTGGTGAATTCTATGGGCAATGCTGATTTTAATTCACTGTGACTGCTCCAGCAGTATCCTTATGGTGCTATAGTTGAGAAAAGAGAGTGAGGGTGTTTTGCATTAATACACACATGGCTATGATATTCAGTCACTATTTATATTGTAAAGCTGTTGAAGTAAGGCCAGCAAGAAGTCAGTTTTAACTCAAACCATTCAACTACTGTATATGGATAATGGCTGAATATTTCTGCTATCCATATAGCAGCAGTAGTTTTCATTCTCTATGTATATTCATTGCTAACATGTCTATAGTGCTAAATATACATGGACTATTTAAATGCTGTGGCTAGCATTTTAACAAAAGCTGACCATGGAGTTTAAATATTGACCCTTAAGGCAGTCTAAGGAACTGAATGTGTGCTAATGCACACATATCCCTAAAGGGAAAGCCCTCAGATACATACATTTCTAAGCATTTGTATAGCAGTTTTAGAGTGGAGGAGAAGCCTAGTGGTTAGGGCAACAGCCTGGGACCCAAAGCAATCACTGTTCAATTCCCACTGGCACTCCTTGTGGGCTTGGGCAAGTCACTTTACCCTGCCTTGCCTTGGAAATAAAGGCCTCGCAATCTACTTCCACTCACACCTTGCTAAGGAAACAGAGGCAGCTAGGTTGCCAGGAGTCAGCACTGATTTGATAGCACTTAAAAATAAATAAATAGGGTAGCATCTGGAAAATTATGACTACTAATGCCCTTGTTTAGGGGTAGTCATAGAACAACCCAACTTGGATTTAGTGGAAGAATATATATAAAAAAAAAAAAAAAAACAGTAAAGCAACAGAATTTTAGGGATTAAAAGGCAAGGTGGAGGCACTGTGAGCTCATCTGGAAAGGGAATGGAACTTCTATTTATATTCTGTGTGATTATACAGACCTCTATCACAGGCAAAACAAATGTATAGAGATTGAATTGAAGACATTCACAAACTAGCTGAGAAAAGGGAGATGCTATTACTAAATGATTTCAATCTGCCAACTATTGACTGGAATGTCTCAACTGCAGTGTCCTTGGATTTTCCCAAGGCAAAACTGTTATGGAAATTGAAAACAGAAGCCATATGGAAGGTGGTGATAATGAATCTAGTGCTTACAAATGGGGAGATGGTTTCTGATGTTGTAATGGGGAATTGTAGGAAGTGTGACTTGCAGTGGGAAGGGGTTTTCTTTAAAACACAGAACAGATAGCATTTAAGGGAAAACAAGACCAGCTTCCATATCGTCCTGCTAAACTAGTCCAGACAGGTGGGTTGTGTTGCCCTACCAGCAGATTAGTGGAGACAAAGAATCAATGAAAAGTCCAGGTTTCAGTGACATCACTCCCATGCCTCTATTTGCCTCAGCCACCAGAGGTCCCTTCAGTACTGTCAGCCTTCTTTGTCTCCAGCAGATGGTGGATGGATTTTCTTCTCTCTGAAAAAACTCTGAAGATTTGAGAGGAAAACATGGATTTTAAATGCTCGTGAACAACAGCATGTGGGTTAGTCTCTCACTAGAGTGTGATTTGGGAGGCTCCACTAGAGTAAGGTCTCCTTGGTAGCCATTGGAGAAGGAAAGAGTTCCACACTCTTACCCTGGATAATAGTTTTTGGAGCAGTCAGAAGTTGAAAGGATTTTTGAAGGATCTGGAAGAGTACAACTGTCTCACACAACCTCAATACCCCCTCCCTCCTCCTCTGTCCCCCCTCCCAAAGATTGCAGACGGCTCTCAGAGAAATGTGCCTACTAGCCATCTTAAATGCAGTGCTGCAAAGCAGAGAAATAGTTCTGGGGAGTAGAGTTGAGTCCAGCACAAGTTTGTGGCCTGGGACTCCGTCACCAAGGTTTCACTGTCCTTGTTGGAGGCTCCCGTTTCAGTCTTCCTGGAATGAAAATTGGGGTAGACCGCTGGAGACCATTGGCACAGTGTGGGGGGTTTTCCCACCATTTTCTGCATGCATTAGTAGTGTTTTTTCCTATTGTGCACCTTGCAGTCACACCATCCTAATACGCTTTCTGCTCAAGAAGCTCCAAAACACGTTCCTTCCTTAGTGCCTGTAATACACATTGCTCTTGAAAACACAATTAATTGTGCCACTGTTAAGACAACTGCACTTTTGCTGCAGTGTATCACATGCCCTCAGGTCACCATGGTCTTAGCACGCATCACTGTGATGCTCACCTTAACTCTGTCTTCTTTCAGGAAATGTTTGACATGTGGCAAGCAAGGGGCCTCATCTCTGGATTCTGGACGCTGCTCTTCCTGTATGGCGGCCTCTGAGTCATTCCTGAAATGACTGCTCCCCCTCTCTCAGCCAAGGGATGCAGTTAGTCTGGCCTTGTCTACCTCAGGGCAGGTGGTGACTGATGGTGCTGGAGAAGGATATCCAGCCAACTAGAGGGTCTGGTGACTGGGCCCTGGGCCAGCTCTCATCCTCTAGGCAATCTACAGATCAGTTCAAGGCCCACCCTTGGAAATGTATTGCTCTGTTCCTTTTCTCTCGTACCCTTAGGTCCACTATGGTTTTTATACTTGGCTTTGCAGGTTCATCATCTACTGTCAGCCTTATGTTTTATGCTTTCCTGTACACAATTCTCTACTGTTAACCTCAATAGTGGGCAACAATGAGTGATCATGTAAGGCTTGCCATGTTTCTCCCATATGCTTTGGGATGAATACTGAAGGGACCTCTGGTGGCTGAGGCGAATAGAGGCATTGGAGTGATGTCATTGTAACCTGGGCTTTTCGTTGTTTTTTTTGTCTCCACCAATATGCTGGTAGGGGAACACAACCCACTTCTCTGGACTGGTCTAGCAAGACTCAAGGAAAATACATTGACTACTAAGAAAAATATCACCTTTTATTCTATCCCAGCTTGTTAAACCTCCACAAAGCTGGTTCTTCTGGCCCCTCCTCCAGCCCCAGTTAAAGTTCCCACCTGAGAACTCCTTCGCAAGGCTTACCTTGTAAGGATTTCTGGATCCATGGGCCTCAATCCTTCCTGCAGCCAGCTGGATTCTTAACCCCTCCCTGGGAGCCACGCCCTTCCAGCCCTGAACTCTGAGCTGCAGACTCTCTTAAAGTGGACTGCTGATAATCCCTTTGGAGGGGGCTGGGTAACATTCTATCTACTCCATCACAGGAATCCTCTGGAATCTGATTTACTTTATGGTGTGATTCAATATTAGAGTACTGGTGGTGATGCTTCATTTAAAGGCAAAGGTTTTGGACTTCGGAAAAATAAGATTTGTTAAGATGGAGGACTTCAAGGAGGAGTTAGCTAGAATAGAAAATCTAGGGGAACAATAGAATAGTAAGTCAAAATGAAAGCAGATATTGTAAGAGCAACAAACCATTTTTTAAAGGGTGATTTTAGAAGCATTATTTGCGAGTCCCATGTCTGAAATCACCCTTTAAGACATGTAAATCACAAACATCCCAAGAGCCATTTCAGAATGCCCAGAATTTACACATGAACAGCATGGTCAGGTCTGTCACACGGGAGCTTGTTGGAGGTATGCCTGGGGCATTTGCAAAAAGATACATGTGTGCATGATCTTAGAATGGTGCTGCATGTTTCCACTCTGACAGACATGTCCATATCCATACCTACCCATGGGCATGAATAGGCATCTGCAAAGTGCTTGTTTAGGCAGTCAAAGACCTGAACAGAGAAGAGAAGAAAGCCCTTTCCCCCAGTAATTCTCACCACTCTAATAAAAGCATGCAGATAGACTTTTATTGTGGCTGCTGCACTACTCCATTCATGTTTCTGATGGCAAATAGCAGGCAAGTCATGTATGTAGCAAAAGATACACGCGCCTGTTCTGGAAAACCATTACAGACACGTCTATGTTGCCAGACCTGTGGCCATCCATATTGGACATGTGCAAATTTCTAAAATCTTCTCAAAACTTGCATGTGCCTGGGGTAAAATATTGCATGTCCCCATGTCTTTATCTGATGGAGGGGTTTATCTTATAAGGTAGAGATAGACCAATTTTAGACAGGTACCAGCCTTCACGTCTGTCCTCATGGAATTTTTCATTTCCTTTGCATTTTACTAGCAGTTTGTTTTTATGCTAACACCCCTTTCATATGCTACTATGATTAGTTATCATTCTTTTATTTATTTATTTAACATTTCTTATATACCGCGCTCTTTGTTATCAGTGCGGTTTGCATTGAAACAGTATAACACTTGGTCAAGTAAATTTGGCCGTCGTTTATATAGAACAGGGATTTAACATGGAGATAAACTTTGGGGAAACTATATACATTCTAGTACATTAGATATTAGAGGTAAATTCTTATATGCATTTTAATTTCATATTAATTTGTACATTTTAGCATTTTAGCATTTTTTCATCTTGTGTTTTTATTTGATTGTATTTATTTATTTCATCATATATGATTGATTTTAGGAGTGGGGAAGTAGCCTAGTACCAAGAAGATCAATGGTTCAATTCCCACTGGCACTCCTTGTGACCTTGGTCAAGTCATTTTACCCTCCATTGCCTCAGAAGAAAAAAGGCCTGGCAATCTACTTCTGCTGATACATTGCTGAGAAAACCCAGAAGCAGCTGGGTCACTAGGAGTCAGCATTGACTCAATGGCAAAAATTTAAAAAAGGATTTGGTTGAGATGTTTATTTCATGTTGTACTTTTATTGTTCCTTTTGAGGTTTTGAATCCCCCTCCCCCGAAGAAGGTCTGAATGGCATTGGGGTTGGTTGGTCAATAAAGTGCCTGTGGTAACCGTCTTCACACCTGCTGTGTTTTGTAGTCTCATGAAATTTTGGACATTTTAACTTGGACTTCCAGATTGCACCTAAATGGCCTAAAACATTGTTAAGTGCCGTTGTGTCTGTGTCGACGCATGGCGACCCTCTAGATAGTTATGCTAAACTGTGTTCTGTCTTCAGTCAGGTGGCTCATCATTGACAGAGTGGCACTCATAGCTTCTGTTATTGTATCGATCCATCTCATTGCTGGCATTCCTCTTTTGCATTGACCTGCTTTGCCAAGCATGATATCTTTCTCTAATGATCTCTCTCTCTGCATGGTGTTTCCAAAGTATTAAAGTCAAAGTCAAAGAAAACTTAGGTTTGACCTCCTCTAGCACTGACTTGTTTATTCTTCAGGCAGTCCATGGGATGCACAGTATTTGTCACCAGCACCATAATTCAAAGGCATCAATTTTCTTCTTGTCTATCTTTTTCACTGTCCAACTTTCGCATCCATATTACATTATCTCTCACTTGGTTTGCAGCTTGTCATGCTGTGAGGGCTTGCGTGCATCAGTGATGCTGAGAGCTAAACTATCGGTAGTTTAACTACTGGCAGGGTCTCCCAAGATGGACAGGTCTCAGCTGAGGTGCCAGACCAAGACAAACCACCCATCTGGGCAGCAGCAGAATGGGATAGTGTTGACGGCGGAGGATCACATTTCTGTGACAACGGCAACAACACCAAACTTAAACTGTGCGGAAGAAAGGCCCGGCAATCTACTTGCCATGAAAACCCAATGGATAGTTACAACAAAACAAATTGTGCTATGGTGCTGGAAGATGAGACTCCCAGGTCGGAAGGCACTCAACTAGCTACTGGGGAAGAGCTGAAGACCTTTCAGAGTAAAGCCAGTATTTATGATGTGGTTGGATCAAAGCCCTCGGTAAGTCTGACTGCTGATGTAGCTGTGCATGAAATGAGAGTCAGAAGCTGTAAAGATGTCTTACGCATTGGAACATGGAACGTACGAAGCATGAACCAAGGGAAGTTGGAGGTGGTCAAGAATGAAATGGAACGTGTACAACTTGATCTGTTGGGTGTCAGCGAACTGAAATGGATTGGCATCGGGCACTTTGCAACAGATGATCACATGGTCTACTATGCTGGAAATGAAAGACAAAGAAGAAATGGTGTCACATTTATAATAAAGAAGAAATTTGCAAGAACTGTAATGAAATACAATGCAGTCAGCGAACGCTTAATCTCTATTCGTCAATGAGGATTGCCTATCAACACAACTATAATTCAAGTATATGCCCCAACAATAGCTGCAGAAGAGAATGAAATTGAGGAGTTCTATGAACAAGTACAAGCTGAAATTGACAGAACATGCAAACAGGATATCCTGATAGTCATGGGTGACTGGAACGCAAAAGTTGGCAACAAAGAAGAAGGCAAAGTAGTTGGAAAATATGGACGGCAACAGAAATGAAGCTGGAGAAAGACTGATAGAATTATGCAAGACCAATGATCTATTCATCTCAAACACCTTCTTCCAGCAACACAAGCGGCGACTGTACACATGGACTTCACCCAATGGATTGTATAAAAATCAAATTGACTACATCTGTGGAAGTCAACGATGGAAAAGTTATATAACATCAACAAAGACAAAACCTGGAGCTGACTGTGGTACAGATCATCAACTACTAGTATGCAAAGTCAAGCTAAAGTTGAAAAAGAGCAAACCACTCATGAATGCCTGCAAAATCGATTTGCTGCTTTAGATACAAATGACATTGCTCCGGAACAGTTATGGAATGACATCAAGAAGGTTGTGTTGGAAGAAAGCGAGAAGTCTCTACAAAAGGTGAAAAAGCAAAAGCGGCCAAAATGGATGATGGAAGAAACTCTGAAAATTGCCCAGAAACGCAGGGAAGCTAAAGCCAGAGGAGAAAGAAAGACAATCTCAGAACTCAACAGAGATTTCCAACGTGCAGCAAGACAGGACAAGGAAAAGTACTACAATGACACTTGCAAGGAAATAGAATCAGAAACTATTAGAGGAAGAACAACATCGGCTTTCCTAAAACTAAGAGAGTTAAAGAAAAAGTTCCAGCCTCGAATTGGAATGTTACAAGATGTTCAAGGTTCTATGTTGAATGATGCTGAGAAGATCAAGAAAAGGTGGAAGGAATATACAGAGGTTTTATATGAAAAAGATCAAGTGGACCAACAGCCGTTTCAACCTGTACCTTATGATCGGGAACCATTGGTGATGAAAGAAGAAGTTGAAGCAGCATTGAAAGCCTTATCAAAGAACAAAGCACCAGGCATTGATAGCATTCCTATAGAAGTATTGCAGCAATCTTATGCAAAGATTTCCAACGTGCAGCAAGACAGGACAAGGAAAAGTACTACAATGACACTTGCAAGGAAATAGAATCAGAAACTATTAGAGGAAGAACAACATCGGCTTTCCTAAAGCTAAGAGTTTAAAGAAAAAAAATCCAGCCTAGAATTGGATTGTTACAAGATGCTCAAGGATCCATGTTGAATGATGCTGAGAAGATCAAGAAAAGGTTGAAAGAATATACAGAGTTATTATATGATAAAGATCAGGTGGACCAACAGCCATTTCAACCTGTCCCTTATGATCCCAAACCACTGGTGATGAGTTGAAGTGGTATTGAAAGCCTTATCAAAAAACAATACAAAAATACCCAACCTCAATACAACGACCCATTAGATTATATTAATTTTTTGTCGGAGCTAGCCGTAGGAAGGTCGAAAGGGAAAACGACCTACACCAGACGGGCAGCTACTTTTATTCTTAAGGTTCTTCACCAAAATTAGAAATTGTAGAACATATAAAAACTTATCTCAGTCCAAAAACGCTGGTTATAGAGATCCTACTGCACGACGCGCACGTTTCGGGCACCTTTGCCCTGTTTCAAGTGCAATAACCAAGAATTTTCTTCTTCAACAGCCATCCATAGAACACCGTCAATGCAGCTCAGGTCTGAATTGCAATGGCCAGTCAACCATCTTTTTAAAGGAAGAACCAACCAATCAAAATTGAGAAAACCCCCACATGATGGGGAATCCCAATTCTGATTGGAAAAACAGAACAGTGACGACAGCTTCTTTCACAATAGGCTCTGCCAGTTATTTACTCGATTTAAGCCTCCCGGTTCTACCGTATCAAGAAGAAAAATCCAGCGTTGTTCTAAACGCTGAAGACATTCCTCTCTATGCCCTCTCCGTGGATTAGCTGGAACATGATCAATTATAGACCAATTAAGTTTCTCAAATTTATGAGATCGATCTAAACAGTGAGAAACCATAGGCGCTGATATAACTTCACGGCGGTTGATTGGTTGGTTCTTCCTTTAAAAAGATGGTTGACTGGCCATTGCAATTCAGACCTGAGCTGCATTGATGGTGTTCTATGGACGGCTGTTGAAGAAGAAAATTCTTGGTTATTGCACTTGAAACAGGGCAAAGGTGCCCGAAATGTGCGCGTCATGCAGTAGGATCTCTATAACCAGCGTTTTTGGACTGAGATAAGTTTTTATATGTTCTACAATTTCTAATTTTGGTGAAGAACCTTAAGAATAAAAGTAGCTGCCCGTGTGGTGTAGGTCGTTTTCCCTTTCGACCTTCCTACGGCTAACTCCGACAAAAAATTAATATAATCTAACGGGTCGTTGTATTGAGGTTGGGTATTTTTGTATGGTTACTGATTAGCCCAGACCTATAGGTTTTTTTCTATTTCGTGTTATCAAAAACAAAGCACCAGGCATTGATGGCATTCCCATTGAAGTATTACAGCAATCTGATGCAGTTGTTACCATACTTACAAGGCTCTGCCAAGAAATATGGAAGACAACATCATGGCCAACTGACTGGAAAAGATCTGTGTTTATACCAATACTAAAGAAAGGTGATCCAACTGACTGTGGAAATTATCGAACAATCGCTCTGATCCCACATGCCAGCAAGATTCTACTGAAGATTATTCAAAAGAGACTACAATCATACCTGGAACAAGAACTACCTGAAGTGCAAGCAGGGTTCAGGAAAGGGCGAGGAACGAGAGACATCATTGCGGATGTGAGATGGATCCTTGAAAAGACTAAAGAATACCAAAAGGATATCTATTTGTGCTTTATCGACTATAGCAAGGCTTTTGACTGTGTAAACCATGAGAAACTCTGGGCCACATTAAGAAGCATGGGTATACCAGAACACCTGATCGTTCTCTTGCGCAATCTGTACATTGATCAAGAAGCAACAGTTCGAACGGAACAAGGAGAAACAGAATGGTTTAAAATAAGCAAAGGTGTAAGACAAGGCTGCATACTTTCCCCCTACCTGTTTAATTTATGTACAGAACAAATCATCAGAGAAGCAGGATTGTAGGAAGACAACAGAGGTGTGAAGATTGGTGGAAGACTCATCAACAACCTTTGCTATGCTGATGATACTACATTACTGGCTGAAAGTGAAGATGAACTGAAACATTTGCTTCTCACAATCAAAGAACATAGTCTCAAAATGGGCCAGCACCTTAATGTAAAGAAGACAAAGATCATGACAACTGGCATAATCAACAGGTTCATCACTGAAGGAGAAGAAATTGAAATTGAAATTGTGAACAACTTTAACCTACTTGGATCAACTATCAATAAAGAAGCAACAAGCAGTCAAGAAATCAAACGACGCATTGCTCTTGGCAGAATGGCTATGAAAGACCTAGATAAGATTCTCAAGAGCAGAGATGTCTCTCTCCATACAAAGATTCGACTTGTTCAAGCCATGGTATTTTCAATAACATCATATGGATGTGAAAGCTGGACAGTGAAAAAGACAGACAGGAAGAAAATCTATGCCTTTGAATTATGGTGCTGGCGGCAAATACTGTGTATACCATGGACTGCCCGAAGAACAAACCATTCGGTACTAGAGGAGATCAAACCTACGTTTTCTTTAGAAGCTCAGATGACAAGACTTTGACTTTCATACTTTGGACACATCATGCCAAGAGAGAGATCATTAGAGAAAGACATCATGCTTGGCAAGATAGAAGGTCAACGCAAAAGAGGAAGGCCAGCAATGAGATGGATCGATACAATAACAGCAGCTATGGGTACCAGTCTGTCAACAATGAGCCGCCTGACTGAAGACTGAACACAATTTAGGATAGCTATCCAGAGGGTCGCCATGAGTCGACTCTGACTCGATGGCACTTAACAACAACAACAACTAGAAATATGTAAGAACTGTTAGAGGAACATAAGATATGCCTTACTGAGCAAGACCAAAGGTCCATCAAGCCCAGTATCCTATTTCCCACAATGGCCAATCCAGGTCATAATTACCTGTCAGGTTCCAAAAAGGTAGACAGATTCCACACTGCTTATCCCAGGAGTAAACAGTGGATTTCTCCTGTCCATTTTAATAATGGTTTATGGACTCTTCCTCAAGGAATTTTTCCAAACCTCTTTTAAACCCAGCTACACTGGCAGCTTTTACTACATCCCCCAGCAACGAATTCCAGAGTTTGCATTTTCACTGTTATGCTAGTTGGTCCCCTACCTACTGTGTCTTCATCTTCCTTAAGTATAGCTTAATGAAGTGCTGCTTCCCTTGGATATTGTAAACTGCATTGATGGCCACCAAATTGAATGTTGGTACATTAAATTCTGAAAATAAAATACATGCATATATAGGGTCTGATATTCAGCGGAGGTGGCTAATGCTAATACAGTGGTTAGCCACCGAAAAACTGTTAACCCAAATATTCAGTGCCGGGTCAGATCCAAGTCCCAGCATTGAACATCCAGGTTGCCTGGACTGTCGGGAAACTAACTGAGCAGTAGAGCTATTCAGCCATTGCCCAGTTAGCATCTGTGGTGAAAGTTAGGTCAGCCTTTACTGCACCCGACGTTTGCCACTTGTCGAACTTGGTAGCATCTCAATATCGCTGCTGGCTGGTTATCGACATATGCCTTAAATCATTTGAGGGTAAACATATATACTATTTTTGAAGTCAAGCAGCTCATTGAGTTTTTGGAAGTGAAAAAAAAAGCCTAAGAAGAAATTGTAGATGTATCCTGATATACAGGGTGGCCCAAAAAAGTGAGAACATCTCGTAAATTAAAAGGTTAAATAGTTTACTTATTTACCTTTTTTAGCTAAATAACATCTTTATTTCAACAATTTCCGGTTGCCATGTTTTTTTTTTAAATTTGTCAATCGTTTACATCTGTCTTTTTGAATTTTTAAATAACTTATATGCTACGAGATGTTTTTGGGCCACCCTGTATGTGCAAAGTTAGCTGTAATGGTTTAAGGCTCCTATCCACCTCTTATTTTTTCCATGTTTTTTCAAAAGAATGTCCACATTTTATAAACTATAAATCCCTGGTGCTTAAACAGGCCCCAATTTTTCTAGTTCTAAGTTCACATTTAGGCCATCATTTCCGAGATGTTATTTCTATTTGAGATTTATTTTGAAATGTTGAAATTTCCTTATTTCTTACATTTTAGATGTTTGAATGAATATGTGAAATGTCAATAATTTACAAAAATCAAATTCTGTTTGCAACATTTAAGAATATAATTACTACATTTAAATAATATTTAAGGGCCTGATATTCAAAGTGCTTAATGCTAATCGTGTTAATCATGGTGATCAGGATATTCAGTAGCATCCCGATGCTAGCCGCTTAGAATTGGGGCATTCCGGGAGCAGAGAAGGGGGGTCATCCAAAGATAACTGGGCAGCAGCGATATCCAGTTGCTGCCTGGTTATCCTTCAGCACCTTAAAGGCTGTCCTAACTTTCGTCACTGAAGGTAACTGGGCAGCAGCTGAATATCGCCACTGACCGGTTACTTCTCTATCTGCAAATCCGGATATTCGGTGCTGGTGACCAGATATGGCCCTGCATTGAATATCTAGGTCTAAAGCTCAGTGACAAAGCTAGTCACCATTGCTGAATAGCCAGCCCTAAGAAACTATAGAAAAACATTAATACTCAAAGAGGCAGAAGCCCCACATCTTAACTACCGCTTCCCCATTCCCCAGATCCACTACTCCATCTCTATCTCCCCTTGGACTCGATTTACCCCAACACACACACAGGGTCTTTCTCCTACCCCTGGCTCAGTATCTCCCCTAAATTTCTCACTCTCTCGTTCTCTATGCCCCCTGCAGACTCAAAAGCCATCATTCTAGCTTTATCTGTCTCCTCCACTCCCCTGCTTGCAAGATCCCCAGCTCTCTGCACACCCACCACGCAACCCTTGAACTCCCTCTTTCTAGTTTGCTCTTCCCTCCTTTCCCGTGTCAAATGTCTGGGTGGGTGCCCATTTGAGCAGCAGTGATCATCTCACATTGTGGTTTGTGGTAAAAACCAAGGCAAAGTCCAATCATAGCAAGCTCAAAGTCCTAGACTTCAAAAACGCAGACTTCAATAAAATGGGAAAGTACCCGAAGAAGAAGTTGGCAGGGTGGGAGGAGATAAGGGAAGTGGAATTGCAGTGGGCTAAACTAAAAGAGGCAATGGATATATATGTAAGGAACATAAATAAAAACGAGAGAAAAAAGAAACCTATATGGTTCACCAAAAAAGTGACTGCACAAAGGCAAAAAACACAGCTTTTACAAAATGCAGAAGATCACAAAAAGAGGAACACAGACATGAATACAGGATAAAGCTAAAAGCAAGAGAAATGTATAGCAAAAGCAAAGGTAGAAGAAAAGATGGTTAATGATGTGAAGTGTGAGGACAACTTTTTTCCAGGTATAGTCCAGCTTTATTATGACAACATCCCATAAAATAAAGGGGTATGTTAACTAAATGGCGGTAGCAGCTTCAGTGTGATATCGAAGCTGCAACCCTATTGATTTCAATGGGGCCGTGGCTCAGATATCGCACGGAAGCTGCTACCACCATTTAGTAAACATACCCCAAAGAGTCCTACCTGTCTGAACTGCTTAAGAGCTCAACCATACAGTTATCCTCACTCTTATTCCCCCATAAAATTACTTAATACATAACTTACCCTGTTAGGTTCTCTGAGTTGTTAGCCCTTTTTAAGTAAACAATCTTAATGTTCAATGTATGTAAACCACTTTGATCACAAAATAGAGTTGTATATAAAATTGGTTAAATATTTGGGAGAAGGGGAAGATCAGAAGTGGAACTTCAAGACTCAAAGTGCTGAGGACAATTTTGTGGAAAGTGACATTGAAAAAGCAAAAATGCTAAAAGAATACTTCTGATCTGTATTCACAAAAGAAAATCCTGGAGAAGGACTAAGACTTACAAATATAAAAAAAAAGGGAATGGAGCAGATACCACAATTCACAGATGATGTTTTTGAACAGCTTGCAAAACTGAAAGTGGACAGGGCCATGGGACCAGATGGGATACATCCCAGGATACTGAAAGAGCTCAAAGAGATTCTGGCAGGACCTTTAAATGATGTTTTTAATAGATCCTTGGAGATGGGAGAGGTTCTGCAGGACTGGAGAAGGGCTGATGTGGTACCTCTTCACAAAAGTGGTACTAGGGAAGAGGTGCCAAACTATAGGCTGGTAAGCCTTACTTCTGTGGTGGGAAAAGTAATGGAGACATTCTTGAAAGAAAGAATAGTGGACTTTCTGGAAACCAGTGGATTGCATGATCTGAGGCAACATGATTTTTACCAAGGGAAGATCATGCCAAACAAATTTGATTGAGTTCTGTGACTGGGTACCCAGAGAACTAAATCAAGGGCATGCGATGGACATGATATACCTAGATTCCAGCAAAGCCTTTGATACTGTTCCTCATAGAAAGCTTATCAAACTGAGCAGCCTGGGGATGGGTCCCAAGGTGGTGAACTGGATCAGAAATTGACTGACAGATGACAGACAGATGACAGAAGGTGATGGTAAATGGAACGGACTCAGAAGAAAGGAAGGTGCATAGTGGTATGCCTCAGGGAACCTGGGAACAATATTGTTCAAAGTATTTGTGAGTGATATTGTGGAAAAACTGAATGGAAAAGTCTGCCTTTTTGCAGATGACATGAAAATTTGCAACAGAGTGGAAACTTCTGAGGAAAGATCTACAAACACTGGAAGAATGAACTAATACTTGGCAGTTAAGATTAATGCGAAGAAGTGCAGTCATGCACGTGAGATGCAGAAATCTAAAGGAATTGTATGCGATAGGAGAGAGGTTGGTGTGCACAGACCAAAAGAGGGACCTCATAGTGCTAGTGTCTGAGGATCTCAAGGTGGTGAAACAATGTGACAAGGCAGTAGTCAAAGCCAGAAGGATGCTAGGCTTCATACAGGAGGAATAACTAGCAGAAAGGAGGAGTTATTAATGGCCCTGTAAAAGTCATTGGTGAGGCCTCACTTGGAGTATTGCATTCAGTTTGGAGACCATATCTCACAAAGGATATACAAAAACTTGAAATGGTTAAGAGGAAGGTGACCAACATCATTTGGAGCCTATGCCAGAAAGACATATGAGCAGAGACTTGAAGACAGAAATATGTATACCCAGAGGAAATGAGGAACATGGGAGATATGATACAGACCTTTAAGTACTGAAAGGGTATCAATAAACAACCTTTTTCAAAGAAGGGGAAGATTTAAAACTATAGGGCATACAATGAAACTGCTAGGCGGTAAATTTAAAAGCCACATCAGGAAATACTTTTTCATTGAAAGGGTGGTGGATGTTTGAAATGCCCTCCCAACGGAGGAGGTGGGGGCAAATACAGTGCCAGAATTCAAATTGGTAGAGGACAGAGTGGATCCCTTTATAGCAAGAGGATGACATCAAAGCAAACTTAAATATCTTTTATACCTCAATAAATAGAGGGGTGCTGATCTTCCTGGAGCTGCAGTTACAACCACTCTAGCCACCTTACTGGACAGACTAGATGGACCATACTAAACATAACGTAACATAAGGATATGCCATACTGGGTCAAACCAAGGTCTATCAAACCCAGTATCCTGTTTCCAGCAGTGGCCAATCTGGGTCACAAGTACCTAGCAGGTTCCCAAAAAGACACAGGTTGCGCAATGCTTTTACTGGGGCAAGCAGTGGATTTCCTAGGTCCTCTTTAATAATGGTTTATGGACATTTCCTCCAGGAACCTGTCCAAACCTTTTTTAAACCCAGCTACACTAACAGCTTTTACTACATCCTCCAGTAATGGATTCCAGAGTTTGATTAATAAAAGAACATATTTTTCACTCAATGTGTAATCTTAAATGGGTTACATTGTAGCTTCATTGTGTGCCCACTAGTCTTTCTACTTTTTGATGATGTAAACAACCGATCTATGATCTATATTTATCCGTTCCACTTCATTCATTAATTTATAGATCTCTATTATATCTCCCCTCAGCCGTCTCTTTTCCAAGTTGAAGAGCCCTAAACTTTATGCCTTTCCTCATAGGTGTATCCTTCCATTTCTTTTACCATTTCAGTGGCTCTTCTCTGTACCTTTTCTAATTTCACCTAATCCTTTTTAAGATACAGTGACCAGATTTGCATACAATATTTAAGTTGCAGACACACCATGGAATGACAACCAAGGTATTATATCATCCTTTGTTTTACTCTCCATTCCTTTCCTTATGATTCCTAGCATGCTATTTGCTTTCTTGGCCACTGCTGCACACTGGGCGGAAGGTTTCAACGAGTTATCTACGATGATGCCTAAATCGTTTTCCTGGATGGTGGTTCCTAATGTGGAACCTCGCATCCTGTAATCATAGTTTGGGTTCTTCTTTCCTAGGTGCCTAACTTTGCACTTGTCTATGTTGAATTTCTTCTGTCATTTGAATGTCCAGCCTTCCATTTTATCAAGGTTCTCTTGCAATTTCACAATCCTCTTGTGTTTAACAACTTTGAATAATTTAATGTCATCTATAAATTTGATCACCTCACTCATTATTCCAGTTTACAGGTCATTTATGAATATGTTAAAAAGCAATGGATCCAGCACAGATCCCTGGGGTACTCCACTATTCACCTTTCTCCATTGGATAAATTGGCCATTTAGCCCTACCCTCTGCTTTTTATCTTTTAGCCAGTTCCTGATCCACAATAGTATGCTGCTTCCTGTCCCATGACATTTTAATTTTGTCAAGAGCCTCTCATAAGGGACCTTGCCAAAGGCTTTCTGAAACTCCAGATACACTATATCAACCAGCTGACCTTTGTCTGTTTATTCACACCTTCAAAAAAATATAACATTAGTAAGACAATATCTTCCTTGCTAAATCCATGTTGGCTGTTTCCTATTAAACCATGGCCATCTACATGTTCAGTAATTTTGATATTTGTAATGGTTTCTGCCATTTTGCCCAGTACTGATGACTTCTCTTGATCCATGGTCATATAGCTATGTTACTATGCAAGACCCCCAAATTGCTTTGCTTTTCCCAGGCTTTAGCACAGATTTAGTCAGAGGAAACTACCCAGGGAATCAAGTTTTGAAGGCACCATACACCCATGTCAAAATGAATCCTGCTTCTGCTTTCCTTCCTCTCTGAACATACTACCAAAATGCTTATCCACTCCTTAATCTCCTCTTGCCTCGATTACTGCAACCTACTCCTCGCTGGTCTCCCCCTGAGCCACCTCTTTCCCCTCCAATCTATACAAAATCACGCTGCTCGACTAATCTTCTGCCAGCCTCACCATGCCCACATTACTCCTCTCCTCAAGTCACTTTACTGGCTCCCTGTCCAATTCCGCATCCAAATCAAGCTTCTCTTGCTGACCTATAAGTGCATTCACTCTATGGCCCCTCAATACCTCATATCTCTTATCTCTCCCTATGTCCCCTCACGAAACTTGCGCACCGCTAACAAATCGCTTCTTTCAATGCCTTTCACCTACACCGCAAACTCCCGATTGCACTCCTTTCACCTTGCTGCGCCACATGCCTGGAATATCCTTCCTGCGTCTGTGCACCAGGCGCCCTCCCTGGCCCTCTTCAAATCCAGGTTGAAGACCCACCTATTCACCGCTGCATTTAGATCCTGATCTCCATCCTCATCCTGTCCTAACCCCCATTAATGTTTATGACCAAACTATAGACCAAACTATAGACCAAGCTGTACCTAACTGTACCACACCATACCTTCTGCTGAACTGACTAATGCTCTATACTGTTCTAACTAGATTTTAAGCTCCAATGAGCATGACTCTGATGGGCAGGGACTGTCTCTTGTATGTTAGCCACCTCTTATAGGCTAGCTGTGCAGCGCTGCATGCGTGGCGCTTTATAAGTGCTAAATAGTAGTAGTAGTAGCTTTATAGCGAAGTGCATGTGCTGTTCAAAGGGGTGGTCCCGTGACAATATTGCCTTCCACTGCTCCTCTTCTGGCTCTGCAGCTTGATGGGATATGTGGTCTGGTCTTGCCTATGACATCCAAATCTCAAATCCAGCCCTGCTGGGCTGCTCATCTGCTCTTGCTTTCCGTCTTGCTCCCTCCCTCCCTCCATCATTCATTAATCCCAACCAGCTATCAGTTGCACACCAGCTTTCCAAGTCTCATGGAACACCAAGGCATACCAGCAGGGGATGAGGTACACCTGAACTACATCGGTTTGGAACTGTTCTGAGGGCCATCTGTTTGGTACTCACTATGGGGTGAGTAGGGCTGCGGGTCCTCCTGGTAGCAGGACCTCAAGGAAAAAGAGGAGGGGAGGGGTGTCATGGAAAAATAGGGGGGTTCTGGGTACCGAGAAGGGGTTGTGGGGCCCAGTAACAGAGAGGCCAGTACCAGGGGCCAGGGGTGCCTGCTCTCAGTTATTAGGAGCATAGCACAAACAGGCCTCCTGGGCACCAACACAGAGCAGTTGGTGATGGGGGAAAAAAAGGTCAGACACTGGCCATGGGGCAGGCTAGGGCTGCCGATCAGGCAATAGGGACTGTGGTACTAGAGCAGGATCTGGGAGTGATCATTTCTGAATATCCATCAGCGCAGATGCCACAACCCAAAAACTAAATGTCTTATGGGGCTCTTAAATTATACACATTAATTGCAAAAGGCCTTAAACAATTTTTCATAAAATCCAACCTTGCCGGTGGTTTCATGCCCTATGTAGCTTTTATCAAGGATAATCTGCACTCCAGGGAGCCTGATGTCCAGCGGGATGGTCGCATAACGCTGAGGCTCCCGAGAGGCCTACTCAGAATCCTGAATTAACACCGGACATACTTGAATTTCTGCTCTGATCTTGCCGGGGCACATTGGTGAGATGGCGGGGACCAAACCTACGCGCCTGGAATTTGGATCTCCAGCGGCTTCTCACGGCAAGCGCTCCAAAACTGAACCACCGTCTCCGCAGAAGGGGCTGGCTTTGCGCGAGGGCCCCGAAATGCAGCAGGAAATCCTCGCGGAGATCAGAGGGGTTAAGGACCTCGTGCAGTCAAACGGTGAAGCACTCCGAGCGCTGCGGGAAGACCTTGGGGTGTTACAAGGCAGGCTAGAGGGACTCTCTTCGCGTCAGGACAAAATGGAGAGCGTATTAGACTCCCACGCGGTCCGGTTGTCCAAACTCGACAAAGTTGAACGTCAGGTGCGGGCCTTGCAGAAAGAAGTGGAGGACGGCAATAACAGAGCGCGCCGCAACAACCTACGACTCGTGGGCATACCGGAGGGAGCGGAATCGGGAGACATGAAGGAGTTTTTATATATAAAATCCTCCCTTCCTTGCTTCAAATCACCTTTACCAAAGAATTGGAGATCGATCGCGCTCATCGTGTACCCACAAACATAACGCTCAACAGGAAGACCCCGCGGCCTACCATCTTTCGACTTTTGAGATATCAACATGTGGAGCAAATTCTTAGTGCCTCCCGAGCAAAGGGCCATATGGAGTTTGAGAGCCACAAGGTCTCCTTCTATCCTGACTTGGCTAAACCCACGGTCGACCGCCGAAAGCGCTTTCTGGAATTCCGGCCGAGGCTTCAACAACTACAAGCACGCTATGGCCTGATGTACCCGGCCAAACTCCGAGTCACGCTTCACAACCAGACAAGAACATTTGAGGACCCTGATCTACTAGCGGAGTTTTTGGATGCTAAAGAAGCTGACTTGATGCGTTGACTTCCAGAATATTCCTGCCAGTATTCTCATGTCCGCTGTGCCTGCCATATTGGATTTAACGCGGCTCAGCAAAAGTCTGCCGAAGGCGGTTTGTTGCCTTATCTTGATGATATCTGTGACCCGACTCCATCTACCCATCGTAGCCTCGATGAGTATCAGAGACAGTGTTAATTATGGACTCTGGTGTTTTTTTTTTTTCACTTTTATGTTTTATCTTCCTCTCTAGGGCCTCCTCCCGCAGACATATGGTCGCCATTTTCATTAGGGGTTTTGCTTCTTCTCTAAGTTACTTTGGTACATACTTTTCAATATGGGATGTATTAGTCCGCAGACTCGGTGATTTTATCATTTTTGTACAGTGTCTGATTATGCTGTATGTTTTCCAGCGCTCATATCTAAAATGTCTATTACTGTTCGATGGCACCATGTAAGATCTTATCATTGAACGTAAAAGGAATCAATAATCCGATAAAACGGAAGAAAATCCTAAGCTATCTAAGTCATGAAGCTGCGGATCTGATTTTCCTCCAAGAAACGCATTTAAATTCGAAGGAAACTCTTAAACTCAATATTAAACCTTACATGGTGGCCGCCTATTCTCCAGCCGTTTCTAAGAAATGTGGGGTTGCCATACTGGTTAGGAAATCTCTGCATGCTACTATTATTGCGACTAGTTCAGATACAGCAGGTAGATGGTCCAGAGCTCACCTTAAGATAGATAACCTTGAAGTTACATGTATATGCCTTTATGCTCCTAATGTGGATGATCCTGCCTTTTTTGCTACCATTGCTCAGGTTGCGCAGGCCTCTGCTAATACCTCATTGATAATAGGGGGGGATTTCAATTTAGTTCTTGATCCCCTGATCGACAAACAACCGCCTAGGACAAGTTCCCCCCAAGAGTCATACCACGCTTACATCGGTGATCAAAGATCTTGCTTTAGTCGATCTCTGGAGGTTACTACACCCCAATGAGCTTGACTTTACTTTTTTTTCTTCCCCTCATAAATCCCAGTCTCGTATAGATTTCTTTCTCATATCAAAACTGTTGGTCCCTCAGGTGGACACTGCAAAGATTCACTCCCAACATATCTCAGATCATGCTGCTATTTCTTTTCGGTTACACACTACTGCACCCCAAGGGACTTCGGGGCCTGGTTCTTTGATAGAGCCCTATTAACTCAGCCAGAGTTTCAGTTAGAACTTCGTGCAGCCATACAGGATTACTTCTCTTTTAATTTACCCCAGGATACTGCAAATTGGGCTTGGTGGGAGGGTTTCAAAGCGGCCATTCGTGCAACGATCACCAGTTATCAAATTCGCCTGCGGAAGCAACACAAACAGCAGCTCCTTATACTAGACCAACAAATCAAAGCAGGCGAACGAGTTCTAACTTCCCGTACTGATCCATGTGTCTTAGTTCGCTTACAGCGTCTCCGTTTTCAATATAATGCAATCCTCTCAACTGCAGCTTCTAAGAGTATTGAGCTTCAAAGAGGGACATACTACCGTGAAAGCAACCGAGCCGGTCGACTTTTAGCCAACGCCTTGAAAGGTCAAAAAGAAGCCAAACGCGTAGCGGCCCTCAGAGCCCCACAGGGAGGGGGCATACTGACCACAGACTCCGATATTGCAGAACTCTTTCGGGATTTCTATACCCGTCTCTATCAATCTGAATGTGATTTCTCCTCTGAGACCTTCGAGCGCTTGTTTTCTGATATTCAGCAGCCGACCCTTTCTGAAGCTGATAGGGATGCGCTAGATGAACCTTTCTCTACTTCAGAGATCCAATCTGCCCTAAAACGCACAGCCTCGGGTCGAGCCGCCGGGCCTGATGGTCTCCCAACCGAATTCTACAATACGTTCAGTGCAGATTTAGTACCCTATTTAAAACTCTATTTTACTGCCCTTGCGGTAGATACATCCTCTTTGGGATCCTTTTCTGCAGCTAATGTGGTAGTATTTGAGAAAGAAGGCAGGGACCCGCTGCTAACCGCCAACTATCGTCCAATCTCCCTACTTAATGCCGATTATAAGATCTTCGCAACGATCTTGGCCTCCCGGCTGTCTGACAGGATGGCCACCTTAATCCACCCCGACCAATGCGGTTTTATACCCGGCCGCTCCACCGCTGACAATGCTCGAACTTTGTGCCATGTGCTCTCTAGTGCTGCCAACTTGGACCACCCCTGGGTGGGTCTTTCCCTCGATGCTGAAAAAGCCTTTGATCGCCTAGAATGGCCCTTCTTATTTGCTGTTCTCCGATGGTATGGCTTTGGAGAGGGCTTCCTCCGATATCTCCAAGTCATGTACACTCAACCCGTTGCCAGTATTTGTGTAAATGCTATTAAATCTCAGCCTTTTCATCTCCAAAGAGGCACGCGTCAAGGTTGCCCCCTCTCACCAATGCTATTTGATCTTGCTCTTGAACCCCTTGCCCTCCTTATCAGACAGTCTGCACGTATTCGTGGTGTCCCCTTCAGTCACAGAGAGATTAAACTCTCTGCATATGCAGATGACCTTATGCTCTTCGTATCCCTTGATTCGGTCCCAGCTGTTTTGGATCTGATTGATGGATACTCGCAATTATCGGGCTATAAAATAAACTGGACCAAATCCGTAGCATTCCCACTGAACCGCTGGGTACATGAGGCTGACATGCAGGCCTTTCCTTTCCTTTGGCAATCCCGCATGGTGAAATATCTTGGGGTCCATTACTGCTCTCCTTTAGAAGACACTATTAGTTTTAATGCCAAAGAGGTAGTCTCTAAAGTCCGTGAGCTCACAAATCGATGGTCTCCCTTATCTATTACATGGTGGGGCCGCCTAGAAACTGTGAAAATGATGATAGTCCCCAAGGTGAATTATATTTTAGAAATGCTGCCATGCTTACTTCCGCTACGCACCTACAAAGATATTGAAGGCCTTCTCGTCCGCTATCTCTGGCAGGGCAAACCACCAAGGATAGCTAAGCAAAAACTACAGTCTGCGAAGGAACTAGGGGGTACCCACTTTCCTGATTTTCTCAAATATCATCAAGCCTTCTTACTTAAGCAAGGTGCCCGATGGCTAGACGCCTCGACAGACAGCAGACCAGTTTGGCTTGATATAGAAGAGGAGCTTAGTAACCCAATTCCGCTGAACCACCCGCCATCCGCCAATGATTGTGGATACTCTTGCGGCCTTTAATACTCTCATCCTATCACTGGGCCCAAAGGTATGTCCTCTGGACGGACTCCCGTTGTGGAATAACCCTAGAATTCAAGTCCTAAATAGAACGATAGCATGGAAACCCTGGTACTCTAGGGGGATCTGGACACCCCAACAGCTCTTCTCTGCAGCTCGTTGGAAAACCTTTTCTGATTTACAAAAGGAATTCGCGTTACCAGCGAAACATTACTTTCAATTGATGCAGCTCCAACACTGCCTCAAAAGCGCTCGAATCCTGCCACCCTCTGTCTCTACTGAGGACGGGCTGTCAGACCTAATTCACTCTATTGGTAGTACACCTGGGGTAGCCTCTAACTTTTATGAACTATTATGTCAGGGTACAGATACTGCTACTTGTAGAGCTCAACAGGCCTGGGAGCGCGAACTGCAAACCACTTTAACCCCTGTGCAATGGAGCCTTTTCTGGAGCAAAGTAGTGCGGGTTTCCCGATCCGCCTCAGTTACCCAAACTCTCTTCTTTTTTGCACATAGATGCTTTTATACTCCAGAAAAAATAGCCAAATGGCACACAACCGCTAGGGACCAGTGTTGGTCTTGTCACGCTGCTGTGGGAACCCTTGCTCATGTTATTTATGAATGTCCTCAACTACAGGTTTACTGGGGACGGGTCTGGGGTCGTATTCAATCTATCTTACACCTCCACGAGCCTCTCTCTTGGAAGATTGTGGGACTCCGCTCAGTGGCGGGGGTCCCCTCTCTTCCTAAGAAGGGTCGCTTTCTCCTTGATTTCATGCTGGGTATAGCTATTTGTTTGATCACGAGGAATTGGAAGGATAGCTCTCGACTTACTGTTAATGAATGGTGGAACCTTGTCTGCCTCTATAGTAAATATGAGCAGATATCTCGGAGAGCTATTCCCCATACCCAAACTCACTCTCGCTTGTCTAAATGGCAGATGCTCAATGATTATGTACAATCTGCTCATTGCTTCGACATGTCTGTTTAATGTACACTCATCATGTTTCAGATCACCGTTTGGCTTTGTAACACAATAATGTCAGTACATGCCCGTTTCGGGAATGATCAGTATTCTAGAGAAGAAGCAGGGAGGAGGGGGGTGGTTGGGGTTTACTTTGGTGTATGTATCTTATTCTATGTATGTATCTGTCTTTTAGCTGTATGTCTTCCTTTCCTTTGTTGTTATAAAATGAAAATAAAGAATTAAAAAAAAAAAAAGGATAATCTGCACTCCAGTGCTGTGCTCGTGAGACCGAAACTACCTGGACAGCATGAATATAAAGCTCTGCTACCACTAAATGTGGCTCCTTTTTTTACCATGGCTTATTTGGTGGTAGTGCTGCTTTCTACTCATGCTGGTCAGGCAATTTCAGTCTTGCAAGCTCACCTCTGGCTTTACAGCATGCTGTTACTGATAGTGTGGAGTAGCCACCCAGTGGTTAAAGCACTGGCTTGGTAACCAAAGTGAGGTAGAAATCCAGGCAGGGCTGAGAGCTGGAAGGGTTAAGTGAAAAGGACACACCCCTCTTGGTGAAGTCATACCCTGGTACAAGCTTGTCCCTCCCCTATTGCTTTGTCCTGCTGCTCTCTCTGCTTGCTAGCGATAACTACTCTCCCTCTGCTTCGCTAGAGATAAGAGTACAGTAGACTTTCTCCAATCAGGACTGTACTGTAATAAAGTGACCAATCATGAAGAAATGCTGTAATAATCTGATATGAGGTCTATATAATCTCTCTGAGCCCTCTGGTGGGGGCCCAGAATTTGGAAAAACTATTTTCTCTGGGTCTGTGCATATTAAACCGTTGTTTCCTTCTAAGACTCCTTGGGTGTTTCTTTCTTTACTCGTTTATCTGCTACATTTTTGGTTCCCTGTCCCGGCTGAGACAGCGAGATAAGAAAGAAAAGGTTATCTTGCTACCTCTAGGTTCAATCGGTTTGAGCCGGGCTGGTGGCAAACACAGGGGGGAATAAAAGGTGCCAACAGACCAGTTGTTCTGGAAAGTATTCCTTCCTGATTCGCCTCTACCTCTGGCTTTATCCGACGGACACCTAAGAACCCGCTCTGGGGTCTAGGAAACAACCTCTTCAACTCCGGAGGACATTTGAGTGGGGTAAGTGATAACGGGGGTCTGTCTCTGCCTGCAGTTTAGAAAAAAATCGGTAATTCCTACGGGGAAGAAGGAGAGCTTGATCACATCTCGGGGGAATAGTCCTAGTACCCTGAGCTGAGCTGAGCTGGGGGAAACCGCGTTCCTAATAGTTAGACTGTTTTCTACGGAGTTGGGAGGCTGTCTATGTGTTGGTCTGTGCTTGATTTATGTGTTTGGCACAAGCAGAGGCTTGTGCAGTGAGCATAGACTCCTGATTAGTGCAGTTCCTGGCCAGGCAACCGCACCCAGGTCGGGGAAAAATGGCAAAAGCGCCATTTTGTTAGGGTGTGGTGAAAGCACCATCTTGTTAGTTACCCTTCTTGAGACTAGAGCAACCGGACTCCTGGTTGTCTGCATTCCTTTCCCTCTGTGTTTTCAAAGCCTGGAAGAAAGATATGGTGGGGGGGGGGGGGGTCAGTCGAAATGCAGCCCATTAGAGTGTATGGTAAAGCATTTCAGGAAGGGATTCTCTGCAGATTATGGAGTTCGTATAACTCCATCCTTGTTAAAGAAATATTGTGAGCATGAGTGGCTAGCTTTAATACTGATTGGCCCTGAGAAGGAACATTTGATTATGACTTGGTTAGCCGAGTGCACCAAGTTGTGATAGGTAAACATCCTGATCAATTCCTTTATATTGATTCCTGGCTGGATGTTTTTTGGCAGAGACCTAAATGGCTACGGAGATGCTACGGGGAACACTGTTGCATACTTTTGCTTCATAGCCCACAGGAAATGCAGCCTAAATTAAAATCACAATTGCCCGTTTTAGTACAGGAGCCAGAGACAGAAGAATTCCCCCCTTTCCCTCCTCCCAAGCAGATTTCTGTGACTTCAGCTAGGTCGGCAGTCTCAGCAGGGAATTTGTCTAGTTCTCCCCGCCCCTCTCAACAGATACTACATTCTCTGATAGTCAGAAGAGCAGTGAGGGAAGCATACAAATGCCAGTTTCAGATACAGACCTGCCCAGCACTTCAGAAAGTTCCCTGAGTCCCATATCTGAAGAAGGTCAGTTCAATGTTCGTACACCCTCCCCCCCCCCCCCGTACTAGAACACTGCAACCTCATTTGGGGGCCCCAGCAAGAAGCGCTGAGAGACTTTCCTGACCTAAAACCCCACTGGGTGGCAAACAGTGATGCAGGCCGCCTTGATCTGAATTGTTATCATTGGGCTCTCCTTGAAGGCTTTAAAAGGGGGGCCAGAAAGCGATGAATGTAGGGAAAATATCTGAGGTACTGCAAATCCCTGACAAGAGTTCTGGTCAGTTTTATGAAAGACTCTGTGAATCCTTCTGTGTTTACACTCCATTTGACCCCGAAGCACTTGAAAACCAGCGGATGGTGAATACAGCATTTGTGGGACAATCACAGGGGGACATTCGAAGGAAACTTCAGAAGCTTGAAGGTTTTGCTGGAATGAATATAACCCAGCGGATGGAAGTTGCTATGAAAGTATTTGTGAACAGAGATCAGGAGATGAAGCGTGAGTGTGAACAAAAGATGAAAAAGAAAGCTGATATGTTAGCAGCAGCGCTAGTCGAGAAAGGACAAGGAAAGTTGACGTGGGAACCGAGAAGCCGAGGCCGGGGTAGAGGAACCAGGCGAGGATCATTGGAGCAAGGACTATTGGAACGAGATCAATGTGCCTATTGCAGAGAAATGGGCCACTGAAAAAGAGAAGAAAAAACAAATGTCCCAATTGTGTCAGGCAATATTCCCTGCCCCGAAGAGATGTTGAGGGCATTCATAAACATCTACAGCAACTACTTAAGTCTGGACTCTTGAAAACCATGCCAATCACCCTGGAATACCCCTTTGCTGCCAGTTCAAAAACCAAGTACTGATGATTACCGACCTGTGCAGGATCTACGGAAGGTCAATGAAGCTGTTGTTACCATTCACCCTGTTGTGCCAAACCCCTACAATTTACTGAGTTTGATTTCTGCACAAGCAACCTGCTTCACTTTTCTGGACTTAAAGGATGCCTTTTTCAGCTTGAGATTGGCCACTCCTAGCCAACCACTGTTTGCATTTGAATGGGAAGACCCTATTACTGGCAGTAAGTGTCAGTTGACATGGACACGGTTACCCCAAGGATTCAAAAACTCCCCCACGCTGTTTGGGGATGCACTTAGTCAAGATTTGCGTCAGTTCCAGTCTTGCCCTTCTCAACGCATGTTGTTACAATACGTGGATGATTTACTCATTGCTGCTGTTTCCCGGGAAGAATGTCTAGCCGCTACTTCAGAACTTCTGCACCTACTCAGGGAGAGAGCCTCTTTCAATTGAAAGCAAGTTCTGCTACGAGGGGACATGGGATGAGGGTAAAGGGAGATAGATTCAGGAGTGATATGCGGAAATATTTCTTTACGGAAAGAGTAGTGGATCTATGGAATAGTCTCCCAGTGGAGGTGGTAGAGATGAGGACAGTAACTGAATTCAAAAAGCATGGGACAAACACAGAGGATCTCTAAAGGTAAAAAGGGGACTGTTGTAGTTGTTATGGAAGGACAGACTAGATAGGCCATATGGTCTTTTTCTGTCGTCATATTTCTATGTTTCTATGGATGTCTGGCTATCGGGTGTCCCGAAGTAAGGCCGAATTGTGCCAGACTGAAGTCAGATATTTGGGATTCCATGTTGCTCAAGGCCTTCAAAGATTGGGCTCTGAGTGGAGGGAGGCTGTTTGTTCTATTCCTGAGCCACAAAATCGCAGGCAGTTAAGAGGCTTCTTAGGGGCTGCCGGTTTTTGTCGAATCTGGATACCCAACTATGCAGTGTTAGCAAAGCCCCTGTATGCAGCTACAACAGGGGGAGAACGAGATCCTTTTGACTGGGGCCCGGACCAAAAGGAGGCCTTTCAGAATATGAAGGCGGCTTTGCTATCAGGCCCCAGTCTAGGACTGCCTGACGTGGAAAATCCATTCCATCTGTACGTCCATGCAGAAAGGGGGATGGCAGTTGGTGTCCTCACTCAGAGCCTAGGTTCCTGGCAATGACCGGTGGCTTATCTGTCCAAACAGCTGGATCCAGTAGCAAGAGGGTGGCCTTCTTGTCTCCGCGCAGTAGCAGCAACAGCTCTCTTGGCAACAGAGGCTGATAAATTGTCCCTTTGGCAAGAAATGTATGTTAAAGTGCCGCATACAGTACTGACACTGATGGAGTACAAAGGCAATTATTGGTTTACCAATGAGCAGATGACAAAGTACCAGAGCATGCTGTGTGCGAATCCTCGGGTTCACTTGGAGATAGTGAAAACACTCAGTCCTGCTACTCTACTCCCTGTAGCACCTGGGCTACCTGAACATGATTGTATTCAGGTTATGGATGAAGTGTACTCCAGCCATCCAGATTTGAAGGATGTACCGCTGGCCTCTCCTGATGTTCAATACTTTACCAATGACAGCAGTTTCATGGAAGATGGACAGCGGAAGGCCGGATATGCTGTGGTCACTCCTGGGGTTGTTGTGGAGGCTGAGCCGTTACTCATAGGGACTTCTGCCCAGAAAGCTGAATCATTGCCCTTACTCGAGTCCTCCAGTTAGCTGCAGGTCTGAAGGCAAACATTTTCACTGATTCTAAGTATGCATTCACTATACTCAATGCCCATGGGGCCCTCTATAGAAAGAAGGGACTCATAAATTCAAGTGGGAAATCTATTAAGTATGGGAGGGAGATTTTGGAGTTACTAGAGGCTGTGTGGGCACCAGAAGCGGTGGCTGTTGTTCACTGCAAGGCACACCAACGAGGAGACACTCTGGTCATCCAGGGTAACGGCAGGTCAGATAGGGAGGCCAAGTTAGCAGCCCAGCAAAGAACAATCCCAGTAAGTGTTCAAGCCCCCCTGTTTCCAATTCCTATGTCAGAGTGGGACCCACATTATACCAGGAAAGAGATGGATTTCTTCACTCGAAGGGTCTACTCTCACTACTGCTGGGTGGTTGCGGTTACTGGAAGATCCACCCTGATATGTTATCCCTGAGAGTGTAGTGCCTGCTTTTGTCCGACGATTTCATGAGACCACCCACTTAGGCAAGACCTCCATGCACACCATTCTACAGTCTTATTTCTATGTCTCACATCTGTCTGCCTTAGCGGCAGCTGCAGCATGTTGCTGTCTCCAATATGCCAGGAATAACCCCCGCCAAGGGCCTCTACCACCAGTTTCCATACAGGCGGTTGGTGCTGCCCCTATGAAGAATATTGTAGTTGATTTCACTGAGTTACCCCGAGTAAGGGGTTATCGATATTTGCTGGTGATAGTATGTACATTTTCAGGATGGGTTGAGGCCTACCCTTGTAGAACAGAGACAGCCCGAGAGGTTACCAGGGCCCTGCTGAAAGAGATCATTCCCAGGTTTGGCCTACCTCTTACTATAGGGTCAGATAATGGCCCTGCGTTTGTTGCTAAGTGCCTTCAAGACCTTTCTAAGGCCCTCCAGATTACCTGGAAACTTCACACTGCTTACTGCCCACAGAGTTCGGGAAAGGTGGAAAGGATGAACCGAACTCTGAAGCTCCAGTAATCTAAACCCTGTCAGGAAGCTCATCTTAAGTGGGATCAGGCTTTGCCGATAGCCCTTCTCTGGGTCCGGTCCTCCCCAACTCGGACCTTGGGAATATCCCCTTATGAAGAACTGTATGGTCGACCACCACCCATTGTTCAGGGCCTTAAGGGAGACCTAGAGCAGATAGGTAATGAACTTACGAGACAACACCTACTGGCATTGGGATCTGTTTTTCAGTCTTTGAACAGGTGGATACAAGAGTGACTGCCTATCTCTTTGTCAGAGCCGCTCCATCCCCACCAGCCGGGAGATCGTGTGTGAATTAAGGAATGGAAACGTGAACCACTGTGCCCTACCTGGAGAGGTCCTTACACAGTTCTCCTAGCCACACTGACTGCAGTCAAGGTCGCAGAGGTTACCCCGTGGATTCATCATACTCGTCTTAAGAAAGATGCTCCGTACTGACCTTGAGCTGACTAAATTTCTCGAGGACTCTCAAGGTAATATTCCATCTCATGCTACTTTGGTAGTAACCTTTGTTTCAGACAAGGATAAGGTTCTTGTATTTCGTAGTTACTTTAAAAATATGTCCTCTCTGTTTTGTGGTGCTAAAGTTCAGATGTTTCCTGATGTTTGTAGGGCTACGCAAGTTAGGCGACAGGCCTTTCTGGCTTTGAAACCTAGAGTGATAGCCCTTTCAGCTTCTTTTTTTCTTAGATACCCTTGTAAATGTTTAATTACATTTCAGGGTTCTAAATTTATTTTTTTGGATCCTTCTCAGTTAGAGTTATTGTTGAATAGTAAAGAGGGACATGGTAATATATAGGAGGTGGTAGAAGAAATATACTAAATGCTGTTATGTGATTAGAGTTTGTTACTTATGATTTCTTAAATTTGTTTTCTTTTTATATCTCCTCATTATTGTGGGCTAAGTAGTAGTGTTCTTTGTTAATGACTTGGTATGCTATACTTTTATGGAATGTGGATACATTTATTTTGTTTTTTTATGTATGCAATGGCACTTTTTTGCTTAATTCTTACTTTGTGTAAGTTGATGAAATGCAAATAAAAAAAAAAAAAAGAAAGATGCTTCTAACTTGGATGATAAGTGGACAGCGCACAAACATTCTCTGGATCCCTTACGCCTCACGCTGCGGAGAACCAGGGAATCGGCAGACGACGGAGCCCTGCGCTAGCCGCATACCGGAAGCCGGCTAGTCTACGCACGGCAGAAGCTTGAGGAGTCATCTTCAGATACTGTTAGTGGGACATAAGCTTCATGGTCAGCATGCACCTGCTCATGCTGACTTTTGTTCTGGCATTCATGTGGGGCCTTCCCTTGTTGGCCTCAGGAACTATAAATGTAGTAACACTACTTGCCGGGACTGCTTTGAATACTTCGGACTTTTGTGTACGCAGCTCATTGCAGCCTGGAGTTTTTTTTTATCAACATGCCATGTTCTACCTCCCATTTGAAATCCCACACCCACCTCTTCAAAAAATAACAGAATGTTTCAATGAACTAACTGAATGGCTCAAAGAACAAAATCTACTTATCAACTTTACTAAAACTGATATATTATTCATCACTAAAAATCAAACATACATACCCCCAAACACGATCACACTAGATACTCATGAAATAAATACAAAAAAAGAAATAAAATATTTAGGTGTAATACTTGACAATAATCTAAATATGGATTCACATATAAAATATCTAACTAAAAAAATACATTACAAACTCAAAACACTAAAACAATTAAGACCATTGATTCATCTACAAGACTTTATTAATATAATTCATGCTATCATCACCCCACATTTTGATTATGCAAACACAATACTTAATGGCATTTCAAAACAAAATATTAAAAAGATACAAATAATTCAGAACATAGCTGCCAGGATGATTATGAATATAAGCCCACTTGAACATGTTACACCAATTTTGGCTGAACTTCATTGGCTACCTATTTACTCCCGAATCAAATATAAAATTCTTGTCACTACATTTAAACTTATAAATAATCTCGCACCATCGGCACTCAATACACTGATTAATATAGACATCGATAAACGATCCCAAAGAAGCAGAAACTTAAATACCTTAACAATACCAAAAGATTTCACAAAAGCCAGAAAACAAACAAATAAGAGAGCTTTCTCACACTCTGCTCCAATTCTTTGGAACAATCTACCTGACAACATTCGCCTGCTATCTGATATAAAGGAATTTAGAAAAAAATTAAAAACTCACTTATTCATATTACACTACAATACACCCTCAGAACAGAATACTCAAATAGATACAGGCTAACATTTATACATTATTATTACATACTCTATTTTCAAAATAAATATCACTAATACACTATTAACCATACCACACTCTCATTCACATGATGATTATAGATTTAAACTAACAATGTATATATGTTCTAATATGTTATACCTTTAATGTTACAACATTCCTTGTAAATTATAATTATCTGTTCTATGTAAACTGACTTGGTATATTACATACCAATTAACCTACTGTTCCATGTAAACCGCACTTGATACTAGGGAAAGAGCGGTATATAAATAACTGTTAAATAAATAAATAAATAAATAAATTTTGCTGTACCCACTACTTTGTGTGAAATGCAAACGTTTACTGTAATGCATAATCTGAACTGCAAACAGCTAAAGTTAACCTTTTCTACTTCATTGGTGTTACTGTCCTACCTCAGCCTATTTTAACAAGGCCCCTTTCTCCTTGTAGGTTGTCTCCACGCTTAAAGCTACAGATTGCTTTATTTTTGTAAATGCCACTAAAGGGGTTTTTAATGTGTCTAACACTGTATTATCATGCAAGTCTATTAAGAAGGTATCTTATGCTTACTCAGAAATGTATCTTCCCTTAGGATGGTTTTTGCTATGTGGTAAAGCTGCTTACACTTATGTTCCCATAAACGCTACTGGAGGTCCTTGCACTTTTGGCAGACTTACTACTGCTGCTTTCTCTCATACCCCCAGTAAGGTTAGTTCCCACTCGCGCTATCCTCGATCAAAACCTATGCCCCCTACCTGTAACTCCAGTGTGGAACCTTAAAGTGATCAGACAGTGCTGGGACTGGCAATATCCATTGTAGGAGCACCTGGGTTAGCTTTACACAATGCTATGGAAGTAAGCCGTATTGCTTGTTCCTTGGCCAAATCCATTAATCTTACCTCAACCATCCTAGCCACTATGAATCATGAGATGTCCAGTCTGCAGACGGCGATTCTGCAGAATAGGATGACCATTGATTTTCTGCTCCTACAGTTAAATCATGGCTGTGAGGAATTTGAGGGTATGTGTTGTTTTAATCTCACTGATGAGAGTGTTTCCATTCAACGCTCTATTCAAGACCTACGTGATCTAGCTAATCATATCACCGCCCCTTCTATAGGTGCTGGGTGGTTAGCGGAATGGTTTGATTGGTTAGGTGGACTTAAAACCCCAGCGGTAGGGGTTCTCCTTAATCTCCTGTTATGTATTATCCTGCCATGCTGTATCCCTATCCCTATCCTTATCCGATTTATTACCTCCACCATTAAGACCATGGTGGAGCGGAAAACTGCTGCCCATGTGATGGCAGTATGCAAATACAAATCCCTTCCACAGTCAGATCAACTGCTATGAGGGAAAATGGGCCTCCTTCACTACAAGGCAAATTTTTCCCTTAAAAAGTGGGGAATGAGGTACAAATCCAGGCAGGGCTGAGAGCTGGAAAGGTTAAGTGAAAAGGACACACCCCTCTTGGTGAAGTCATACCCTGGTACATGCTTGTCCCGCCCCTATTCCTTTGTCCTGCTGCTCTCTCTGCTTGCTAGAGATAAGAGTACAGTAGACTTTCTCCAATCGGGACTATACTGTAATAAAGTGACCAGTCATGAAGAAATGCTGTAATAATCTGATATGAGGTCTATATAATCTCTCTGAGCCCTCTGGTGGGGGCCCATAATTTGGAAAAACTATTTTCTCTGGGTCTGTGCACATTAAACCGTTGTTTCCTTCTAAGACTCCTTGGGTGTTTCTTTCTTCACTCATTTATCTGCTACAAAAGCACCATGGTTTGATTCCCATTAGCATTCCTTGTGACCTTGGGCAAGTCAATTAACCCTTCATTGCCTTGGAAGAAAGGCCTGGCAATCAACTTTTGGTCAGACTGCCAAGAAAACCCAAGGGCTGCTGGGTCACCAGGAGTCAGCACTAACTCAAAGACACACATTGCATTGCTATTGTTACTGAGCCTGTGCTAAGGGTTACTGTATGGTTAAAACAGTCACTGTGGTAAATAAATAAATAAATAAATATACTCGCTAAGCGCTCAACATGGGTTTAGATAGGTGGAGTGTGGCCATGGCAGCCAGTGCCAATTAGTCTCTGGGACAGCACTTCACAATGGTGCTGAGTGAAAATATCACATGATTGCTGCTAGGGTTCAGATGTACCATTTTGAACCAGGGCAGCAACAGGTTAAGTGTGAAGGAGGATTGCTCCTGCCCCATCCACTACACACCAGAATAGTCAGGAGGTAGTGAAGGTTAAGGCTTCAACTGGGGAAACTAGTTTGGAGGCAGGGAGTGACATGTTTGGGGGGATTGGATTTGGTAACCTTGGCATGGTAAGGGGAAATCAGAAGGGGGGTGGGAGTTGTAATGAGGAGGAAAATTGGATCAGACAGGTGGGAGGGTTTAAAGATGCATCCTCTTTGTGATCTGAAGGGTGGGTGAGAACAGCTGTCAGTGGCTCTTGCTGCCATTTTGTTTTGGAGGGGGAAGGCATTGAGGTGCATCAAGCACAGCATAATATGCATTTACAGATAATGTGGGCGCATGTGCACTATCCACATATCTTTCTCCTTTCAATCCTTTCAGATTTTGACTTGCTCAATTCAACTGGCTCAAAGATTTTGACCTGGATAGTTTCGTTTGTATTTACTCAGCAAGCTCCCTTTGAATAGTGAGGTTGCCATGATTATGTAATTCGTTTCTCAGAAAAGTCATAACTTGAATCCACAATTTTGGCAGTTTTTTTCCATGAGCAGGGAGTGGCTATGAGGAGGAAAATGAGGATATTTTCCTTTCCTCTGATTGATAGGAGGACTCAGTAGTGCATTGGATTTGAGAGGTATTGGTTTTCCATCCCTGAAACAGAGAAGCCTAGCTAAACTCAAGCAGGGCAGCAACAGGCATTGCCTTTTTTTTTTTTTTTTTCTGTGAGAGAAAAGCATTCAAGGAATTCCAGGAAAAGCTCTATGGAGAGAGCCTAAGAGCTGAGATATCTCTGCAATAACACTATTATCTTGTGACGTGTCATACTGATTTGATTTTGATTGGGTCCTTGAACTGAGGTTTGGTGAACATGGTGCTGTATAACTTTACAGACTTCCCTATGATTTTTGAGCTTTTCTTTTTTGTTTTGTTTTTTGCTGAATTTTGCTAGCTGTTCCAAAGTACATTGAGCAGTTAACTTGGGAACTGATATATGCTAACCGTTAGCACATGGTCATGCTAATTGTTAGCATGCACTAAGTGACAAGCAATTGAGTTAAGTTCCACGTTAATCACATTGCCTGTAATGTGGGCAAAGAATGTGTGTGGACTGTCCCCATATAACTGCTAATGAAGCAGATAACTGAAGTCATTTAACCCCACCTCACTGTATTAGCCTTTGTATTAGTAACATTACTGCATTACATGTAATTATGTTACATGAGTAGATGTTGGAATGTCTCCAGCAAAGGCTTTGCAGTTACTGTGTTGTCATTTGGGCAATTAGTGCATGGTAGCTGCAAACCTTTACTGCACTTTAGTAAAAGAGCCCCCAAGTATATGTTATATTTATTAAAACAATATCCCACCCTTCACATTAGCAGTAGGGTGGCTAACAATAAAATCAAATTGAAAGAAAATGGAAAAGAACTCCAATGAATGACAGAAAAGAAATCTGCATTCATACTTACAGAAAAACAGGGTTAGAGACAGAAGGCAGAAGGAGGAGTAATGCAGGAGGGAATTAGTGGGATCAGGTAGGGAACAGATGTGGGCTGATATGTTTGTGCAAGTTTGTGTATGTGTTTGTGTGTCATTTCAAGTATACTTGTGTGTGTGAATGTTTGGATGTATATGGTTCTGCATGTATGGACACATTAGCTGGTGTTTGTGTGTCTATACATGTGGTGTTTCTATGTCTTGATAGGGAGAGGAAATGAGAGGGAGAGAGCTGCTCGACAGGTGCAACTCCGCAATTGCCATGCCGCCGCGAATCAGTGCCTACACAGTGCAGCTCTTGGAACCATTCTTCCCATAGAAATGCATTGAGCCATATCCTGGAGGGTGGGACTTTCACTCCGGTTCTTTTCCAACTCCTACCATTCACAGAAATTAAACTTGTACAGCATATGAAATGTTTTTATGGAGAGATAGTGTAATTGTTCCCCTTGGGCCTTAGAGCCTTAGCTGTCCCCATCCTGGAATCCATGTTTCAGACACTGCAGTTCGTTTTTTATCCTCTGCAGTTTGTGAAGGTGTCCCCCGTGGGTTTACACCGAGTGCCCTGTAAAAGTGAGGCTACACTATTATCAGAGTATATTAGAATTGTATGCTAGAAAACGTCACACAAAAAGATTATATCATCTGAGTATTGATGAAACATTATGATTTTTCATTAGGAGTGTACAAGCTAAAAAACGTTTGGTTTGCACTTGTTTCAAATGAAGTTTTCCCAATTTTGGGGCTTTTTTTATGTTTGTTTCACCTATTTGTTTCTGTATGCACATGTGAGGTGTGCAAATGATTGTGCATGCATTAATTTGAAGGTATACATGTGCAAGTGATTTGCGTACACTTTGATTTTTTTTAGATACCAAAATGAACTAAATCAACCATGATGAATTCACATCCCTATTTTTTTTTGGGGGGGGGGGGGGGACTATTGGATAACAAGTGTTGCATTTGAAACAGATGCATGACCAAAGATACTAATGCTTTTTTTGAATTAGAATTAGCTGGTGAAGAGACTCAAAAGATATCTTTTCACTAAAGGTTAATGCATGTTAAGTGCTGCAAAGGACCATAGAAATGAATGGATAGTGGAAGTACTTAACGTGTGTTAACCTTTAGTAAACATGTCCCTAGGTAATTAGTACACATTTTGCCAAATGTTGCAGTATTTATTTATTTATTTTTTTAACAGTTATGCCCAGGATACTAACACTAGCTTGTTAAAGTACCAATTGTACCCCACCCCGGTTCCATGTAAGAAATGTAAATTTCATGTTACCCACCCAGATTGTCATCAGGGGCAAAGGGAAGAAGGATTGTCGGTCCTCTGCAGCTCCGGGAGAAGGGGAAACCCTCTGCACTGAAATCGAACAGCAGGAGAAGGGAAAGTAAGCCAGCTACACGTGGCACCTTGCCCCTCCTCCAACTGACATCACTGCCGGCTTCCTGAGACTTTAAGATCATGCTTCAGGCACACCCGCGCCTGGTGGGCCCACGCCTGAGGGCATCACCAGAGGGCCCTAAGTCATGACTCTTGAGCGTGGGCATTGAGCAAAATCTTTGTACGATTCTTGAGCAGTCTTTAACATAACACAGGACAACTGAAGGTACTAAATCTTTTTAGCATATCATACCAATATGGCTTAGATCAACTATTCCAGAGTCTTATTAACCATAATATTACTTGCCTTAATTGTGCCCATGTACACTCAAGACTACACAATTGACACAACATTCCAATCATACACTCTACAAGAGCCCCAACCTCTATTGCAAAACACTAACCATAAAGCATAATATAACTGAGGACAAAGAAACCGACTCATATACATCACATCTTTGAACCCTCACCAACAAAACAAACAGCCCTCTAGACCTACACTTAATGACCTCCAGTGTTTCCTCATAAATGCTAGGTCCATTAGAAATAAAACACCAATTCGCAGAAATTCTTGCTGACAGAAAACCAGACATCTTCATAACCAAAACATGGCTTACAGAGCAGGATAACATACTCCTAAATCAATTGAAGGTCGATGGCTATGAAATCTTTTACTGCCCGAGGACTGCAAAGAGATGTGATGGTGTCCTCACAAAAAAATCACACAAAAAGCCAATCTCTTAATGTCCAACAATATTGAGGACATGGATGTTCTTATGATAGAAACACCTACCCTCACATTATGTCTAATATACAGACCACCATCTACAGATACAAATGGAAACAGTTTGCTCCTTCAATACAAAAAAGCAACTAGTAATTCTAGGTGATTTAAACCTCCCCTCACTCAAATCTAACCACGCCAAAGCATTCATGGAAAACATGACTGAACTAGACCTCAAGCAAATCATAGAGTTCCCGACACAAAGGGGAACACGCTCCACCTAATTTTCATTCAAAAATCACCACAAAACAGTGACAAGGTCACCCTACCCTGTGCTACTCCTGTTCCATGGTCTGACTATTTCCTAATAAGCTTCGATCTCCCACACTACAGCAAACTTCCAACCCAACAGCCTAGGCATAGACCTTCTACAATTTGACAAAGACACCTTCCTAAACCAAATTATGCCTCACATTTCCCTTCCAATAACTGACATCAGCACCAGTATAATGAAATGGAATGAAACTGTTAAAAAAAAGTAGATGTTTTTCCCAGCCCTAAATAAAACAAACCAAGATGCAGGCAGAGACTCTGAACCTTGGTACACTCAAGAAATAAGGCAACTAAAAAGAGAATTAAGAAAACTTGAAAAAAATAGCATAGATTTAATTCCAATGCTGACAGGAAACTGTATAATGAGAATCTAAATTCATACAGGAATACAATAAATACATCAAAGAAAGCCTTTCATACTAAAATACTTACAAACTCTCTTAACCATCCCAGAGAGCTATTCAAAATTGTTAAAAACCAAACAAATACACATAATAAAGCAAACACCCCTATTAGCCCACAAACTTTAGCCAACTATTACATCTGAAAACTCTCACTGTTATCAGACCTTCCTTTACCATTCAACTACTCTCAATCAAACCCCAAACATATTTGGCAAAACTTCCATGCAGTGACACTTAAGGATCTTGATAGTATTGATATTGGATATGACCCTACTTCCTCAAGCCTTGACCTGTGCCCAGTCAGCTAAATCAAAATCACCCGATCAGATCTAGCAGCACACATACTAAATATAGTCAACCTCTCCCTTACAAATGGAACTATGCCCACTCATCTAAAAAGGGCCTCAATTAGGCCGATTCTGAAAAACAAGAACTTAGATAACCTTGATCCATCATCATACAGGCCTATATCTAACCTACCTTTTATGGCAAAAATCATTGAAAAAATTATGCACTCGCAACTACAAAACCACATTGAGCTACACACATCCCTAGACACCCAACAATACAGCTTCAGGCCATATCACAGTGTAGAAACACTTCTAACAGGACTATTCGATAACCTACTAAAATATATTGACAGTCCAAAACAAGCAGTTCTGCTAATATCCTTAGATATTACAGCTGCCTTTGACTCCATCAATCTCTCTATCCTCATAGAAAGACCTAAACAAGTAGGAATATATGGCACTACTCTCGCATGGTTTCAATCATACCTTACTTACCGATCTCAACAGGTTAAAATAGGATATCATACATCTAAATCCTACACCCAAAAACAAGGAATTCCACAGGGCTCCGCCCTTTCAACACTCCTTTCAATATATATCTACAGCCAATCTGCCACATTATACAGGAGTGCAACATAAAATATGCAATATATGCGGACAATGTAATGATTTACCTCCCAATGAATACAGAATCCCTTGACTTCTCTGACATCAAATCATGCTTCACCAAAATGTCCCAATGGCTATATAATCACAATCTCAATATCAACCTAAAAAAAACCAGAAGTATTATTCATAACGAAGAACCAAAACTTTACTCCCCTGACAGAAAAAAATTGAAAATACAAATATCTATATAAAGAATGAAATCAGATACCTTGGCGTCGTAGGTAGAACGTTGAGTCTAACACCACAAATCAGGAACACATCATAAATAATAAATTAAGATACCTTAAAAATCTAAGAAGCCTATTATCACAACAGGACTTTAGATCTGTCCTCCAAGCACTAATACTACCGCACATTGATTTCAGTAACACATCCTTCAAGGTCTCCCAAAACAAATAATACACCAACTAAAGGTAGCGCAACATGTTGCTGCCGGAATGCTCACTAAAGCAAGTGCATCTGATTACATTACTCCAATTCTATTCAAGCTCCACTGGTTACCTATTCAAGGCAGGATCAAATATAAAATAATCACGACTACGGTTAAACTAATAAGAGAGATAGCACCATCACATCTATCTGGGCTAATAAGCAACCCCTCAAGGAACAGAACAAGGAGGCAACGGAGCCAGAACACTCTACTCGTTCCCAACTCTTTTAGAAAACTCACTAAAGCAACAACTAAGAGAGCATTCAGCTTCGCAGCCCCTTCATTATGGAATGCCCTACCAGTCAGGCTGAGAGCTACCATTGACCCAGCAACCTTCAGAAAAGACCTGAAAACCCATCTTTTCACAGAACACTTTGGTACTTCAGAGCCAAAGATTTATTTCCCAGCTAGACCCAGGCACACATCCAGACACCCCCCCCCCCCCCACCGTCACAGTATAATAGATCCCTAAACAGTCACTCATAAGTCACTAAGACAACCCGCAAAGAAATATAAGTTAGACCACAGCAGGAAGTATATGTTACTATGACAAAATCCAATATAGCCACCAATAAATATCACAATGCTTCTGAATACATAAATGTATTTGATACCCGTAGCATATGTAAATAATCGACGACATCTACAATGCAATGTGTCACATTGAAGAATGGTAAAATGTAACCTCCCACTTGTGATTATGTTCTGCAAGCCATGTCAATATTATTACTTAGCTGTAAATATGAAATGTCATCACCCAGATGTAAATATGTTAAGTATTTCACCTTGTTGTCACCTCATGTAAATATGTCAAGACATCCTACCTTTCTTTTTTTATTGATAAGTTGCCTGCTCAAATAAGTTATAATGTAATGTTCTCGTTTTGTTCGATGTAAACCGCTTTGATTTTGCTGAAAGGCAGTATATAAAACTGCTCGATAGATACTGTAAATAAATTGTAAACTGCTTTGATTAAAAGTTAAAGCAGTATATAAACGGAGTTAAAATCATTTATTCATGTATGTATGTATGTATGTTGGTATATCTCATGAAATTGAATGAAAAATCAATTTTCTTTTAGAAGAACATTTGTATTTGGGAAAGCAATAAAACCATTGAAAATATTTTCTGCAAAGCTTTCATGGGTTGCAAAGGGATGTTAACATATTTTAATTCTGCATTCGCTAAGCGATATTAGTCACTCCAAATTGTTTCCAGTCTTTAAGGCACCATTTAAACCAGCTGCATTATTGAAAAGTCTGCAAGTACTTTTTAATGCAAAATTCTAAGTCCTTTCACTTTGAAATGTGTCATATGCAGTGCACAAAGTATCCAGGGATAGTTGCATCTGGCTTTTTTGGAAGTACTTTTTTCCATCAAACACAAGAAACTTAGGGCCCCATTTACTAATCCATGGTAAAATAGCACATTTTTTTGCATTATTGCACTAACCCACAGTGCCTCATTCCTGGCCACATTGATGAAAAGATAGCAGGACCCAAGTTGCCAGGACAGTAGTGACAGGGAATCGCTCCATACCCCATTAACCCTGAGTGATTTTGCCAAGATATGTGGTAGAGTGTGTGGAAAGTCTAGGACTACTGGAGGGACCGTACATTTTTAAAAGCAGATTGGGTGGCTGAGATGTGGAGGGAGAAATAGGGGATGCTATTTATATTTTAAAAGGATTGGAATGGGGGGCAGCGATGGCTGCTGTTCTGTATCTAAAAAGGAGTGAGTGGGTAGGAGGGTGAAAGGGAGTGAATGGGGAGTGTTCTATTTATTTGATAAAAAGTGGATCAGATTGATGGGTTGTAGGTGATTGGAAGTGGAAGTGAGACCAGGGGAGTCAAACGTTATTAAATATCAAGGTTGGTGAGGTGGGGAATGGGTCGAGGGGGGGTCTACATTTTTCTTTTCTTTTTTTTTTAACATGAATCAGGAGTGGAAAGCAATTTTTTATTACTCTGACCTGGCTAACTTGCTTCCCAGAAACACTGGTGAGTGCATTAGTCGACCATGCTCCTAAGGGAACTTTATCAACATTAAACCTGGCAAGTTGTGAGTCATGAAACATTATCAACAACTGAAGTAAAGTAAGCTATGCTATTCATTATAGGCATTATTGAATTATTGGCAAATAACACACATTATTGCTAAATAGTGCACATGGTTGCCATAATGCTGCTTAATAAATAGGGATCCTAGTTCTGAAATGTGATTGCCACACATTTGCCTTCCCAACATAAGCATGCCTCCACTGAATACCTCTAATGTGTGTTGTGGAACAGAGTTTGTACTTTTAGTTGGGTTAGGCTGGCCCCTTCTTCCAGTGTAAAATGATAGTCTGCCAAGTAAATAGTTCTAAAAATTGCTTTCTCCCTGTCAAACTGCCATTTTAGAAATTATTTAACCAACTCAAATCCTCTTCAGGAAGGCATGTATCCAAGATTGACAGATTTCATCTATCCACTGTATCTCACTGGGTCATTTTTTGCTATGTCACCACAAAAGACATTGTTTTTACTTAAGGAACCAAGCAGATCCTACTGAACCATGAGATAACGTGTGATCCTGGTCCGAATATGGGTTCTGCCAGGAGGTCAGGGGGAATGCTGTCACAACAGCTTAAGCATTTGTAAAGTAATTTTATAATGAGCTGTGCAGAGTTACCTGCCGTCAACGCACATAATTTATCTATTTTCCATGAATTACGCACATGGAAGAGGACTAATGCACGTACTTTGGACAATCGCTATTTTATGAGTACTCACTTAAGTTCAATTATGCATACTGTGTGTGAAGTTTGGACAGACCATATGCAGAGTGCGGATTTAAGTGCGTAAGTAATAAAATACTATAAGTTGCCCACATTCATGCAAAATCTAGCCATGAACATTTACACCTGCCCTGGGGCACATGTCAGCATTCTCACCTAGTTCTGTGTGTTTTTTTCCACCACTTATGTACAGACTACAAGCATTTCTTGTAGCCATCTATACATTTCATACAGCTATCTGCTAGTAGTTTCTCCCACTTCAACTGGTGATTTGATCCAGCTAATGAAAGTTTCCAGGATTCCTTTTACCAATGGCAAATTTCAGCTTTTTCCAAAGGTTCTTTATTGGAATAAGATCAGGACTCATTGCTAGCTAGTTTAAAACAGTCCATTTGTGACTTTTTAAGCATTCTTTTGTACTTTTGGATGTAAGTTTTGGGTCATTGTCCTGCTGAAGAACCCATGACCTTAGACCCGACCTAGTTTTCTGACACTAGGTAGCAATTTCACCATTGTGAAAATGGAACAAGGCGTGAATGTGGCCATTTTAAATAGTGGAGCCATCATTCATTAGTTAATTCAAATCATGTGAATACTGACAACTGATCACAGGTGTGTCTGATTTTACTGCAATGGGAATGTGGTTCTTCTGTTCAAGCTGATTTGAATTGCTTATAAGGGTGCCAATAATCATGTCCTGGCAATGTCCCATTTTTTATACTATTTCTTACTATTTCCTTTTTTAATTGGTCTTGTTTTATTTGATCCTTTGTGTGCATATATAGTACAAAGCTATTTCACTGGCCACTTATTTTTAGGAGATATTGGATTTTAAGGGGCTGAATTGCAAGGGTGCCAATAATGTTGACCACAATGGTACACTGTTCAGTTAAGTGCTACTTGGGGCCGGCACAGGAGATTCAAGGTGTTGACACCCTGTTGTTGTTGTTGTTGTTGTTAAGTGCTGTCGAGTCGGAGTCGACTCATGGCGACCCTCTGGATAGCTATCCTAAATTGTGTTCGGTCTTCAGTCAGGTGGCTCGTTGTTGACAGACTGGTACCCGTAGCTGCTGTTATTGTATTGATCCATCTCATTGCTGGCCTTCCTCTTTTGTGCTGACCTTCTATCTTGCCAAGCATGATGTCTTTCTCTAATGATCTCTCTCTTCGCATGATGTGTCCAAAGTATGAAAGTCAAAGTCTTGTCATCTGAGCTTCTAAGAAAACTTAGGTTTGATCTCCTCTAGTACCGACTGGTTTGTTCTTCGGGCAGTCCATGGTATACACAGTATTCACCACGAGCACCATAATTCAAAGGCATCAATTTTCTTCCTATCTTTTTCACTGTCCAGCTTTCACATCCATATGATGTTATTGAAAATTCCATGGCTTGAACAAGTTGAATCTTTTTATGGAGAGAGACATCGCTAATCTTGAGAATCTTATCTAGGTCTTTCATAGCCATTCTGACAAGAGCAATGTGTCGTCTGATTTCTTGACTGCTTGTTGCTTCTTTATTGATAGTTGATCCAAGTAGGTTAAAGTTGTTCACGATTTCAATTTCTTCTCCTTCAACGATGAACCTGTTGATTATGCCAGTTTTCATGATCTTTGTCTTCTTTACATTAAGATGCAGGCCCATTTTGAGACTATGTTCTTTGATTGTGAGAAGCAAATGTTTCAGATCATCTTCACTTTCAGCCAGTAATGTGGTATCATCAGCATAGCGAAGGTTGTTGATGAGTCTTCCACCAATCTTCACAACTCTGTTGTCTTCATACAATCCTGCTTCTCTGATGATTTGTTCTGCATATAAATTAAACAGGTAGGGGGAACGTATGTAGCCTTGTCTTACACCTTTGCTTATTTGAAACCATTCTGTTTCTCCTTGTTCCATTTGAACTGTTGCTTCTTGATCAATGTACAGATTGTGCAAGAGTTTGATTAGGTGTTCTGGTATACCCATGCTTCTTAATGTGGCCCAGAGTTTCTCATGGTTTACACAGTCAAAAGCCTTGCTATAGTTGATAAAGCACAAATAGATATCCTTTTGGTATTCTTTAGTCTTTTCAAGGATCCATCTCACATCCGCAATGATGTCTCTCGTTCCTCACCCTTTCCTGAACCCTGCTTGCACTTCAGGTAGTTCTTGTTCCAGGTATGGTTGTAGTCTCTTTGAATAATCTTCAGTAGAATCTTGCTGGCCTGTGGGATCAGAGCGATTGTGCGATAATTTCCACAGTCAGTTGGATCACCTTTCTTTAGTAGTGGTATAAACACAGATCTCTTCCAGTCAGTTGGCCATGATGTTGTCTCCCATACTTCTTGGCAGAGCCTTGTAAGTACGGTAACAGCTGCATCAGATTGCTGTAATTCTTCTATGGGAATGCTATCAATGCCTGGTGCTCTGTTCTTTGATAAGGCTTTCAATGCTGCTTCAACTTCTTCTTTCATCACCAATGGTTCCCGATCATAAGGTACAGGTTGAAATGGCTGTTGGTCCACTTGATCTTTATCATATAAAAACTCTGTATACTCCTTCCACCTTTTCTTGATCTTCTCAGCATCATTCAGCATAGAACCTTGAGCATCTTGTAACATTCCAGTTCAAGGCTGGAACCTTTTCTTTAACTCTCGTAGCTTTAGGAAAGACAATCTTGTTCTTCCTCTAATACTTTCTGCTTCTATTTCCTTGCATGTGTCGTCGTAGTACTTTTCCTTGTCCTGTTTTTCTGCACGTTGGAAATCTCTGTTGAGATCTGTGATTGTCTTTCTTTCTCCTCTGGCTTTAGCTTCTCTGCGTTTCTGGGCAATTTTCAGAGTTTCTTCCATCATCCATTTTGGCTGTTTTTTCTTTTTCACCTTTTGTAGAGACTTCTCGCTTTCTTCTAACACAACCTTCTTGATGTCATTCCATAACTCTTCTGGAGCTCTGTCATTTGTATCTAAAGTAGCAAATCGATTTTGCAGGCAGTCTTTAAATTCCAGTGGTATATTCTCAAGGTCATATTTTGCTGCATTCATGAGTGGTTTGCTCGTTTTCAACTTTAGCTTGAGTTTGCATACTAGTAGTTGATGATCTGTACCACAGTCAGCTCCAGGTTTTGTCTTTGTTAATGTTATAGAGCTTTTCCATCGTTGACTTCCACAGATGTAGTCAATTTGATTTTTATACAATCCATTGGGTGAAGTCCATGTATACAGTCGCCGCTTGTTTGCTGGAAGACGGTGTTTGAGATGAATAGATCGTTGGTCTTGTAGAATTCTATCAGTCTTTCTCCAGCTTCATTTCTGTTTGCCAAGTCCATATTTTCCAACTACTTTTCCTTCTTCTTTGTTGCCAACTTTTGCGTTCCAGTCACCCATGACTATCAGAATATCCTGTTTGCATGTTCTGTCAATTTCAGCTTGTACTTGTTCATAGAACTCTTCAATTTCATTCTCTTCTGCAGCTGTTGTTGGGGCATATACTTGAATTATAGTTGTGTTGATAGGCATTCCTCGTAGACGAATAGAGATTAAGCGTTCGCTGACTGCATTGTATTTCATTACAGTTCTTGCAAGTTTCTTCTTTATTATAAATGCAACACCATTTCTTCTTTGTCTTTCATTTCCAGAATAGTAGACCATATGATCATCTGATGCAAAGTGCCCGATGCCAGTCCATTTCAGTTCGCTGACACCCAATAGATCAAGTTGTACATGTTCCATTTCATTCTTGACCACCTCCAACTTCCCTAGGCAAACCTTAAACTTTATGCCCCTTGGCTGTCAAAAATGTATTGTTTAGCTTTGACTCTCTGCTGCCCCCCAGAAACTACCTCCTAGGCAACTGCCTGGTTTTCCCGGTGGTTGAGCCAGCCTTGGTGCTACTTTTAAGCATTTCTAATTGGTCAAAACATTTTTACGTTTTTTTTTATACTGCTTTATCATTTCAGTCAAAGCAGTTTACATTGCAACTTAAACTTGCTAAAGTATATTAAACAGGGACATTGATAACTTGGATTTTTCTGAGGAAATGGAGGGTTAAATGACTTGCCCAAGGCCATAAGGAGTGCTAGTGGGATGTTATTGCATACAGTGTTGACTTTCCTCAAGTGCTTAATTCATCCAATTTGAGCCCAGAAAGAAGGCTACAGTGAATATTTATTGAGAAAGGCAAGAGAATAAAAAGAAAACACTATTCAAAGCTGGAACATAGGCTGCATGGGAGGCTGTTAGACACAAATTGAACTATAATTTTTGGGCAGTTCAATTACAAAGACAAAGTAGTTTAGCTTTGCTCTATATAGCCTGCTCGTCCCTCAGTTCTCCCCAACTAGTTTAATACTTTCCTACTGTTTTACATTTTGAGGAGAAATGAAAAGACACCTTTGTAATCCAAATCCCTAAGCGTCCATTATTCGTGAGAAATAGGGCAAGCTTTAAGAAATTATCTATTTTATAAGCAGACTGGGGCACATATTTTCTGTCTTACTGTGCTAAGTAACAATGGATTAATCAATAACATCCCTAACCAAAGCTTGCCTCAAATATATGCAGCTCTGACATCACAGTTGATAATGCACAATCAAAAGTTTCCATTGCACCACAATATCATCTTGATTGCTTTTTGTTGTGTCTTGGCTATCTGTCTCGACTTAATTGTAAGCTCCAAGGATAAGAGTCCATTATATGCCTCTGTAAAGTGCTACATCCTTCTGGTACACACTATGGGGGTCATTTTACAAGCCCTATTCATAAGACAGATGTCTGAAAATGGGTATTAACACATTCAAATCATAAAGACATCCCCAGAGCTATTTTAGAAAGCCGGGTCTATAGATGTCGCCGACATGACATTCATGTAACACAGGGGAATGGTGAAGGCATGGGATTCTCAAAGGCACATTTTACAAATGACATCCAAGAGCAATCTGGGATTTCCAAGCCAGAATGTTGGGGAAAAAAGCAGGCACATCCAAGCTCAGGCACAACTTCACAAATGTGGACATGCCCGATTATGAATATCTGCGGGGCCATCTACATAGATATTTATTTTATTTAGCTGTGTTTATATACCGCTTTTCACCTGGTCAAAGCGGTTTACAATAAAGAAGGGGGATACATTGAACAGAATTGTTTGCAATTACATAGGGGAACGGGGTATACCATCACTGGGGGGGTAAACATATTTACATTCTTGTGAGATTTCGCCAACCACGGTTACATTTCTGGTTCTCTCTACAGACATATTCTTCAGTCGTATTTATTTACAGTTCTGGCTTTCTCTTTTGTATTAGCCCTCCTTGGAGAACCTCATTGGGTGCTGTTCTGTGTTGACCCTAGGTGCTCGTGGAGGAGAAGGGTTTTTATCTGTTTTCTAAATGCAGATAGGTCATTATTGCAGTGGATTTGGGTTGGAAGGGAGTTCCAAAGTGAGGGTGCATAGAGGTCGAATGCACGGTTACATGTCTGATGCTTAAATTTTGTTCTGTCATGTGGCACAATGAGTGTATTGTTCATGGATTGACGTGTTGATTTTCCAGAGTTTGTCCAAGTTAGTATTGTCTATAGATAGGATGAAGGCTGTTGGTGAAGAGCTTTGTGTATTAGAACCAGTGTTTTATATGTTATTTGTGCTTCTATGGGGAGGATGTGTAGTTCTCTTAGGACAGGAGTGATGTGGTCATGTTTCTTTACCTTTTCAATGATTCTCGCCGTTGTGTTGAGGACAGTTCGAAGTGGGTTGATGGTGGTGGTGGTGAGTCCATGGTAGATTGCATTACAATAGTCCAAATGTGATAGGATCATTGCTTGCATAACTGTGCGGAGGTCTTGAGGGTCTATGAGTGCTCTGAGCCTTTGTACCATGTTCGCTTTGAAGAATACTGATCTTACAGCCTTAGCAATCTGCTGTTTAAATGAGTGTGTTTGGTCAAGGATGACTGCTAGATATTTTACATGTGTTTGGACTTTTATTTTGGTTGCGCCTAGAGTGATGAATGGTGGAGGGGGGGGGGGTGAAGGTTTGGTCTTTGGTTACAAATAACGCTTCCATTTTTTTGAGGTTTATAGCGAGATTGTTTTCTTGTAGCCATTTGGAGACATCATTGAAGCAGTCCATTAGCTTCAGATTTGTTGGATTGGTAGTTGTAATGGGTCCATAGAGTATGATGTCATCCACATACAGGTGGAAGTTGAAACCATGAGACCAAATTATTGCACAGATGGGTTAAAGGTAGATGTTGAAGAGTGTGGCTGATAGGGATGATCCCTGTGGTATTCCTTGAGTTTGTTGAAAGGGTGTGAAGGTAGCTGAGAGGGTTTGAATGAGTTTTTGTCAGTTAGGTAGGACTGGAACCATTGAAGTACTTTGTCCTATATGCCAATCTCTTGTAGTCTGTACAGGAGGATGTTGTGTGCGACGGTGTCAAATGCCGCAGAAATGTCCAGGAAAATCAGTGCATAACCATACTGTTTGGCCTGTATCCCTTTGGTTAGAGTGTTAAGGAGAGTAATCATGAGGGTTTTAACTCCATGGGAGGGGCAGAAGCCATGCTGCTGGGGATCCAGGACGTTGTTCAGTTCCAGGTGATCTTGCAGTTGCTGTTGTACTATTTTTTCAATTATCTTTGCAGTGAAAGGTAGGCTCGCTATTGGTCTGTATGAGGTGGGTTCCAATGGGTCGAGATCAGGTTTCTTGAGGGATGGTCATATGATGGATATTTTTAGGTTGTTGGGCATCTTGCCTTGTTTGAATGAGGTATTTATTATGGTTGCTAGAGCAGTGCTATGTTCATGTTTTGATTTTTTTATCCACTCTACCAGACAGGGGTTGAGTGGGGAGGTTGTGGTGTTTAGTCCTGATATTGTTGTTGAATATTGGTCTTGAATATCATTCCAAGATATCTAAGAATAGCTTAATGGTTAGAGTCCTGGGGTAAGACCAGGGAAGCCAGGGTTCAAATCCAACTGCTGCTCCTTGTGATGCAAGTCACTTAACTCTCCATAGCCTCAGGTACAAACTTAGATTGTAAGCCCTCTTCTCAACATCTCACAAGCACTTTCCTTGTGCCTATTTGTGCCTGGAGCAAATCTAAACTTGGATAGAGTTAGACATCTCAGAGATTTCAGAAATTGATTAGGGGCATCTAAGTGGTGTGCTATAAGGATCTGTCCTTGGTATGATTCTTTTTAACATCTTTTGCAGAAGGCTGTCGGGTAAGAAAATCTGCAATAGAGTAGATACCCAGGAAGGTGCAGAGAACATGAGAAGTGAACTAGCTAAGTTGAAGAATGGTCTAGAATTTGGCAGCTTTGATATAATGCTAAAAAATGCAGGGCCATGCATTTGGGCTGCAAAAATCCAAGGCAGCGGTAGAAGAAAGAGCGGGACCAGGGTCTGATTGTTTCTGCTGATCTTAAAATGGCTAAATAGGTAGAAAGGTCAACAGTGAAAGACAGAAGGATGCTTGGGTGCATAGGGTGAGGAATGGCCACAGAAAAAAGGAGGTGATAATACCTCTGTATAAGTCTCTGGTGAGACCTCATTTGGAATATAGTGTACAATTCTGGAGACCTCACCTTCAAAAGGATATAAATTGGATGGAGTCGGTGCAGAGGGTGGATGCTAAAATGGCCAGTGTTCTTTGTTGTAAAGTATATGAGGACAAAGATCTTAATATTAATGTTAGAAGAAAGGAAGCATAGAGGAGATATGATAGAGATGATCAAATGCCTCCATGGCATAAATGCACGAGAGGAGAGCTTCTTTTGATTGAAAGTAAGCTCTACAATGAGGGGGTACAGGATGAGGGTGAAAGGCAATAGACTCAAGAGTAATATGCAGAAATATTTCTTTATGGAAAGAGTGGTAGAGGTGTGGAGTAGTCTCCCAGTGGAGGTGATGAAGACGAGGACAGTATCTGAATTCAAGAAAGCATGTGATATAGACATAAGATTTCTAAAAGAAAGACTATAGTACTTGATATGGAAGTGTAGAGTAGATGGCCATATAGTCTTTTTCTGCTGACATGTTTCTATGTTTCTAAGTTCATTGTACAACCCAAAACATGTCTCTGCCATGACCCCTGCCTACTTGGCCATCCCCATACCAGAGACATCTTTACAAGCTACAAGGAATCACAAAGAAAGAACCACAGTCACCAGTACACCAGAGGAAAATCAACAACAGCAAAACAGACAAGAAACGAAGACCTAAGAAAAGCAGGCATAACCTTAACGGAACATCACAAAAACCAACATGCACGCAACATACTTCCTCCCACTCTACCTACTCGTCACACAACTCCTCCCACCAACCACACACCTCCACTACCCACAAGCAAACACACCATGGCACCCACCAACCACATGGCCATACTTAGTACCACAGCACACACATAAAGAGACACACAGAACATCACAGATAAAACGACCAACCAAACACAAATCAAATTCCCACACCTGCACAAAGGAAGCACATGTAACAGCAACCTCCTCAATGAAGACAACAACAATTGAGCTCATAAACGCCAGATCCATCTGCAACAAGATACACACTCTTGTAGACCACATAGAAGACCGACAGCCCGACATAATATGCATCACCGAGAGATGGCTCAATCCCACCGACAATGTGCTACTCAACCAATTAGTACCAGACAACTACTCAGCGTACAACTGCCCAAGCACCCACAAATGTGGAGGAGGAGTCCTGATAATAGCAAAGACAAAACTAAAGTTCAAAGCACAGAACTTCACCGATACACAGCAATGTAACACAATAAACATCAAGAACAAACACATTGCAATCTGCCTAACCTACAGAGCACCCAGAGCTCCACCCGACGAACTAGCCTTCATACTAGAAGATGCCTGTGCTATAACAACAAATAACAAACCAGCGCTACTGATTGGAGATTTCAACCTCAAGTCCACCAATGCCAAAGACGCAGCGGCCTTCCTTCAAGCGATGACCTCACTTCAATTCACACAGATAATCAACGCACCAACGCACAAACATGGATCATCCCCAGACCTCATCTTCGCATCCAATTACCTAACATCAAGAGACCTAATTTCAATGCCCACCATTACCCCAGTGCCATGGTCTGACCACTACATAATCGAGACAAAGTTGCGATTACAAGAAGACCAGACAAACGAAAGAGCAAACATCTCACCCACACAAAGACGATTCAAGAATTTCGACAAGGACAAATTCATACAGGACACAATACAACACCTGACCATTGCTACAGACGACCTGGAGGAACAAGTTTCCAGCTGGAACAGCATTTTAGCTAACGCCGCCAAATCATAGGGTGGCGGGCCCGAGAAACACCATCAAAACAGGAGACAAAACAAACCATGGTACTCAGCAAAAATACGACAGGAAAAGAGGGAACTCAGGAAGATCGAACGGAGATGGAGAAAAAACAAAACAACAGACAACCAGCATCTTTACCTAACAAGTCAAAAACAATACAATGAACACATCAACCAATCAAAGAGGGAATTCCACACAAACATGATAAATACTTCCATCAACAAACCCAGAGAGCTTTTCGAAATTGTAAAAATCCTCACAAAAGAGCAAACAGAAGAGGAAGTACAAGTAGATCCACAGGAATTTGCCGACCACATCAAGGACAAATTTCACTCCACAGAGCGAACAACACCCAGCGTAACCACCAGGACAGACGTACACACCAAAACCTGGGGCACATTCCACTCACCCTCAACAGAGCAGCTATCCCACATCATCTCCACAATCAACACAAGCACTGCTCCTACAGACCCGTGCCCAGTGTCATGGGTCAAAGCTACCAAATCAAGCTTCATCCACACCATACACAACATGGTACACAACTCACTCACTCAAGGACTTATGCCAAAGCAACTAAAGCTCGCCTCAGTAAGACCAATCACAAAAAAACAACTCTCGACAAAAAAGATCCAGCAGCATACCGACCAATTTCCAGCATACCCTTCCTGACAAAAATCATCGAAAAAACAGTTCAACTACAACTACAGGAGCACATCGACAAACATAAAACACTTGATGACAACCAACATGGCTTTCGTCCCAACCATGGAGTCGAAACACTACTGATCTACCTCTTCGACAGCATCCTAAGAATAATTAACAACACCAGGAATGGAGTCATAATGATCTTCATCGATATCTCCTCAGCCTTCGACACAGTGGACCACAACACGCTCTTGGAAAGACTAAAGAACACTGGGATACATGGCATCACATTGAAATGGTTCCAGTCATACCTAACCGAAAGACAGTTACAGGTCAAGGTGGGCCACAACACCTCCCGACCCATAAATGTCCGCCAAGGAGTACCTCAAGGATCTGCACTCTCAGCTCTACTATTTAACATCTACATCCAACCAATATGCAACATCATGAAAGAGAACAACATTCAATACACAATATATGCAGACGACATCATGATATACACCCCGATATCAGTCGACAACCCGGACTTCTCCAAGATCACAGACTGCCTCACCCAAATGACAAGCTGGTGTCAAAACAACAACCTCGCAATCAACTACAGCAAGACCGAGGCTTTAATCATCACTCGGAACCAAAGCTTCAAACACCCTCCAAATATAAAGATACAAAGCACTACTATACTGATAAGATCTGAGGTTAGATACCTTGGAGTTACTCTGGACAATAAACTCAATCTCAAGACACACATAGACAAAACAATCCAAAAAGCCTATTACAAGATGCGAATCATCAGGAGACTGAAACCACTCCTCGCCCCAGAACACTTCCGAACCGTCTGTCAAGCACTGATAACCCCACTTCTGGACTTCTGCAATCCGATATACCTTGGACTACCGAAACAAGCCCTCAAACCACTCCAACTGGCACAAAACACTGCAGCACGAATTATATCTGGAACAGCAAGACAGGAACGCATCACACCCATCTTGAAGGACTTACACTGGCTCCCAATCAATTCACGCATCAGATACAAAACTATCATAAACCTATTTAAGATAAATCAGCACACATCAGCCAACAGTCTGCACACTCTCATACAACCAGACACCAGCACACGTCCAAGAAGAAAACAAACACACAACCGAGTCAGCACCCCAAGTGAATACAATCACACACGCAAGGACACAACAGACAGAGCACTCTCCATGGCTGCTCCAACAATATGGAACAAACTCCCGGACGATTTGAGGGCAACAACAGACCTCAAAGACTTTAGAAAACAGCTGAAGACCATGCTGTTCATAGAACACTATGGACACATCACATAACCTCAGAGAATGGATAACAGCACATGATACCTCCTACCACTGTATGTATAGAAAATGTTTTCTGGCCCCTTTGTATATAGCGCACTTTGTAAATAGCTCAAACTAATCTCGCACTCAACACAACATACACTCAGTGAAGTTTCTCCCTCACTGCATGTATAACACGCTCACTTTACCCGATTGTTTGCTGTGATACCACCTTGATTAATAAGACAAGGCGGTTTAGAAATACTGTTAAATAAATAAATAAATAAAATACATCAGGTGCCTTCTCTGACCCTTTTCAAATGTAGGCTGAAAACTCACCTCTTCACTGCTGCTTTCAGGTCTTGAGTCACCTGATCTCTTTTGTGTTTTCTTACCATTCCCTCTAGATGTATCCCATGACTACAGCTGCAGTGTTGTCTTTGACTAGATTGTAAGCTCTGACGAGCAGAAACGGTCTTTTACAAGTGTCTGAGCAGCACTGCATACGTCTTGTAGCGCTATAGAAACGTTCAGTAGTAGTAGTAGTAATAGATTTGGACATCCACATGCATGTTTTATTTATTTATTTATTTACATTTCTTATACACCGCGCTCTTATAATCAGTGCGGTGTACAGTTGAACAAACATACTACAATGTGACAAGCCACATTGAGTTTACAATGAACAGGGGTAGCACAAACAGGATGTAACCGGGGGAACTATTTACATATGATAACAACTATTTACATATTATAATAACTCTTCAGGTGAGACATATATGGAATGTTTGTCAGAGGGTATGTAAGGGTATGTTTTGGGATGTTCAAATCATGACTAAAGCTTTTAAAATGACTACCTTAATGTGAATGGTAAAAATCAATGAAAAGTGGCTAATTTAGTTAGCTCCATCACAAGCTATCTACATCCATAGATTTGCATGAGTTACCATTCATCCTATTAGTTTTCATCATGGAGCATGTGTGTGCATGTACGTTTGTGCCAGATATACTGGAGTCCTGCTAGGATGGGTTGAAGAGGGGTTGGGACAAGCCAGAGGCATGAGGCACTTCAGTCAATCATGTTAAAAACTCTTCCACAAGTAGCCAGGCAGCCTATCCTTTCCCTATTTATTCAAATCCATGAGTGGTGCTGTCACAGCCGGGCTGGAAAGGCAAACGCAGAATCAGACAAAGACCATTCTGTCTCAGGCTTTCAGAGAGGAAGGGCCAGCTACAGTATTAGCTGGTGTTCCAGTAATGTTAACAAAATAGAACCTAACCAGGAAAACCAAGAGAAATTCTGTCATAGGGCATAGCACAGTGACAGGTAGGCTGACATCAGAATGCAGAGCACACGCAGAATGAAGCAGATCTTCAGAGAAAACTGTGCTGTTTTTGTTTAAGTTTAATGGTACTTGCTTGCTGGATGCCAGTGCTTGGTCTTGGAGGGAAAGAGTGTATGAGGGATATCGGCAAAGTATCAAGCGGTGGACACAGGCGCCAAGTTTGGAATGGATACATGAGCTAGGTCCAGATAGCTTTACTTGCAGTTTGTGTTTGTCGCTAGCGCACTGCTTAATTATAGTCCACAGGGCCGGTGCTATCTTTCCTGCTGCCCTGTGTGAGTGATTACTGTGCTGCCCCTCCCCACCTGTCTCCACCCTCACCAGTTCCAGAGGAACCCTCCACAAGCCTCTTTTGTTGAAAACTGAGGGGGTAGCCATGTTAGTATGGAGTAGCAAAAATGACAGAGGCAGGTGGCATCTTTTTTACACTAACCAATTTATTGAGGCATGAACTTTCAAGGATAAGACTCTACATCAAAGTGAACCCTTGACCTTGAAAGTTCATGCCTCGATGAATTGGTTAGTCTATAAGGTTTGTGTATGGGTGAGGTTATAAATGCAGCATGTCATCAATAACTCTGCAATCTGTCTTAACTTTGCTAAAATATTTCCCTTCCTATAGGCTGGTTGTTTAAGGTTACCAGATGTTCCCCTGATTTTAGAGCTGTGTCCTGACTCTGTTTTTGGCCGACTCCAGTCCCCGATTCCAGCAACGTGGACAGAGGGGGCAGAAAGTAAATTTTGTTTGCATTTTAGTGATTTGAAATACCAGTTACTCTCATGCTCAAGTCCAGCGCTGTCCTTGGCCCATGAAAAATGCAGTAGGGCTTGCTGTCTTGCTCCCCAGTGCCTCTCAACACAGCCTTTGCCACCTCTCCTCGTGAAGGGCGTCCAAAGGATCCACTTCCTGCTAATCTGAATACAGTAACAGCACGCCTCTGTGCCATGGCTCCCACCTCACCTTGCCTGGCCTTGCTTCGCCTCTTCTTTAATGATGCCTAGCTTGTTACTGCTTTGAATTTAAAAAAAGAATGCAGTAAAGGGATATGGAGTCCATGTGCACACTGCATATCTGACATGTCTCTGTCTCCTCTGATGCAACTTCTGGTTACTGAGGGGTGGGGACACATCAAACATGCTGCATGCACATGATTTCCAAAACCCAAAGCTGATTTTTGTTCCACCTCTCCGCTGTCCATTGCTTGTCGCCATTCATCTTGCAGCTGGGGCCCAGTAGGATCACTGTGATGACCAGGCTGCTTTCTCGTGGCTGCTGTCCTGTGTGAGCGCACAGTTTAAATAGTGGGTTGTGCCGGCCCTAACTATGCAAGTTTGTCAGATTTGGTGCTGTACAGGCACTAGAACTAGAGTTTTGTGACTGTATAGGGAGCTAAACACATACAAAGGCATGCATATTGTGACAGGTGTATCACCATCTGTCTTGAAAGCAAACCCATCCTTGTGCTTTAAAAGATATGCGAAGTGTCTACGGTTCATATACCACTGCAGCGCTCCCACTAAGCATAGTGTTTTGATCTCTGTTCTTGCTAACCTGACCCACTATCCTCTTTGCTTGGTCTGTTTTTGAATACCTGGTTTTCAGCGTCATCCCCTTGCATCCCATTGAATATCCTCTGCTATCCTCTCGTGGCCTGCCGTAATCCATTCTGTTGGGGCAATTAATTATCAGATACGGAACGCCCTATGGAACATGATCGTAAATGCTGCTTTGAGGAGCGCTAGCTCATGTGTCTCTCACTTGTGTGGCTGAGGCTCTTACTACTGCTTGAATGTCCTGCAATGCGATGGGGTGTCTTGTATCAGGGGTTGCCGGTTCCTGCCTTTTCCAACTCTCCATCATTCTTTGTATATGAAATGCTTTGCTGATGTCTGGTGCTCCCTCAGTTTTCAATGAAGAATGCAATTCTGGCTAAGTGTGTCCTGGCTTGTGTCCTGAATGTCCCCCCATGCCCTCAGCCATTTAATAAACTGCTAGCTGTTTATTTTGGGGGTTTTTATCCCCTTTCCCCATGCCAACTGCCCAAGTGCTGCCCATCCCCTTCTGTAGACTTTTAACATGCTTAGTGCCAGGGACTGCACAATCAGCGTCGAGAGTTCGAGTCCAAGTTCCCAAAGCTGATCTGGTATTCTGGTTGGTCTTTCATCTGTTCCTGGAGTACAGCATCTGAAGTGCACCCACTGAAAAACGCGACAGAGCCTTAGCTGTTTCATTTCTAACCTCAGACACATGCTTCGCTGTAATGCTGTATGTGCACTGAGTTCTAGGCACCTAAGCACAGGTCTGCACGCAGGATTCGTGAACCTATCAGCAAGACTGTCTGCCATTTATGGCGCACAAGATGACCATGTCTGACCAGAGAACTATCCTTTTGATTTTGCACCTGTTGCCACACTGTGATGATAGTTTTGGGGGAAAAAAAATCTAAAAATGCTGCATCCTTCATAACACTACGCAACTGCCATTCCTTACTACCACTACTATTAAACATTTATATAGCACTACAAGGCGTATGCAGCGCTGTACAGATACATACAGTATAAAGACAGTCCCTGCTCATCAGAGCACACAATCTAGTTAAGACAGACAATACAATAGCCTACGCCACTTTTCCACACACCACTGTCCCTGGAAATACATCCCAAACCCCTGATTCAGAGTCCATTAAATTTAGTTAAAAATGACAGCCAAATCCTCTCTCATCACCGTTCATATTCTGATGAAGTGATGTCTTTTTCTAACCTGCCTTTTAGTGACCACTAGCCATGTATTGAAGGCTCGCCCCATTGCCACAGCCTTACAGACAAAATTAAGGTGATCTAAGAGAGCCTGTAATTGTCCCAGTGTCACTTTCTTGGCTGTTGTGCTTGTTCCAAAATTCCTTTAGGACACACAATATCTCTTCCAGTAACCTTGTAACTATTTGCGGTGTCTTTTTCTATACCCAGGAATGACAATACCTGCCCCGGGCCCTACTGTATGTCTTATTCTCTGCTAGTGGCATACTGACTGCCTTGGTTATGAATCATCAAGGTAATGTATTACCTGCCTCCTCAGATTCCTTTGCCACTGCTCACTGTAAAAAAGTACTAAAATATGAGGAAGACACTGAGCACCCCCATAGACACCTGTCATAATATTACCCTTAAAATTTAAAGCCCAGCAAATGAAAGCAGATTCTACTGTATAACTGTCTGCTAAAAATGCACTCTTGTCATGACTTTTTTTTATCATAGCCAATTGATCTAAAGATGTGTATGTCACTGAGCAGAGTTCTTTATCTAAGAAATTATTCACCGACCCCTTTCTGGAAATGACAGATGGGTACATAAGGTATAATTTGACAGACACCATTTTAGGGACCAAACCCAGGGAGGGAGATATTGAAATTTTCTAATTGTTTTCCCACCCTCCTGAGAGCCATCTATTTCTATCTTATTTCAAACCGTTAGTGGATTAATTATCTATGGTAGACTTCAAATTCCTGGCTGTCATCTCACCTTGAGGGCCCTTGTAAAGGATAACAAAATTCAGGAACACATTCAGAAGCCAGTTTGCTTCATCTTTCTTATACAGTAGCCCTCTAGATTCTTTTTAACCTTTCTATGTTGATTAGTGATGGTGCCACCTCATATTCATGGCATCAGTCCACCTCAAATCTTCCACTTCTGGTCACTCCTACTTTTGTGGCACCTAAACTACAGGGGGAGGGGGGTGTTGATGATATGCCCCATCGGTGTGCTTGAACTTGGATTGACTTTGGAATCTGCTGTAAAAAGCTGCTGAACAGTCTGCAGACCCCCCTCTGCATGCCCATGACCTGCTTCTCCCCAGTATATGTTGCCCTTGATACCGTCTTATTCCCTTGTTCCTATCCAAACTGCCCACCAGCCTCCCTGTGATGTCCCCAGACTAACTAATACATCGGGCTGGTAAGCTCCTCCCTGCTCCCCAGCGACCAGGCCAATCAGATCCGAGCCTCAAACACTTAAAAGTACTACTATTTTTAGACATCTCCGCAGCATTTGACAGCGTAAACCACACAATAATGCTAAACAGACTCAGACAATTAAGGAATAAACTCAACAGTACATAACTGGTTTACCTCATACTTAAACAACAGAACCCAAACAGTAAGAATCAATACCCAAACATCTAACACATACAAGCAGGAACAAGGCCTCCCACAGGGATCCGCCCTTTTGGCACTCCTTTTTAATATTTACCTCCAACCAGTCTGCAACATCTTCAAATGGTTCCACGTCCACTACCATATCTACGCGGATGATATAATGGTAAACCTTCCATTCAGGATCCCTAACCCACCAATGCAATTAAATAACAGAGTGCTTCAATGAACTTACAATATGGCTGAAAGAACACAATTTGCACATCAATTTCTCAAAAACAGATATCCTATATGTGACAAAATACAATCCTACATACCTCCAACATTTATTACACTACAGAACCACGAGATCAAAACAAAAAATGAGGTGAAGTATCTAGGAGTGATTCTAGATAAGAACTTCAGTATGGAATCCCACATCAAAAATACAACAAAAAAAATTCACTACAAACTTAAGATACTTAAACAACTACGCCCGCTGGTTCACCTACATGACTTTATGAGCATAATACAAGTAATCATTACACCCCATTTTGACTTTGCGGATACAGTACTCCAAGGAATAACAAAACAGAACCTTAAAAGACTTCAGCTGGCACAAAATGTAGCTGCCAGAACCATCATGAAGGTCCGCACAATCAAACACATAACACCCATATTAGCTCATCTCCACTGGCTACCAATCTACTGCCGAATAAGCTACAAAATCCTAATAACCACATTCAAAGTAATAAACGACCTAGCACCATCGGAACCGAGCACGCTAATTAACAAGGAAACACCAAAAAGCACCCAAAGGAGAGGTAATACAAACAAAATTATGATTCCGAAAGACTTTACAAAAGCCAAAAAAATCCACTAACAACAAGGCCTTCTCACACTCGGCCCCAATCCTCTGGAATGCACTACCTGAAGAAATCAGAAACCTAACTGATACCAGGGAATTTTGTAAAAAACTAAAAACACACCTATTTACGACACACTATGGTGTACAGACAAGCACTGTTACCCAAATAGGCAAAAGATAATGGAAAACAACATAACTGTTAAAACAAAGAAAAAGCTTAATATACTTAAATTGCAACCAAAGAAACACTAATTCAATTTTTCCATTCATTTTAATAATAATGCGAACATAAGAAGGCCAGACTGCCACACGCCCTGTAATGTACATAGTCCAAGTCCAATGTAATAGCTGTAATGTACATAGTTACTAAGCTCTGTGCAAACGTTGTAATGCGCACAATTGTTAGACCATTGGTAATAAGTTCTAGTTCTATGTAATAAGGTCTAAGTTCATTGTATAAAGTTCACAGATGTTCCATGTAAGATGAATAGATATCTATAACCGTTTCACCTGTTCATACCATTGTTCTTTGTAAACTGCACCTGATCCAATGGAAAGTGTGGTATATAAGTCTTTGCTAAATAGATAAATAAATAATTGCCCCCTGTTCTGCTAACCGTGTTGCATCATGATGATCCACAAGTCTATATCTTCTTTATTCCAGCTACTTGTTTGTGTGCCGTTGAATTGATGCCAACTACTGACGATCCATCCCCTGGGTTTTCTTGGCAAGGATAGGGTGCTTTTTGCCATGTTTCCATGAAATTTCTCATCATAGTCCAACCAGTCCTTGCCCCCGTATGTTCTACATGCCTCACAGATAACATCCTGATACTTAAACAGCTCCCTGCCTTTTTCTGAGAATCCTCCTCCTATTACAAATCTCTAACTTGGAAAATGAAGATTTTGTCTTTCATAACAAGAATGCATTTCACTACTTCTATGCCATTACTATAGTCCAATTAATTTACTTTTCTTCCATGAGTGCTTAGATAACTACTTTATTAATTAGGAATATCAAAATAAAGAATATTTATATATGTTTCCTATTTTGCCAGATAAAGGCAGTCAAAATATTCAAGCATAGTTTTACACTATAATAAAAATATCTTTTATTTCTTTGTCGTTATCTTCATATGAGAAAAGAGAGCTCAAGTTGCATGAGAAAGGTTAGAAATGACAATCTATGAACTGGTACTTGAATGCTTAATTTAACATAGTGAAAAAAAGCCGAAAGTTCACTGTGAGATGACAGAAAATCAGATACATCTAAAATAATCTGACAATGTTTAACGTCAGATATTTTAGCTAGAAGGCCAAGCATTTAAGAAATCGTTTTTGTGATCAAAGAATTGTTCATAACTGGTAAGCCATTTCCCTTCCAATACTGATCAAAAGAAATATATAAAAGGAGATTCAATGGTTATCTTGGGCAGCTATTAAAAGATCCCGTACAGAGTTGTTTTTTTAAAAAAATGCTAAGCTTAAGATTACACAGATTGCATTAAATTTGTGGGCTATGGCACTGTCGGCCTGATGGGCAAAAGCAATGGACAATCATTCATAGTTCGGGGTTCTGATGCATTAAAATGGATGGCATGAAATCCTTCTATGAATTTGTCTAATCTGAAACTGAACAAGTGTTTGAGTTTTATCTACTCATTTGCAGGAATATTATGTTAGAGAAAATTGATTCTGATTTGTCCTTGGAATCTTAAATATTTGTGTAGTCAGGCTGATGCAGATGAGGTATATCTGAATTATTTGTGCTACTGTTGCATTGTTATCTTTTTCTTTCTTGGACCCCATTTGTAGAATATACGTTGTAGTATAGTCATACGGTATGAACACAATTTAAAAAATGTATTTGTCTAATAAAACATGGATAGGATGTCACCTTCTGTCTTTGTATATAATTGAGTTGCTGAAACTGGAATTCTTCATATCTCCAAAAGGAATATAATTCAACCAGAAAGTTAGTAAAACTCGTATTTGGCCTGATTCAAAACAAAACTTTGAATGGCTCCGTATTTTTGCATAATTCTAAAGCTTATTGTCAATTAATCTATTTGAACAAAGTCAACTTCTTAAGAAGATTACGTCTGAGCAGCGGTGTATGTCTTGTAGTGCTATGCAAATGCTCAGTAGTAGTAGTAGTTAAGCTGAAGACACATATGAGGCCATATTGTAGCAGGAACATAAAATACTGTTTCTATCACTGCCTCGATGGTTATCCCAAGCACACAGGTTCAGGCATGTTTTTGGCACAGGACGCCACTGAGTAAGAGGCCCTGCTCCAGCATCATGACTTTAGCTGTTCCAAAGCAGCTGCAGCCAGGTAAATGAGTAATTTCTCTGCTGCTCCCATGTCCTTGCCTGCCGCAGTGCTCAGTACTGCTGAACTGAGCCTTACAGGAGGAACACTACCAACTTCAGCAGGCCCTAACCCTCCAAATATGGCTTAGGAGCAGGCTGCATGGAAAACCTCCCCACACCCAACCAAGCCCTATGTGTTGTTGCTGCTGCTGCTTTTGCAGAGAGGCCCCCTGTTTTGCCTCGCTCCACTAGATTCCATCATTAAAGAGAACATAAGAACATAAATGCCATACTGGGTCAGACCAAAGCCCAACAAGCACAGTATCCTGTTTCCAACAGTGGGCAATCCCTTCCCATACCCACCCACTGGCTTGTAACTGCCTCCAGCTCAATTCTTATCTGCTAGCTGGCTGCCTGATTGCTCCCCCCACCTATTCATGGTCCCGCCATACCCAGCACCATATGCTGCTGCATCACTGCTGGGGCATTTGTAGGGAGGCCGCTTTGCCAGTGCCTGTTCTACTATCAGCATCCTGCATGCCTCCGCTCTTCCTCCCATCAACCCAAGACCTACCTGTTGCTGCTGTTTTTTTCAGGCAGGCCCCTCTACTCTGCCTCACTCTGCCAGATTCCATTGTAAGTTTAACCCTGCCCTGCTTGCAGACTTTGAAGCGCCAGGTTGGGAAAGGGAGGGGAAGCAAAGGAACTTCTGTGGATGAGGTGCTGATAGAGGGGTGTCAAGCTGTGACTGGGGGATTGCGTACGTGAGTAAGAATGGGTTTAGGAAGAGATGAATGAAGACTGGGATTGAATGGGAGTGAGAACGAGGTGCACGGGGAGTCAAACTTGAATTTGGGGAAGAGGAAAAAGTAAGAACTAGAAGATAGCTAGAGGAGCAATTGTGTTAGGGTGCAGAGGCTTGGACAATCATTGTAGGAGCATGGAGGGGAAAAATGTAAAGGGGAGAGAGGTATTATGAGGTTAAAGCTGAGTAGGGGGAGTGGTGGCTAAGGATAGAGGAAGGCATTTTGGGGAAGTGAAGTGGGAATTAAAAGGAGAACAGAGATTGGAGTGGTAGTTAAATTTCAGGGATTGGGAAGGAAAGCCGAGAATTAAAATAAGGAGAGAAATAGGGACCTGAGGATTGAAGGAAGAGAGTATGGACTCTGGGCATGTGGGGAGGGAAATAAAAAACCGAGAATGCAAGGATTTGAGGGAAAATAAGGACACTGAGTGGGAGATTAGAGAAAAAAACAAGGACTTGGGGATTGAGATTGGGGTTGAAAGTGGGACTCAAAAATTGCATAGGGATTTAGGGGTACAGCAGGGACTGAGTGAAGATTAAAGAGGTAGTAGTGATTCAGCAATTGGGTAGGTTATGATTGTTGACTAGGAAGGCATGAGAGGGGTTCAGGAAATGGGCATCTTACTGGGCACTCACTGCTTTGCTTCTATGTGAGAGAAGCTGTAGCCATGTGACATGGGTAACGTGTGTATGGACCTTTTGGTGCATGCATGCTATAAAATTCATTGCTCATTTGCTACCACCATACTGTATCACCTCCACAACGGGAATAGGAGCCAGCAAGCTGAGACAGTGGCCAGAATGAAGAATTCATGAGACACCCAGGCAGAAGATCTTGATGCTTTACTATGTGGGTGGAAGAGAATGGTATTGTTATTCCGTGCAGGAGAGAGAGGAACTTGGTCCTGGATGTTCTCCCATCCTGAAATTGCTGTGGCAGCCCAACAGGACAAAGACAAGTACATAGTAATTGGAAGGGAGGGAGGAGAGGACCCAGAGAGAGCAAGGGCTTGGGATTGATTGGCTAAGGTTACTGGGCACTAGAAATTAACAAGGATGAAGATGACATGAAATAGGACTGAGTATGAGGAGGAAAGCATAATGGAAATAGAGTGACCTTAGATGAGAAGGGTACAGGAGGGACTTGTGGGAGATAGAAACCTGAGGGGAGAGAATGGGAAATGCCTTGAAGGAGAGTGGAGGTGCATAGAGACTAAGCTGGGTTGGAGTGGGCTGAACAGGACTGAGAGGAAAGGAAGCAGGGGCTGGAGCTATAAGTGGGAGAGTGAGTAGAGAGAGAGAGAGAATGGCCTTGGTTGAGGAGGGGGAAAGCTAGGAATTGGTTTTTGGGGGGGGGATTGCGGCGGGAAAAGGCTAAAGAGGAAAGTGCCCAAATGAGACTGGGCCACTGAATTAAAAGGTAGAAAAAAAATAACTTCTTTAGCGATTGAAATATGACATATTTGGAATGCACAGCTCGTATGTTTTAATTTTATACTATGAAAAAAATATGCTTGTCTAGTATTGGCTTCTTGGGGTCTTCCTTTCAGTTTTATGTCTGCACATGTTCTAAGTTTCGGTCACCTATTCTTCATTTTTGAGGACCTGTCTCCGTGTTTTGGATTTGGATTGTAGCATCGATTGTTTGCCTTTTCCAAATCCAAGCTTAAGGCAAGTTACATTCAGGTATGATAGTTATTTTCCTGCCCAAGTGCGTTTACAATCTGCATAGGCAACCCCCTTGAGGGATTCTACTGATATAATTTGTGGTATAGGGATTTCTAGTAGTCTAGGTTATCCTGTTTTCCAGGAAGTGTATTAATGTTCTAGAAACTGCTGTAATATTTTTCATTGATTGGGTTATTGCAGTTTGAGTCCTGGCAGTTAATGCTGTTTTAATATGGTAGATTTCCTCTATGGGTTCTGAATGTCGCTTTTTTGCAGGGTTTTTATTAGTTCAGTGTGCCTGATAGTGGAGAATATTTGTGTCGCTGTTACTAAGGTAATATCAGAATCTGAATATTTTTTCCCCTGGGTGGGCAATAACATCCCATTTTGCTCATTCGATGTCACTGTTGAAGACTTTTCTCTAAAAGCGGGATGTTTTGCAGAACTGATCTACAGGGTTTATACCGAAGGTCTCTCTCATCCTGTTGGAGCCCAGACTTCATTTGTGGTAATTTCGATGTTAAAGAAATGTCTTACTTTTGGCTCCCAGAGAGTTTAGAAATATGCCCCAGAAAAAATAGCAAGTCATTACTCATTGTAGACTTGTCTTTCAACCATTTATTCAGGTACTGAAGAGAAATGTGTGTGTGTGGAGGGGGGGGGGGGGGTTCTCATTTTTAGAGTATTGTTTCTTTAGATACAATATATCCAAACTTTTGGGACTGAGTGGGAAAGTAAGCTTTGTAAATAGAGAGGCTCGATTCTTGTGTAAGATGATATGCAAGGATGTCATTTTTTAAAATTAGTCTCAGCTTGTAGTGATTTTGTGCTGCCATGCTAACTTTGTATTTCTAAAAACACCAGACCTATGGATTATCAGATCCCAGTTCTGACATTACTTTTTCCAGCAGTGGGAAAAACAACACGTACGAGACACACATGAACAAAAAAGGAAGGCGGGCACACAGCAACAGCAGCACATCAGCTACAGGAGAAGCCTCTTGCAGTGCCGATTTCCCTGATCTCTTGATTTTCACCTTAAGTACAATCGCCGGATCAGCTAGTTTTTAGTGTGCAGCCAAAACAGAAACTAGCTGATCCGGTAATCTTAAGGTGCGATCTGAAGGGTCCAGTTTGTAGTGGTTAGGGCAGCAGCCTGAGACCAGAAAGCCTAGGGTTCAAATCCCACTGGTACTCCTTGTGGTCTTGGGCAATTAACTCTCCACTGCCTCCGATACAAATGTAGATTTTATGCCTCCAGGGACAGGGCAATGCCTACAGTACTTCAATGTAACTTGACTTGATCTACTACTGGAAAGGTATGAGCTAAATATAAAACAACAAAACATATTCCCCCATCTGATAGCTTTGTAGTTTGCACAGTACATTCAAATGCTTCAGTTTTTCAAAGCGTAGTATTTCTTGGTAGTAGTAACCGGAGATCTGTACCCGGCGCTCTCCCTCCGCCTTACTCTTTCCCCTTAACTTGCATCTCCCCCCAAAAACTTCACAGACACCATGTTTGGAAAACACCAGGTCACAGCTTTATTGCCCAATAACACAACAATTTAACAAGAACAACAACTTAGCCAACTATTCCCCCCCCCCCAGTGGAGCGATACCTCACCCGCCATATTATTAGCAAGGTGACCTCGCTTCCGCACCTGGCCCGGTCACCACCAGTCCAGTTACTACCACCCCTTCGCCATATCACTAGCAAAAGTCGGCTCGGGGTTCTCCGGGTCGTGGGCACCCTGCCCACGCCCCAAGTAGCCTCCGGCTCTGGACCCCGGAAACCTCTGGGATCCCACCACCGGCATAGTCACCATGTGACTTTGCCACCCCCCCCCCTTACCTGGGCTCCAGCTGTGACCTGCCCGCATTGCCCCTCACCACCTGCTCCAAAGCTTCCTGTCAATCGTTGAGGAGAAGGTCCACCCCCACCGGGGCCAAATCCACGTCATCATTCCTGTACAAACCGGAACAAGCCACATCCACCCAATCATGCTGCACTTGACATCCCCCATGCTCCACTACCCACCTCCCAATCTGCCTATTGATCTTCGTCAACCCACGGGACCAGCGACGCTGCCCCCGCCGGATGGACAGGAGACAGGTGAGTTGTCGGGGGACCAGGGTGTGGGGCCTTTGCTCCCACCTGTGCGGGGCAAAGCGGGGCGCGGATCTTGGAAGAGGAGGCGTCGTTCTTGCCGTCGACGGCGTAGCTCTGAGTCGTCTTCTTCCTCCTCCTCGGGTGACTCGTCCTCGTCATCTGGGGTAGAGGTAGTGCGGCAGGAGGGAGACGGCAGCGAGGCATCTGGGTCCAGGGCTGGGGGAGGGGCCCCGTCCGTGGTCGCGTTCCCAGAGCTCTGGGAAGGGGTCCCGAAGAAGCTGCGCCATAAAATACGGAAGCGGCGTTACATCGATATCTTTCAGCTGTTGGAGGGTAGGAAACGGTCGGGGGAGAGCCGGAAAAAGAGGAAGGAGGATGAGAAGGCAGGTCGGATTAAGAAGGTGGTGCGCAATGTGGTAAATTGGACTCGGGCCTTTCTGCGCCTTGCCAGTGTGTGGGGGCATTATTCGCCGGCGCATTATGGTATGTTGCTGGCATATGCGGATTCTATTCTAGAGGCATCTCAGACACACGAGGGTTGGGCATGGTTGAATTACGATGAAATGTTTAGGGATAAGATGGAGGAGAATCGATTGTTGTCCTGGGGCACGCAGGACATAAACCTCTGGTTGATGCAAATGTCGGCTAGACCGGGCTTTGGTGGGGGGGTAGTGGGGGGAGGGGGTGCCAGGGGGTGGCCGTTCCTTTCGAGCAGTTGGCGGGTTGCAGCAGAAGGCTAGCACGGGGGGGGGGTCAGCGATGTGTGTTGGCGATTCAACAGGACTACCTGCCCCTTTACGGACTGTAAATTCAAGCACTTCTGCTCGATCTGTGGCGGGGGGCACTCCGCAACTAAGTGCAGTAGAAAAGGGTCCAACAGTGCCACGGGGTCTGGACCCAAGCCTCAATGAGTTGGGTAGCCGGGCGCTGTCTCCGATACGGTTGGATGCCTTGCGTTTTTGGCTCCAGCGGTATCCGAGGAGGCGGGATAGGGAGGTGTTAGAGAAGGGTTGGGATTTCGTATTCCGGTGCGGGGTGTAGTGGTGGCTTCTAGTGCCCAGAATTCGCCTTCAGTGCGGCGTTTTGATGCGGTGGTGCAGGACAAGTTTGTGGGGGAGTTGATGCTCGGGCGTATCGCAGGCCCGTTCAGTGACCCTCCTTTCCCGGACATGATGATTTCTCCACTGGGGATAGTGCCTAAGAAGGAGCCGGGGAAGTTTCGGCTCATACATAATTTGCCCTGTCCATTGGGTGCGTCGGTGAACAGCCATATTCCATGGGAGCTTTGCACAGTGCGGTATGCTTCCTTCGATAGGGTGGTGGAGTTGGTGAGATTGGCGGGGAGGGCGGCGTTGATGGCTAAGGTAGATATTGAGTCGACTTTCCGCTTACTGTCGGTGCATCCTTCCTCCCTTCCTTTGCTGGGGTTTTGTTTTCGGGGGGAATTTATTTTGACAAATGCATGCCAATGGGCTGTTCTGTCTCTTGCGCCTATTTCGAGATGTTCAGCACATTTTTGCAGTGGGTGTTGGGTCAGAAGAGGGGCTCGGGGAATGTAGTGCACTACCTGGATGATTTCCTGTTCGTGGGCCCGGCGCGGTCGGATGGGTGTCAGCAGTTGTTAGGTGGGTTCCGGGACTTAGCAAAGGAGCTAGGTGTGCCATTGGCAGTGGAAAAGACGGAGGGCCTTACAATGCGGCTCACCTTCCTGGGGGTGGAGCTGGACTCCATTGATATGATAGCGCATTTGCCACCGGAGAAAGTGGTCGGTTTGCGGGGGTTGGTGGCTAACATATTGGCGTCCTCCAAGATTACCTTGCGGGAGATGCAGGCATTGGTAGGCTCTTTGAATTTTGCATGTAAGGTGATTCCCATGGGCAGGGTGTTTTCCAGGCGCCTGGCGGCTTCAACTGCGGGGGTGCGGAAGCCGCACCACCGGATTAGAGTCACGGAGGTGATGAAGGCGGATTTGCGGGTCTGGAGTCGCTTTTTGAAGGATTTTAATGGGATGTCGGTTCTGCTGGGGCTGAGGTGTCCAGGCCGGAGTTGGAGGTTTTTACGGATGCAGCGGGGGGCGCGGGATTAGGGATGTATTTTGGTGGGGCCTGGTGTGCTGGTAGGTGGCCACAGGCTTGGCATGCTTCGGGTTTGACCACCAACATAACTTTCCTGGAATTGTTTCCGCTCCGGGTAGTATTGGAATTATGTCCAGATAGGTTGCGTGATCGACGAATAGTTTGGTGGTGTGATAATGAAGCTGTAGTCAGCGTAGTCAATCGCTTCTCTCCCAAGTGCTTGCAGGTGGCGGTGTTGATGCGGGAAGTGGTATTGGCATGCCTACGGTTGAATGTAGTTGTGAGGGCTCGGCCTATCCCCGGCTGTGGTAATGTGTTAGCTGATGCTCTTTCTCGTTTTCAGTGGGAGCGGTTTTGTGCGCTGGCCCCGGAAAAGGACATAGAAGGATCCGTAGTCCCAGAGACATTGTGGAGCATTGGCCTGGCAGGATGCTGAGCTTGCTGTGGAGTTTGGTGGCGGCTGGGACGTGGTTGGCGTACCAGCGTGGCTTTGACAAGGTGGCCGAATTTTTGGGGGAGCGGAGGTGGCAGGCAGGCAGGGTGCCGGAGGGCCTCATTGGATGTTATGTAGCTGAGGCCAGAGGTCGCGGGTTGTCCAGGTCGGTGATGCGTTCACATTTGGCGGGATTTAACTTTTTTGTGAGTGCGGTGGATTGGGGATCGTACGCGGGTGGAGTCTTAGCGTGTAGGCTCCTGCAAGGGTGGGAGCGGGTAAGGCCGTCACCCCCGGACCCACGGAGGCCCATTACGCACGAGTTGCTGGTGAGACTCCTGGCGGTATTGCCTCGGGTGGCTACGTCCCGTTTCGAGGTCGTGCTATTCCGGGCGGTTTTTTGTATTGTCTTTTTCGGGGCCTTTCGAATTGGTGAGCTGGTGGCGAATTCAGGCAGGGTGGGGGGCAGGGGCAGCCTGCAGCGGCACCATGTGCAATTAGAGGCGGGGCAGCTACGGATCCTTTTGGTGAAATCCAAGATGGATCAGCGGGGGAGGGGTTTGTGGGTCATACTGAGGGAGGTCCCGGGGCTCGTGTCATGCCCGGTGGGGGCAGTGAGGCAGTACCTTCGGGTGCATCCCGATCATGCGGGGGGTCTTTTTCTGCATGCAGACGCGCGGGTGTTGACCCGTTTTCAAGTAACTGCAGTGCTACGGCTGGCGGTGCGTTCTCTAGGAGAGGACCCCATGCGCTTCGCGCCTCATTCGTTTCGTATTGGTGCGGCGGGGGCTGGGCTGCCTGATAATGAAATTAAGAGTATTGGCAGATGGCCGTCTCAGGCATTCAGGGGTTATGTCCGGCTGTGAGGGGTCGGCTGTGTTTGGGGGGCGGGGGATACTAACTGTTCATTTGTTTTGCAGATGGGAGTCTCGGGCCTGGTGGAGCCTGGGTGATTGGTCATTCATTTGTCCACTGGGCGGGACGGCGTGCTGCGACGAGGCCTGTGGGCCTGAATTTGGGGATGGATCCTGCTGTGGTGTCGGTGTCATGGCTGGGTGAGCGAGGACTCTGTTGGTTGCAGCTGCTCCCCTTGCTTCGGCACTACAGGAGGACATCGCGACAGCCGGCGGTGCTGATTGTGCATTTGGGGGGTAATGACCTTGTCTCCTGGTCATGTCGACAGCTGATCAGAGCCGCGCAGGAGGACTTTGAAGTTGTTCTCTGAATGTTCCCGGGGACTATTTTGCTGTGGTCCGACATTATCCCGTGGCCTGCGTGCTGGAGTCAGCGGCGTTGGTCCAGGGGTCTGACTAAGATAAACAGGCAGATTGGGCGTTGGGTTTGCAAGCGGGGGGGGGGGGGGGTTATCAGATAATGTATTCCTGGGTGGAAGTGGGTTGCGAGGGGCTCTATAGAGGTGATGGAGTGCATTTGTCTCCTGTTGGCATGGATCTGCTCCTGAATGACTGGCAGGAGGCTTTGGAGTATGTCATTTTGCGGGACGCTCGCTGGTCGCAGCTTCGTGTTTTGGGGGGCGGCGCAGCAACAGGGTTGTCGTCTGTGCCGGTGGCGGGATCCCGGAGGTTTCCGGGGTCCGGTGCCTCAGGCAATGTTCCCTCTAATTTTCTGTAGACTGTGTGCGCATAAAATATCAGCTGTGTGCAGCTTTTGAAGGAAGGTTAAATTTTTGTGCGCCACATAACGACACTCGGAGTTATATACTTTAAAATTTGACTACACGTCAGAATACAGTATGTACACCACATTGATTTTAATCAAATTAAATGAAAATAGATGATTACTAAATGAAGCGGGAAATTTCTAGTAATTACAATCATAACTTTTAAATTTTAAGACGTCTGTGTTGTTTTCTATCAGAATCAGAGCTGTAATTTTTGTGCGCTCTGTTGTAAAGTATGTGCGCTCGCTTGGCGAGGAGTGTGCGCGTGCAGACGCGCACAGCTTAGAGGGAACAGTGGCCTCAGGGTACACTTGGGCGGGGGTGGGGTGCCCCTGACCCGGACAAACCCTGGCCGACTTTTGCTATGGGCATGGCGAAGTCGGGGAAAGGGATTGGAAGCTTGCCGGGGCAAGTTTATGGCCGTAGCGGTGGTAATGCACTTTGCTAAGGTATGGCTGGTGTGGCACTACTCCACTGAGGCTGGTTAAGGTTTATGATGTTGGAATGTTTAAATGTTTAATGGTTAATAAAAGCTGCGACCAGTTTGTTCCCATAAGAGTTTTGTGTAGTGTTTTCTTCTTGTGGTTGGAGGAGGGGAGGAGGGGAGGAGAGGGGGTGATAGATGCTGGTAGGGCACGAAGCACCAGGTTCGCTTGCCTCAGTTATTAGCGAGGCCGCGGGCAGGATCCCGGCGGCCAACCATAACCGGGCGCGCGGCCCGGTGTGGGAACCCTGCGCGCGGCCGAGGCTGGGGGCGTGTGGGCAAAGGGAGTTTGAATCCATTGGCTCCCGGTGAATGCGGCCGCACGGGAGCCAATGGAGGAGCTGTCAGGTGGGCGCAGCATGGGGAGGAGTCAGCCGGGGCCTCCGCATGGCCAGTTGCGGGTGCAGAGGCCTGAGCAGTGGCTGCTTCCCTCCCTCCCGCCCATTGAGGTTTCGTGATGGGGTGGGGGATACAATGTAAGTGTTGCAGCTTTGGGGGGGGGGGCGGGATCCCGGAGGTTTCCGGGGTCCGGTGCCTCAGGGTACACTTGGGCGGGGGTGGGGTGCCCCTGACCTGGACAAACCCTGGCCGACTTTTGCTATGAGCATGGCGAAGTCGGGGAAAGGGATTGGAAGCTTGCCGGGGCAAGTTTATGGCCGTAGTGGTGGTAATGCACTTTGCTAAAGTATGGCTGGTGTGGCACTACTCCGCTGAGGCTGGTTAAGGTTTATGATGTTGGAATGTTTAAATGTTTAATGGTTAATAAAAGCTGCAACCAGTTTGTTCCAATAAGAGTTTTGTGTAGTGTTTTCTTCTTGTGGTTGGAGGAGGGGAGGAGGGGGGGGTAGATGCTGGTAGGGCCCGAAGCACCGGGTCCGCTTGCCTCGGTTATGGGCTTGCGTGAATTAGTTTAAATAACTGGGGTAAAATCCCAAGTCCGCATGCGTGGCGTTTTTGCAGACTGCAAAAACAGTTTCCATGAGGAACTGAAAGACTGTTATTTCTACGTGGGCAGCATCATTCTTTTTGTGTAGCGACACTTTAAGAGTCCCCTGAAGAACCGGATTGAGAAACGCAGAGGCGCTTCAAACAATAGCATCGGGATTTTTAATTTCAAACAGAAGAACTGCAGTATATGGATGAAACCTTATGGCATAGCGAGTTAAGTGGCACCTTAAAGAATATTTTTTCATTGTTTTTAGGGTTTCAAATATATCTTGTTTCAATGGACTATCTGCAGTCCCTATAGCAATGTGAGTTAAACAATATCTTTCTCTAAAAGACTGAAGTGAAACATTTTTTGACACTTTGTTGCTGGTTGCATGAAGAAGAATTGAGAGGATAGAAAGTAAAAAGGGTCGTTGATGCAAATAAGCGTGTTACTGGATAAAAACAATCCAGAAACTCATGCTATTATAAGTCTGAGACCCGTAAAAATTTCCTCATTGAATCTAGTGCCATAGGATTACGGTATATAACTAACGTGATAGAGCGCAGGAGTATATTCGATTCTATGATAGTGTGAACGCTCTGAGACAAGACCGTTTTGGATTTGTTAGGACATAGTGAATTAGAATACCGACAAATATAACACAACAAGACAAGATAAAACTGATCAATTTAAAAAAAAACCCCTTAATGGCTATTTTCTAATGGCATTTTAAATTTTGAGTACTTAAGGGGTAATTACAGTATCACATTACATATCAAATAGAGGCTGATAAAGTGGATAGTGTCAATTTGCCAGCAAAAGGTATATTGGCCTAATCTAATGAATGCTTATGTTTCTTTATACACAAAGCAACTTGTGAATCTATACTGATTGTGAACCCTGGTTGGCTGGATTGTTTGGCAACCACAGGAGAAGAGGGTATCCGCAAAACAACAGGCTAAAGCAGAAGTGGAACACCAATTGTTTGGTACAATTTTTGTGGACAACATCATGATAAGTTTTATCTATGTTTTAAGCAGTGCTCTGCTATGAAGGGGTTATCCACACTGTACAAAGGAATGTGAACCACACATCATAAGACTACATGGGAAGACAACTTTCAAAACTTTATCTGCTTGTCTATTGTCTTATTTCCAAATCTTAAATTATGAAATAAAACTTGAGGCATAGAAAGAGACTATTGCTGTATATATGGTAAGACCACTGGTTTACATAAGGTGAGGAGTGAAGCAGAGGAATTGGATGTGCTATTTTGCATATTTGTATGAAATTGATTGTGTTGTGCCAGGCTCATGGGTCTGTAACAAATATAAAATAAATAAATAATTCCTCTAAGTGGATTTTCAGTTACAAATGGTACACCTTAAGGCAGCTTTGTATTTGAGCATAAGTTAAAGTACATGTTAATGCACACTTAACTTGGGCATGAATACTAATAACCCCATTATCCCCTGATTTACTAAGATGTTCCCCCTAATGACAGCATGGGATGAAAGTGTTTGTAAATCAAGCCCTAGGTTAGGAACCTCATTTCCATGCCAGTTACTCAAAAAAAATTGACTATAAATAGTAAAGTACTGAAAGAAGCCAGAAAGCTTGAATGCAATTTGCCATCGCCTGCCATGTTTAATATTAACTACAAAAATATTCCAACCTTTTGGATATATGGAGGTAATACGGAATGAGAAAAAGAGGGAAAGTGTTTGTCATGGCCATTAAACACAGTTAACCAAATGACATTTTATTAGTCATGTCAGTTATGTCAATAAAATGATTGTTCATAGAGTTCTCACCATAGAGCTATTTCAACTTTACATGTTTATGCTATATCTGAACTTTTAAATGAAACATAGAAATAGATTCTCTGTAAGGGGTGATGCTCAGAAACTGCCCCAGAACCTGTGCGGATAAAGGCAAATTCAGTTAAGTATCTATTTTCTTTGTGTGAGCTGGAAATGTCTTCTTGTTCCTTTGTACTTTCAGCTTAGTCTAAACTAGAACTGGGATCTGGCACCATGAATCTTCATTTGCAAGTCCCTAAGGATTTCCCCCTTTTTAAACTTCCTCAGCCCCTATGATACCTGATCTGATGATTGTAATGATGGTTAGAGGCCATGCATCAGGGCTCTTTCCAAAAACCTGCAAAAATGGACTTGAACCTGGCCACTTCTCACCTTCAAAGAATGCAAAGAGAATACAAGAAGAGGACCTCCACAGAAAACAGTTCACAAAGTGAAAGAATGTACAGCCATGCCTTCCTCCGCTTTTTGTGGACTCACATTTAAACAATGATCATGCCTCCTATCAGTGTCACCCTGCTCCCTGCCTCCTCAAGGTTGAACTTTTCCTCTGCAACATTCCTATCCCTAAACGACCTGTGGCGTGAAAGATCAGATTCGGAGGTCAAAATGGAGAATCCTCACATCGCGGTGTATGGCACCAAAATATTTTTAGTAGGTAGCTGCCTAAGGTCTACAAGTCATTTTACAGTATATGAGGTAATTTTCTAAACCTTTTTTTTTGTGCATAAATTGCTTATTTCCACACACAATAAAAGTCTCTTACAAAATTATGCAAGGTGCATTTAGGTGTGTACCTATATGCAACTTTCAAGAAGGTGCATTCAGCAGAGGGGTTTAGGTGGAATATGGGTGGAGTCATGATTTAAACATAGTAGATAAAATACACATGTACTGTAACATTAATGCCCGTTCAGTGTAGGAAAGATTTCTGCAAGATTTGTGCTAGCATGTGTCTCTTTAGAAAACAGGCTTAAAATAGGCACCTTCCTGCCTTATTAACTTAGGAACCTAATTATAAAATTGCCCTAATAGTGGGGGCTTAATGAGAGCAGAAAACCAGAGGGATGTATGCCAAGAGCCTCCACATAGCTAAGCTTTCAGCCTTGTATCTTTTTTGCCTGTGTTGTTGTTGCTGCTGATATAGAATTTAACTGTTGGTTATACATTCATTTTTGGGAAAATTCTGACTGCCTACATTCTTTGTGTAGCCCTTAAATCAGATATCTAAGTGTGCCCTCAGTTTATGTAAGGCCTACTGGCCAGGGACACTTGTGAAGTAAAGTTACTTGGAATAGAAATACTTTGATTTGCAGGGACCTGGTCTTACCTGAGTCTCCCACTTAATTTAGAAGCAAAGGTATCAGTTAAAGTTACAGGGACCTTTGCACAGTAGGCAGATACATAGAAGTTAAAAGTTCAGTTTGACTCTTTCTGCTTCCATTGTTTGAATTGTCTGTTGCAAGCCTGCTCACAGGGCGGGGCTAATTAAATTATCTTACAGCCTTTCCACAAGTACCTGATAAAATCTAGTCTTCAGTTTCCAGAGCCTCCACAAAGCTAAGCTTTCAGTCTTGTATCTTTTTGCCTGTGTTGTTGTTCCTGCTGATATAGAATTTAACTGTTGGTTATACATTCATTTTTGGGAATATTCTGACTGCCTACATTCCTTGTGTAGCCCTTAAATCAGATATTTAAGTGTGCCCTCAGCTCATGTAAGGCCTACTGGCCAAGGACACTTAGGTTCCCTCCCACCCTACCCCTCACCCCACCCACCCCAGGGCTGCATTGCTTATATAGCAGTCACATACGTTGACTATCCTTTTAATTTGGAGTTAAGCTCACCTTTTCTTCTTCTCCCCCTAGGACCACTTAATCAGCATGTCTTGTATTCAGTGCAATAACTGTGGTGCCTTCATTCTGAGAAGAATAATTTGGAACCTAAGAGCTTGTCCTATATGCCTCAGGTTAGCCACCATGCATAAAGAATTGACTCTACTAAGGGAAGAACTAGCTGCAATGAAACACACTTCTAGGCTACAAACCAAACAAAGTCCACCACCACTCCCACAAAGAATCAAACATCCCAGGAATAAATGGATCACAGTGGGCTCTGGTAGATTGTGACCTGTAACTCAAAGACACCTTATACATCATGAGATTTCTCTGCATGCCTTCTCTGCTTTGGTTAATAAGGATGCCCAATCCATGGAAATCGAAGGGCCCTTAAATGAGACAGTCAATGCCCAATCTCCTGATAAAGCACCAAATATGAAGAAAAACTCACAGAACAGAAAACTACTACTTGGTGATTCCATCATCAGAGGCACCAACTTGGGAACACAGTTCAAAGTTGAGAAGATAGTCAAATGCCTCTCAGGCTCTTCAACCAGCAGGAATACAAACCAAATTGTTGATGTACTTAGCGCTGAAAGTGAGCACTCCAAACTGATGTTGTCATCCACTTGGGTACAGATGACCTGGCTGGAAACAGTGCCTCTACAGTTCAAAGGGACTTCCTAACTCTGTGAGAGAAACTCAAGCCCATTGTTAACACTGTAGCATTCTCAGAAGTTCTACCTGTTCTTGGTAAGGGGGCAGAAAGGCTACATTGCATAAACAGCTTTAATACATGGCTCCAGACCTGGTGCAAACAAGAAGGATTCAGATTTATAGGTGACTGGGGAAACAGATTGACCTACAAGAGACTATACTGTGCTGATGGACTACATCTCTCTGATGCAGGGAAAAGACTCCTAAGTGAAAAATTCAGGCAGTATGTGGATATGCATTTAAACTAGAAAAGGGGGGTGACGGATGGGGAAGGATAAGTTCAGGACGTCACTCCCGGCAAAAGCAGAACATCAGAAACAGCCACACTTTTAAACCACATATCAAAGACAAGTGGGAAGAAGTGAGCAGAACAAAATCAATGCAAAATACATGCAAGCCAGTTAAATGCTGGAAAGCAATGAGTACAAATGCTCAAAGCTTAGCCAACAAAGTTCCGGACCTGGAAGCCCTAATGGTGGAAATGGACTTGGACATTGTGGCCATTACAGAAACATGGTTTAATGAATTGCATGATTGGCATATAGCTGTAGCTGACTATAATCTATTCAGAAGAGACAGAGAAAGTGGAAAAGGAGGAGGAGTAGCCTTGTATGTCAAAAGCAATATTAAAGCTACTGAAATACAGGGGGTATGGGGAAAAGAAGAAGCGCTCTGGATTGTGTTGGAAAGAGGAGATGGCACTGTCATACATATTGCTGTAGTCTACAGACCTCTGACTGAAATCGAAGAAATAGATAACGATTTGATTATAGATATTCCCAAGATAGCCACAAAGGGGGAAGTGATCATATTGGGTGACCTTAATCTACCCAATGTGGATTGGATTACTCCTTCTGCAAAGCTGGAAAGAAGCAAAACAAATTGTGGATGCTTTCCAAGATGTGTTACTTAGACAAATGGTGAAGGAATCAACCAAGGAAAGCTCAATGATGGATTTAGTGCTCCCCAACGGTGATAGCGTGTCGAATGTCTAGGTGGGTGCCCCTGTGAGCATCAGCGATCATCACAGTGTGGTATGAGATAAAGCCAAGGTGCAGTCCAATCATAGCAAGCTCAAAGTCCTAAATTTCAAAAACACTGACTTCAGTAAAATGGCCAAATACCTGAAGGAGGAGTTGGCAGGGTGGGAGGGGATAAGGAATGTGGAATTGCAATGGGCTAAACTAAAGGTGGCAATAAAAGGGGCAACAGATAAATATGAAAGGAAAGTAAATAAAAACAAGAGGAGAAGGAAACCTATTTGGTTTTCTAAAGAAGTGGCTGCTCAAATGAAGGCAAAAAACCACAGCTTTCACAAAATTCAAAAGCTTGCAAACAGAGGAACACAGAAAGGAATACAGGATCAAACTAAAAGTCAAAAAGAGAAATAAGGAAAACAAAATCAAAGGCAGAGGAAAAGATGGCTAAAGATATCAAGTGTGGCAACAAAACTTTCTTCAGGTATATTCGGGAAAGGAGGAAAATCATAGGTGGAATTGCAGGACTCTTAAGTGCTGGGAACAGACTCGTGGCAAGTGACATTGAAAAAGCGAAATTGCTAAACAAATACTTCTGCTCTGTTTTTACTAAAGAAAATCCTGGAGAAGGACCACCTGTGACTCCCAAATATAAAAATGGGAATGAAGTAGATACCACACCATTCACAGAAGATGTGTTAGAACAACTTGCAAAACTGAAAGTGGACAAGGCCATGGGACCAGATGGGATACATCCCAGGATACTGAAAGAGCTCAGAGAGGTTCTTGCAGGGCTGTTAAAGGATGATTTTAAGAGATCCTTGGAAACAGGAGAAGTTCCTCAGGACTGGAGAATGGCTGATGTGGTACCTCTTCACAAAAGTGGTGACAGGGAAGAAGTGACAAACTACAGGCCCATGAGCCTTACCTCGGTGGTGGGAAAAATAATGGAGGCGCTCCTGAAAGGGCAAATGGTGGACTTTCTCGAAACCAACAGGTTGCATGATCCGAGGCAACATGGTTTTACCAAAGGACGATCTTGCCAAACAAATCTGATTGAGTTCTTTGACTGGATGACCAGAGAACTAGATCAGGGGCATGTGATGGATGTCATATACCTGGATTTCAGCAAAGCCTTTGATACTGTTCCTCATAGGAGGCTTATCAATAAACTCAGTAGTTTGGGGATGGGTCCCAAGGTGATGAACTGGATCAGAAATTGGCTGACTGACAGACGACAGAAGGTGATCATAAATGGAACTCACTCGGAGGAAAGGAAGGTTATTAGCGGGGTGCCCCAGAGTTCGGTTCTGGGCCCGGCCCTGTTCAATATATTTTTGAGTGATATTGCTTAAGGACTGAATGGAAAAGTCTGTCTTTTTGCAGATGACACGAACATTTGCAACAGAGTGGACTCCCCTGAGGGAGTGGATAACATGAGGAAAGATCTACAAAAGCTGGAAGAATGGTCCAATGCTTGGCAATTAAGATTTAATGCGAAGAAGTGCAGTGTCATGCATGTGGGAAGCAGAAATCCAAGGGAAATGTACGCGATAGGATGCAAAAGGTTGGTGTGCACGGACCAGGAGAAGGACCTTGGTGTTTTTATTTCTGAGGATCTCAAGGTGGCAAAACAGTGCGACAAGGCAGTGGCAAAAGCCAACAGGATGTTGGGCTGTATACAAAGAGGAATTACCAGCAGAAAGGAAGAGGTACTAATGTCACTGTATCAGTCACTGGGGAGGCCTTACTTGGAATACTGTGTTAAGTTTTGGAGACCATATCTTGCAAAGGATGTAAATGTACTGGAAACTGTTCAGAGGAAGGCAACCAAAATGATTTGGAGCCTGCATCAGAAGCCTTATGAGAAGAGACTTGAAGACCTAAATATGTACACTCTGTAGGAGAGAAGGGACAGGGGAGATATGATTCAAACCTTTAAATACTTAAAGAGAAATAATGAACAAACAAACCTCTTCCAAAGACAGGGAAGCTGTAAAACTAGAGGGCATAACATGAAGCTGTAAGGGGGTAAACTGAAAGGCAATGTCAGGAAATACCTTTTCACTGAAAGGGTGGTGGATGCTTGGAATGCCCTCCCGATGGAAGTGGTGGGAGCAAATACAGTGACAGAATTCAAAATGGCATGGTACAGACACAGTGGATCCCTTTACAGCAACAGGATAAAACCAAAATTAACTTAACTATCCAATTAACTATCTAATTTCTCAACAAAATAGTTACATGGAGCAGTGGGTTCACCCCTAAACAAAGACATGGGGAGGGGTGGCCTGCACAGAGCGGCAGGTGCACCTACTCTTGCCATCTTACTAGGCAGACTAGATGGACCATACTGCCATGGGTCAAGTTCAGCAAGCAATGAAAAAGGTGTCAATACCAAGTACCATTAAAATTTTAAAAAAGCCCTGATGCTCCTTATTCTCTCTGAAAAGATGATCAAACTGTTACTCCAAACTTTTTCACAGAGAAGAATAGTTTCCTAGAACAAAATCTGAAAAAACTATGGGGCCCTTTGCTAAACATTGCTACAGTCAATGTGCATTTTAGTATGTGGAAACTGGCAGCAATGTACCCTAACATGTGGGCAGACCAGTTCCTTACCACTGAAATGCATGTTAACTAGTACTCGCTTACTACTTTGGCGAGTGGATAAGTAGAGGCAGAGCATGGGCATGGCCAACACAACAGTACCCAAGTGCAGTTTCCATGGCACATAGCATGGGTAAATCTAATGGTACCTGTATGTTTATGTTTATGTTTATGTTTAATAAAACTTGATTGACCGCCCTTCACAATAAAAGCAGAGCGGTTTACAATGCATA